>WAAF01013955.1:0-666663 GCA_013400475.1 Tricholaema leucomelas
TGAAGAGTCTGTAGCCACTGATTACAGCAATGATTTTTTTTTTATTTATGCTGTGGTATTTGTTTTAAACTTACTAGAGTGTGTAAATTCTAGTAAAGATTTTGAACAGCTTTTAGTGAAGAGTCCTTAAAATTAAACCGTTTCTTTCAACTTGAAATCTAATTCTATATGGCAGAAAAGACAGGCAGCATTTGGGAGTTGGGGGGGAGAAAAAGAATAGAGCAACAATATAGGCCTCACAAATTACAACCAAGTGGAGCTGTCAATAAGATCTTGCTCACCATATTGTCACAGAATTTTCCTTCTGTGTCACGTTGGTCATTACTGTAACACTACATAAGAAATCACTCCATCTGTTAAAAAAGAAAAGAAAAGCAGCTGCTATACTCTTGCAAAGATGGAAATAACAAACCCCAAGTAATTGTATTGCTTTCAACTTTTGCAGTCACAATTTTAGTTCCACTTTATTTGTGCCACTGAGTAGTTCCACTACCATAGTAGTAAGGCCCTCAAAAAGCTCATTAACCAATGCAAAAGATGCTACCTATGGAAAGTAGAGCAATCACAACATTCCTGGTTTTATTCCTGTGCTGATGGTTTGGGCTTTGGGGTTTCTTTGGTGGTGGGGGAGGAGTTATTAACATTCTGGGGAGGGGAGAACTGAAGCAATCATTAAAGTAGAATAGGAAAATTCTTCATAGATATTCAAGATTATTTTGCTGACTTAGCTTGGCTGTTGAACCAGGTGAGTCCCATTACATCGAGACACAGAAAATAAAAGCATTTGAATGTGTGAAGCAGAGGAGCCTGGAGCAAGAGCAGCAGGCTGGCAAGCGGAGGCACTCAGGCTCAGGAGGAAGCCTGGGCTAAGATTTTATGACTTACCATTAACACTGAACAACACAGGGAGCCCCTGGGAACTGTTTTCTTCAGAATCACAACTAGGCTGTGTGTAACCAAGAAAAAGGGCTGGGTGGGATCACACATGTGCACCATACTTTTCTGTACCTAAATTAAGCTGGAAGGTAGCCCATAGCTCCTGCAATTCAGGGGACATCAAGCCAAGCTCGAGGAGAGCCCAAATGAAACACCTCATGGAGACTAAATCCTAAACCAGTCACTTTTTTCTGTAAAGGGTGAAATCACCAAACACCACTTACCAAAAAGAACCAGTAGCAAAACCAGACCTGATAACCCTTGTATTTAGGTAGTTATTGGAGAGCAAAGATTGACTTGAGCATGATCAAGTAGGACTGTACTGGGGACAGTGTGCTGCAGATGGCTATTTATGTCCCAGGCAAGCTCCAGTCTGCTCAGGGGAAACCCTTATTCTCTGTGTTCATGTATCCCTCCTTGCTCTACCACCCAGCCTCCCAGGCTTGGCAGTTACACATACTGCTGATTGCTGCCTTCATTCTGGCAGGATTCTGCACCAGCTAAAGCCATGACCAGTCATGGTCAAGGGCCATGGAATCATGGGAGGGTGTTTGGATGTGTATCACCATACTTATCTGACTCTTCTTGCACTCTTCCCCAACCATCTGCTGTTGGCCAGGGATGGAGACAGGAGCCTCGTTGGGAGCATGATGTTGCAGTGAGTATAGCTGCTATCATGCAACTGTGGTTTGGTTTTTTTTTTTTCCAGCAGTTCAAACTGTTTTATTCCTGGCAGGTTGCTCAAACAAGCTTTGTAGCTGCATCTAGGCTGGAAGAGAAAATACAAGAGGCAAATGCAGTTCCAGCTGTTCGAACAGAAGTCCTCTGAACTAAGAGGTTTCACTCCAGGGGAGCATTCCTGATCCATTTGCTATCCTGTAGGACTCTTCAGTTCACTGGGGGGTGATTTGCAGCTATTCTGTGGCAGAAGGAAGATGCCAGTAAGCTGTATGATTCCAACAATCTGCAAGATGGTACTCTAATTTTCTGGAAAGAATGTATTTTGTTATAAGTGTGTGAGTTGTATCTGCTCATCTGGTCTGTTAATTCATCCAAAGACTGCCATTCTAACAGGCTCAATGGCTACTCTAGCTAGTAGGATACCTCAAAACACTCATTAGAGGTACTCCATTAAATTGGATACTACTTACATTACAATACAGAGGCACAAGTGAGATCAGGTTTCCTTTTCTACCACAAGTAATAAAAATCTAGTTCCAAGGAAATTTTATGGAGAAGATGAGTAGTGAGGGAAGGGAAAGTGAGGCACTGAGATTTGAAGCGGGTAATCAGGAGGGTAGCAAAAGAAGGAATAGAGTTACATTTTCAAAGTCCCACTGATATGTTATAAACAGGACCTTCATGTTTACATCTTTGTAAGGTATTCAAATAAATTGTTCTGCTAGTGAAAGTGGTCAAAAACCACAAAACCATCAATGCCCACTGAAGCTCATCAGGAATGTTTTTAGAGATGGAACAAAATGTCATCAGAGAAGTAAGATTTTTTTCCTCATAAGAACCCGTCAGTTTCTCAAAGAAACAAGCAAAACTAAAGGAAACAAGACAACCCTTCATGAGAAAGTTTTGGCCAACCCAGAGTGAAACTTCTGGCCATGCCTAGAGAAAGCGTTAAGGGGCTCTGAAATGATTCAGAGCACAGCCTGGATCAAGGTTTCCCTTGCTTTGGAGCACCTCATAATGGTGGGTCAAGTCCTTCTCATTTTCACTGCACCTTTTTGCAAGCAAATGTGGCTGCACTGATGCAGCAAATCAGGGGGCATTGTAACTAGATGAACTTTGAGGTCCCTTGCATCCTAAACCATTTTATGTTTCCTGTCCCTGTTCTGGACAGGACAGTAAGAAAATTTACACAAGGGCCTCCAACCAAAACGTTCCCCCATAGGACTTATCCACAGGGCTCTGGAGACTCAAAATCAGCAGTCAGGTGTCCTGCTTATCTCTGTTACCTACATGCATGGGATAGAGCCACTTAGTTTAAAACATGACAAAAATATGCCACAAGGGCTGCCTGACTTCCCAGCCCTATTGGTTTTACCAGAAGCAGGCCACACGGTTTGAATCCCTGCAGGCATTTGAAATACCACAAAGTTTGTGGTTACCATTTGTGTGGCTCTGGTTCAAGCTGTCCTCTGTTTTGACAAGAAAGGAAACTGTCGTTTTGAGAGAACACAACGTGAAGGCATTCAGTGCATCTGCCAGTCTGCCATCATGCCATTTTTTCAGTGCAAAGGGTCAGCAAAACCACTACACCACACATGAACTTTTACACAGACGTATTTATTGTGCAGATGAAAAACTCTTTTACACAGCATGCCTGACCAAGAGCTTGGCACCATAGCAAGAACTAGTCTATGCAGCAAAATGGATTTTATCGCAGGCTGAAAGACTCTTAAAGTCCTTCAATACAAAGAGCTCCATTTAGAAAGAAATTGCAGTGTGTAAATATAATCCACAATCAAGGCTCTCAAAGTCACAAAATAGCATGACTATATCTCTGATTACTAATTTAATCAGGCACCACAAGCACTTAAGTGAAGGACCCCAACCAGACAAAGGGAGCTCCTTACAGCTGTTTTTAGCAGGCTGTATTTTGCAATAGACATGTGAGCAGAGATCCCGGTTTGTAAGCGATCCTGTGTCTGAGGGGAGACATCTACTAAAACAAAGTGAAATTACATGAAATGCAAGAACCTGCACAGACCCAGTCAGTGAGTGTAAACCATGTACACACCATGATACAAGTGAACACAACTCCTTTGACCATTTGCACTGGCTTCTGCTAAGTCAGGATGCATCAGAACCTAGAGCAAAGGAGCTACCTTCATGGGCAAGGTCCACTATTGTTTCCAATGCAGGAACAAATAAATAAATGCACATGTCAGACAAAAAAAAAAAAAAAAAAACAACAGGTATCTGCCACAGATTGAAGTCTCATCCCAGACAAAGTCTGCAAAAAAATTGGGGCGACCAGTACCTGGTGGAACTTTTCTGAACTAAGACCTCCCTATGGGCTCCAGGGACATGAGAGCCACCACTGTCAATCCCAAGGCAGCAGCAGGTGCCACACAGCAGGTGGAAAGTCCTTCTGACTTCCTTCCCCACTGGGCTCCTAAGCAGTGTGTGGAAGGAAAGCAGGATCTGATGTTTCACTCTTTTTAGGTTGCCCAAGAGCATACAGGTCACTCCAGTCATGTGGTAGGTATCTTAAATATGTCTGCGGGTCCAGATGCCAGAGAACAAAGCAATGTGAGTACACAGGCAGCCTCTGAGTTTTAGCCTGTTTCCCTTTCTTCCCTATTCACCTTGTTCTGTCCACTTTCACAGAAAACCTTTGGAGTGATTCAGCTGTCACCAAGACACTGTCTTTGTGGTGCTGTGCCACTGACTGCCACTCCCATATGTACTTCTCAGACGTAAGAGGGCAACTAAAAATGATGTAGAGTTTGCATACTGACTGATAAGCCCTGTGACTGGCCCACTGCTGCTTACAGACATGAATTATATCCTACTAGCTTACTTTTCTGCCGATTTCTCAAAGTGATGTAAAAGTATCTGTACATCCCATACCCCTTCCTCACTCAGTCCTAAGCAAGCAATGGCTGAAATAAATTCACGTCACATAACAAGAAACCTCTGTTTAGTTGGATGTATTAAGAGCTCAACCCATTTTCTGATATAATTGCATTAATTGTTCTTGTCCCAACTAGCTCTCCTGGAGAAAAAGGAAGGTTCATTTAAATACTAAACACAGCAAGTGTTGGGGGGTTTTGTTATGGCTTTGCACACAGATGTGAAGCAGAGTGCTAAATATCAGCACTCTCCTTAGTTGAAGGCTGTTGTGTTAGCAGGAATCCTCACCTATTCATATAAACTAGCTTGTACCAGATGGCTCCATGGGAGTCAGGAGGCTTGAAATGGAGCAATCATTCAGTCTGCAGATGGAATATACAGTACGTTCCCAGTTAAGTAAGGGGCTCATTTATTCAGATAGATTCTGCATATATGGAGCGTGTCTCAGAGGACAAGCCAGTTTCCGTCTCTAGAATGCTAGCAAAATTCTAAACTAAGTTTGCTCTCCATCATACTCCTGCTACCAGAGTCCAGCAAAAAACACTTTGTGGAATTTTGCTCAAGGTGTCCTGAAGCAATACACTGAGAACAATATTCATGATTTTAAAAAAAAAAAAAAAAATCTTCCCCACCTGGAAAGTAAGAGGGGCTCCAATATTTCTTCTTCTTTTCATTCATATCACAAACATTTGGAAGACAGACTCTTCTGACTCGCTGCTTCAATCAGAGGAGAATTGCATATTTACATGTGAGTTATGATTACTTTTTACCAGGAAATACATCAATGAGTTAATGCTAATTAAGATCTGCAGCAGCACCCAGTGTTGCCATGTAGAGTTCTAGAAGAGAGTCGGCCATGCCTGCCTTGGACATCTCCAGTAAATGAAGCACAGAGGCAAGACACCTCCCTTGCTGGAAAGAGGCAAGAAGATCCTGCCTCTTGAACAAAGAAGTCCACATTAGCAGTTTCTGATGTGGGATTGCTGTTATCTGTATATGAACATAAACTAGAAGCTGCCCCAAACAGAATTAGGGAATCAAGCTATGCAAAGACAGTGCAAAATAACCTCACTTTCCAGGATGAAGACCAAACGAGCATTCTAGCCTCAGATTTTCAGTGGCCTGCCAAAATTTATCCAGGCAAATAGAATCATAGAATCAGTCAGGGTTGGAAGGGACCACAAGGATCATCTAGTTCCAACCCCCCTGCCATGCCCAGGTACACCCTACTCTAGATCAGGCTGGCCAGAGCCCCATCCAGCCTGGCCCTAAACACCTCCAGGGACAGGGCCTCAACCACCTCCCTGGGCAACCCGTTCCAGGCTCACACCACTCTCATGGTGGAGAACTTCCTCCTCACATCCAGCCTGAACCTACCCACCTCCAGTTTCGCTCCATTCCCCTAGTCCTGTCACTCCCTGAAAAGGCATTTTCAAATGTCTCAGTGAAAGATGCTCATTGTTTCATATCATGAGGCCTTGTAGAGTTGATTCTACAAGGGAAGGAGTACAAAGAAATATCTGGGGTTTGATGTTTTAACCAGTGTCCATGAAAACACAAGAGTTCACATACACAGCACGGAAGGGAAAAAACTCCTCCTGCGCTTTGGCTTCACAAGCAGTGTGATTAAAAACAAGCAACACATTTTCTCTAAATCTAGAAGCAGGTCAAACCATATCCCAGAACCATGCCCAGCAAAGTCTCCTTCCACCTTGGTTCTTCTGGGACAGCAAGCCCCTCTGATACACACTCCACTGTTTGCTAAAAGCACCACCATCTCCACACAGGTGCATTTCCAGCAATTCTTGGCAGCCTCCAGAGAGGGGAAGTGATGGCTTCTAGCCTGGCAGATCACCACTGCATGTTTCTGCTGCCCTTCCCAAGGTTTGTGCTGCTGTTGCCTACTGGGGGACCATGGTCCTTTGTTTTTTACCAGTAGGCATAATCTTGGCTCACGGTGCCTGACACAACCAACGTAGCATGTGATAATGGTATAGTTTACAAATGTGAACATCACAGGGAAAGTATTGATTTATAATAACAAGCTGGAGGAGCAGGAAGAGGGAATCGTTAAGGGACTGTCTTCTATCACTTTCCAAGGATGGGAGGAACTCAATTATACCCAGCAGCCTCACCTAATGTAATTGTATTCGTTGGCTGTTTGCCTTTGAAGTACCTCTCCTGCAGGATGCCTTGGCAGTGTACTCTGCCACATCAAAAAGGGAAAGTTTTACTACCTGTGCTTTTGGAGGGCTCATTAAAAACACACCAAGTAGAAAGATGGAGCAGAAAATTGTTATCAAATCCTCTGGGGCTTTTTGTTTTGTGCTGTTTTTCTTCTCAGATCACACAGAAGCCCATGCACCTCGTGAACTCCGTTACAGAAACGTTGATAGCATAGACTGCTGTTAATTCATCACAGCTTTGCTAGGCTACTTGTCTTCATCTGCCATAAACACAAACAAATTCTGCAGACACACCATATCAAATCTGTTCTCCTAAAAAGACACATTCACTGGTGAAACAAAGAGAAATGTAATGGCAATTAATAAACTAACATTTACTGCACTAATTAGCATCTCCTAGAGGGCTTGATTATGTGTTTACACCAGTTAGATACAGCTCAGTATGAGAAAATACCCACATTTCATACATCAAAAGACATTTCTTTCATATTTCCTCTCCCATTCTTATAGTAGTGAAGTGTGAAGACAAGAGCATGAAGGAAGGTAGAATAATTCATTACCTTGTCTCCTACTGATTTGTACATTCAACATTTTTTTGGAATGAGCACAAAGTCATAAATTAGCTTGTAGCAAAACAGAATTAATTGAATGTCTTAGTAGGATCATCAAACCAAGGTTTAAAGTCAATTTATCTGCCTGGGATTTTGCTAATGTAGCTTCAGCTCATTAGGGTGAGAGCTGATGCTGTGGATGGGATGCACAGGCTCCTGAAAACACAGAACAATCCATGTTTTCCATATTTAGGGACGAAAGTCTCTCCTATATGTCATGCACAGGCACACTAATTCGGAGGTAAACATATTTACCTTCAGAAAGGAAAATGCACGAGCAGTAAAATAAATGTTCTCAAGAAAGGGATTTTATATCAAAAGGATAGTACAAGGATTTCAAAAGCCTCCTGAAGACAGCTAGCCTTATTAATAAAGCCAGATTGTCCCAGGTTTCCTAGGATCCTTGTAGCACCATGTTGTTTCCTTAGCTTGTGAACAATACAGAAATCACATTAGTAAGCAATGGATACCAAGAGACTCTTCAGATAGCCCCTCTACCTAAGGGTAGAGCCCAGCTAAGGCTGGGAACAGATGCAGGACAATTAGGACACTAAAGTCAGTACTGTGGTTTTGGAAGACCTTTTGGTATAAAACACACTATTAATCTCTGTGGATACTTCATTACAGCCAGAATGTCTCTTGTTAGGAGGGCTTTTGACAATAAATGCTCCAGTTAAGCAAGGCAGATGGAATGCAGCAGGAGAAGCCTGACATGGAACGTGCTGGCAGTTCGTTCAGCCCGCTCCTGTAGGCTGCAGGTTGCAGGGTTCCTGAGATGGTGTCACACAGAAACAGGACATAACCTCATACACAGATGGAAGCTTGAAGCCTATCCTGTGTGCTCTGTGCTCCCAGGCACATTCTCCAGCAATGGTAACAGATTTGAATGGCACTGGTGAAAAAAAAAAACCAACAAACCACCAGGGCTCCAAGGCAGGTCCCAGCTGTACCTAGCGGAAAACTCCGAGCTGAGGAACAGCAAAGTAAAACCACCACGTGTATTAAGTGGGAGAAGGATCACACACTGAGCAATTCAAACAACTTCAGTCCTGGAGAAAGAAAAAAAAAAAAAGACGACACAGTGTGGCACATTTAGCATAGTAAGTCAGAGGATGGTTGCATAGGCTGATGCCAAAGGCCGAACATAGCACCTGGCATACAACAAAGTCAATACACTGAGAAGAGTAGTCGAGAAATAAAGTCTTTTAAAATCTACAAACTTGTGACACACATCTTACTAGCTGTGAGCATCTCACTTTTGTCACTGCATATGTACCTCATACTGTTATTCCTGTTTGCTACTTGCATTTCAGGAGGACGTCAGTCCCAGCCAGCTATGCTGAGAGCCACGTTAAGTGTATCGTGGCAGGAGGAAGTACTTCATAGTCTAACTAAAGGCGAAAGAAGGTGCAGCGATGATGAGAGAATAAATTATAAGACAACTCAGAAAGAGTAAAAGGCACTTCAAATCATATATTTAATATTCTCTAAACACAGCCTGAAGATACAGACAGAAGAATGAAAGAGGTAGCAATCTCCAGAAGTATCCATGTTCAGAGCCTCCTGAACAGGGCACTCCAACAGTTTTGATAATGCCAGTAGGCAGCTCTGAATAGTTTGCTGAACAAACTTATTTTAAGAACTTCAGGATGAGGAAGGCACTCTTCACCTTCAATTACAGCTTAATTACAATCACAGCCTGTTGACAGAGCACTTCTTCAGTTATCAGCAACTCCTGAGGGGTGTTACCAGTGGTCTTACCTTTCCCCAACAGGAAAGCAGTTACTTTAGAAGTCTTCCAGCTCATCAGCACTTTCACTGAGTATGTTGGCCCTGACCATGGACACAGACCATAAGTCTACCACAAGAACAATATGGAGGGCAACCACCTTGCCTGCACCCTAAACTATGAGGCCTATCTCTTTGTGTGGATAAGAGCAAGTCATCACAGGGTTGATCTCAGTTAGATAGAAGCAATGCCCATATGTGGTTCAAAACATGTAACAAATGCAGCTGGTGCTCAGGTAGCTCCACTGAACATGCAAGCCTGACTATACAGCTGGTCTACTACTCCATAACTAAATGGAGTCTCCATCTCTAGAGACTTTCAAATCCCAGCTGCATGCGTTCCTGCTTCACCTGCCCCAGGTGATCCCACATCAGCAAGATTGTTGGATCAATGATCTCCAGAAGTCCCTTCCAACCCCTCCCGTTCTATGATTCCCAACAGAACTGGATCAGTTGTTGATTTAAATCCCAGAGCACAATCATGGTTGAAATGGCCTTTCTGCACCTCGAACTGATCAGAAACCATGACCTCTGGTGCAGTAGGTGGGATTCTTGTCACTCTGAAATCTTTGAAACTTCAGCCCTAAGTTTTGGAAATTTCCAACCACAGCCAGCCATCTCTGAAAGCTTCAGCCTGTGCCATACTGCAGTGCCGTAAGCACTTGGACACGTAACATGGATGCATAAACATGTTTGCTATCTCTTCTGCCTAGCCACCTATTCATTACCCCCGAGCTAGCTGTACTCCCTTCCCAATTTACTGATGTGTCCAATAGAGACAGTACAGCAGCATCTTAAATGGGACATATGCAGCTGGGAACAGGGAAGGCAAATAGCTGGCAGCACCATTGCCTTCCTCTAATGGTCCCAGCTTTCAGTTGTCTTCTCCCTCGCCAGCCGTCTGTCCTTCTTCTGTGAGTGTGGCTGGCTGCAGACCATCTGATATGAAGATGTCTGGCACCTCATGCTCTAAATAGACTCTCTGATGTAGCCCCTCATCCTTGCCAAACACCCTAGCACTAGGCTAGATAAGGAAGAGCCAGGGCTGAACTGTGTATATAGCTGTATCACCCAGGACTAATACAAATATTTGGCCATATATTCAACCAGCATTGAACCTAGCACCACTAGCTGCAATGGACCAATGCCATCTCACATCAGCCCTCCTAAACAGGAGCAAGCTGTTCACAGCATGTTCAGCTGTAGATACAAGAGAACTTCAAAAATTCTTTATGAAAGACCTGTTTTCATAGTACCTTAATTGGTCCATCTTCAGGCAAAATTCCACTTTAAGTTTATGGAGAGGGCTGAGGACTAAGTCTTAAAAGCACTCAGCAATAAATGCTCTTAAACTCATCCCATAAACTGCATTATTCAGACTCTAAACTCTCCCATATTATAGACTTCTCACATGCACCCATGTACCTTCAGAGTAATATTTATGTGCACACAAGTTAACTGCTCTCCTAGAGAGCAGACATTTGTCTTTCCACTATGTCCCTCTTTTCTGCAGAGGGGAGGGTCCCTCCAGCTCATGAAATGAGATCGTGCATAGGCTCTGTGTGATTCTTCAACAGCTACTTTTTGAAGGATTAGAAGTCCAACAAATTCTTAGAAATGTGTCAGCTTCAAGAAAATTCACCTTTGTTTTCTTGCAGTAGAAATTACCTCACTCTAGTTGATAAAAAGACTTTATTTTTGGTGGATTTACATTCATTGGCAGCTTGAATGTCACTCCAGCTCCACTGCTTCCCTGTCCCTCCCTTTCATGTGAACTGAAAGCAACTTTGGTTTGTTTCTCTCACTCACAGCAAAGCAGAGCTGCAATAACAGCAAATGGTCCTTGGAAATCACAGTCACATTAGGCTTCTGTTCAAATAGCTTTTAGGGCTGCGATAATAGGAGGCATTCCTAATAACTGGTGACTCAGTGAGACCCTGCACAGAAGGCCTCCAAATGACAGTACACAATTTAGAATTTAATCTAGAAAAAGTGGCAGTGATGAGATTCCAGCTGGGGACCTTCTGGTCTGGAGACCGGTGCTGTACCAAATAGTCTAAAGCAACTACTTTACTCAGCCAGAGAGGAGATGAATCCCTTCTCTTCCCCTGAACTTCACAACAACTTTCAGGGTGTTTAACCCACAAAGCAGAGAGCACCTTTATTGCCACCATGGCTCTGGAGACGCAACGCTTTGAAGCACAGCACTTTCAACTGCTGTGGAGACCATCCAGTCATGCAGCATTATTATGGAAGGTAGTGCCTGAAAACTGAATTTCAGCACACTTAGGTTCACAAGCCACTCGTACTGTTATTTTGGACTGTCACTGGTCTACTACAAATCTGGACTGGATGCTCACCCAAAGACAACACAGAGTTCACCTCTTGCTTTCTCCCCTTCCCAGTACACATGATGTTTGCATGACCTATGTTTAGCAAAGGAGGAAGGCATGACCCCAGTAGCAAAAAAATAGAATCAATCAGGTTGGAAGAGACCTCCAAGATCATCCAGTCCAACCTATCACCCAGCCCTATCCAGTCAACTAGACCATGGCACTAAGTGCCTCATCCAGTCTTTTCCTGAACACCCCCAGGGACGGTGACTCTACCACCTCCCTGGGAGGGGAGTATTTATTGCCTGAAACAAAGCCTTCAAACCCTCCGTCTTCACACTTCAATGTACAAAGGGAGGGAAATTTGCCACACCCTTATCTTTCAGAGAATCACAGAATGTCAGGGGCTGGAAGTGACCTCAAAAGATCATCTAGTCCAACCCCCCTGCCAGAGTAGGGACATGGTGCTTGGGTGGCCACTGGAAAGCAGTGGTTAGAGACAAGCACAGTGCTGGGAGAGAGGATAGATAAGGTCTTCTGGGTAGGGATCTATCCTATCCTCCTGTACTCCTACTTAACATTCCTCTGATGTGCCATAGTAGCATCCAGCAAGAACATCAGGAAATGTCTCACATGTGCATCAGGGAAAACACAGCTCTACTTTGAGGGAAGCAGGTTGGTCAGAGACATGATTGCACTCAGATGGCTGGGTCTCATTTAGTGCAAATGTCACTATGAACAAAAAACTTCAAAAAGCTAGGCCAACATTTCCTGACTGGTGTGGGCAGTCAAAACAAGTATCACTGTTTGGGAATTTTATTTTTTTTTCACTGTCAGTGGTCTTCCAACAGGGTACAATATTTGCTAACACAGAGTAATTTGAGTTATCCACAGATAGTTCAAAACCACAAAGAGTTCATTGCCCAGATATCTCTATTTAAAATAGATTTGCTTTTGTTCATCAGTATAATGCACATGGCTGAGAAATGGCAAGTTGCCAAAATGAAACTGCTCCTAATTTTCAGAGGAGGCCACCGGCTAATTACACAGACTGCAGGTGTGAAGAGAGAAGCTCAAAGTAATCAATAGTAGTAATTAATCTGCTAGACTGGAGCTAAAGAGCTAACAGCTGGACATCAGAAATGGACACATGCAACAAGATCAGCAATAATTACCTCTTTAAATATTGAATTTCCATAGCAACAATTAAGCATATAAATAAAGGCTTGAAATCAAGGCTCTGAGGCATGATGCTGAATTGCAAGCACAACATTCTCCACATCAACCCTTTTAATAAAACAGTAACAATATGCTTGGGCTGGGTCTACCAGTCTCTCGTGCTAGCAGAAGCTCAGCTTCTGCTGCCTCCAGATTTTTTGGCTCTTCCTCCTCATTTGCTTCCAAACCCACAGGTTCTGCTGTAACTTGTCTTCATTCAACTCATATCTGAAGAGACCTGGTGCTATAGATGCCCACAACTCATTCCCTCTCTTCTAAGGCTGTCTGCCTTACAGCTTTGTGTTTTCCACCCTCTGGAGATGGTTTTCCCTCAAAGCACTCTGCTGAGGCACCATTTGGACCCATGTAGCAGTGCCATCTCGACTGGGCAGCGTCAGAGCACTAGCTGATAGGTGACCTCACTGCAGCCTCTGATAGGCTGTCAGATGGATCAAGTGCCAGAGTAACAGCTGTGCTGAGAGAAGTTTCTCTGAGCATCCCACCACCATGAGAAATACTGCTTCTGCCTCTCCACTTGCCTCACAGCATGAGCCCACAGCACACACAGTGTTGCATTCCCCCAGCACCTTTGTGGGATGAGTAGCACCTGCAGAGATGGATATCTGATTCACTTCTTGGCTTAATGGCACAGCTTCATCACAAAAGCACTCTCTGCCATAGAAGCTAGAGATACCAGAAAACCTTCATTAAGCTCTGCTTTATCTTCTAAATAAATGTCACTTTCTGATGTATACTGGCCTTTGCTTGTCTCAGCAGAGATGTCAAGGCCAACTTCTTCCTGTTCCAGAAAAGACAGACCAATGGAAGAGGTGCAAATCTGATCTTTGTTGTGTTCTCCTACAGTTGTGGGATCAGAGATGCCCCCGTGGATCCTGACCTCTGCAGACTGCACCCAACCAGCAGCAACCTGCAGATCACTGCAGTCTGGAAGAGCTGTAGCAGTTAAGGAGACGAAGCCAACCTGTCTCTGGCTCCACCCCGCTCCAAGGTTTACTGGAGCAACGAGCTACATTTTTCTTCCTAAGAGGTAATTAGGGTCTTTCCAACGTATTTGACAGGCCACATGTTAACTCACACCTCAGTAATAAGACAAAAAGAAAAAAAAGGTCCACTCAGCAACTATGAGCAGAAGCTATATGAAACACCATCAGAACTATTATCCTCCCTACATCTGCTTTAGCACAAGGAAAACTAAATGACACCTAGAGAAGTCCAAAGGAAAAAGAAATCCTAAGTTACATGCTTCATTTTGATCCCTCTTGCCAGACACAAACCCAGAGCTAGAAGAAAACTTAGGGAACTGTTTTTTAGAATTTTTATCTTGAGTTTTCTGCATTAAAACTTTTACTTCTCCAATTATTTACCATCTCAGAGTTTTTCTGCTTTCCAGGCCTTTTTCATTTTTTTTCTTCTTTTTTTCTCTTAAAACAGCTAGAAGTAAGGGACCAATTTCTATAACCTCCCACTGGTTTCAGTCAGGTAAGCCACAGAAACCCCTTGAACTTCCCATTGGTTTCAGTGAAACTTTACAACGGTCCACATTCGCCATAGTAAGATAGGGGAGCTACATTCTTTTTGCCTCAGAAGAAGGCTGCATTTTATAATTGCCTCCATGTATTGAGTTCCCCAACCATGTCAGTGATATTTCTGAATCTCCATGGTCTGTAAATATTTCCACACACTATATTTCAGGCAGTTCTGTAGTATTGATTTGCAATGTACCCATCATGGTATGGTATTTCACCAGCAGAGTGCTTTTGCAGCTTTGGAACTGACTGTGGTTTCTGCCTTTCTTATAAACATGCAGCAGTTCAGTTCTCTGTGAAAAGCCATGGTCAGATAATACCAACACATCTAAACTGAGGTTATTTTTAAAACTTAAGTGAAGTGGATATTTTTTAATTGAAGTGCTTGACTGAATGACATATTTGACTTTACATCAGGTATATATGAACTGTTAGCTCAACCAGTCACTAGCCCAAAAGCAGTATAATGAGTCTCACCTGCTTCTATCTCACACTTTCCTCTATGGAAGAAGTAGCTCAGCCTTCAATAGGTCACACACATGACACTGCCATTGAGAAGCATTTGGAAAAAGTAGAAGTTGGAAAGAAGCTTCTTTCCAAGGTCCTCTCTGAGCAACACTTACGATCTCATCAGCCCTGGTGCCTTCATGGTCAGCACCCCGGAACAAAAGATGTGCATGGTCCTGGTGGAGAGGAGCCAGGCCACAAGTAAAGTAGATAGTCAGCAAATGTAACTGTCCAACAACAACAACAAACTGAGGAAAAACAAAACCACCAACAACAAAAAGACTCACAACCAAACAGCAGATCTGGCTCTCCAGTGCCTCATACATTACACCTTAAGAAACAATTGGCATATACGTGATGTGAAATGCTGACATTCCGGTTCAGGTATCAAAACCAAGGAGACTACAGAGAGCTGAGTGCAGTGCAGCTGAAGAATGGGATTTCTTTTTAGCTCAGCTATAGCTCTCCTGTGACATCTCGGCTAAATCACTTGCACTTACCTTGCTGTACTCATTCATCACCACATTGGAAAGACACATGAAGAAATAATGTCATCTTCTTTCACAGAATCACAGAATGGTGGGATATAGAGGGGACTTGTGGTGACAATCTGGCCCAATTCCCCTGCTAAAACAGGTTCAACTAGAGCAGGTTGCACAGGATCGCATCCAAGCGGGTTGTGAGAGTCTTCAGAGGAGGAGACTCCACAACCTCCCTGGGCAGCCTGTTCCAGTGCTCTGTCACCCTCACAGTGAAGAATTTTTTCCTCACCTTCAGACGGAACTTTTCTGTGTTTCAACTTGTACCCATTGCCACTCGTTCTGTTGCTGGGTACCACTGAAAAGATCTGAGTTTCCTGAATTTCTTCGTTGGTTTTCATGAGAGAGGATCTCTTTCTTAGAGAAGTTTGTCTAGATTAGGCAAAGAAGTCAAGGTTAACATTCCTCTACCCACAAAATAGGCAGACTACACACAGCAAGGGTCAGAATCTGTGTTAAGGTCCCTATCACCGTACAGCCACAATAACAGCGCTCGCTAAATCTGGCACTCATGTTGTCCAGATGAGGAATCTGAAAACACAATAGTTAACCTCAGCCCATCCTCAGAGTCTTTTTTCCAGTGGCTCTTCTTGTGCCACTCTGAACATAGGGAAAATAAAATTGGAAGAGCCCTCTGAAGCACCTTTTCTCCCTTCATCATTCACGATATATCAGGAATATCTGTGGCTCAAGGAAACAAGAAGTTGTCTCAAGAAATAGAGATAATAACAGTGGCTGTTTGCTCTGCCCAGCTCTAGACAGCAAATGCAGATGCTGACACTGAAGGAAATTAAGTAGCTGTAAGCTCCCCATATATTGAGAGAAGAATTTGTGGTCTGAGAACTACATTAAACTTCTGTTTGTCCTCTCCTACCTGGTGCACTAGGCCTCCTGAAATGCATATTGCATGTGGTTCAGAGGTAGATAGATTTTAAGTCAACATTAGCTTGAAGGTAGTTTTCAGTTGTATTTTGATGGAGCAGCAGTTATTAAAATACAGTGTGGAAAAATAAAAGTTTTTAATATTAGTATGGCTGGAAAGCGAGCTAGGGATGGGAAAGTGATCCTTCAGTTTCTTTTCTATGCAACTGTCTTTTGGGTAAGAAACCACAATAAACTATTAGGTCAGTGTCAGTTCATCAGAAAAAATGCCAAGGCTGCCTTTCTCAGGATATTTTGAGCACATTCATGCTGGAAATACGCAAGAATAAGAAATCTCATGACATTTCTGCCAATTCATGTCTGGATTGCATTATCATTTGAGAAAGAGACTGAGCCCCTCTCAGAATGGGGAGTTATTTCCACGAAGAGCTGTGATACAAAGCCAAAGCACTAACTAGATTAAGAAGGAAACAAGCAGTGCATAGCCCCTGGTTCACCTCGCAGCCAGCAGGATAGCCCCTCTGGGTCCTGCTGCGGGTGGTTGAAGGGAGAGCTGGGAGCCCTGTGCTCTTGCTAAAAGCCAGGTATCTGTTTTCAGTACTGAAGCAGGAGTTCAGAAGCTTAGCTATAAAGACACTTCTCTTTTTAGACAAAAGAATAACTTGTCTTCTCCTAATTCATATGTCCCTGTGAAGGACATTCACTTAGGCTCTCAGCAGCCTTGCTCCTCACTGTCAAGAGAAAAGCTCTCCCACAGGAAAATTACCAGAAAAAAGTCTACTTTGGCCGCTCTCAACTGCACATGGGAGGAGCTCCTCTCTTCCACTTGAACAGAGCAGAAGCTTAGAGACATTAACCTTACTGCAAATACTCCTTGTGCAATACGAAACTCGGAGCATGCAGTTTAGAAATCCTCCAGCCAGTACAAGCCCACACGTCACTCTGCAGAGTCATACCAACTTGGGTCAGGTTACATGTATAACCTGTGCAGCTATATGTGAACCCACATCTGCACTATGGAGATTACAATTCAGTACAATTTGTAACTATTGTTTAATTAGAAAATAGACTTTCAGAGAAGGTTTGGGTTTTTTTAAGTCAAGCTTAAATAGTCCTCGTCTTCCCAGCCCTCCTGGTGCACTTGTGGTTTGCCACCGAATAGCTGGTTCATTAAATCGTGCTTTCCAGATAGCTTTTGACTTTTGTCTTCTCACAGCATGCAAGACCTACACACACACAGAAGAGAGATTTTTATGTATGGTTTGTCCACTGTCTTTGGTGGATCCTGACAAGTGCAACCTCTGGCAGGGCTCATGTGCTCCCTGGGCTGGCAGCCAGCCAGCAACTGCCAAATCAAGTTGGCCAGCTGCATGTAGCGTATTGAGACTCAAAGCAGGTAAGGTACCACAACATCATGTGCCATCAAGCAGAGACCATGACTGATGGCATGAGAGACACAAGCTGGTTGTGTAAAAGTCTCATATCTGTTTGCCTAGCAAATGCCACCAACATGGAGTAGTACTGGCTAAACAGAAATTGCTGCCAGGTGCTTTTGAAGGCATCTCTAACCCAAAGAAGCCATTAAAATGACCCTACAATTTGCTAAGTATTATTTTGGTTTACTGTGTTGACAACTTCCCCTGCTCATGCTCCAGCCTCAGGCAGACCCCAAGTATTTCTTCCCTCACATTCTTCCTAGTCTTCACAGAATCACAGATTGTCAGGGGCTGGAAGGGACCTCAAAAGATCATCATCCAGTCCAAGCCCCCTGCCACAGTAGGATCATCTATACCAGATCACACAGGAACACATCCAGGTGGGTTTTGGATATCTCCAGAGAGGGAGACTCCACACACCCTCTGAGCAGCCTGTTCCAGTGTTTTGTCACCCTCACAGGGAAAAAAATCCCCCTCATGTTTACATGAAACTTCCTATGCCTCAACTTTCACCCACTGGCCCTTGTCCTGTCATTTAGCATCACTGAGCAGAGCCTGGCTCCATCCTCCCGGCACTCACCCTTTACATATTTATAAATATTGATGAGGTCACATCTCAGTCTCCTCTTCCCCAAGCTAAAAAGCCCCAGCTCCTTCAGTCTCCCTTTGTAACAGAGATATTACAGTCTCATTTCATCTTTGTGGCTCTGCGCTGGACTCTCTCCAGTAGTTCTATGTCCCTCTTGAAGGGGGGGGGGGAAGGCAGAACTTCTGCAGAGTCCATTGCTTTTGACCAAGTACAAGTGACTCATCCCCTTAAGCACACTACATACAGCCAGTCATCTCCAGAATAAGTGCCTGCAAGACAGCATCCATGAGATACATGTCATTCCAGTGGAATAAGCACTGAAGCTGATAGTCCTGTATTCTGTCACAAGTCACTCGTGTAGTGACTTAGTGCAAGGACGTTCATTTTACCAGAGCTAACTAAACAGAAGGAACACTACACAGGCATCCATTTCCTCAGGTGCCTACGCATTAGAAAAGCACTGCCGCCTCAGAGAGCTGATGTCAAGTGAGCGCTAAGGTTAAAACATGTGTCAGCACAACACATTGCAGCCTCTAAGCTACTGAAGGAAACATTTCGATGAGGTCACATGTCTAGTACCAGCAGACAGACAGCTCCTTGCAACCCTTGGAAATAGTCCAGTACTTAATGAAGATAGCCATTTCAGCGAGACCCATATGGCATGATTACGCCCTGTACTGAAGCACAGCTTCACAGCTGCATGGACTGGAAATTGAACTAAATTCTGTTTCCACGTATCTCCAGCTGAAGTCACTGCACAGAAATGGAGGTGTTCTCACTGGAAGAAAAAAAAAAAAAAAAAAAAAAAAAAAAAGACACACCAAAAACAAAGCAGGTAGCCAAGTCTTATTCAGACTCAGTAACTTGCAAAGTACTTGGACTACCATGCTTGGACATTAAAAGTACACAGGAGAAGTATACGTGTCATCTATTGTGACCATGCAAATATCTGGCCTATATAAAACCCAAGTCCTCATTGCTTGTTTCATTGTTTTCCTTCCAAGAGTTTTTAAAGCTTCTCAGACTTGAACTGCAAAATACTCTGACTGGAACATTTCCTACTTTGGTCTTACACAGCATCCAGTGTCAGAAGGCCCAAGTCTTCCTGTTACCAAAGCACAGATAATGTCTTGAGTGCTGCTGTTTGGTGCATGATTTATGGCTGTTGTTCTTGTTCAGGCTGACACAGAAAATATTCTGTCTAAAACAAGA
The DNA here is from genome assembly GCA_013400475.1 of Tricholaema leucomelas. Lineage (NCBI taxonomy): Eukaryota > Metazoa > Chordata > Aves > Piciformes > Lybiidae > Tricholaema lacrymosa > Tricholaema leucomelas. Next base: position 19,376 of record WAAF01013955.1, read on the forward strand.
TGGCATCTTTCAAGACTTGACACTCTTGTTTCCCCACATCTATAGACCGATCCTCTCTGTGCTCCTTTGCATGGCCCTGTTCCCACTTAGTGGGTGCAAAGGCTGAAGCTCTCCAACCCACCATGCACTGCTAGCACACATGTTCATGACTAATTTCTCTTCCCACAGATTAATGTCTTCAGTATTTAGCAAAGCTACACGTGTACGCTGCTTGCCATGCTGTTCACACAGGAAATCAAAACACTTTATTTTTGCAACAGGCAAATTGTGGGCTAATTTATACAGATGTATTTATTCAGTGACTCATTAACAGTAAGTATCAGGAACCTAATTTACTGCAACATCAGCCCACAGATTGTGGCAAATTATGTTACACAGAGAAGCAGGACCCAGGTCTATCAGAATTGACTTTTAGAGTTAAGGTTTATTTTTAGCATCCATTTCACAGCCAGCTTTCATCAGCAGGATGGATTCTGTCAGTACTCTCAGCCAGAGCTTACCCACCTATCTTTGAGTCTTTTTTTTTATTATTAAAAGCATCATTGTTTTTTTCATCCTAGTGACATTTTTCTTATATGGCAAGATGTAAGTGTTCCTGAGGATTACATAGAAAAGTATGTAGGCTCTGAGTGCTCTAACAAGCACAGCAATAAAATTACATCAATAGTTGATTCCTTGCTCCTCTCTCGAGTCAAAGAACTATTGCTAGGCTAGTATAAGGAAAGGAAACATTTAACTTGATATAAAGCAGCTTTTAAAATTGAGATTTGCTTTGCCTAGTAAAAAAATGCAAGACTCCTCAACTCCAATTTGAAGAAGGTTACATTTAAGGCATTGAAATAAAAAAAAAAAAAAAAAAAAAAAACCCAACATCATAAGTAAGGACCAGGACAGAGTTTGTGAAAGGACACCGTTCTCCTTGCCTGCAACAATCACGCTAGAAGCAAAAAAGCTTTTTTTACTTCCCTTTACCTGATTCAGAGAAATGAAGCCACAGTTTCTAATCATCAGGAGAAAGCTATAAGCATCATGTAGACTGAAGGGTATTCCAAGAAAAAGTTTTTCCTTGAGTCCTTCCTATTAGAGCTGTTTTATCTCTCAGTGAATATGTAGACTCATTATGAGACAGAGGAAGAGATAAATACACTTAGCTGGGAAAGCTGGTTACCTGGTCCCAGTCCCTGCTCTGGTGAGTACCTCATTATCTATACAAAGAGGAACCAGAGGCAAAAAAATTAAATATCATAAACATTCCCCTTTGCAAGACACAGCATCCTGTCATTTGACAGAGAAGTGGTTGCACGTACACAGCCACATCATGGTGGAGCGCCCTGAGACTTGGAGTCAACACTAAAAAGCCATCAATAATGATCAATCTAACCTGAGAAGCCCTTTCCTTCTCCATCTTTAAGTATTCACAGCAGGGCAGGGGGAAGAAGGCAAAAGTCAAAAAAAGTCCCATTCTGAGATTTCAAGATCCATATTCACAAATTAGCCTTGCCTCCTGAAAGCCTCAGACCAGCAATCCTCTTCCCCCACTACTCCAGACTGACACTTGTTAGCATGGTCAGATAACCTCCGAGTTCTAAAACAGAAACAATGTGTATGTTTTGAGTGGGTTTGTTGGGGTTTCCCTCCACCATGTCCTTTCCAGATTGGCACAGGAAAGCTTTAGTACAACGCAATCATTTATTGCCTGTATTTGAATTTATACACAGCTTATAAAAGAATAAGACATATCCATGGAGAAGACTTTTGTACCAAGTCAAAACAAAATTAATGAAACCAGTCAAGTAAGTAGGTGGCTGCTCTACATGGTTTTTTTTATTCTAACATTATCCTATCATACATTATACTACCCTGAAAGTGTTTTAATGTATTTTGTATGTGTTGTGAAATGCTTCTGTGGTCTCTTACCACTGCACCCTGGTGAAAAACGCCCCTCCAGTTGGGAGCGTTTGAATAAATTACTAAACCCAGCACAAAGGAAAAAGCCAGTACAGAAATTGGGGAGGAGGAGAAATCAGTGTGAGGAAGGAATACATTCTTAGATACAAACTCCTTTGCATAATACTTTGTTCAACAGATTTTATTTAACACTCAGGGAAGAGGCCTTTTGCAGATTAGAACATTTTGAGCATTTCATGGAAGTCAGGGAAAGTTTACAAATAAACTGCAAAGGAACAATGGGTGCTAACATCTGTAGTCACTTGTGACTTATGTTTGAGTGTCAGCCTGAGAATATGAATTATTTCTTTGCAGACCATCCAGTTCATCATCCAGCCCAGGTCAATGAAAGTAAGAGCTTCTGCACTACCTTTATTTGTCTTCAAGACTGACTTCCTATGCAATTACATGTTTTAGAACAGATGTATTGTATCTGAAGAGCTTTTGAATCACAGGGGAAATAACTAAATATAATTAGGAAACAAAAAGGAAAAAAACTTAAAGCAAAACATTTCCTCTAACCCTTCTTTTCTCTCCACTGAAGATGTAAAAACAGTGCTCCACCTGCTAACACTCACAGACCAATAACTTAAATTTTCTGGCACTTATTTATAGATTCAATAGATCCATCCACACCTGCTTTTCCACTTAATTAGTTGGCTATCCAAAGGGTGCAGACTGACTGCTGCCAGCTTCCTGTACTAATAGAAAGATCATTTAGGGATGAGGTAAAAAAAAAAAAAATCACAAAGTAGATAAAGATAGCTCGTGCAGAAACACTCACAAGGAAAATACTAACACAAAAGGGGGAAAATTAATGAAAACTGAGAGAGGTGTGCATTGCTGCTGAGGGTTGGTTATGCTGGATGTTTTTTAAGGCAGATCTGAGAAATGCTGAAGCTTGTAAAGGTCTGTAGGGTGATAAATAAGCAACACAGGTCTCTGATTCACTGCCGTTACACTACTTTCAATGAGTTTTGGATCACCACAGAGGAGAGGAAATCTCTAGCCTCCTCCCACCACACATCTTCTGAAGAGAATTATTGTGGTGGTAGGAGTCAAACTATTATTAGATTAGCTATTAGCCAGAGGGAAGAAACTGCTTGAGAGAGATCTACTTTTCACAGTGCTATCAGCTGAGTTGCTAGAATAGTAGGCGTTTGAAGACTAAAGTGACAGGAACACTGTAAGCACCTAAATGGGCAGGGGCTGGGGGCTTTTTTGAAGCAAGCACTTGAGTCTTATTTTTCCAGGCTAGTAGCACGGGGGCAGTGCTTACTACATTTAGCCAGTTTCCTTGCAAAAAACTTAGTCTGCCATCTCCAGATAGGGACTGTGTTGAGGCAGAACCCTGTTGCAACTGACCCATTTCAAAGGATGGGATCAGTTTCCAACAAGGGCTGCAAGCTGCATAGTGGTTTTCTTCAGTGCTCTGATGTTTATAAGTTCCTACCTTAATCCACAGGGTACAGAACCCAGAAAAAGGACATTGTCATCCATCTTATACCCTCCAGACAAAGCTACTCTTACGAAGTCTGGTCCTACTACTGCTCAGACCTTTCAAAGTTTTATTTTTAGGGGAGTAGCTTCAAGAAAGCACTTCAGTTCTACTGTTTTCAAGGCTTGAACTAAAAGAAAATGCCTCGTGGTGCATGTTAGGACAGGAGGAAAGAAAAACTGTGTAATTAAATACCTAAGGATAAAATAGAACAAGTAGGATAGTAAGAATTAATTAGTCATCTGAGGGTTTGCTTTGACCTGCTATTCTGCAGTCACACCTATTTTACTATTATGTTTCAATAACCCATTTTGTTCTGCTCCAAGGCTCAGACCTATGATATTACATTAGATGAATTTCTCACGTTGTTCTTTTCTGTTTGGGAAGTGGTATAATTATAGAGACTGATTTGGAGAGCTGAGCTTGAAAATGTTGCCTGAGGCATACCAAAGTCCCATGACTTGTTAATAAGTCACTTCTCTCCCAAGGGCTCTTTTTAAAGCTACTTCTTGAAATAATATTAGCACTTCATTGTGACATTTTCCTAATATTGTGAGTATGCCAAAACGCAAGGATAAGGGGAAGCGTTTGGGTGCATCTGTCATAATGGAGGACCAGCTCAGCTCTCACTCAGGCTGAGAAGCCTCTCCTGAAAAAAAGGTTCAGTCTTCAAATATGCCTGAAATCTCTGCTGACCCAAACCACTTACAGATTTTCTGTGCTTCAAACGAGCCTATTTGTCATCCCAAGTCAGGGGCTTTTGAGAAGAGGTGACTTGAGGAGCTCACTGCAACCCTCATCTGCCTCCAAATCTCCAGGCAAGGGCATTGTGGACTCCAGTGCAGTCAGGATGGTCCAGACTGTTCTTCCCTGCCAGAAATGTGTTTGACATGTGTGGCACCCATCTGCAAGTGCTTCTAGCTCACTCTAGGCTTGAAATCCAGCTGGACTGGGGATACATTTTTGGAGCTGGATCTCTAGTCTTTCAACATGTGCTAGAGCGGTGTAAGGGCCAGGACTCACATCTGGATCAGCTCCAGAAACTTAGCTTAGAGAAAAACAATCACAGGGGAGCTTAATACACAGCTTTTGAGGTATTAATGTTTTAAGGGCATGGGAAAGAGACCAGGCAAATGATACAGGGAAGTTTTACATCTTGCCTGAATGCAAAGCAGGTGTGGAAGCAGCAATGCATCAACCTGCTGTTGCAAGATTCAAGCTGTTACACTCACCACAGGAGAAAACACAAAAGACCTGAAGAGACAGACCACAGGTTAGAATTTGCTTCCTCTTCTACTAGTCCACAGATCTTTCAAAACATAGCTGTAACTTCCATTCCACAGTAATAAAATTGATTTTATTACACAAAAAAAGAACATTACCTCTTTATCATAAGGGAGAGTATTTCCTCTTTAGTGATATATATATAGAGAGAGAAAAAAACCTTATGTTAACTGCAACTGCTTAAGTCACCACTATATTAACAACAACAAAAACAACAACAAACCCCAACCCCCCAAAACCAAACCAACCACCAAGAAGCCCCAAACATCTCTATTACTATTGAATAAAACTAAGAAATTCACTGACAAATATCTTTGCTATCAGAAAGTCTAGGCTGCCCAGAAATATGTATCAGTCTGGATAAACAATCCTTTGGAAATAAGAAAACTCAGCTGCACAACTCTTCCCTGACCTCAGTTCATCTACAACACACTTTGTAGTTGCAAGGAAAGAGGGATGACCATTGATGACACCATCTGATACCATCTTTCACCAACACTAACTGCACCATAAGTGTGCTCTATCAGATGGAAGCTGCGCACATCTACTCCACACCTAGCTACACAGGCTGCAGCAGTACCTCAGTCCAGTACTATACTTGTAAGTCAATATTATCGCAAGCCTTGCTGCCACCAAATCCCTGTTTCTAGATATTCGACCCTCTAATGAACATGAAGGTGCACAAGTCCACGGGTCTTGAATGAACTAGCAGGTGAAGTTGCAAAGCCACTTTTCTTCATATCTGAAAAGTCATGGTGGTCTGCTGAAGTTCCCACTGGCTGGAAAAGAGGAAAGATTCTCCATTTTCAAAAAGGGAGGTAAAGAAGACTCAGGGAACTACAGGCCATTCAGTCTCACCTCAGTGCCTGGCAAGATAATGTAGCAGACCCTCCTGAAGATACAGCTAGGGCACACAGAAAACAAGGAGGTGGTTGGTGGCAACCAGCATGGCTTCAGCAAGGGCAAATCCTACCTGACAATCTGACAATTTTTTTTTTAATATATATATTATGACAAGGTCACATCAGTGGGTAAGGGAAGAGCAATGAATGTCACCTTCCTCAAACTGTGCAAAGTGTTCAACACTGCCCCATATCACATCCTGCCTCTAAATTAGATACAGGGTGGATCACTTGGTGGATAAGGAATTTGCTGGATAGCTGCTCATAAAGGGTTGTGTTCAATGGCTCAGTATCCCAGTGGAGATCTGTGATGAGTGAAGTCCATCAGGGATCAGTACTGGGACTGGTGTTGTTTAACATCTTTGTTGGTGATGTGGACAGTGGGATCAAATGCACTCTCAGCAAGTTTTCAGATGACACCAAGCTATGTGGTCCAGTTGGAAGGACCTTAACAGGTTTGAGAGATGGGTTCGTGCCAATCTCATGAAGTTTACATCTGTTTACAAAAGAGCACATCTCTGCCGCACCATGGAGTGAAAAGGCCCTGTACTAGATGTAGAGAAGAGGTGCTGGGTGCAGGGACAACAGGACAGTCAGCAGCTCACTGTTGGTTTCAGGCAAATGCTCAATTTCTAGGAGACATACTCCTGTCACTTAGAGAGGGATGACAGTGCAACAGGTTTGAAAGCCCTGGTGGGTTTTCAACTGCCACCACCTCTAGGTACTTGGCATGAACATCACCCATTTTCTGTCCTCATGGGCAGCCCCACCGACACAGCCCAGTGGAAATATTCGATGCCCTTTGCTCCATCAGCTAAGAAGCTCCTTTCTCCAGAGAAGATGGGTAGAGTGGGTATCCTGGTGCTACATACCTCCCTGGGCCCCAACACATGGCCAACCAGCAGAAGTTACCACCATGAAAGCCAAGCAGAGCTTACAGCATTGTACAGAGCACAACAGCAGTGCTGACACTTCATCTGCTCAGTTTAGAGACAAGCCAGACAAACACACGTTGCCATCTAGAATATATACCTACAAGGCCTGGTCGACCACCCTCTTCAATCCTACATCCACCTAGTGTGTCCTTAGGGAGGCTTGTTCAACCTTATGCCAAACCAGAGCATCATTGGTGGTTTGGCAAGGTTTCAGGAGTCTCCCTTGATCTCCCAAGCCTTATATAAAATTCCCACTGAGACCGAAAAGAAAGTCAAACAGATGCTGAAGCTTTTCAGCACTTGTTGTCTGTAAATTATTGTTCAGTAGGCAAAGCAACAGAGCATACAGCCCTATGTTTGCTACAGATATGAGTAGCAGTGCCAGATCCCCCAGCAGACCCTGTGTAACAGGCTCCTGCCCTTGTAAAGGGAATGACCCTATTAGAGGGCTTGCAGCATGCCATCAGCAAGGCAAGAGATACAAAGATCCCTGTATTCTTTTCGTACAGCCTCCCTAACTGCTCTTTTCCTGATTTCTCTGCAAATCCACCAGCTCTTCAGCCACATAGCAAAGGTTTATTCCTGCATACCTTATGTGTCTTCCCATCTAATGCCTAGAAGAAAGTCTAATCTCACATGGTAGCAACTTGAACCAGTCCAGAGCATTTGATCTCATCACATGGCATCCTTACCAGTACTATTACATGTGAAGCACCTCAATCACACACAGTCACTCACAGGTGAAGCAATTCTAGGTTCAAGCCAGCTCAAGTATATACTAAAGCTTAGAGTTTTCCTTTCTCATCATTTAAAAGCATGACAGCCCTCAAAAAAAAAAAAAAAAAACCAAAAAAAAAAAAAAAAACTAAATGATGTGGACAGGGTAGTTTATGCTGACCTTGATCAGAGGTCGCTCATTCAGCAGTACAGGAGATGTCAAAATTCAGCCAAGCAGCCATTTCTCCATGATGACATAACTGTTTCAAAAGTAACAACCATTGGATAATGTAACTACTATTTTCTCTCTCTCTCTTTCCTCCTCCCAACCCTGCCTCCAATGTCACTGGTAAAACAAACAAACAAAAAAAAAACCCTATATCTATTAAATAAAACAACCAATAGATTCCAATCTACTCTACTCTGTCCTGGTGAGGCCTCATCTTGAATACTGTGTTCAGTTTTGGGCTCCCTAGTTTAAGAGGGACAGGTTTCTGCTGGAGAGGGTCCAGCAGAGGGCCACCAGGATGATTAGGGGACTGGAGGACATGGCTTATGAGGAGAGGCTGAGGGACCTGGGGCTTTTTGNTATCTGAAGTATCTGAAGGCTGGTCGGGAGCCGGCGGGGGACACACACACAGGCTCTTCTCATTTGCTCCCTGTGATAGGACAAGGAGCAATGGGTGTAAATTGCAGCAAAAGAGGTTCCGCCTCAACACAAGGGGGAACTTCTTTACTGTAAGGATCACAGAGCACTGGCACAAGCTTCCCAGAGAGGTTGTGGGGCCTCCTTCTCTGTAGACTTTCAAGGCCCGTCTGGATGTGTTCCTCTGTGATCGATAGTATTGTCCTGCTCTGGCAGGGGGGCTGGACTCAATGATCTCCTTGGGTCCCTTCCAACCCCTAACATCCTGTGATCCTGTGATCTAACTCTTTTGAATAAACAGGTTTAGACAAAGCCTTTTATTAGAAAAAGTCTCCCACATCCTCTGTGTCCTATCCTGCCACAGTACCAGTTGGATTTTAATTCAACTAAAGTGTTTGGCTTCTACATTCCACACAGAAGTTTTTAAGTAGAGACCTCTTTTTATCTATTCCTACAGCTGCTTTCTTACAATTACATTAGCTATCTATTTATTTTCCTGCTTGGAAAAAAAAAAAAAGTAGGCAAACCAAGCAACTCACCATTATTCCTCTTCAAGTACATGTGCACTTTTCTATAAAGCTCTGCAAATTCTACACAGCTTCATTCCTTTCTTCTCGTAAGACTCATTTTAAAGAGCACAGATATTCCCAAGGAAATGGTGCTGCCTTCTCTTACTGCACCAGAAAACCCATTTCAGTCTTAAACAAGCTAGCAGCAACCATATCTTTGTTTGGCAAATGGAGAAGTCTCATCACTTAGTCCTGTTCATAGCAACACACAAAGGAGAACTCTGTAGCCAGGGGTAATAGCTGATCCCATAATCTGGCACTAACACTTAGAAAGATTAATTACCCTATTAAGATCTTAGGCACCACTAAGAAAATCTTTGTATAAACCTTTTAACTCACAACAAATGCAGCATATTTGGTGCCATCAGTTTGTTGCACAATAAAGGTTCTCACCCTCCCACTCTTGTTCAGTTTTGTCTCTGTCTCCCATACTATATAAACACACACACACACGTGCTCACACATACAGTGCTTTTTTTTCCTCTGATTTTTTTCCCCTCCTGTTTTCCCAACACAAAGGAATAAAGTACAAGTGTGTTTGGAGCAGATAAAGTAAAAACTCCTTCTGTCCCCAAATTGGCTGCCTCAGAGATTAAGCAGCAACAGCAGACGCTCACAGATTCAAAGGCTGCTGCTGTGTCAGAAACCAGAGGCACCTAAGCAGATTCAGGTCGTAATCCCTACACAAATTATATATCCAAAAATATGAGGAGGGTTAAATTATTAAAGTGCGTTATCAAAGACACCTTCTAAAGTACATCACTACTGATTCGCACCATCAGATGTCAATGCAAAATAGCTCGTCACCTTGGTATGGCCTCCCGCTTCCACACTATCTCACTCTCACTCTGTCCTTCTCTGCCACATCATCGCCAGCAAGAAAAGCTGCAACAGTGTGAACAGACTTAGATAAAGCACATGTGAGTCATCCAGCAATGTTTAAGAACACCATTATTACCCTGGCTATCCATAAGGCAAATGCACATGATTCAAGTCTCGTGCAAGAGAGAAACATGTGCTGCAGAGACATATCTGCAGGACTCAGCTGGGGGGTTCTTCTCCCCTGCTGAGAAGCAAGTGGGAGGATGCAGGTCATAGTATTTTACCTGCATCCTGCTTCCCTAATTGTGTCTGGGGACTAAGTACCAGACTTTCCACTCAGGAAATGCTTGGCCTGTAAGCCAAAGATGCAGTTTAACAGTTCATAGTCCTTTTCGTGGAATCATAGAATCAACCAGGTTGGAAGAGAACTCCAAGATCATCCAGTCCAACCTAGCACCCAACCCTATTCAATCAACTAGACCATGGCACTAAGTGCCTCATCCAGTCTTTTCTTGAACACCTCCAGGGACCGTGACTCCACCACCTCCCTGGGCAGCCCATTCCAATGGCAAATCACTCTCTCTGGCAAGAACTTCCTCCTAACATCCAGCCTATACTTCCCCCGGCACAACTTGAGACTGCGTCCCCTTGTTCTATTGCTGGTTGCCTGGGAGAAGAGACCTACTCCCACCTGGCTACAGGTGAAGTTCTCTTTTTGGAAGTGCTTCTTTTTTTCTGAGGAAGCACCTCCAAAAAGAGAACTGTAAAATCTCTGATGCTTCTATCTTGTAAATTAAATGGTGGGAGCATCTCCTAACATAGATCCTTAGTGCAATGGGCATCAACAGTAACTTCAGATTGCCAACAAACTGCCCATGCTACAAAGATCACATCTTTGGTGTGTTCCCTCTGTTGCCTGAACTTACTATTTTGATTTCAAAATATATCTGAAAGAGCTGACCTTGGGAACATACCAGGAATCACAAAACCACAACATTCACAGCCTAAAACATAGTTTTCCTATTGCTTATCACTGCTTCTCTTGATAACTGCTGGGCCCAAGCTTAGTTGAGGATGATTTCATCTGTCAGCAGCTGGTGCAGGTGGGCAAGTGTCCATCATTACTGGTACACAGAGAACATCCAGTGTAGCTACAGTCCTTCACTGGGAGTTGTCTGAACAGCTTTTGTTATTCACATCAGATATCAGCCACACAAGTAGCTGCTGCTTTGTAAACCAGACCCCAATGCCCGAGTGGGCTCGTAGTGTTTCCAACGCTTTCCCCACAAGTACCCTCAGTAGGGTATAACCCAGCCTTGCTATGCAATCACATTGCTCATATAACCAGTCAATAACATTATCTGCACAAGCCTACACCAAGGATGACCTATTTCTTCCTCCCTGACATCTGGTAGGTTTTCTGCAACTCAGTGGCCAGGGCAGAGCACAGTACCTCTAATAATCTTCCACTGTCGCATCCAGGTCCCCTTCAATGCCTTATGGCCCACACAGCTCCTGCCGCAGCGATTATGGAGACAGCAGTTGTGCTGTAATTAGGATCCTCCTGGGCCAGCCAATCTGAATTAGCAGCAGAGGCCAGCTGCTCTGCTGCCAGCCAGATCTTTTTGGCACACCCTCCTTTCAGGCACTCATCCCCTCCTGGAACCCAACTACCGGCAACACTCAGGCAGGCTTTCAATGAAGAAAATTGCCTCCTTTCCACCACTGCCGGCCCCGTCCAGCACTGCAGCCAGATGAGGCTTTCCCCAAGGAAGGCTGAGCCTGATGCACAACCCAACACCCCTGCGTTCTGTCCCACAGGGTCCTGATGCTTCTTCGGGCCTTCCATGTTGCTTTCAGTGCCAAAAGCCATGTTTTGCACACAGTGGATGTGCATGTTTCTTTTACTATCAAAAGCTAGAAGAGGAGTATGTTCAATATTGCTCTGCCCTGTCCTTTTCACCTCCTGAAAATGACAGACAGTTACAAGTGTGACCACCTCCAAGTCACATTAAGAAGCTCTTATTATGAGTTCATTCTGCACCATTCCTGCTCCCTTTCATTTAGGAAGTAAAACAAAAACAAAGTTGTGTGGATTTTTTTGTTTCCTACCGCTACCTAAATATACAGTAGCTTATATATGCAAGTAAATAAATAACCAAACTCAAATGCACACATGTGCCTTTTCACTTTTGCTTTTTTACTGTCCACTTTTCCCCTGCACAGGCCTGAGCAACAGACAAGCATTGGTCACTTTCATTTCTGGTCAGTTTTACTTTCTTTTTTGTTTGTTTGTTTTTATTATTGTAAATTATTTCCACATTGCAATTAGTTATTTGTCTTATCTTTTTTGTTTCATTCTAAACATATTATTTTTTAATTAAAAAATTTAAATCAGTTTACTTTCATCCCTCAACAGCAACCCTGAGGTGCAACACTCTTCCAAGGAATGACAACACCCTTTTCTGCAGTGCTGTAGAGCACTGTTCTATGACCACAGCCATCCTATGAAAAGCTACAACAGAGATGTATCCTTGGTTTTAGCACAGAGCCAGGAGCTCATTCCGATGTGCCTATTTTCTCCCTCCCACACCTTGTAGGAAAAATGGATAGTCTCTTCAGTAGATGAAGATAAACACACTCTGCTGTTTTGGTGAAGAAGGCTGACCTTAATGAATTTTCATAATCCCAAGTCTAGGGAGGATCAGAAAAGAGATACCAAGCCTCATGAAATAGGTTCTGAAAGCAAGAAAGTTGTTCTCTAATACTTCCTGTGGGAGCAGATTGACTTTACAACTGTGTTCCTATTCCTAGGCTGGAATTGTCATCATCCTTTTCTTATATGAATTTCAGAATTACTATGCTTTCAAACGGGAAAGAAAAAAAAAAAAAAAAACCAAACACACCAAATGTATCTGTGGTGCACCCTGTCAAGAAAACCCAGAAGCTTCTATCATTGTCTTCTTTTGTTAAAGGGCTTCTTTTGTTAAATTAGCTTTTTTAATATATGTATATGCCAGAGAACAAGAAGAGTCTTTCTTTAAGCTGCCTTTTTTTTTTTTAATGCTCTGATTTGGTTAGCCACACCAAATCACCAGGTCACAGACTATGAAACAAGAAGATTACACAAGAGCTCATGGGTACTTTGCAGGAGAAGCTATCTGGGGAGATAACACATATATTCCCCCTCAGTTCAGAGGGATTTAAGCACACCGTTGTACGGCATTCACCATATACCTTTACCCCAGGGTGTGCATTAGCCCTTTGCCCACTCGTTTAGTTACCACAGGGGTGGGATGAGAGTTCTTTGCTAATGCACTGCAGTTTCACTTCCCACAAAAATTACCACAGAGAGCACGGCCAACACTTGCTGGCAGCCCTGGAGATACCTGAGCTCTGCCTTGCTCTTGCAAGGGAGGATCTTCTTCTGGCAGGTACCTCAAGCTATGCTAAGCTTCCCAGAGCACAGCTCCTAGACCCTGCTTCAACCTACAAGGACGTGCACAAGCCCTGGTTTGGGACCGCTGAAGGAAAACAGCCCCCTTAGCACAGTATGACTTGTTCCTCACTGAAAAACCACGCTGGAGGAGCACTTGCTGCCCCGCCCGGAGCGGCTGGGCGGACGGCTGGCTGCTCAGGTAGGTCGAGGGGGAGAGCCGAGAGCAGCACAGGGTGTGAGAATTCCGTGTAGTTTCTCTCCCTCTAGCGACCAAACCCGAGATCGCAGCTCACTCTTCTCGTGCTGACAGAGGGCAAGATGAGGCTATGCGAAAATCCCAAAAAAACGGTCAGGCACCTCTCATTAGGCTGGAGCAGCGGGATGACCCCTCACAGCAGCTCACGGACTCCAACGGAGGAGATGTGTGCCAGGAGACTACCACATCCCGGGGTGGAGGGTTGGGAGTCCTATTATCCAACCTCCACTTGCAAAGAAACGCTCTCTGCCAAGAATTGGAGGCAGGACTTTCAGCTCTGACCCAAGAAGCATCGGAGCACATTTCCTTACACAGGCAAGAACAAAAATGGGGCTATAAGCATGAACTGCTCAGTCTCTTTCACTGTCTCCTGCCTGGGTCTAATAATTGTGAGGTTCATAAAAGAGCATGTGTCTTCCCAACACAGCTTGGCAAGCCTTTTCAAATATTTACAAATTGTATTTGGTATCCCCTGCTAATAATAGCCCAATAGGTCCCCAGATAGAGCGCGAGAGACTGAGGCACTCTTGTTCCGGTTGCTATTTCACAGTCTTGCTTCACAATGCTGAAAGACTTCTCAGTTCTTGCAGAAGGGTAAAGAGACAGGGAAACAGATTGCAGAGGTTCCTGAGGCTGTTATTTTAGGAAACACTGCTTCAGTGGTGGAATTGCATGCTTTCTCCAACCACAGTTGTGTGAGGTCTCTAGTCCTTCCTTACTTTTGTTTAATTTACTTGCCAAAACTGAGAATAAAAACTCTTAGAAACAAACAAGATTGCTGTGAAGTGTCCTAGGTGTACCTTTCTGTAAAGGAAAAATCACTGGGTTTAACCACAGTGCATTTCTGATACTGGAGGCTGAAACAAAAAAAAAAAAAAAAAAAAAAAAACACCTAATTTAAAAAGGAAAAAAAAAACAAACCACTGTAATTTCAAAACTCCCTGTCCTTGGCAGTGAAGTACATGACTAAAGTTCACCTATAACAACAGACAAAGCCAGAGCCTTGCCTTTTGCCGTAAGGTCAATCCTAAACAACTGGATCTACTCAAACTGGAGGAAAACAAAGCCACGTTTCTATCCTATGCTCTGGGCTGACAGGAGAGACAGACAGATCTTGTTGGGAGTGCTTCTCGGTTAAGAATTAAAGGAGAAACCATGTTTCCCACACTCTTCCTTTGGTCTCTGTCACACAGGCATGGTTCCCAGGGGCCCAAAGTTCCCGCTGCGCTAGGAAAAGGAAACCAGAAGCATAAACCCTCTATGAAATCTCTATGGGAACAGGGACAAAGCAGAAAGGTTACTTCATACTGAACACTTACTGCGGCAGCTCTCATCTTCTTAGTGCAGGGCTCCTGTACCTTTCTACATCCTTCCCATGAAAGGCCACAGCTCTGGTCTCTCTCTAGGGACCACCAGCATCATCTCTGGGAGTCCAAAGCCAGCACCTCAGATGAGGTTCAGTGACAGACCTATGCATCTAAATGGGGATAGATGTATCCATCTACTAACTGCAAAGACGGATCAGGCCTGCCTCAGAGGTGGGCTTGCTTAGTACATCAGAGAAGTTACAGACTCAATCTGACTCTACTGTGATTAAAATGCTATCCCTAAGTGGAAACACTCCTGTGAACTGGACTCAGAAACACAGTTTTCCTAAAGTATGTTTAAGGAGCAGCAGACCAAAGAGAATGGCTCCTGTCAGACACAATGCCAAAGGCACCACCGCCAAAAACAATCCCTCTAGGGCAGCACTCTGGCAAGGTTGGTCCCAGATCGTGTTCATGGAAGGAAGTTTCTCCTTCACTGTATGTGCTTTGAGGATTTTTACCTATTCCTGCCCCTCTTTTTCCCCTTCATGGTGGAGGAGAAAGGAAGAAGCAAGAGTCACCAGATCAGTTTTGCTGCCAGAAGCAGTAACAGCAGTGTTCAGTAGTGCTGAGGGCGTTCTGTGGGGCACATCTGGAGCTCCAGGAAATATGGAGTTGGGCCAGCCCTAAAAGAGTCATGCCTCTCTTGTTTTCAAGAGCACCACTGCAGGCAGAGCAAGGACACAAACATACTTTTCATTGAAGTCCTGCACAGGATAGAAATCCAGCCCAAGAAAGGAGATTTGACACAAGCAGGCACACATACATGCTCCTCTTTCATGGCTTTATTCACAGTCTTCATACCAAACCGTAAATTGGTATTTTAAAAAAAGCTTCATTACATAGAATGCCTCTCACAGCACAGACTACAAGAACTGTACAAAAACAAACCCTTTGCAATGCTTTTGCTGTCCCCTGCACTGTGATACTGCCCTGGTCTGAGTTCAGGCTCTCTGCAAGACACAAACATGTCAACTGAAAAGCCTCTTAGGTGAAATACTCAATAGCCATAGGTTTGTATCCTTCCCCAGTACACAGCAAGGGGCACAGAGGGAAGAGGAAGGAGATTCTTCTAATCAAGTCTAAAAGCTGTCCTTAACAGCTAAGAGACAGGTTAACACTTGCACCAAAAGAAATAAGGTGTCCACCAGTTAAGGGAAGAGATGTGTAACTGTAGTGAGATTTTCAGAAATAGTTTCCTGTGAGGAGCTAGAAACACAGAGGTCCTTGGTGCATACAGACATCTCAAGGACTCACTGCGGCACACAGTCCAGCAGCTTTTCCAAGCACAGTTCAAAGCAGATTGGTACACTCACATTAGTCCCAAGGTGTCTCTTCATGCTATCCAAATCCAAGGGGATGGAGCAGGGCATGCTTGAGCCGAGGTTGTACGGGGAGGCCCCAAGGTTAACCCCAGCCTCCCTCCCCTGCTAATTCTCCTCATCTAAGCCATCACTGGCAACTCCACGCACAGTACATAGGGTTAGCTCTGAGCCATTAGCATTGTGGCATTCAGGCTGACTGAGCTAGACTTTGATGAATTTGATTTACAAGCAATGATCTGCTGCAAGCTCTGTTCCACCACATCCTACAGCGACTACTACCTACTTTGGGCTGGTGGTGGCACATCCTGACAGCAAGGTTCCCTTGCTTTTTCATCCAGCTGGTCACCCTTAGCCTCATCCTAGATCTTAGACTCACAAGATCTTCTACTGGCAGCCTCCACTGGCTGGGCACACTCCTCCACTGGCATTCCAGAGGACCCCCAAAACCTGCAGTATTAGCAGGAACAAAACCAAAAAGCATGCAAAAGATGCACATCTGAATTTGAATTGCATCCACCTCTAAACTAGCCAGACTGTCTCTTCAAGGGCATCCCCACAAATTAAATCTGCTTATGGCATGGCAGACTGGAAGTCCTCCAGACCATAGCTATTCAGGCACTTGACCCACTACACTTGGGTCCCTGTCATCTGAATTGTTGACAGCCTGTAGCAGTGTAGGGCCATGTGCTTTTGAGGTGACTCAGCCTCCTCCATTTCCAAATCCAAAAGAAAACCTTGGAAGAGTGCATGAACAGCCTCATGCTCCATTTCAGCTCAGCTTTTTCTGGAGGCAACAAGTATAGGTATGAGTGTGAAAGTGAATGCATGTGGAAGACAGAAGCTGCAAAATGTACACAAATAGATGCATGGTTTCTATGTATTTGACTCTCAATGGTTTCAGCATTGCCCAACAATGTTATTATGGCAGTATTTGATGAACCAAAAGCCACTCCTGGTTACCAGATACAGTAATGTTTTACGCAGATAATGTGATTTGTCCTTCAGAAAACTTCACAGCCTTGTCATGAATCTCTATGATTTACAGTACCTGCTGCTAGCTGGAGCTCACAGATGGAGCACCAGTACTCCAGACTGACAATACACAGCCAGTAACGCTGAGCAGGGATGTGTCACCTCTATAAAGGTTGAAAATAGGACAAAAATATCAGAGAACAGAATAAACCTTTGGGAGAGGCTATTTTAGTGTTCTAAACTGAATACTCGGGCTTAATTTGATATTTCACATTGGGCCAAATAGACACCCACAAAATGACAAGACTGGTTTGCTGCTGCTGAGTGTTCTGGGTTTGTAATCCTTCTGTCAGTACACTTAGTCATTTGCTATTTCATGGTCAACTTACAGGTATCATTCCAAGGAGAGAGCAAGGAAGGGAACACATTATCTTAAAGAGATATTAATTAAAACGTCATCAAGAGACCATTCTTCCCCACTGATGCACCCAAACCCATTTAACTAGGTTACCTGCTATTTTCAAAGATCAGAATTTCAAGTTATCTGCCAAAATGAAACAGCTACCTTTGCACACTAGGGAAATGGAGGGGACGAAAAGAAGGAACACCACCTACTCAAACACACTTTACTGGCTTTTAGAGAGAGAGATGTTTTATGTCAGATCAACAGGAGATCACCTAGATAAAATGAGAACTAAAAATTAACAAGCTAATTCTGGGATTAACCAGCTCTTTTTAGCTGTTCAGCAAGGGTAGAGAGTGCTCAGAAAGGAACAGGCAACTGGGTATCAGTGGAAGTCTCTGCCACAGCAGTACTGTGAGCCAATGTTTCTCTGCTTGTGGCACAGTTTGGAAGGGACTGCATTCCTGTCTGTCATGAGCAGATCACTTAAAAAGTGATAAGAAACATTTCTAAAGGAATGATGAAATGTGTCAAAACATTTTAAGCGTTAAAAGCAACAAAAGCAATAAAAGATTTGATTCTAAGCTTTGCTCCAGCCAGAACTATTGTCATTGAGGATGCCAGAATCTTCTCAGAAGACTTTTTATTTTTTTCCCCGCTGCTGAATTTTAAAATAAATCCTTCATATTTGAAAAAATAATCCTAAAAATTCTAGACTTATGGCAAGTTCAATCAAGGAAGCAGAGCCCTCTTAACAGTCAGAGCAACTTCTAGCAAACTTGCTGAGACACATTAGGAGATGTGGGCATTAAGTGATGCAAAGTTTTCAGGTGCCATAGACTTCAGGAGAAAAAGGAAGCACAAGATGATCTATGCATGTTCAGGCCATAAAGGGAAAACCACACCTGCTCAGCATGAGTCTGGGCCCCACAGGCCATGGTCTGTGGATGGGGAACTGTAGAGCTTATCCTTCCTCACACCATGCACCTGAGCTTTCACTGGCGCAGACACGGCATCTATTCAGCAGTTCTAGGCTAAAAGACATCATTTGAAAGCAAAAGAAATGGTGCAGATAAACAGACCTTTACTCTGTCTTTATCAGAAGGTATTCAATAAACAAAACTACCAAGCCTACACCAATACCACCTTTCACAGCAGCTGACCTCCAGCTTTCTCTCAAACACTACATTCCTGAAGGTCAGAGCTCTTTCCAATTGAGAGTGTTAACAAACCAAGCCTGCCCTGTGAGAAACCTGGTGATGACTCAGGAGCACACTGCCAATCTCTCCCTGAGGGGTCAAGTGATGTTTGTGCCAGATTTGGCTCCTGGAGCACTCTGGTCTCACATGAGTTTGGAAAGGCAGCAAATATCAGTCACATTCTGATGGGCTGAATAGAGGAGTCAGGGCATGAAAGGGGTCATAAAAGAGCTCTGCGTCCTCCAGAGATCTTAGAGAACCAGGATTTTCATAGGACAAAGATAGCTTTTTTGTGACCTATTTCCAAAAAAATAAGATCCAAAAGTAACATTGTGTCATCATTTTCTTCATCCTTACATCTTTTACTTCTCATTTCCCCTCAAAAAAAAAGCAGCCTAGGATCTAGTATCACACAATTCCAAGACAAGCAGAAGCTTTTATCAGGAGACCAACAGATTGGTCAAACACAGTCATTTTTGTGACTCCTAACAGGAGACTTCTTGCCCTGAAAAGCCTTCATTGTGCTTTCTGCAGGCAGCAGCCAATACAGACCTCCAGCATCTGACGAACTCGAAAAGATCAACGGCTGGAGGGGAAAGGGAATGAGAAGGGTGACCCTCCTAAATAACTTCTGCAAAGTGACTCATCCTTTCACTGACAGCATTAACATCTCTGCTCTGCCAGCGGGGCAGCTGCTCCAGCCCTCTAAGTAGTGAGGGAATGTTCTGTTCCAGAGATAGTGAAAGGGGGTGTGGGGAGGGGGAAACAACCCTTCCTCGTGCATGTGAGCAGGCATGTGAAATTGCCCTATGATTTCAGCTATTTTGACCTAATAAGAGCTACTGCATTAGTCACCAGTCTTGGTACAAACAGATGCATTTGCAAGAATTTAAAACAGAAGGGGAAGGAAAAGAAGAGAGATGAGAGATAGCACAACCCCCCAGGGCAAAAGGGCATCACAGCCGTAGAGGCGGGGAGGTCCCACAGCTCCATTGTGAGCAGCAGACCTGGAGCACCCTAGGCTCACTTCGAGAAGTGACTTTCCACCTCTGTGCACCAAGGCACCAAGAGACCCTGTCCTTCTTTCAAACTACTCCATTTGTGCTGTAGAAGTTTCTCAAGAAAAGAGTGAGCACATCTGACATTATACAGCAGTTTCTTTAGAAAACTCAGTGGTTTTGGTACATTAGAGCATCACATCTTTCATTTCTTCACCATAAGGCTGCATTACAAGTCAGTAAAGCTTGCTTGGGGGACAGGCTGCCTTGTTTTGTTCAGGGAGCATACTCGGTGCCTGGCTGATCAGCAAAGGCATGGCAAGGCAGCAAAGCAGCATTGCTGTCCTACTCTCTGAAGCCTCTAAATTAACCAGTCATAAGCCTTGGGTCCACAGGGTTGAGCCCACCAACATCAGGTAAGGGGATTCAGTGCATTAGGAATGCTGTTCCCACAGCTAATATTTACTTTTCCAAACCAGAGCAGGCAGGTTTTGCCATCAGGCATAGAAACAGGGACGGTTCTCTACTAAAAATATTTCTTAGCCTTCCCCCTTTCCTCCTCCTCCCTACAGCAAGTGCCACTTTCCCTCCAAAATCTGCCTTTCCTGCATAGGTCTCTGCTGATCCCCCTGACAGTGGGGAGGAAGAAGGAACAGCTCTCCTGTGCATATGTCCAGCTCCAGCAACAACCCTTCTCCTCACCCTAAAAAAAAAAAAAAAAATCATCTGCACACAGAGTTCCATCCAAGTCCACAGGAAAACTCCCAATGGATTCCACTTTGGAGTACTGATTCTTATGTTCCTTATGTTCCTTTTCTGAAGCTTTCTCCACCCTGTCAAGTCCATATTCACTTTTTCCTTTGTTTTTCATGCAAGTAGTGCAAGCAATGAATCATCTCATGTGCCTGCACCACAGCATTTAACAAGCTATAGGTACCGGAATTACAGTGGAAAGGTGAAGGTGAGGCATGACAGCACAGAAGTGGACTCACAGCACAAGAGTGTGCTAGTTTGAAGCTAGCTAGAATGTTTTGGTGAGAAGGATTAGAGCACAGTCTGGGAAAGAAAAACTATGGTGATGTCTACTTCACTCACAGGCTTGCTGAGATGTATAAGAGTATAAACATAGATAAGGTATTCGCACTTCGAGCACTGCCTGAGCTCTGAGCATTTTCTTTCTGACCTCACCCTCCATCTTGCTGATTAATCCACTTTGCTTCCTAACCCGTTCGGCTGACCCTCCATTCTTCCTTGGGGCACAAGGCAATGTCTGGGGTAAGGTAGGGGAGTGGGAGAAGGTGGAAGGGCAGTTGGGAGTCCCTCCTGGGGACTCAGGTTTCTGGAAGGAGTGTTGTGTTTCTGTATTACCTTTTACCTTGTATATTTCTGTCTATAAACTGTATATACTGTAACTATCTGCTTGTATATTGAGCTGAGCTGTAAATATAAGCTTCATTCAAATTTCCAGAGCTGGCTGAGTCTAGTCAGAGTGATTTCCAGAGGGGGGAGGGGGAGGGGCAGGTGACACCCCAACAACCACAAAGAGGCACGTGGACCACAATATCTACTGTTTGTTAGAGATCTCTTCCCAAAAACATGAGAAACCCCGGATGTTAACACTGAGCCCCAGTGTATCAAGGAAAGAGAGGAAGAAACTTCTTGCACTAAATTACAGGTCTGAACGTCATCGACTCTATCCCCACGCTCAACAAAAACTTGTAAAGACATGCGCAAGAATGTGCATTTTCATTTTGAAATCAAAAGAACAAATTTTATAACATAAAGGTTTTAAATTGTCAATTGGAAGATTTGCATGTAGACAAGAGTATTGTTTTCTTCTCCTGGCTGCCTGGGTAGCAAAACAGAAAAATTATGTGTAATTAAAATGGAAACAGTATCAATTAGCTGTGATTCTCTGAGCTGGGGAAAGAGTAAAGCAATGAGGAAAGGCTGTCCTTGTCCTCTGGCAGCCTCTTCACATCAAGATTATTCTGAAAGTATCTTAAATCCACTTAAGCATAAACTATGCAAACAAAAATTAAAATAAATCAGCGCAGGTGGAAGGTTATTTACTCATCAGTGTAATACCTGATTACACATATCCTGAGGAATTAACCTGATTGCCAGTACCCGAGTTCATTTCATTGACATTACATCCTTGTCCCCCCCTGAGTTATGCCCCTGAAGTTTCAAGTCTAATGTAGACAGGGCCAGGCTTATCTTTTACCTCTATAGAAAGTGCCCTTCACATCAACACTACTAGCTAATCCCACAAAAAGGCACATACAGGAACAGCCAAAGCTAAGAAGTTGCTGAGTCCAGTCACACAAAATCAGGAGCTTAAAAACAATGAGGCAGGTTCCACAAAGAGATGTTGCCTTTAAGTCCTATAAGCAGAAAACATACTGTTGTACAGAAACAATCACAACTCTGACACAATGGAGGGTTTCATTCATTCTTAACTACAACCAAAAAAAAGGGAAAAAACACACACACAAACACACACTTGGGTTTGATATATCTTTATTTTCTCCCCTGAGATACTGCCAAGTCAGAAATTGTATCAGTTAAATCTATTAGGTCACTGTAAAAAACAGCTTGCTTGTCATAATTTAAGAGTAGTACACTGAGTGCACAAATCGGCAAATATTAACAACTCAAGTTTATATTAGTGTTTCATGTAAGGACAGAGTTCAACCTGAACTTGACGAAACAGATACTTCCAATAGCTCTCTTTCACAGGAACTGCCAACATGTTCAAACTGAAGGAGATAATTTATCACTTCATGGTGCAAATCCTACATCTTAACAGACTTTCACAAGCTAGCCATTCACTAAAACACCACCAACACGTCATTATTCCACCTTTCTCTGTGTGTGTTCTTTGGCTCAGCATCAAAGGGGCAGAAGCAAAAGCAAATACAGAACACTTCTGACCAAACCAATTAAGTAAAACAAAAAAAAAAATCACAAGTGCATTGAGCCCCCATTTGAAACCATTTCATAGTACCATCAACCCTGTGAAATAAATACAACTTTTTCCTGCCATGAGGCTGGTTTGCTTTGCTGGTTGTTTTGTCTTTGCAGCTTGATATTAACACACCTCACTTAAAAGTATTTCTTGCGAACGAATACACAAACAAACAGACACCACTAGTCTGCTGCTGCCAACCTGGAGATTTTTGGTGGTATCAAGAGCACACCTTGGAGCTGAAAGGAACAGTATCTGTGTGTGGCCAAGAGGAGCCTTTGCTCTGCATCGAAGTTAACCTAATACCACGTGTCCTACCAATTCCCTACCACAGTATGACCCCGCCGGCCTTCCTCCAGGTAGGGAACATGCCACCCTATACAACCTGCCAACACCCTTGCAAACTAACTGTTGTGTAGTAATTTGTGAGTAATTCTTTTCGTGCTGACACATTTTGTAAGTTGGCTGCAGATAATTAACAAATAGGGGGGGAATACAATTGTACAGTAGAATAATTCATTGCTAATTATTCTCTCAGGTGTAAGAGAGCTGCTGACCACCTCAATACATTTCTTTTAGTTAAATGAAAACAAACAGATGCTGACCTTCATCAGAACAATGCTGATATATTTCCTGAGGAAACATGAATAAGAATGTAAGGACATGACCAAACACCTCCCAGCCAGTTGCACACAAGTCATTAAGAGCATTTTTCAAAGCGCTTGGTAGGTTCTGACGCTTTGTATTTTGGAGGTGGGTAAAGGACACATCACAACTCTGACGATTCAAGCACAGTGGTCTTGGAGTTGAGCATCTGGGAAAAAAAAGCCAACTATATAAAAACAAGTGGGTGTTTCAGATCATTTCAGCCATTGTTTTGCACATGTTATTTGTCAAGACAGCTTCTGGACCATCGGTACTCATCGCTTGCATCAAGTTTTAAACTAGAGACAGCAAGAAATGCGGGTTTGAAATGTGACACCACACATCACAATTTAATGAGGCCTCTAGGGCTATGTACAACACAGTCTCATTCCCCCTGAACATACAAATACTCTCACACAGTGAATCAGAACCAAGAGCATCTTGCAAAGTACCCCAGGGTTTTATTTAAAGGGAAAAAAAAATCTTGTGATTTGTCAAAGACACTACAGCTCTCTGGAAGGAATGAGATAGTCTTTCCTGAGTATTTGTGTTAGTGGAGACTTAAAGACCTTTGTCAGAAGTTGAAAATAGAATCATTCTGGTTTTTAATCCTGAGCCGCTAGTCATTTTTACAGCGAGGTTTCTACAAAATCATTTTTCTTGACCTGAATGGATACACACATACAGCCCTTAACAGATGTGAAAAGCTGTTAAGTCAGTATAGATGCTCCATTCAAGGCCCTCCTGAACAGAGATGCCATTGCTACATAAAGACGGGTATTCATAGCATCATCTTCAAGCAATTTGGGCCATTCAACTCTGACATTATTCACAGCAGCTTAACTCAGAAACCCAAGTTTCCTCTGGAGTCTCTGGAATGAGGAGACTGATCAAACACATCTCTGACTACCTACGCTAGGCTGGGATGCGCCAAGTGAGGGCCGCTGCTGCCTGTCAAGAGCCTTTTGAGACACAAGTTAGAAAGACCTCAGACAAGTATCCAGTCTAAACACGTTATGACAGGTTTCTTTTCCCAGCTAACAGGGGTATGTTCAGGTGCTTTAGATAGCTTTGAAAGCACAATAGAGAATAAAATGACCAAAACCTCATGCACCCATTTACCTGGCTCCTGAGGTTCACTTCAGGAATGGGAATTGCAATAAGGACAAGCTGACCAAAGGCAGGCAGCACAAAACCAAGTTTCAGTTTCTTTTTAAGATTTATCAAACCTAAATATGCACTACTCTTTTCACCTACTCATTTGTGCAGAATCCAAAATAAAAAGCTGGAAACAAGTAATAATTGTTAATTACAGAAGGGAGTCTAAGCATCATCTTCCCATTTTCACAGTCCCATCTCTGCATGATACATATGACAAATGTTACTTGATGCATAACACAGAGCTACCTGCTTTTCCAAGTACAGCCAAACTACCAGCAGTACTTGTAGCCCCTTGTTATGAAGATTTGTACCCAATCCTATATATACAGAATCTGCTATGTTGAAGTAAAGGGGTTTATGTAGGAGTGATATTTCATATATGACACTGACTTGAGTACTGATAGAAAGAGTGGTCTGATAGATCACTTTGTCTTACCTATGGCAAGGTGTTGCACATCACCCACAAAACATTGGTATTGAAATTCTGAGAGGTTTATGCAAGAGCTTGTGTTGCTGAAGATGCACCCCAAACAAAATTTGGAAGGACTGCTGACGCTGTCAAAGTCCACAGCCCTTTGATGGCTGGAAATCCAATAGTTGAGACACAAATGGAAAAGGCAATTCATATCATATACTGCAAAGGAAGGCAAACAAAGCCTTGCAGTCTTTACCCCTTGAACCTATACATCATTTTGACTATGAATAGTATGTTCTGAAGAGGAGGAGTCTGAGGGGAGACCTTATTGCTCTCCACAGCTCCCTGAAAGAAAGTTGCAGCAAGGTACCTGCTGGTCTCTTCTGTCAAGTAAGAAATGACAGAAGAATAAATGGCCCCATGTTGAACCGGGGGAATGTCTCAGTCCTAATTTAAATTTCCCAGAGACTCAAATATAGTTGATAGAACCAATAACAAGTTATAGGATGCCTTTCCTTCTTACCCCTTCTTTCCCAAAAGAAAAGGAATAAGATGGAGAGAGAGGAAAGGTATGCAGACCCAAATAATCTCACTGCAATTTGGAAGTTAAAAGAAGAAAAGTTTAACAATAAATAAAAGTTATATGAGGTAGGGAAGTTACAAAGGTATAGAGGAAGAAAAACAAGATACAAAATAGATAAATATACAACCAGATTTGATGGCAATGGGTTTTGTCCACCTCGTGGGTGATGGCCACATGGTGAAACAGAGAACCAGGAACACGATTGTGGTTGCTGTTGAGAGACACAGCAAACAGCAAGTCCCCTTGCTTTTATGGATCTTACACAGGAAAGGGGAGTGGGCTAACCACCACATCTGGTAGTGTTCAGTTCCCCCCTGGGGAGGGGTCAAGACCACCTGGGGTCAGGTTCAAGATCACTCCACCAGGAGGGTTAAGCCTGTACAGGGGAGATTTATATTGGAGATGTGAAAAAACTTCTTCACTAAGAGGGTTCTCAAACACACTCAGAGAGGTGGTTGGGTCCCCATCCCTGGAGTTAAATGGCACTGAGATGTGGTGCTGTGAGATATGGTTTAGCACCAGATTTCATAGAGTTAGGTAACAGTTGGACACAATGATCTTAAAGGTCTTCTCCAACCTAAATGACTCTATGATAATCAGCCCCATCTCCATAGTACCAATCTGCTCTGCCAACTAGGACATTTCACAGAGAAATCAGAAAAAGAAGCTAAAGAAATATAAGAACATGTCCTGTCAGTTCCTCAAGCAGCAGAAAACCCCTTCTTAATAAGCAGAAGTGAATTTTGAAAACTGTTCTAGAGCCCACAGCCCAACAGGAATGACAGAACTGCCACACCATCAAAAGAAACCCTTCTTTCCTGAAGACCCGCAAGTACGGTAATCAATGAAGGGATTCTTGTACCAAGAAGTGGTCACTGTGCCAAAACAACCTTGTTGCTTAAAAAAAAGGCACATATGTTTTTTGGGTGGTTTGTTGTTTGGTGGGTTTTTTTTTCCTTCTTGTTAAAGCTGTAATTGAAACTCTTCTGCTGAACTCCTCTGTTTGCACTATTCAAATACCTGTAACACAATCTCTCTTTGCAAGATTAAACTCATGTACCTGGCAGGGACATGTCATCAGCTCATACATGGAACAGTTTCTCTATGAAAGTTCTCTGCTCTTCCAAATATAGATAATTACAAGTAGTAATCAAGTTACCCCTCGGTCTGTTTCTGAATGCATCCTCTTTTTGAGATTTCACCTCATCAGCAAATTTTCTAACTTTCTCATAATTTTGCTGGCCTTTCCTGGGGCTTTCTTTGCATACCAGCACTGATTCTACTGATAGTTCAGGGATCGACTATGGTCCTTTCAATGTGCACTTGACAGTTTTAAGTAGAGGAAATAATAAATTTTAGAAAGGAATATCAAGATGACAGGAAGTTATTTTCCCTGAAGGCATAACATTTATGTGGCTGTTTACCAGTTTTGCCAACAAGGTCCCTCTTACAGTGCAGATACAAATCATCATTTACAGCTCTCAGATAATTAGCTAGCATGTGTCTGGATTAACACATCTAACTTGAACAGGATGTAGGAGGATGCAAAGATAGTAGAGAGACTAAATCACCTGAGCAGCACAAGTGAGTACAGCACAGCATATTTTGGACACCAGCCAGTGAGACTATGTCGAGTTGAAGCACAGGAGGAAAGGCTTGATTAAAAATGCTAAAGCAAAAATCAACGTGGCTTGTACTTCAGCAAGTAAAGCCCTTAAACATCCAAGTGGAAAACAGAAAGGAAAGACACACAGAAAACAGTCTCCTACTGGGAAAAAAACAAAACAAAAACAAACAAAAAAAAAGAGGGTACACTCAATTCCTCTGTCCATATCACTGACAGAGATGTTAAACAGCACTGGTCCCAGCACTGACCCCCGAGGGATGCCACTTGTCACTGGTCTCCAGGTGGACACTGTGCCATTGATCACCACTCTCTGTGTGTGACCATCCAGCCAATTCCTATCCAGCAAATGTTCCACCCATCATGTCCATGTTTTTCCAGTTTGGTGACCAGGATGTCATGTGGGACAGAGTTCTTCAGAAGACTACAGCTTCCTTTATTTAAAACTTTTAGCAGAAGGATGAAAACACTCTACTACTCTACAAACCTAAGAACAAATCAAAAACTCTTGGAAATTAGCACTTACATAGAACTTTTCCCAAAACTACCCTTCTTCCATAATTGCCATGCAGAAGCCACCCTTCCTTATGCAGACAGAAGTAGAAAAGGTGCCCTCACAAATACCTGTCTTGCTCGCCACAGACTTGGGTGATCACAAAGCCATTAGTTTACAAATGGAAACTGCTGGAGGAGCAGCAGAGCATTCCTTCAACGCCCTTATTCCCTTGCTTTCATCTTAGCACTAGGAGATTCATGCAATGTGCTGTACCTTTTTAAGACTGTTCATGGAATTGTTTTGGTTGGAAAAGACCTTTAAGATCAAGTCCAATCGTTATCTAACTCTACCAAGTCTGGTGCTAAACCATGTCCTTCAGCACTTTTACTTTAAACCCATAGCTTCTTTTGTTACTTTTGATGCCCCATTTGTATATTTCACGCTGCTTAAAGAGCCGGCTTAAAAGCCCCTGACAGAGAACTTTTGTCTCCACATAAATGGTGTCAGTTGTTCCTGGGGAAACCAAATTCAACTTCTGCAGTAACATCAGAGAGTACAGAAGTTTTGAGGAAGCTGGATCTGACCAGAAAAATAAGATCTGTGACAGGAGATGTAGGTAAGAGTAAATAAAGGTTCTGGGACTGAAAGAGTGGGGGTTCTGGGGTTGTCAGCCTTTCTGAAGATGGAAGACAGCCTTTCTGAAGATGGAAGACAGCCTTTCTGAAGATGGAAGACAGCCTTTCTGAAGATGGAAGACAGCCTTTCTGGAAAGATCCTTTTCTCTCCCCACAGCTTGCCACTTCTCCAGCCTCCTTCCCTTTTCATCTTACTGCCCTCCTTGAGAAAAGACAGGAGAAGCTTAGGTGATATTCTGAAGTACTGGAGATCAGCATTTGTGCATTTTCCTGACATCAAGCCTCTCACATGCTACCACCTTCTCACGGCAGTGGCCAAGAGTCAAGCAAGCACAAAGCAGGGAAGGGCTTACCATCTGGCATGGGCAAGGCAGGCAGCACTGGTAAGCACTTCTTGTGGACTACGATGACCACTCGTGCATCCTGAGTGCCTTACCTGTGATGGTGAAAGCACTGCTGAGCAGCAGATGTGAGAAGACTGGGCATGTCAGAACTGCCAGACCATAGCCACACATCGATGATGCCGGATTCTGCTCTCTATTAATAGGGCATCAGCTTCCTGCTCCAGCAAGAGTCAGAGATGCTTTGAAGTAAAATCGGCTTTTCCGGGGACTGATCAAAATAGAAATCCAAGCTGCCTAAATCTGCAATGGAAATTTCAATCAACACTCAAGTTTTAAAATAAAATTTGGAATCTATTCTGGTTGCAAATGAATTGATTAAAGAAATCAGATACACAAATAAGTCTTTTGGTCGGCTTTTGCTCTATGCCAGCTCAAAACTTCCTGTAAAATGAGAATTAACATTCAGCAATCCCAAACCCTAACTCCTGTCAAGATACTGCTGAGGATGCAGGAGTCAGGGCATTGAACAGCCCAGAGGAAATAAAGAATCACTAGGAAATTTGTACAGGTAGAGACCCCATTCTCCACCTCTGGAGGCAAAATTCAGCCTCCCAGACAGTTAATGTTCAATGGGCTAATAAAGTGTGATTGATTCATTGATAATGCGGCACTGCCTTTGGGAGAGGGAAGAAGCTATCTCGGGAGACAAGCGAGGCAATTGTTTGCTTTCGGTGGTGCTCGAAGAGTGCCCTGCGGTAACCCTTGCGCTCTGAAATCCTCATATTGGCTATTCCGAAGTTGGGTGCGGAGCTGTGCTTTCCCATGGCTGCCACTAATGACTTGCAGCTGTTGCTAATCTGTGCCTCTGATTTCCTTTGATTACTATGTGTATTGATGCCTGTGGTAAATAGGCATCTGCCAGGTGCCAGCACAATCAGGGGGAAAATATAAAAAGTTCCCTGTTTCAAATTCAATGTGACATTGTGCTTGTCGAGAGGCAGACGTTTAACTATTTAAGGGGAACAGTTTCCTGGGCTCTTTGCTGGCCTCCTGGCTATGGAGGAGATTCTTACACATTTCCGTGACAGCAATCCTCGCTCTCTCTCCCAGCCCCAGCTGTAGGAAATAGCCACAGGCAGAAACTGATGGTTACAGCAGCCATCCCAGCCATGTAACAGCCCAGGACATGCAAGTTTGGCTCTGCTATCCCAGAGGACAAAGGCTCTCTGACTCAACTCATCATTCCCCAGGCACAGCATCCCAGAATCACACAACAACCTGGGCTTCAGCATGAAGACTCGAGACGGCCACAGATTGCTGCTTCTTTCTCCTTGCCGTGCTCTGCTGCTTAGTGCCATGCAAAAAGGCAGCAAGGCACTTTTGCTCACAGTCCCAGAGTAAAAAGAGCGGCAGATTCCCACAGCCCATTAGGAAAATATCTGTCTTGATGGCAGCCAAGACTAATATTAGATTTTCCAGAAGGCAGCACAAGGGTCTCACAATAAGAAATGTCCCTGGAAGAGTTTCCCCAGCAGGCTGCTGCAGCAGGACCTGTACTTGCATTTTGCCTTAGCCCTAAATCCCCTTCAAGCAATTTCTCTGGGCATATCTCTTTCTCCCCATCACAGCAGCCAGCTGAAGATACTACACAGCTGTTTCTCACTCCCATTCATCATCCTTTTTCCTGGGAGCAGGTAATTATTTCCAGCTGTTAATTATCCAAGACCATCACACCTGACCCATATTGTTTGCCTTTCATTTGCACCTCATGTGCAGAAAATGAATAAAGGAGAGCCTCAGAGAGACACCAGTTACATGGCAGTGCTAAAGAAAGGTGCGATCTGCTCTCTTAAAAACTGCTTTTGTAGTTCTTTTCCTTGAAGGGCATGGGGGAGTTGCTGTTCACTTTTGTGCCAAGTTGCATCAGGACAGTGGGGAACCCATGGAGCACAGCAAAGGACATAAGGCATTGGTGCTGGAGGAGAGTCCTAGATATCCAAATTTGGTGTAAAGTGCTTTCGTTTAGGCTTGTTCTATTCCCCTATCAGAAAGAAGGGAGTCCTCATCTTAGGAGAGGCCGATCAATGTTGCACCTGAAAAGCCAGAGGGTATGTAATCATAAAGCCCAATCCCCTGCTGAAGCATGTTCACCTAAATTGGATTGCACAAGAACGTGTCCAGTTACATTCTCTAAAGCAGAGCTGTAGCTATAGGCTGAATTTTCAGACCTCCTTCCCACTATGAAAACCAGGCTGAAAGTGCAAGTCACAGATCCAAGTAGCCATGCACAATTTATATAACTAGAGCAGTTCACCTTAGCTACCAAAATTAAATCATCTGATACATATCATTATGTCTGACATCAGTTTTGGGGAAAGTACATCTAACTGCATATAGATCACTGGAAGAAGAAAACTA
This sequence comes from Tricholaema leucomelas, assembly GCA_013400475.1. Lineage (NCBI taxonomy): Eukaryota > Metazoa > Chordata > Aves > Piciformes > Lybiidae > Tricholaema lacrymosa > Tricholaema leucomelas. The sequence continues at coordinate 49,947 of WAAF01013955.1, forward strand.
GATGTACCTACCCTCCTAAGACAAGGTAAATAAGATGTCTTAGAAACCAAAGGGCAATCAGTTCAAAGTGATAGTGCTGATCTTTCAAAGGCAGGGGGCAACACAGGGAATTAGAGACAAGCTGATCTCAGTGCAGAAGAAGAAATGTCCTTTGCACTCATGCCATAGTACACAGTGCTTTGGGGCTGTGGAGAACAGGGGCTTGAGCTAAGATGCAAGCTACAGAAGACAAGGATTTTGAATAAAGATGTTGATTGCTACAGAGCTCAGGATAACATGACCTTCTTCTACAAGTGAGATAAAATCTGACCTCAGAGGCAGCAGAGCAGCAGGTTTTTCTTCTAAGGGGAATAACCTGGAAAACCTCAGCTTCTGGCTTTGGCCATTATGTCATAGTTAGCTAAGGAAGAAAAAGCAGATCTATTTTGGTAATTGTCACTGAACAACTGAAAGCAAAATGTCTGGTAATAACTATGGGTTTTCTTTAGCTTAAAGACTTGGTAACTTTATGCTTGGGGCAACTTCAGCCAAGGAAGACCTCATGCTCCTTCCCTTTTAATCACTGCTGCCACTTCAGCCTTCTTCTGGGCTGTAAAGCAGGGCACACTCCCAGCTTGGAGAGGAAAAGATGGACATAAGCAAAGAGGGCACAATACAGTTCTTGGCACTTCCCAATTAGCATGTTTCAACTCACTTTTGAAAGTCACCTATCCTTGTCATGATGTGGCTGAGGACTCAAGGGAGCAGGAAGGTTTTACATTTCACCACCAAGGCTCCCAGAGGTTTTGCCAAGTATTTACTAAGTTATTTAGAAGAAAAACAAGAACTCAGTAGGGCTTTTCTTTTGTTTCAATTCTGCTCTGGGCTCAGGCACCTAAGCTGGCAGCTGCATCTCTCTAATGGCACGAGGGAGAAAGGACATTCACACTGTCATCTCTGTTGGCATATCCTGTTTCTGTAAGCTTGCATCTTGTAACTGGCTTAAGCTAGTCAGCAATGTGTTTTTCAAGGAGAAGAAAAACATCCAAACTTTGTCATCAAAATCCCACTGGAAACCAACCGTTGCCTAGAACCTAACTGAGCCCTTCAGCTCATATCTCACTACAGTAAGATTTCCCAGGAGAAAATGCCCAGAGTACTGACAGCTCCAAGTTTTCTTTGAATTTATACTCTTGGAGACCTGGACTCTGCAGCGCTAACACACATCCACCCCACCTTTCATGCTTTAAAGCTTTTCACAGCCTGATGCCACCTTTGCTGGGTGCACACTTCTGTTCCCAGCCTCTCCCCAAAAAGACTGTACTCATTATCCCTGATCTTTTCATAAAATCAACCAGGTTGGAAGAGACGAGTCTACCTCATTCTGGTAGCCATCCTTTATGTACAGGTACATGCTGATAAGGTGTCCTCTGAGCCTTCTTTTCTGAAGGCTAACCAAACCCAGTTTTCTCAGACTTTCCTCATACAGGAGGTCGTACAGTCCTCTCATTGTTCTTGTGGCCCTTGCCTGGATACTTTCCAGCCTGTCCACATCTTAGAAAGATGTGCAGGTTACCTCTTCACAAAACTAAAGTGTGGAGTGGACTAAGACAAAAGGCCTGTCCCTCCCTTCTTAAATGGATTTGCACAGCTACACTCTGTTCCCTCAGCACAGCTTTTGGGGAGCATCAGGTCCTGATGACAGTAACACCTCTTTTTAAGGCTGCAGGCTCCACAAAATAACATAATGGGGCAAGTGCCTAGCAGTATACAGATTCACTGCTCAGCTTGCCGCTCTAATCTCTTTCCACCACACCTAGGAACAGTTATAAAGATAAAAGAGAAGCTGGAAACTGTTATTGTATCAAAGCAGATCTGTGGCATCCAGATTTTGTACAGTTCTATTGTGCTCTCCTGTGCTAGCTCTCTATTTTTAAAATCTAAGCTAGGAAAAACAAATTACTCTCGACCCAAGTGTGTAAAAGAGTTTTCTTTCATACTGGCATCTTAACTTTATCTGATAATGAGACCCAAGTAATTTCCTTGAGTTTCAGCTGCAGTAAGTAATGAAACAGTGAAATCTTTCTTTGCTGATTAACAGTATTATGCTTCTAGGGAACTGAAGCAATTCTCCAATCTCAGGGAACATTAGATATTTGCAGGTAATCCTAACCTCATCACGTCACCTCAGCTTCCACAGCTTCTGCCTCATTCAATGTTAGGCTGGCAGCACTGCAGCAGAATATAAATTCCCAAATCACTGAACTGCTTTAAACCTCTTTGAGTAGGGGTGGGGGAAGTGTATGGGATTTGTGTTCTTGTTTGCTGGGTTTTCAAATCCCTATGGGACACAATTTCAAGATTTTCTTCACAAGCAAGAGGCCTACCTATTCTGCCTTCTCATTTCCAGCTGTGTCATCTCATCCAAAGTATATGGAAAGCCAATGAAAGGCTTTCTCTTAGCTTCAATGAGCTCTTGAGCAGTAGGCTCCTGGTCAAACATCTGACAGCAGTTTAATCCATATAAAAGCATATCTGCCTACAAGGCTATAGCTGTATTCAGACCCTGCTGTGAATTCACATAATTTGTAATTACATAAAATCTCCACTTCTAAGTTTTCAGATACATCACCACATACTCCACACCTTAACACCTGTGTTTCTACCCATTGAAAGTGGCTCAGCTTATCTCCAGTTTCCTTTTTGCAGCTGTGAGACCACAGGCAGTCACAGGCAAAAGTGATCCCATTTTGAGAAGTGTTGTAACCAAGACCAATTACGCCAATAACCCATGGTTGTGTCACAGACAGGATAACAAAGTCTTGGTAGAGAAGCTTTATAAAAAATAGCTAAGTTGTTTCAGTGCCTAGTTGGATACAAGTATTCAGTAACAAAACCAAACAAGCAACAACAAAAAACCCAACCAAAACCCAAAAACCCAACAAACCCAAAAACCCCAGCAAACCCACCAAACTAACATTACAAAAAGGTCTCCCAAAGTTCACCAAATATTCAGCTGCAGGCTGCCATAAATTTTCTTTTAGTCTAGGCAATCATGTAAGAGGTTTTTGTTTTATCTTCAGATGCTGTAGCATCCTTGCTGATATCTGTGGACCTGCTGCTCCTGGTGCTTGCACAGCCTACAGTAACAGAGCATGGTATTAACTCTCAGGTCTGTGGCAACCACATGCTTGTCTACAACTGAAGTCAGTTGCATACCCTCATGCACCAGCCTACTCTTTGGGCATTAATTGAATAAGCTTTCAAAAAATAGTTTAAGCAAATTAGTTCCTGACACATTACACATCTTGAGCTTTCCATTTGTGGCCTTTCATTCATAAGCGATCATCTACAGAGTGAAAAGAAGCACACTTCACTCTAATTAGGGAGGAGCTAATTAGACTCCATCAATTAGATCCTACAACACTTATCTGTAAACACTTGCTGGAAAGGTACATAGCAGATTAGTGACTGAAGATCTAATTAATAAGGAATAATGAGCTCCTTCCCGCATGAGATGGAGGAAATGTGCTCTCACTCCTTGAAAAAGCCCAGTGATAAGAGCTTAAAGCTGACCACAAACACAGCAGGAGTCAGTTCATATGTAAGAGTCTTCTGATTTTTAGATCCAATGTGCATGTGCTGTGCAGCAATGCCTTGCCACTATGCATGCTCCTGACATTGTCTCGCCTGCTGGGCAAACACACTCAGGCTGCAAAGCCTTTCACAAGGACAGGAGTTGGGAATGCTTTGCGGTGAGTAGGGACCAGGGACACACAGGGGCCTCAGACTCTCTCTCATGGGTTTTCTCTGCCACCAGCAGTGTCAGTTTCTTCTTGCTCTAATCCGGGCCACACATCTGAAGTCCTTCATGCTTGCTACTACCAGTACTGTGTTTGCTCCTCCTCTTCAGATGTAACAGAATTTCACCTCTTGGACAGTGCTTGCTGAGCCTTACTTTGCCTTCCAAGCCCTGTTTTATGTCCACAATTTGCCTCTGTCATACTTAAAATGTGTTTTCCACAATTGCACTGTCCTCCACCAAGGAGTTGGCACTGCAGAGCTCACCCACATCCTACCAGATGAAGGATGGTCTTTCTTGTTTTTTTTTGACAGCAAGCATGCCACCAACAGCCTGAGGCCAAACTAAAGCAATTCCTATGCTACCTGAGATCATATCAGTATTTTTAGGCCTATAACTTATTCATGTACCAGTGAACTAGTGGCCTAACTGGGTATATAGGTTGAGAAGAAACATCTGAAGAAGTCCACTAAGAGTTCAACAGTGTGGCAGAGGTCACTCCTCTCCAAATATAGATACTTACAGACCTGAGAGCCAATCATTTCTCCTTCACCATGCTTTGTTACACGCTTAAGATGGTCATCAGAGTCTTACTTAAAGCAAGATATGCTACATTCATGGCTTTCCTCCTACCCATCTGGATGATCATGCTATGAGAGAAAGAAGTTCTGGTTCAGCATCATTTGCTCATGGCAAACCCATGCTAGGGCTTAAACTTTAAACTAACAGTTTAAATTGTCTTGGTATTTTCAAGAAAGCGCATTAAATAATTTGTTCAGGTATCTTTTCCAGCCTCTGTGTTAGATGACATTATTAAACATTTCCAGGCTGCCCTTTCCCAATGTTTTTAGAGAGAGGAACCATCCTGGGTTATCTTCAAACCTCTAAGATCTCTGAAGTTAATTTCTTATTATTTTGATGTTCTAAAGACAAGCAGTGCTTTCAACTAGGTACTTTCTTCACACAGCTGAAGAAAACGTTGCATTTTCCAGCCCTTGTGCCTCATCTGCTACTTGTATTTCTTTTCATTAAACTGAAGACATATATTTTCCTCTGTCCATTGTAGAAAGACAGCATTCTAGATTTTTGTCTAACTTGTTTTGTATGTGGTTTTCTGATTACACTTCACCTTGTTTATCCTGCTTTGTTACAGCTGCTGTCAGCTACAAGTCCCTGTTGCTACCTATCACATACATCCCTTTGACTTCTAGGACTTGGCTCCTGGTGCAGTTGGATGCTTGTCTACTGCTCGGTTTCATCTTTCTTTCACATCAGGATAGCTTACCATTCTGCCTTTGTTAACAGTAGTTTCAGTAACTGACAGTTCATTTATCTACAGGATTATCTTCCCAGAAGACACACATTTACCTGTTTCCCAGGCTTGTTGATGTCTGCTTTTAGACGTTCATTAACCTTTTTGTTCTTTTCTCTCCTTTCTTTTCTCAGAACAGTGATTCTGTTGTTTCATGGCTGCTTTCACTCCAATTGCCTTCTACCTCTGATTTATCTCCCTCTATTCCCCCCTTGCAGAGCCAAATATTAAACCAGACACTACTCTGAGATTTTCAGTACCACAAAACCTGATTAACAAGGAAGGTTAACAGACATACATGGAAGCAATGATGTGGTGTACAGGCAACAAAGTGTCTCCACCATGATGCCTCTCTTAGCCTCCATCCAAGGGAAGAAATAGTTATATACTACAACCAAATCTTGGACAACTTTAGAAATTATTTAGCAGTATCTCGTTTAAAATATCAGAAAACACATATTTTACAGATCAGTATCTGTCAATCAAAAATCCTATGCAAAATTTGTTCTAGCCCATATAAAAAAACTAACTTCAAAGCTTTAAAAAAGTTAAGAACCTTTTTCTTGAGGAATCATTGCCAGAGGCTACATAGAAGCAAAATGCAACTCAGAACTCGAAACCTCAAAAAACACTCTGTTAGTAACTGCCCTCTCCTCTTACTTTCAGAATCTTCACAAATGATCACAACAGTACAGAAAGACAAATAGTTTCTAATAGGGGGCCAAATTCAGGCCATGTCAAGCTTTACACCCATCAGATTTTATATGGGATGAGATGTGTCTTGGTTCCAATTTAAATTTCCCAGAGACTCAAATATAGTTGATAGAACCAGTAACAATTTACAGGATGCCCTTCCCTCTTCCCCCTTCTTTCCCAAAGGAAAAATAATTAGATGGAAAGAGAAGAAAGGTATACAGACCCAAATAAATAATCTCACTGTGATTTAGAAGTTAAAAGAAGAAAAGCTTAACAATAAATAAAAGGCATATGAGGTAAGGAAGTTATAAAAATACAGGGAAAGGAAAAACAAGGTACAAAGTATGTAAATATACAACCGGATTTGATGGCAATGGGTTTTGTCTGCCTCGCGGGTGATGGCCACGTGGTGAAACAAAGAGCAGCAGGAAACAGGACCTGCGAGGATCGCTGGCAAGCAGGAGGCAGGAGAAAGAAAAAGCAATGCTAAGTCCCCCTGCTTTTATGGATCTTAGACAGGAAGTGGGAGTCGACTAAACCACCACACCTGGTGGTGTTCAGACCCGCCCCTGGGGAGGGATCAAGACCACCTGGGGTTAGGTTCAAGATCACTCCCCCAGGAGGGTTAACCCTGTGCAAGATGCCAGAAAGCCAAGGCACAATCTGGCTGTGAGGGGAGCAGCAGTGGGCAAGCCGGACTACCCCAGCCCATTCCTCCAGCATATGTAGTTGTTACACAAAATCAGCATTACTCCTGCTGTGTGTGGAGCTCCGTACACACAGGAAAAGGCAGAACAGAGAGATGGACGATGATGTGAACCCAGATATACTGAAGCTTCAGAGTGATTTGGGGGGGGGGGAGAAATGTATGACAGAGCACTGACCATATTCCAGAAACACTGAAACAACTAATCTTAGAAAGCAGAGGAAACAATGAAAACTTGTCACTGCTGTACATGGCAATCTGAGAAAGGCCTCTGCTAAAGTGTGGTCTCTAGTTTCAGGTATCACACTTTGATGAAGTTAAGGACTAATAGGTAGCAGAGAGCCACAGGAACAATCAGAAACAAGTCTTGAAAGGATTGCTTATGAGAAAAAACAGGTTAAACATTGACAATTTATGCAGAGAAAACTGAGACAAGCACTGGAAAGAGTTTAAGAGTTTGAAGATTTTTACCCAAGAAAATCTATTTTTCATACTGAAGACAAGGAACAGCTGTCCTGCTCCACCACATTAGTGAGAAAAAAAAAACAAAGTGAAACAACCTGAATGGGATTACTCTGATTAAACACAGGTGTCTACACTAAGCATCTTCTGCTGAAGTCAACATCAGTGAAGGTTAGGGCAAGATTAATTTTGTTCTCAATAGATAACTGCAGACAAATTCAGCCATTGAACATGGACACTAAACATCCATTAAACATCATAGTAGCAAAGACTTTTAGGTCAGAAGAACAAGTGAGAAGTTGGCAGGGGCTGCTCACAGCTTTCTAAAGAGGGCAGGTGGCTCAAGAGAAGGCAGCCAAGAAGACAGAGTGGAAGCTTCACCCCTTCTAAAGCCACTCAAATAAGCCTGCAATAAAGGTTTCAGAGAAGTCAGATCCTCCTTTGGAGAAGTGTGTCATAATCCAGTCCTCCCCTCACCAACTCTGGTCAGCATGGGGAGGAAGGTGGCCATCCTAAGGTTCAAATAACTGCCTTGAAGTAAATGAAAGTGAAACTATGCCTAACAGCTAATGAACTGGAGCAGAGAGGAAATGAGAGGGAAAAGGAGTGGGAAAAACACATCTCAAAGAGGAGGGATATCACAATTTCATTGGCTTGAACATCATGGCACTGTGGCGGGACAGAGTCGCAGGCTGTGGATGTAGCCTACCTGGACTTCAGTGAGGCCTTTGACACCATCTGCCACAACAAGCTCCTGGCAAAGCTGGCAGCTTGTGGCTTGCAGAGATTCACTCCGATATGAGTAAAGAACTGGATGGAGGGCTGGGCTCAGAGAGTGCCGATGAATGGTGCCACATCCAGTTGGCAGCCAGTCACTAGCAGTGTCCCTCAGGGATCAGCGCTGGGCCCAGTCCTGTTCAATATCTTTACTAATGATCTGGACCAGGGGATTGAGTCCAGCATCACTAAGTTTGCAGACGACACCAAGCTGGGAGCAGGTGTTGATCTGTTAGAGGGTAGGAGAGCCCTGCAGAAAGACCTTGACAGGCTGGATAGGTGGACAGAGGTCAATGGGATGAGATTTAACAAGGCCAAGTTCAGGGTTCCACACTTTAACCACAACAACCCCAGGCAGCGCTACAGGCTGGGGACAGTGGCTGGAGAGAAAATCTGGTGAGGAGAGGCTGAGGAAGCTGGGGGTGTTCAGCCTGTAGAAGAGAAGACTTAGAGGGGACGTCATCACTCTCTACAAGTAACCTGAAGGGAAGTTGTAGTAAGCTGGGTGTTGGGCTTTTTTCCAAGGCAACTTGTGACAGGACAAGAGGGTGTAGTCTGAAGCTGTGCCAAGGGAGGTTTAGGTTGGATATTAGGAAGCACTTCCTCATAGAAAGGGTGATTACACACTGGAATGGACTGCCCAGGGAGGTGGTGGAGTCACCATCCCTGGAGGTCTTTTACAAAAAGACACACTTGGTGACAGGGTTTTGCTGATGTTGTGTTAGGTTATAGGCTGGACTTGATGATTTCAGAGGTCTTTTACAGCCTCTGTGGTTCTGTGACACCATGTCCCTCAGCACCACATCCTCCATATCTTTCAAATACACCCAGGGATGGTGGTTTCACCACTTCTTTGGGCAGCCTGTTCTAAGGTCTGACAGTCCTTTCAGTGAAGCAGTTTTTCCTAATGTTCAACCTAAACCTTCCCTGGTGCATCTTGAGGCTGTTTCCTGTTGTCCTATTACTTGGGAGAAGAGATTGACACAAGAGAAAGCCACAGCTACATCTCTACACCTCCAATTGTTGCTGAAGGCACCCATGCAAATGCCATAACATTTGCTGACATCAGCCCTAGCACACAGCAAAACATGCTGGTAAGAAAACAGCAGGAGAGATGTGTTGTGGAGGTAGGGAAGTAATGTGGCCAAGTCAGGAATTATAAAAATAGAATTATTTTCTTCTCCTGAATGCCCTGCCCCCAAACTATATACAAAACTAATTAGTTTAAAGTTTATTTCCAGTTTCAGTTCAATGGGGAATTTCTTTAAACAAGCAAAAAAAAGAGTGTTATAGACAAATGTAGAGATTTAGGAAGTCAGGAAATGGAAAAGGGTAAGCTATAAACACAGCTTTACCCCACTATCAATCAGGCTGAGCAGAAGATTAAGGGAACAGCAGGTCTTACTCACAGAGGTGAGATAGGCATTCAACAGTGATCCCTTGCTGGATTCCTCTGCATGAGCAGCCTTCTGACGCTGCAGGCAATATCCAATAACACAGATCCACACAGCCAAAGCCCAAGGCAAGTGGTAGAGCTACCAGACTCAAAAATGTCCCAAGCACTTCTTCCAGGAGTGGGACGACTGTGGAACGATGCTGCCCTCACAGCTGCAGGGGAGAGCCCAAACTCCATCTTCCTAGTTTGAGAGGCAAACAGGGAGTCAGCTGCTGATATGGTCTGAGAGTGGCCGGTCCAGGTGTTGCTGGCAGCTCTCTCAAAGGATCCCAGGGCCTGTCAAGCCTGCAAGTTTGCACAGAATGGTGCAAAAGCGGGGAGAACCATCTAAAGGCAGGGACAGTGTAAAACCAAGAGCCGTGCAAAAAGGTAGCAGCCATCTGTCCTGGTAGGCCATAAATCCCTCCAGGCAGGTTTAACCCTTGCTCTCCTCCTTCTGTCATGCTGGGGTCCAGGGGTGAGTAGATGAGCAAAGCCTTGAGGGCTAGGGGGCTTAGCACCTCATGTCAAGTGTCTTGTGCTGCCCTCACCGTGCCTGCGTAGTCAAAGGAGGCAGCAAACTTTGGATTCATTGGCCAGAACAATGGCACTAGTGCCTACTGGCCAGTTTGATTTCAAAGTCGAGTATATAAAGGCGGATGACTTAGAAACCACACCTTTTCTAAATTGCCTTTCTACCTTTAGCCTTTCTGCACGGTGCCTTTCTAAATGAGCCTCTGTCTGTACTGAGCCCTCCTATCTCTCCTCGTTTGCAGCTCGTTAAAGGCAGCCACATGCTGCAGCGCACGAGAGTGGCTTAGCAGCATCTCTCCCCTCTGCCTGAAATATTCGTATTTTATCCCAGGATCATCTCGAGTTTGAAAATGTTCTTCATACACGAGGCTTACTCAGGGACCAAAGAGTCGTGAGTACATATGCGGGAGTGAATGCCAAGACTCCATAGGCATAGGTTGAGTTTTTCCTGGGTTTGCGTTATTGTTTTCTGAGTTCTGGCTGTTTAAACTGTTTAATTCTGTGCAATCGCTTNCTGCAGCTCACGAGAGTGGCTTAGCAGCATCTCTCCCCTCTGCCTGAAATATTCGTATTTTATCCCAGGATCATCTCGAGTTTGAAAATGTTCTTCATACACGAGGCTTACTCAGGGACCAAAGAGTCGTGAGTACATATGCGGGAGTGAATGCCAAGACTCCATAGGCATAGGTTGAGTTTTTCCTGGGTTTGCGTTATTGTTTTCTGAGTTCTGGCTGTTTAAACTGTTTAATTCTGTGCAATCGCTTCCTGTCGACCGAAAATCCGAAGAACCTCAGGGAGTCTTCGCAATTTTTGAATCTTAATAATAAAAATAAATATTCATACAAAAATTAATAGTCGTAATTAATGAAGATGATTCATTTCCGCTACACCACCCACAAGCGGGGACGATCCAGCCACGGCAGGAACCTGCCCTGTCAGGCACTCTGTCAGGCGGGAGCTCTTTGGCGGGAATCTTTGACGATGAGAACTCTCAAGGCGCGAGCCTCTTCCCGTTCTCCCCTGCTCTGTTTAAGCCCAGACAAAGTGTCCATTGACCAGTTTATACTGGGTGCGAAAGCTCAGCCCACCAGCAGCCCGATTCCAGCGGGTCAGCCCACCTGTGGGAAAGTGCCTTTTGTTGTTCTCCCCTCAAGCCCGCAGGGCCGGGGGGGGGAGGAAAGCAGTTTTTGCACCTTCTCCTATTCAAATCCCCGGGGGGGCGGGAGGAGAGAAGAAAGGAATTTGGAGTACACCAAAACGGGCTGGTAAGAACACAGCAGGAGAGATGCCCAAAAGAGAAAATGAGGGAAGGCTGGTTTGGCAGAGGAGGTTTCATTTCAGTCAAAGACCAGCATTTTGATGATGTCCAGTGCCAACAGGAACAGAGCAGCTGGGACTTCTTGGGACTCTCATTAAACTGTGCATCAAGCAAAAGTTTAACTTTTTAAAAACACTTCTACATGAAAAAAATTCCCTGCATGTGTCAAGGTGCAATTGAAGGCAGTGTTTATCAAGTGTCTTAGTAACAAGAGTAAAGTCAATTCTGAGTTCATGAATTTAATGAGAACATATAATTAGTTGTAACTAAAAGAAGGCTTCAATGACAATACAAGGACTTTTGAAGTACAGACATTTTACTAACCAGCTCAGAACTGAATGCTCAGGTAGATCCCACACACAAAATCAAACTCCAAGAAAGCCATTCAGAGCAGGACATAGATAACACTAAACTGATATGCCAAGTCTCTGGTGAATTTGAGCCAAGTCCCGGTTTCAGATAAATCCATGACACTTAGGATTAGCTCTGCCTTTCCCATGGTTGGTCCCACAAGACACAGCTGAATGGCACTAAGGCCAAAAGAAGAATTACCACTCTAAATGCAGATCTGGCACATCCATGCACCCAGGTGCTGTGTGCTGCCAAGCCACCAATAAAGAGCCCTTCTGCCATCACAGCTGCAGAAGGGCCAAGCCCGTGCCTGTTGGCATCCTGGCCACTTACACAAGTGTTCCAGCCCCTTCTGCAAGCATCCACAGTTTGGAGGAGGTTCAAGAAATAGCTGATCTCCAATTTTATGGGTTACTGTCACAAAGTTAAATTCAGTAATATTTTTAATTCAACCACAGTTAAAATCTGGGCTTCTCAAACAATTCCTCTGGGCAAGGCCACCTCCTTCCTCAACGAACCAGCTCAGCAGTTGCCAGACAATGCCCAGAGGTAGAGCTCCCTTAGAGCAGAAAGCAGGGACTTCAGCTAATGCTACCAAGATGTTTTGGACTGGTTAGGATGACAGTGTCAGGAATTTGTCCTTCTCTACCTGCCACAAGAACTACTGCCCCACATCAAATCACCATTACTTTTCTTCCAGTGACCTTGAGGTGGAAAGGGGGATTTCAAGGGCACAGCCGTTCTTGTTTGTGGGAAAGTGAGTGTGCCTTCAAACCCATAAAGCCACGGGGGAAAGTGACAAAATGTTACTGTCCATATAAAAGCACTGATTTTGTAAATTTTTAGTACTTGCCAGGCATCACAATCCAGCAAAGAGAGGAAAGCCAGTCCCTTGACAGCAAGTCAGACAGAAACGCCACTCTGCATGGAGGCGGCTGCCGATGCCTCTGGCTGCTCTTCTCACTCCAGGAATGTTCCAGCTGGGAGTAAATTGATCACAGTAAGAAAAACCAACAGGGTCACGTTTGTTTTCTCGGCATGTATCCACCGCTAGAGGTCATCGCGTATCTCCTCCTCGGGAGAAGTTTGCCCTTAGTTAAACCCCGGTGGCTGAACACGCCGAAAAAAATTACATACTTTTAAATCAGCCTCTCTCCTTGAGGAGTTCCAGCCCGAATGACTGATAAGAGACGACTGGTAGAAACTTCAAGCCTATGACTTTTCCTGTCTTAGCATCCAGTGACTAGCCTGGGGGCTTTAGGTTTGATACACAAACTTAAAGAATCTAAGATTTCTTGTCCAATTTATGTCTTGTGGCATTCTTCCAAGACAAAGCCAAGCTCCTTTTTTTTTTTAATCTATCCATACCATTCAAGCAGTGTTAAAGGATTATGGTTTATCTGTGTGTGCTTTACACCCAAACTCCAAAGGACATGCATGTTTTTTTCTGCTGGACATGCAAATACAGCAAAGCATTTCCTCAGATGGTTTTAGTTAGTTTTACACAGAATTTTGAAGTCCTGATTTTGGTCATGATGCAGCTGGATGTGAAATTAATCTCAATGTTTGCCACGTACATGGCTCCTAACATAAAGAAATGCTGCAAAGGGGAGTTTGTACATAACAATTCTCTTTTTTCCTCTGCCTCGGTTGTGCCTTCACTGGAGTCACCTTATGATGAGTGTTTGGGGATTGCTGAAGCCAATGAGTCATTCTGATGTCCTCAGACATATCAAAGGAGGATAGAGAGCAAGAACTTCAGTGTGATTTCCACTAGGGTCTGCTTCACAGCCCTTGTTGTGGCAAAACATAAAACGTAACACAGAACAGCTCTGGAAATGTAAAGTACCAGAATCCTTCACTACCTGCAAGGAAGATATCACAAGTATTGGTGTTTGATATCACCAACATCCAAAACTTGTGAACGATTATCTCAAAATCTGGGAGTATGTGCTACTGCTCTTGCTATGCCCTAAGTACAATTACTTACAACTTTTGTTACTTCATGACTTTAGGAAAGACATTACATCTTAATTTGGCAACTTTGAATGATGGAGAATTTCCCCATGGTGTCCAGGCACACTGTTCCAAGACTTAAACACACTGTTACAAATCATGTCCAGTTTCTAGTCTGGACATGCAGAATGAGTGTGCAACAGTGTGAGGTTTGGGTAATACTTCATGAGAAAGGCTTTTCAGCTTATAACTTGTCTTTATTAAATCTGTCAGGTGGTGCATGTCCAGGGTTTTATGTTTGTGGGCTATATATCTCCATTTCTTCACTATCTCTCTGGCACAAGTTGAAGTGTAAAATCCTTCCCTGCACAGTAACTATTGGTCTTTAGACATGACCAGCAACAGCTCCATTGATGCACATGACAGTCTTACCTACCCAGCAGCACCCAAAGTTGTACAGTGCTCCAGAATCAAATCCCAGAAGTGGTGTACTTGGGTGTTTCATAAAGCTGTGTTTGCAATGAGAACTACAAAGGAACAATGCACTGTCTGTCAGGAGCTGGCTGGGCCCGGCAGCAGCTCTGCTGCCCACATGCTGTATCCTCCACAGCAAACCAACATACAGCCAGCCACAAACCCAAAGACTTGCAGGATCATAAACCCCAAGTGGGCTTTATTAAGTATGTAGTGCCATGTTAGGAAAAGGGCAGCCTCTATGCATATAGGAGTGGGAATGCCATGTCTCACCATGCAGCCTAGTAGGGAAGCCATGCACCTTGTGGAAGTCCACTGTTCTTTGGAAAAAGCTTTGCTTTTGTGTGCCTTTCACCCTCTGAGAGTCATCTGCCCATCTGGCAGGAAATTTTTAGCTTTACCTCTGTCCACTTTTGTACATCCCCAGTGTTCAAAGCATGTAGCAAACCTATCACAGTAAAAAGATTCATCTTCAGAGAGAGAAACTATTACATCGTCATCTCCTCATGAGGCTATGTGACCCATGAACAGCCTCAACTCCCACCCAAATGCATTGTCAGCTCCCCTAGGTCGCAAATACATCATCACCCTGTGTCCAAACAAACCTCCAGACTCCAATGAAGGGGACGGTTACCTCCAATTACCTGGAAATAGTCTCTAAAATATTATGGATGGATAAACAGCCACCACCTTTTTAAGATCATTGCACATTTCTCTCTTTTGAACAAGAGATCATTAACCTTGTTTTAAAAATACACAGGTTGGAGGGCAGTAGTTTGAGTATTATATTCGTGTTTGGCTACATGCACTGCCCTTGGTGCCAGCAGTTTATATCCTATCAAGGATTTAAGCTCTTTGGGGATTACAGCAAGGTTTTCATGATGGCTGAAAGCAAGGGTCACTCCAAGTAATTACTGCAGCTGTCCCCAAAGACACAGGCAGCAGAAATGATTTATCACCGTTGGCACCATGGCTCCCTGAGGTGCCAGGGAACAAAAAAGACTGAAGCAACGGTAATGGGATACGTGCAGTATTTTACACATCCTGCTTCCAGCAGCTAAAGCCCTCATCATGGCGCTCACCACAAAGCTTCAGGCCACGAGAAACAGGGTACAAGGAAAAAGCTTTTCATGGTATTGTTGCCATCACTGCTCTTATTTGGAGCTGCTGGAAAGCAAGCTCTGTGGAGAAGGACCTTGGAGTCCTGGTGGACAGCAAGTTCTGCATGGACCAGTAATGTGCCCTTGTGGCCAAGAGAGCCAAAGCCATCCTGGGGTGAATCAAGAAAGGTGTCTATGTGTGCTTGCAGCACAGCCGGAGCGGCATCAAATGAAGTCTGACCAGCATGAAGAGTGAGGTGATTCTCCCCCTCTGCTGGGCTCTTGTGAGACTCCACCTGCAATACTGCATCCAGTTCTGGGACCCTAGCATATCGGGGACATCAAGCTGTCAGAGCAGGTCCAGAAAAGGACCATGAAGATGATCAGGTGGCTGAAGCACCTCCCCTATGGGGACAGGCTGTGAGATATGAGGCTCTTCAGCCAAGAGAAGGCTGCAGGGAGACCTTATAGTGGTCTTCCAGTACCTGAAGGGGGCCTACCAGAAAGCTGGAGAGTGACTTTCTAAAGGGCTTGTAGAGATAGGATGAGTGGGAATGGCTTTAAGCTGGAAGAGGGAAGATTTAGACTGGATATTATTTACAGTAAGGGTGGTAAGACATTGGAGCAGGTTACCCAGGGAAGTTGTAGATGCCCCCTTCCTGGCAGTGTTCAAGGCCAGGTTGGACACAACCTTGATCAACCTGGTCTAGTGGAAGGTGTCCCTGTCCATGGTAGGGGCATTTGAAGTAGGTGATCTTTAAGGATTCTATGAAATTCTGGCATAATCAAAATCCACAGAACCTTCTGCCTTTAGTTTCTGTGGAAAATCCTCATATTTTCACCTTGAAAAGAGCCCAGTTTTGAAAGTTAAGATGAACTGAAAAACCTATTAATCTCCTAGACATAAGAAGGGCAAGAATTCTGCAATCCCAATAACCCATCTCAAACAACCAATCGATGCCCTATTTGTCTGCCTTGTTATGTTTTCCTTGCCCCTCTCCACAGAAAAAGAAAACAATCCAATGGGTCATGGTCCATTGTGCTAGTTTGAGCCTAGCTAGCATGTTTTGGTGAGAAGAACTAGATGATAGGCTGTAAAATGAAAACAATGGTGAGGTCTACTTCCCTCACAGTCTTGCTGGGATGTGTAAAAAAGAAAGGCAAAACAAAGATTAGAGCACTTGCTTCTTCTCTTCGCCGGGGAGCTTTGCCTGCTGGGGAGAAGCTGAGGCTGCTGGCTGGACTCCATCTTGCTTTCTAACCTCACCCTCCTTTGCTTGGCTGCTTCACCTTGCTTTTAACCCTCTTGGCCGAACCTCCATTCTTCCTTGGGATTGGGGTAAGGTTGAGAGGGGTAGGGGGAAGGTGAGGGGTGGTTGAGAGCCCCTCCTGGGGACTCAGGTTTCTGGGAGGGGAATTGTGTTTGTATTACCTTTTTTCCCTTGTATATTTCTGTCTATAACTGTATATACTGTAACTATCTGCTTGTAAATTGTGCCAGCTGTAAATATAAGCTTCATTCAAATTTCCAGAGCAGACTGAGTCTAGTCTGGGTGATTTCTAAAAGTGTGGGGGGGCGTGGGACACCCAAACCATCACATCCATCATTGTTAGGTAAGCCTGAAGCACTTAAAATTTCAAAAATAAAGGTACCCCCCACTTTTTTATTATTTGGTTTTTTTTTTTGCTTTTACTGTTTCCTCAGTAACGTTTTTATGTGGGGCTTCTCCCTGTTCTTGTGCAGACATTGAAAGAACACTCAGATCCTGGGCTGCACCACAAGAAATGTGGCCAGCAGGTCAAGGGAGGTGATCCTCCCCCTCTACTCCGCTCTGGTGAGAACCCATCTGGAGTACTACATCCAGTTCTGGAGCCCCCATTACAAGAAGGATGTGGAGATGCTGGAGCATGTCCAGAGAAGGGCCACGAGGATGATCACAGGGTTGGAGCACCTCTCCTATGAGGACAGACTGAAACACTTGGGGCTGTGCAGTCTGGAGAAGAGGAGACTCTGAGGTGACCTTATTGTGGCCTTCCAGTATCTGAAGGGGGCCTACAAAAAAGCTGGGGAGGGACTTTTTAGGCTATCAAGGAGTGACAGGACTAGGGGGAACAGAGCAAGGCTGGAGATGGGTAGGTTCAGACTGGACATGAGGAGGAAGTTCATCATGAGAGTGGCGAGAGCCTGGAATGGGTTGCCCAGGGAGGTGGTTGAGGCCCCATCCCTGGAGGTGTTTAAGGCCAGGCTGGATGAGGCTCTGGCCAGCCCGATCTAGGGTAGAATGTCCTTGCCCATGGCAGGGGGGTTGGAACTAGATGGTCCTTGTGGTCCCTTCCAACCCTGACTGATCCTATGATCTTCAGGAGGAAACCAGCAAACACAGGCAAAGGAAACCTGCTCCTGGGGCAGCAATGCTATGGGAGTATAAAGGCAGCTCTGACTTTGTCTCTAGGAAACAGTCAGTGGTAAACACGCCTCGTGACTGATGACCCACCAAAACCTCTCTTAGAGTGCCAGAGTTTCCCAGGGTTCTTACAGCAAAGAAAGACAACCATACCTCAGAATTGTTTTCCTGCTGTTTAACTTTCTGAGTTTAGCGGCTGCGTTTGCAGCCTGACAATACACCCAGGCATTTCGGGACAGTTTTAGTCCTGAAAGTCACTAGATGGCAGCAAGAAACTGTACTTGGCAGCCTGGTAGGCCACCTCCCACTTGCATTCCTCTGCTACCCTTTGCTTGAGGGCAGCATCAGCCCTTGGGGCTGACGGTGACCTCTGCCCGGGGGTATCAGGAGACCCATCCCTTGGGTACGGCTTGCTACCCACTGTAGAGCCTTACAAACCTCTATTACAAACACCTATTTTGGCCTGTTTAGACCTACTACAACAACATTAGAGCAGATGGGAGTTAAGAGGAAATTATTAGATCCAGCAACACAGCCCCAGGTGAGAGTGACTGTTTATATTTTGGCTTTTTATCCCTCTCAGCAAACCAATGAATGATATAAACTTCATCATTATTTTCTTTTCACAACCAATAATGTAATTTCTCTCATTAAAATATTCCAATTAGCACAAGGGGAAAATAAAAACTGAAGTTAAAATAATGAGTTTCATACCACCTACATGTGCTTCTGTCTCCTCATTATGGTTACTTTCCTCCTCTCCAGTAAAGCTGCCCCTTCAAAACGTACTCAAGGGCTCTGAATGTCTCACCCAGTGCCAGCTGGGCTGCTGTTGTACCCCTTGCCCTGGTACTTTCAGAAGCTCCTGTTCAGAGAGAGCTTCATTTCCCTCAAGTGCTGTGATTTCATCCATCTGATCTCTACCTACCATTTAATCCAACCTGCATCACAAGTCCATTGATATTTGCACCACGTTTGCTGCCAGTAGCTAACCTTCGGCCACACCAAAATTTCCTGTCTGATCCCAGAGCAGCCGCAGGCTGTAGAGGGAGCCACCGGCATTTCCGAGCCCTTTGGAGCCCACGTCAAGGAAGAAGTTACTCTTTTCCTGCTAAAAGCTTAACTCCATTTTCAGGTGCCCAGCCAGAGGTAAATAGGTACTAGTTTTCTAAGAGGCAAAGTACTGGCTACCTTCATCAGCTCCATTTAGCCACTACTGGGAAGGTCAGTCTGCAATCTGCAACATGGTGGCTGCTCCTCCAGTTACAGAGTAAACATGCAGATGTGGCTCTAAAACGGTGCTTGGCCAAAACCTCTGTGTTAGAAACCTGCTCTGCTGGGAAAGCAGCTGCCCAAAGGGGCAAGATCATTGGCAAAATGCCTTAAACCTGTTCCTTGACATTGCCTTGAAACATGCCAGTGGAAAGAGGAAAGCAACAAAGAAAAGTCCCCCGAGTCCCTAAGTACACAAAGTAAAACCAGGTTATTTCCAGACTTGTAAAGTTTCTGTTCCTGAACATAATAATGAAAGTTCCCACACAGAGAAACATCTGAAATATGTGAGAGACATCTTTTAACTGGAGTTAAAAGGAATGAACTTTGCTTTACTCCTGCAGAGCCTCACACATCACAGCTGAAGTGCACAGCAATTCACGTTAAAACCCTTGTGATCTGTTAATGGGAAGCTGCATCACCACAGCAACTCAAATCATGTTTGGATGCATCACATGTTAAAGCATTGGAGAACATAACCTACTTCTACCAACTGCATTTGCACCTATCTCCAGAGAATCACTGACTGCAGCCCAGCTAGGGCTCTCTCTCTTGCCAGACCATGGGAATGCTGCTGCCTAACAGCAGCCCCACATTAGCTTTAGAGGACATCATGACCCACTATTGCCTCTTCCAACCCTGGTCAGCAGGGGTTGTAGGGTGGCTGTGCTATGGTCCAAATAATTTCCTTGGAGTAAATGAAGGCAAAACGACACCAAACGGCTAATGAACTGGGTTCAGTAGGTTGAAATCAGAGCAGAGGGAAAATGGAAGGGAGCCCTATAGGCAAGCAAGTGCCACATGGCCGCCACTTGCCGAGGCGTGGGGCCAAGCAGAGCGGTGGGGACGCAGGGCCGTGCCGGGTGGCCGCTACCGTCTGCGGATGTGTGGGGCCGAGCGGAGCGGTGGGGACAGCGCTGCCTCCTCCAAACTCTGCCCCTCCGGCTTCCCCAGAAGTTCCCCCGGTTCCCCCCCTACCCCATGCACCAGGCGCAGGGCAGGGCTGCGCTCGCAGGGCTGTGCTGCGTGCACCGTTGGGCAGCACCGCTTGAGACAACTCCAACACTCGGGGGCTCACACAGGAACCTGGGATATGTAAAATCGAGCAGCAAGAGGCAGCAGGCAGAACTTCAGCCTGTGAAAAACAAGCTCACGGGGCAAAGTCTGTGGAGTAAAGAATCATAGAGCCAGGGGCATGCCCCCCACATGCACACCTTCCCTTCCCCCACTGGGGGCTTTTATAACCTGCCCTTGTCAGGACTGCTTCTGGCACAACAACCTGATTGGATCCAGGAACAAAGAACCCACCCCACAACAACAAATTCCCGCCACTGCGGCCTCAGTTCTCTCCTGCACATGTCTGGTGGTGTTTTCTCGTGGTTAGTGGATGAAGCCAGTTGCCTTCCTTAGGGTTGAGCTTTTGACCTCTAGTGCTGCCATGCAGCTGTCCCTTACCCCACCACTAAATGCCCTCAGCTTCCACACCAGTGATGCAGCCTCATACTCTTCCAGCTCACCTGTACCCTAATAAGCTAAAGCAAAATTACTTCCCTTTTATCTGTTTATCACAAGCCAAAATCATTTCATCCTGTCAAAGAATAAGTAGAGGTGGGGAGAATGTGATTTGAAGAGTAAGATACTGTCACCTTTCCCCAGAAAAGCAATGTCCTTCATAGTCCCAGAACCTTGTCATCTCTGGGCTTCTTCCTGGATGGCTGAAGGTTTGTTTTTGCATATGCTGGAGCTTAATCCTTTCTGTGGGGAAACCGGTCACCTCAGGTATTCTGAGATCACCCTGTGAATGTAAATAAATAGCTGGATAATGATAATTATATAAAATTATAATGTGTGAATAATAGGATTTAAAATAACAGCTCCATTGCCAAGGCCATAAGTAATTATAGTTGCCACTGGAGTTAATCCTTTCGTGTGACCTCAGCTTAATGACTCAAAACTGTGTCTGAGAGGGACTTGCCTTCCCAGAGTAGTGGAATGGTGATCACAGAGTGCATCGCTGCTCCTGTGAAAATCAGTCATGGTTGGAAAAAAAGGTGAGCTGTAGATATAAGTCCCTACCAGGGTATGTATGATAGGGTCCCACAGTTCCCCACAGGGCACCATTGCTGTCTGCACTGAAGAAAACCTCATAGACACTTATCACTGTACTCTCCCAACCTGCACAGCCTCTGGGGTTTGATGGAGTTACTCAGGAACTAAGGTGTTTATTGTTCACACAGCAAAGCCACCATTAGCCTTTCCTTGATTTTGACTGGAAAGCTGGGTCTGGACATACATCAGTAACATCCAAAATACGTGGGCTCAGGAGCAGGAGAGGGACAGAGAAAGGGAACACACCACCTTCCATCCCCTAGTATGGCATTAGCCGTAGATGAGGCTGCTGGAGGCAGGCAGGCATGCAGCTTCAGTCTCCATGCCCACCACCATACAATGTTTCTCTCCTGTAGCATTACTTTGCCACAGAAGTTTATATATGGGCACAAACCTGGCACAGTTCAGACTGACTGCAGTGGGACACACATGAACATTTAATACTAAGCACAGCCACAGACCCAAGCCTGAAGCTGTCCAAGCCCAAGGAAGAGTGACCAAAGTCCTCAGAAGATTAGAATTAGGATTTTGCTTTTAAATAACTTTTAAAACACAACCTGAATTCTTGGTGACTTACACCCCACTGCTTACATACATGCTCTCTTCTTTTAATTCTTTGTATTGATTCCAAATGCTTCAACTCTGGCAGATGAACTAAGTCATCCTACCAAATCTGCATTAAAATAATATAGTCTTGCATATCACTCCCAGGATATTTTTTTACCTGCACATGCTTTCGCATTTCCCTGCTTTGAAGGTGATGTTCTTTCTTCCTGTCTTTTCAATCAGGTTTGTGTTTTCTCTGCAACATATTCATCCCTCTAGAACCTCCAGGGGGTTTTGTAGAGGCTGGGATAAAGGGCCTTGCACACTAGGAGCTGCTGGTGAACAGAGAAGCTCTGAACTGAGCCCTGGGGGGCAAGAGAGATACCACGGTAGCAGCAGTCAGGTCTCTCCCTCCACGTTCATATTACTTGCAAAGCATTTTCCACATGCCCCGTTCAGGTCACTCACTGGAGCCCAGGACACTGGGAAAAACTGCTGCAACCACACTCATGCCTCTTACGTTCAGGCATCTTCCCAAGCACCTCTGCAACCTCAGATCCTCCCCCGCCACCCGCCTTCAGCAAGGTCATCTCTCTGACCCATCCCCATGTGCCCAGAACAACAAAATATGGCTGGCACCAAGTGCAGCATCAAAGGAAGGCAGGTGCCAGCAGCAAGAAGCTGGCGGTCTAGTAATTGCTTCTTGCAGATGCCCTGGCACCTTGGACACTGGGCACAGCATCCTGGAAAAGCATCGGTGCAGAAGCATCAGCACACAGTCCAACGTGACTGCTAGGCTGGGTCACCTGCTAAGCCTCCATTCCAGTGGGTAAGGTAGTTCTCACTTCCTCTCTAAACTGATCTCATTTTAGGCACACTGATGGTTTTACTGGCTTGCCTAGATGTGATTAAGTCTTTGTTGAAAGAAGTTACCTCCTACAGAGTGAGAAGCAGCAAATTCATAACAAAACTCTCAGTTCACCTCACTATGGGAAGCCCCTGTCCAGGCAATGAGCTATCTCAGCCAGGCTCCTGTACAGCAGCCCTGCTGCAAAGGAGGCACATGCACCACCTCTCACAGCACTCAGGCAGAGCAGTCCACTAGAGCAGCTGTACCAGCTAGGCTGGGTGCCAGGTTCAAATAGTCCTGAAGTGCTGCAAACATGAATCTCCTCTCCAAGACGGCACTTTGCCAGTCCCCATCTTGACAGAGCTCGGTGCTTCTCTGCCCTTGACCAGCCTCTCCACTATGTCAGAGGACACAGACACACACAGAGCTTCGGGACTGCCTGGGAGGCAGGTAAAGGCAGATCACTTCTATCTCCACAGGATTCACATGCTGAACCATAACATGAAACATCAATTCTGTGCCTAGCATAACTGCTCCTGACCTGCAAACTGAACAGGCTGTTCCTGGCAAGCACAAACGAGTGCACCTCAACGACTCCTGCCAAGGGTGTACCACGGAAAACCTGCTCCCCAATGCAAAAAAATTTAGGTTTTAGCTGATCTGGGAGCACAGAATGAAGAAAAAAAAAATTAAAAAATAAAACCCAATCGAAGTTAAACATTAAGAGAACAGCCTAGGTAAGAATTAGTGTTGCAGTCACTAGATCTTAGACACAAGTTAGGCATGCTGTACTTCGAAGCATTTTGGACCAGAGTCCCCACCACCTGGGCTGTCCCTATCAGGCCAGCTCAGTATGTTTATTACTGCACACTCACACTTCCCAATCACATAACAGTCACTGCTGTCTACAACAGTGTGAAAAAGCAGTGTCACATGCCTGAAGAGGCAGAAAGAAAATCTACAAGCATCAAAGTGTGTGTGAGGGACCTGACATCTGAGAAGTTACTTTAGTGCCCCCAGAAAGGATGATTTATGGGATATCAGATATTACTCATCTTCATTGATGTTAGTAAGTTGGTCATATTTACCAGGTGGACTTTAATCAGAATGCCTTTAACCGATGAGCATCTTTTTCTAAGCTACAGGCAATGCAGACGGAAGCCTCAAGGTGAAGAACACTCACATATTACTACAGGGAACACTATACAATTGCTGAGAGTTTTTGGACAGCAACCTCAAGCCTCCACCCTGCTTTACTTGTTTGTGTTCATAGCCTGAGCAAAGCTGGAAGTTTCCTTTCCATACCAATTATGTTTTTAAAATGGCATTATCCCCTTGTAGCACCACTGGTGCTATAGTGCCACGTATTTCAGCTCTCTGGCAGCAGACACTCTGACACTCTACGAGTCTTCTTCAGCTGAAAGACCATCAGGAACAACATCCCTTCCAGGCAACAACTGAACGTGTGAAGTTTTAGGACAGCAAAACTGAGTAAAATATATCCCAAACCCAGGTAAATTTCCCTCTCTTGGAAGTGCAAGTCTTCCCTTCATCTTTCCCCTGATATATCTCACCATCCACTCTGCCTGGGGATCCCAGGGAGACCAGGAAGAAAAAAAAAACTTATAAACGGGAACAGATAAAGCTAAAAAGCCTTGAAGCTTTCTCTAGCAACATTCCACTGAGCTAGCTTCAAGCTCCTGAATTACCTCCTCTAATATCTAGAGTGGTGCTTCTGAGCACCTTCACAGGACAGTCCCCAGAGTCCTCTTCCTGGAGCCTGACCTGCAGACCCCCATCTCAGACCCAACCAGACAATGAAGTACTCAGACACACTCACACAGGGAAATCCAACAGCTCCTAAGGCAGCTTCTGCACTAGTTGTGCAGCCCTGGGTGAGAAGCAGCTGCTGGAACACAGCAGAAGTCTCTTGCTTCTCACAACCACCAGCAACACAAAACTACCCTAGACACCTGCCCTCACCTGGGTTTAAATTCAGTTCATTAGCTATGACACAGGAAAATTCAATTACTGACTAATTGGCCAGTCCTCCAGGCTTTCTCAAAGTCTGGCATTTTGACACTGGCATGGATCTCAGGAAGGCAAGACTGTGAAATTACCCACTGTGCCTGTTAATGGACTGTGCTAGTAAGAGAGCAGCATCAGGAAGGACTTTTCATTTCTTTGCTGGTACTACTAAGGCAAAACACCAGGGAGTCTCTTGCTCAAAACCTTCACACTAACCCTTTTGTGGAAACTTTCTGCAGCATCAGTTTGAGAAGTCAGATATCCTGCAGCTTTCCCTTTTTAGCTGAAAGATAGGCTTATCTTCAGGCAGGTGTGAACACTGGCCTGTTGCTTATGAGCTCTATGACCGACCAAGCACCTATTCCAGTATCCCTGCAGAATTTTAAAGTGTACCTATTGCTAGTTGCCCCACTTAACTAGGCCTGCTTTAGCTCAGGTTAAAGAATGACAGGAAAAGATTTTACTTTTACCTTGAATACCAGTATAGATTTGTGGCCTTGAATTTGCCTGTCAGATATCTGTGAGGCTCAGCATGACAGTGGCTGGAAACATTGCTCACTGCGTAGGTATTAACAAGCCAGCCTTTGAGCTGTGAAGCTCAGCCTGAGAGGTCCACTGTGGTCCATTGTGAGAGGTAACCATGGTATCAAGTAGAAAGTGTTTGCTCTGAAAAGTAGGGGTTTGTGGGTGGTTTTGGTTTTTCATTTGTTTGGATGGTTTTGTGTGTGCTTGTTGGTTGGTTATTTTTAATTGAGAGATTCCTGGAAAGCTCTGTAGAAATAAAAGGGGGTTTGTTACCATTTTCACTGATTTTTTGTTTTCAGACCACAAGTGTTATAAAGCTTGAAAGAGAAAGAAGCTGCCATGCAGGCAGCAGGCTTAAAAGCTGCTGGGAAATTCTCTTGCAAGGGTAATCCTTCCGAGTTCATCAGCACCTTCAGGGGAGTAAACATCCCCAGGAGGAGTCACGGGGAGCATGACAGAATGATGATAGGGTGGGCAGCAGCACCTGCAAGGGTCACCCTGGAGCAAAGATGTCAACTTGCTTACTGGCAGACCAGAGGAGGTGTTTTATGAGAGCGGTGCAGTTGGTGTTTGTCAAACTGGAAGAATAGATCAGGCTGAGGGTAGTGTTTAAGGGAACACTTGCCTCCATAAAGAATGGGTGTGGGTGAGAGAACAGCTGTTAAACACACAGAGGTTAAGGTAAATGACATATTTTGTAACCACAAAACACAAGGAGTTTAAAAACCCAGGATTTGGTTAGATACAATCTTGGAATAAGAGGCTGTTGAAGAAAAGTGACCTTCAGGGCTAGGAACTGTGGGGGAAATTGTACATTGAAGCTGAGCTCAAATCTGAAGCCATTTGAAAATAAGAAAGAAAACATTCGAACTGGTCAGACAATGTTTAGGTCGGCAGGAGTAGTGACAAGTGACAGTTCTCCAGACACACTGAGAGAGTGAATTGCATGTGGTAATTACGTCTCCTTTCTGCTGAAGAATGAGTGTGCATGGAAAAGATGTGACCACACGTAAGTCGTGAGGTCTCTGGACACTGCACTCCCACAAAAATTGCTCAGATTCATCTGACCTGGAATTTTTAACATGTGAGGGAAAACTCAGAAATGCCAATTTTTTTCTTAGAAAAGATCTACTGAGGTTTTTCTTGAAAGTTGCTGGGCGAGGAACTGGCAGTCACCCATCTAGCAGGTGGGGAGCTGGGCAGTTTGCCCACCACTGGCAGCTGGTAGGCTGGCAGGGCACCAGGTATGTTGGCTGCCAGCAGCTGGTGTCCATCATGAGTTTGACAGAACTGACACGTTCCCACTGCAAAACTGGTTCCTTGGTAATCAGCAAGATCCTCTAAAGGAAAAACAATGCCATGATGGAAACCTTCAGTCTGCTGCAGTATGTCACCTGTGCTACTGTGTGCCACTGCTTTGTTGCACGTTCACAGAGGCAAGACCAGAGCCTTGGCTGGAAATGAAATAAATTACATGACTCTGTTTAAGTGGAGTAACATCAGTGCTGAATTTACTCTGAGCAAACTGATCATGTGTGTACATTTTTCCCCTCACCAAAATGTTGAGCTGTAGGTGACAACGATGACATTCTCCTCAACCCTGATTCCAAAAAGGTGTCTCTGGAAGTGAAACTCTCAAGACCTTTCAGGTAATTTATTGAGATGAAAAGCCCCACCTGCTGGGTTTTCAAGGATGTGTCACCCAGGTGGAAAATCCTACCTTTGGATGCTGAGTAATTGTAGTAAACGTCAACTTACTATGTGATGCTTAAAAACACAGCTGTGGTCATGCCTTGTTAAGCACTGCAGGATGTGGGTGTGTGAGAAAACAGGAGCACATCTATCAAATTCCGTGGCAGGGCGTAGCGTTTCATCATGCCCTTCAGAAATGCAGAGCAGGAGACCTAACTACTACAAAGACCAACAAGGGAAGCAAAAGGCAGTCTGAAGCAACAGACTTTTGTTTGTGCAGCCTCCCATATGTCCCCTCTCCAGCCTAAGGTAGTTCTAGCTCCTCCAGGTTGTTCCTGGTAGGCTTCAGGTTGCAGTCTCCACGACTGTGCAAGGGACTGTTTTATATAACCCTGCACCCCACCTACAAAGAGCAAACACCTCTGCAGTCAGCTAGGCCAGAGCTAACTCGGAGCCTGCCCCACTCTATTTAAGATGATCTTAATGTCATTTATTGTTGAGCAAGTAAGACTCAAGATTCTGACCCCACCTCTTCTATCCTCTTTTATCCTCAAAATTCCCATTAAGCACCTCACGTGTTCAAATTCTTGCCATTAATGTTCCTTGTTCATCTTTTTAAAGGCAGTTAAGAATTACAAGAAAATGAGCCAATGTCTTTACACGACTTTTTAATGTTGCACATACTGCATTTTAGAACATTTTAAGAAACAAAGACCCAAAGTAAACCTTGAAGACAGAAAATAAATATTTTTTTTTCATGAATATATGCAGAGAGAGTGCAAAAAAATTGCATCTGCAAAACATTTAAATGCTGAATCATACAACAACAAAAAATTACAAAAGCACTTGTTTCTTTATACATGTCAGCTTTCCTCTTATAAACACAGAAATATTTTAACAAATCTTACAAAGATCAAACCCTTTTGCCCTTCACCAGGAGAAAAGTGGTGAAGAAAGTGTATTACCTGGAGGAAAAGAAACCAAGAACAACAATCAAACAGATAAACAAAATGGAAGCCTAAACAAGTACCAGGGAGACAGCATCTAGATGCTGAGGGTTTCACCCCTGCACACCTCAGCACAGGACACGAGCCCCCCAGGGAAGAAGGGCTGGCCCTTCAGAGAGGAGCACAATTCCTCCTGCCGACACAAAACTGGTTTTTGCTGTATCGCTCACCCCACACAGCAACAAAGTGCCCTTTATTTCACACACACACATCTGAGGGCAGCATCAGACCAGCCAGGAGACCTCAAACTGGGAAGAGGTGAGAGTGCTGCAAACAGCCTGGCTAAACTCAGTGCCTCCATCTGCAACACACAGAGCTGAGCACCTGCCTCAGATGGGCAGGACAGAAGTCCACAACTGTTGCCAGTTCACACCAGTGCTCAGGAACACACTGCAGCGTCAGACTCGGACTCTTCGAGTCGCACGTATGTGAAACATGCATTTGTTTCAGAAATAAGCAGCGCTGCAGCAGTCAATTCTCACAAAGTGAGTCTTGGTGCCCATCAGTGTAGTATGTAACAGTCTGCTTTTCTTCATTCACAAGACTTGCTCACTGGGCAAAGCGAATGCTTGGATGATCCAAGCTCCAAATAACTGATCAGAAGTAAAGTTTCTTTGAAATTGAAAAAAAACCAAACCAAACCAAACCAAAAGGCCAGTAGAACAAAGTAGGAAATGAAAGGAATAGAGATCTGCTGTGGAACCTGGGGAGTTTTGTGTTTTGGTAGGTAGTTTCAGAAAGGGCGAGCTAGAGGCCTCGGGGAAACTCCAGGGTATGCACCTGCACAGTGAGACAGCCCAACATCAGAGCTGCAGTGCAGCACCAACCCAGCACTACATGTACTGGACAGCTAGCAGCACTCCTGAAGCCACCCAGATGAGTCTTTTGTGCATCACATCCACTGCATGGGCCCTAGCAAGCCTTAAAGCTTAGGCACCTTCCTAAAAGTCAAGCAACTGACTGCACACATACTGCAGCATCACACATTCAACTTGTCTGGGATCTCCTGGCACGTGGCCACCAGAAGCTGCTGCTTCTGCTTGGACATCCAGAAGGCACAAGCAAGTGACTGAGGTCCTTAATTTTCAGCCAAGGAAAGATGAAGCCACTTGGGCAGAAGGGGACAGAGTGAGATTGTGTCCTCTAAAAAACTGGTGGACATTGTCAACTAGCATCATCCTGTATAACCCAAATTACGACACTCAGTAAAACTCTTAGGCTAGGCAAGTGACTCTCCTAACAAGGGAAATTTGCTTGATTCTAACAAGGACTAACAAAACCTCTAATACAACTGAAAAATAAGAGTAAACATTTACCATGGATTGCACCAAATCACAGGAATTTACTTTGCCAGGAACACCATGACCTTCTCCATGGGAAGCAAAAGAGAAAATGCTTCCAGTATGAACGGAATGAAGCCAAATCTATCATATGATAAAATGCTATTTCAAAATTAATATCTTATAATTCCTAATTATAAAGTATATTTGAACAGTATAAAATGTAATGCTAAAATATAAACCCACACTGGTTCTGAGTAGCTTGACGCAAAACAGACTTTTGGACTTTCTGTTCAGCACAATCATTCAGCTCTGACTTCGTTACCCTAACTAGACAACAAATAAAAGTTAGATTGAAGTTTTTCAGAATCTTAGCAGTAAGGTCACCTTCCAGTGGACTACAAAATAATCAACTCTCATTATTCCAAGAGAGGTATATTTTCCCATCTTTACCACCCACCACATAAATTAGGGAATTCAGGGCTGATCCTACACGCTGAGGTGTGAGATGTCTTACAACTGTTTAACAACCAGTACTCTCTGATGAACTGCTCTATTGACTTCTTTATTATTATCTCGCTAATATCTGTCTAAGGATGCCTCAGACAGACTCCATGGGGAGTTTGAATCCCAAAAATACACAACCCTAAAGAGATGGGGTTTTGATTTAGGCAGTAAAAATATGCATACAGGATGTAATATTTTCTTTTCCCAGCATGTTTCCAAAAAGGTCTGCTCAACAACAGAAGCATTTCTCCTGTGAAGCTGAAAAGTTGTAGGGCTCCTTTACCTATGAGCTCTAACAAAGCAGTCCTTATTCAGGTCTTTCAGGACTTCTTCAGTCTGAATGAGTTTTTCTAAACAAGTCACGCTTTGGATTTCTATCTTTGGTCATTTACCTCAGCATCAAATTTCTTACTAAAACCTGTGAGAAAATTGTTGGAAGGTTTTTATCCTCATACAAAGAAATCTACTAATTTCACTCCAAGAATCTTTGGCCTGAGATAGAGGATGAAAAATAAGATCTCAAAAGGAATTTGTTTGAGAGAGATGAGAGTGAGTAGGAAAAGGACATTACAGTGCAAAACAGACTTCAATTTTTTAAAGTGGCAGGCACTACAACACAGCCACCCTTTGTGGTAACAGAAAACAGCACAGCCAAAGTCCCTTTCACTGTCCCACTGTGGAAATGCAGTAGATTCCTGTCTACTTGTATATCTTTACGCAATTATAAAGGTAATATCCAGCTACTCTTAGCCTATTCAAGTGAAAATTTTAAACCTACCTTTGTACTTTGTGCTATATTACTGGACAGACAACAGTAAGTAGCATTTAGCATCATTAAAGCACAGCAGAAACATTAATTGCTGCTACCTCTCCTACCCTTCTTTGGGGTAAGTAACCCCAGGCACCATGAATAAATCGTCAATGACTGAACAGAGGCAGTAACTGTATCCCATAGTTGTAGAATAAATACTGCAGGGAAGTAGTTGTGCTATAGCATGACAGGTATTTTCATTTTATTAACAGGTATTATTCTCCTCATTTTAACACATGCACATGAGATGCTGAGTTGGATCCTCAGGTGTATTTTATACAGCTCCAGACACTGCTGGGAAATTACAGTGAAGTATGTGGCCATGGAGATGTGCAACCAACTGTAGTAAAAATCCAGATTTCCAGCACTGGTATCCAGTTTTAGGATCTGACCTTTAAACACTCAGAGCCCCATGTTCAGAAGGGCTGAATACCCTTGCTTTAGAGGGAATGTTTTAGTTGTCACTTTTTTTCTCTCCAAGGGAGACAGAGGTCTGTGGACCACTGTTAACGTAATGCAACCAGCCTAAAACTCCCAATGTGTCTCTCAGTTAAAGGCCCCAGGGCCTGACGATGGAGTCAGCATGGGTGGTGTTCTGTAGATCCCTGCCCTGCCACAGCCCTGAGCTCTCCCCTGGGTGCTACCTGCACATCAACCACCTGCCACAAAGGAAAGAAGCAAGATGGTAAGAGGGATGAAGCCTGGTACTAACATGCAGCACATCACACGGATGGAATTACACAGGTACCTTAATTTAGGAGTCACAAGCAGTTGGAGTCCCATTTTTGTTTTTCTCTCCAATTTGTGCTAGGACTATTTGTCAGGCTTGCAGTAAGTCTCTTATAAAGTGATTTTTTTCTTATGAACTTAAAAAACAAACTGAGAGAAAAACAACAAAACGCAACACTGTAAGATGGGTCTCTGAAAACTACGAGCATGACCAGTGGTGCACAATAGCTGCCTTCTGCCAAACAAGGCAAGAGGCACTACTGCTCCCATCACGTCAGCCCAGGTGCAGCTCCACTCAGAGTTAACATGTCCAAATGAGTCAAGTGCTCAAGTGTCCTCAGGTAGTGAAAAGCCAGGACACATGGTGCACTGGATGTGGCTTTTTAAAGAAACTCATCTTCGTAAGACTTCTATTTCAAGCTCTAAAGTATTTCTAGAGTTTCTTCCTTGGTCAGTTTGTTCCATCTACATGGCCAGTGGAAGGTGTGCCTGTAGCTCATGCTCTCCTTATCTAGCTGTTATGTAAAGACCTCCCAACTAAAGCCTGGGCCACTGCTACCAATCCACGTGCAAGCTTGGGCAGGCATTCTTGTTGTGCTAACACCTGCCCACTGAATTTCTACTGCTTTTGGTGCTTCCACCAGGCACTTAGACTGGCACCAGCAATAAAATGTGCACATTCCTTCTGCTCTGTAGGAATTCACCTCTGAAAGGAGTTACCCTGAACTCAAACTGAGGAGTTAGAAGTAAATGGAATAATGCTGTGTTCCAAGACTTTACAGCTACAGGTGTGTGTGGTGCTTTTATAAAATATTACCCTTCATATCTTTTAATCAGATTTCCACTCTATGGAGAGATCTGCAATAACTTTAGACAACATTTAAGAAACCAAAACCGGTTAAATTTGTATTATAATAAAAATGATGACCTTGGTCCATGATGATGTCCACTGGTGCATTCTGAGCATGACAATTGCCTTCGATTGTGTTTCTTTAACAGAGGGAAGAACTCAGCATTTTCATTAACAGAGCAGTATTAATGAACAAAACCTGAGACACCTTCATTCCATTAGGCATTTTAGCTAAAAAGGGATAAGGGAAAGAGTAAGAGAACATGGAAATGAATGAGGCTAGCATAGGGTGCATTGGTAAGACCACAAGATGTGGAAACCCCACAAATGTTAACGTGCAAAGAATAGCAGTACATTGCAACGCTGGTCATGGTTAAAGAGACTGCACAGCTCCTGTGTCTTTGTCCTTCAGGCTTCCTTAAAGTAAGATTCTCAACTGCAAGTTCATAAATAAAATACAAATGACAGTAGTGCCATAAAAACATAGGTAGAAAAATAGTGCAAAGACAAGGGCTGGACACTCTAATCTGTCACAAGTACCCTCTAGCTCTATCATTATCGCTCTTAAAGAAAACACATAATGAAAGCATTCTCTATTTATTCTAAATTGCATTTGCCTGCATTGCACTCTGTATTTAGAACGTGCTGACTACCTTTCTGCTTCCCTTTGAAGCTGTGGATGGAGAATAAATATAGCCTTTCAACACTGGCAAGCAATGCCTGCCCTCCAGTCATGACTGGTAGCAAAGTCAGACAGTATTTATAAAAGAAATCAGTTAAAAAGTAAAGCAGACAGTATAATTTAAGGCTTTTGTCCCTGCTAGTCTGCTCAACAGACTACCCTTTCTCAAAACAAGAGCATCTGCCACTTCTGTTACAGTAACCGGAGAGCAAAGTTAAACAAAAAAAAAGGTCACATTTACATCTGCCAAGAAGGCAAAGTTCCTGAGGCTCGGCCAAGCGCAATAGCAAAGATATTCTTGACGACACTCCTCGGGTGCCTCGCACAGAGGAGAGCTGACCAGTGGAGGGTGAGCCCGACACAACACTCAGGCTGAGCATCTCCTTTAAACCTTGCAGCCCTTATCAAAAGGGGTTTGGAATTACAATGGATTATATAGTGCAAACTCATATCAATTCCCACAGATAAAAAATGCACAGACTTAAGTCCAGAACAAAAGCCACTACTGGCCAGGGTTGTGAGGAACACCAGCCTTTAAGGAAATAAACACCAGGGAGCAAAGCCTGGGGTAACTCCAGCTCTTCAGTGAGGTTTCAGTGAACTTATACAGCTGTAACAGATACTGGGAATCAGTTCAGTGGTCAGGCACCTAATTAAAATGAAGGGTTCATTAAATGACATCCTTTCAGATTTAGAGTAACCAAAACTGTTTGATAACAGAGTTTGTTAACCTTGAGTGGGACAGAAGAAATGCCCGCTGACGGGCAGAGCTGACAATTGCACACCATTTCTCAAGTATTCACTTCAGCACATTCATAAGGTTTAAAGGAGGGTTTGGCTCAGCCTGGTCTGAGTCAGTTTTTAATGGGGTTCTTGCTGCCACCTGATGTACACTGTTGAAACAAATACACTGATCACCTAGAAAATAAATGGTGCATGATGTACTTGGTATATCCACACACACACAGCCATTCTACGTAATACACAATCAAGAACCCAACTCCGCACACAAATCAGGAGCTGTATCATAGAATGGTAGTGACTGGAAGGGATCTCTGGGGATCATGTAGTTCATCCCTCCTGCCACCTAGGTCAGGTCACACAGGAATGTATCTAGGCAGGATATGAAAGTCTCCATCGTGGCCTTTCTTAAAATATTAGCTTCATGGCAAGTTCACTACACACATGTTACTGACAAAAGGCATGTCCAAAGGCAGGGAAATATGCACACTCCTAATATTTCAATATAAATCTGTCATGTTTGATCTGAGAAAATAACAATTTTTTCAAGATAGTCCAGTTGCTCAAAGGAGAGCCTTGTCTTAGATGGAACTAGTTTTGATGGTTGTTTTTACTTCTTTGAGATCAACAGTATAAATCAAATTGATTTCAATTCTGAAAGAAATGACACAGCAACCAGTTGACAGGAAACTGTCAAATACATTTTCTTAACAGTTTGCTGCCTTTAACAGGACACAAGTTAGCAGACAGAACTTCATCAGGCTTTTCCCTCTCCTCCTTTTATAAAATATCCACAACTTTCTGAGAAATCTGAGCATCAACAAGAATCAACAGAAAACATGACAGTAACAACCGGGACTGCAAGGGCAGGATAATACTGCAGGGCCAAGTCATGTGCAGCTGATGAAGATGGTAAAGTTTTAGAGGTCTCAAAAGATGGCTCACATTGAAGAGTATGCACTACCGAACGGTGTCCCAGTTTCCTTTACAGAAGCAAAAGCTTATACTGTAGGTACTGCACAATTATCTAGACTTTTCACCGGGGCTGGTTAGTGATAGAGTAGCCTGTAAAGAATAGGCACTTATCCTCAGAATTGGCAGGAAAAGGTAGGCATGGCACCAATACACAACCATTGTGCTTTCCTACATACATATGCTGTACATATGGAGGCTCCAACAGACTGAGTTTTAGGTTGTTGGTGGGCTGTGTTTTTTCTTTTTGCTTCGACAAGACTTGCAAATGCAGCAGATGATGCAGGGAGATGCCACAAGCAGCAAGGGAGAGGTCACCAATGCTATGATACCTAGCCCAACAAGGATCCCCACAACCTGAAAAACATGGTAGTGAAAAGCATGTGTTTAGCTAATAAAATAAAACACAAGTTATCATACATAAGCACATCATAGGTGACAAAAAAATAGATGAAAACATGAAAAAAAGATGAAAACTCAGTCCTTCAGTGAAGACTAAAATCTCTTTGATTCACACGTGTGAGAGCTCAGCTCAGCTGACTAAGAACACACCTGCGTTCTGTTCCACATCACTGAAGCCCGCGAGTGACCCAGCTTGTTTCTGCAAGGGCCTCTGTCGTAATGCCTTAAGAAGATATCGTTCTGGAAAACAGAGGGAGAAGCTGTAAGAGCAGGTTACAATACTGCAGAGAAAGGTTCCAGACTGGACTGGAAATACAGCTTTCCTAGCGCTGCTTTCAAATTACCAACTGCCAGCAGACAAGTTCACCTGTCTTCCAAATAATTACTCAGTTTCAGAAAGAGTGGTGTGTTTGGGAGCTGGGCCACTGTATGGCACCTTTCCTCCTCTGCTTCTAAAAAGCATGAGCATATGCACTGCACCTATTGCAGAAGCACCTAGTCTGTAATTTGGTGATGATTAAGGGGCCTGTAAACAACAGGTATTTCTGAAAATTAGCAACTTGAGAGATCATATTCCTGAGGTACTTCTACCCTCTGTTCTCCTGCTATCTCTTGTTTTATAGTAATGTTCTTCCTAGCCTTAATAGAAGATGTAAAAAGCAAGAAATCCCTGTTTCCTTTCTTTTTCCAGTAATATTTATTAAATAATTCATTTCTTCTTCAAAAGGTGATTAATGCCCTGCATTACCCTCCCCTAGCCAGCTGTGCTGTTACCTGATGCTGCTTCCTCTTTCATTCCTCAGTCCTACTCTTGGCTCTGGCAGGCATTACCTTCACATACACCTGGACCTTCTGTAACCCTGGACGTTTAGAAAAACTACATTGGAATCGCACAACAACAGTTTGGTTTTTCTTCCTCCTCTGAACTGACGAAAGGTTGATATGAGCATGTCTGCAGAGTCTGTGAGAATCTGTCAGTCTTCCAGCTCAGCAAAGTGTTAAGCAATCACTGTGTACTGTATGTACTCTGAGGCAAGGTATAAGACTCATGTTGAAAAAGCATGTTCACACACATAAATGAGACATAATGCTAAGTGAAACTGGCCTAGCATGCTGAGAAAAGGAAGGATGAAGAATGAGGAAGTTTTGTCTGTTTCTGGCTGTGGAATACAAAAAGGAAGAAAACAAAAGCCAAGCAACATCTAACATTTTATTTCAAGTGCTAGTGAAGTCATTTTCAGACTCCCACAGTTGTTACTGATGACTGTGCCAAAAAGTAAAGCTGTCACATTCACAAGCACATTACATCCTCACTCATAATCCTGCTTGGACGCTTCGAGTCCACACGAGTTGAGACTAGTTGGTGTCACCTGATAAATAACTAGCAACCTCTACT
This sequence comes from Tricholaema leucomelas, assembly GCA_013400475.1. Classification (NCBI taxonomy): domain Eukaryota; kingdom Metazoa; phylum Chordata; class Aves; order Piciformes; family Lybiidae; genus Tricholaema lacrymosa; species Tricholaema leucomelas. The sequence goes on from WAAF01013955.1 coordinate 85,653, forward strand.
TCATAATTTAATCTCAAGCCTACTAACCAATTCCTCTTTTCAGCAAACATGGCACTAGAGATTGAGTGATAAAGGAGACCTAGTACAGATGAGCTCTTAACACACCTGTCTGTGAAACAACCCCCTTCACCCAGTATCATATAATTTTTTGGACAGGCTGTGACCATTGCAGTTGGAGTAGGTCAAGTACACTTCCAGCTCTCAGACTGGTTTTACTGCACTGGAAGAGGGAATGAGAGAAAGTGCTGGATGGGACCTCTAGAAAGAATGAGTCTGTCCTATTTCACCCAAAGAACTAGCACAGGACCTACAGCCATGGTTATAATCCTTTATAGAAAAAGAATGTTGATATAAATAAAAAGCCCTGGATGAATTAGAAGAAAGAAATTAAGTAAGAAGCCAAACTGAGTTAAAACCTACACTAGGATACCAACAAATTGGTGGAGAACTTGTACAGGGCCTCAGAATAATCTCAACCCCATTATCCTTTAACTAGCTGGTTTGTTCTGCAGCACTTACATCCAAGTTCTGTAGACAGTACCAGCAAAACGTGTGCTTGCAGTTCTTGCACATCATCTGAGCACATCCCTCGTTCCGTTCAATATATATCCGGCAAACTGGGCACTGCTTAATTGGTGCCTCTGTCTCTGTTCCAATAAGGGATCTAGAAGAGAAGGGAAATATTAAAGTGAAATATGAATGTAGTTACTGTTGATATTCAGCTCCACTGCCTAATGTGTACCATGCTTATTTCAGAGAACATCTAACATTGTCTCAATGCACCTCATGTGTGAAACACAAAAGTGGGGCTTTTGTTTTCTGTAGATTAAAGTCTTATGCAACCTTATCTGCAAGTTGTTTATACCTAAACAAAATGAGAATAAATCTGATGTGTAAGAGTTAAGACTCAGCTGTGATGAGATTCTATAAATATTGAGCAAGGGTGCCCAAAGTTTGGATGTCAGAAAATTAGTGCATTGGATTTTTCATGTGGGCACAAGTCAAAATTCTAGCACGCAAAGCCTGCAAACAAAGCCTTTAGGCAGAGGGTTTTACCTACCAGAAGTGTCAGTGGCATCACAAATTTGGTAGGCACCCAATTTAAACTAATAATTTGACTAATATTTAGATTGGAATTGTGTTTAGGAAACATCAAGAGAAATGGAAAGGTCTCAGAGATGTTATAAGGAACCCATTCAATGAAACTAGTATGAAGCACAGAGCTAAGACTCCATGCCAAGAAGAACCGAAAGACCAAGTGGTGCCTCTGGGTTCTCCTCTTACCCCTGTTCAGATAGTACTGGAGTAGATAGGTTTTCCTGGCATAGACGCTGTGGGTGCCAGGCTTCCTTGCAAGAAGAACAGAATGTCATGTGGCAAGCTGGGCACTCCACTGGCACTGGTGCTCCTGACTCACTCAGTGCAATATGGCACACCATTTGGCAGTCAGCTGCAGGGCACCACGTTCTCTGGGGATCCAAGTGGACTTCTGAAATGTAACAGAGAGAGAAATGAAACTGTACAGTCCTCTTCTCATTACAGCAGCACGTGTCTAGATGCGCAAGTCCCGATTCTGCACGTGGGTGCAAAAGCTGAAGCCCTCTCTGCCCATGATACCCACAAGCATTTGGGTCTATGCATCTTCTTTAGGCAGCTCTCTACTTAATACTCTGCTAAAGCAACTGCACTGGAAGCATGGCAAGAATGACAATATACAACATGAAATATACATACTGCCTTTATGGGGAGATACAAAAGATGCACTGAAGTGCTGCTTGCTGAGAAGCACACATCTTGTGACATGCCTTTCACATGCAATATCTTTCATGTAAATGACAGAACTGCCATTAATTTTATGCCAAGTCACTTCCCATACCATATTACCTGCCCTCCACCTACAAACTGATTAATATCCAGTTTATAATTCATTGGCAGGTATGAAATAACAACACTGAAAGCAAGGTTTGGGGTGGAGACATTGTTTTGCAGACATCACCACATAGCAGAGAATGATAAATGTTGATTCTTCCTCTCACTCTGCAACCTTTTTTTCTAGGAATTTGGGCTTGCAACAGGAATCTAGCTGAAACACTTCACTGTTAGGGCTATCCAATGCGTGTGTGCTTTCTACTGGCACAAGTCCATGAGGTGCAGTCAAACACTCCTATTCTGCAGAGCCTCCTTAGGAAAGGACTCTTGTGCCTGCAATAGCTATCTGCCTCTCCTCCTTCTCTGGTACCAATACTGAGGGGATGTCTCAGCAACATGTGAAAAACCCTGATTGTGAGATGTCCAAAGGCATTGTAACATTCTTCTGTACCTCCAGCAGATAGTACATTGTTCCACTTGAAATAAAAAGCTGCAGAAGGGCCCCAAGACATACATTATCTGACAAAGTTTGCTGAAATAGTTGAAGGCACTTTCTCCAACGCACACCCTCTTGCCTGCATGAATCCTTTGCTTGAGGTTGACAGTAGCCCCCAGTAGCCAAGTGGGCTGGTGGATCTGTATCTAGCAGTTGCTCCAGTCAGCGTGAAAAACAGTGGTATCAATTCAGCATCCAGATAATCAGAAATTTAGATGTGTACAACTGAAAATGTGTTCAAAGTAGTAAAACTCTCTCTCAGGCTCTCTAGCATGAACATTCAGGGAGAAGGATGCTCACAAAACTCATAACCAAAAGTGCACTGAAACCTCAGTTCTTTTCCACTATGCTATACCTATCTGTTCACCTTGAAAACCCTCAGTTTGTGTAAAGCCATCCTTTCTTCTCACTTGTCCAGGACATTTACAATGAGGAACTGCATCAGGATGATCATCACCTCTGCTGGCTGCAGGACGCACAAGTACACAAGGCTCCGACTCCAGGTAATTTTTAAGTCTGTGTCAGAATGCTCTGACAGCTATGGAGAATTTGTACATCCATGGCAGTGACTGTCATCTATAACTTAGCAAAACACCTGTATCATCTACATCCAACCAGCTTAAGAATCTAGTTGCAGTTTTTCCTCTTATTCTTTTACACATATTTCCTTTGCCACCCCAAACATACAACATTTTGCTTTCTACTCAATGAAAACCACAACAAAAAAAGTTTGCAGCAGAAGACAGAGACATGGATGGGCAGTACAAAACTTTTATCATTTTCATAATTGTGTAGCTTCTCTCTGGTCTCTTAAAAGAAACTCTGAACTGGGTAAGGCCATGGCCTTACCTTTTGCATTTTGCTCTTCGCACGGTAGGTTCTGTATGCTCTCTGTTGATAAACAGCAGTTAAAATGACAGCACGTGCAGTTTCTGCAGATAGCTGCTGAACGTACTGAACTTTGGAAATCTAAATTCTCCTATCCTGCTTTTGGATGAAAGACAGGGTTCCTGGGTTTGACATCACTGGGAGGAAGGGAGTTGTGGTGTAAACTTCACTGATTTTTACAAATTTGTTGCAGAAGCTGCAACGCATGAGACAAAAATTCCTCCTTTTCTACTCCCCCCATTTTATGAAGAACCTACAGACAGTGTTTTGCAACCCATGCTGTCCCATACTGTTTGATTTACCATGGAGGACAAATGAGACCAGACAAAAAAAAAAAGGAGCAGCCAAACAAAGGAAAGAAGACATAATATTGCTCTGACAAGCTGCTTCATCTTTTAGTTAAGGCCATTTCTCTCCCGAGCTTCTCCCCTGCTTCCTCATAACCAGTTCAGCCACACTCGCTCCACATTCACAACAAAAGCCACAGAACCACAGAAGGTTAGGGGCTGGAAGCGACCTCAACAGATCATCCAGTCCAAATCCCTTGCCAGAGCAGGATCACCTATAGCAGATCACACTGGATTGTATCCATGCAGGTCTTGAATATCTCCAAAGAGGGAGACTCCACAACTCCCCTGGGCAGCCTGTTCCAGTGTTCTGCCACCTTCATAGTGAAAAATTTCTTCCTCATATTTACATGAAAATTCCTATGCCTCAACTTCCACCCATTGCCCCTTGTCCTGTCACTGGGCTTCACCAAGAAGAGGCTGGCTCCATCCTCCTGGCATATTTCTTTACATATTTATAAACATTAATGAGATCACCCCTTAATCTTCTCCTCTCCAAGCTGAAGGGCCCCAGCTCCCTCAGCCTTTCTTCACAAGGAAGATGTTCCACTCCCTTAATCATCCTTGTGGCTCTGTGCTGGACTCTCTCAGGCAGTTCCCTGTCCTTCTTGAACTGAGTGATCCAGAACTGGAGACAATACTCCAGATGTGGCCTCACCAGGGCAGAGTAGAGGGGCAGAACTCCCTCGACCTACTAACCACACCCCTCCTAATACACCTCAGGACGGCACTGGCTTTCTTGGCCACAAGAGCACATTGCTGGCTCAGGGGTCAGTTTCAGGCATGGATCTGGCCAGTTTTCATAAAAACAAGCAAGCAGGTGAGGTGTGGGAGACAGATGGGGAAACACAGCATCCTGAAGAAAGGAGAATTTCTGGATCAGGAGAGGCACTCACTTGCCTTTAGCAAAATATTAGCAACACCTCCTTTTAAAATGGACTTCTCAGGCATAAAGTGAAGGTTCTCATCATCTACCACTCAGCCAGCTGGGTAGTTGTCACAAACCCAGAAATGTAATGCATATGTCTAACCACATCCTATTCCTCTACTTCTGTGCTTCCAGTCAGCACCAGATGTAATGAAGTTACAGATATGCAAGAAAGCTCGGTTTTAAGCCTGAAAACATTTGCATGCTAATCACACTGAAAAACCTCCAAGAGAGAAGCATATTTTGAGTACATTCCTCATTAAATTGTTTATAGATCCATAACTGTATATCAATTACTTCTCACCGCTGTTCCACACAATATTATTTGGGTTTGTTGGGTTTTTTTAACCAAGGAAGTGAAGGGAAAATGTATTTTACTGAACTAGCTAGCATAGATGAGGGGTGAAGGAAATAGCTTTTGGATGTTTAAGACTTTCTTCAGGTCTTCAAAATTTTCCTTAATGTTAATCTCATGACAGAAAATGTCTGGAAGGGCGAGAAGCATTGGCTTTACCCTTCACCTGAAGACTGATAAGCAAAGACTACAGAGTAAGCATAAGTCTTTCAACTTTCACAAGATGCAGATTATTTATTTCTAGCACTTCTAGTAGAGCAAAGGGAGTGCTGAAGTAAAGACCCCCTATCTCGGCAGGCTAAAGCTGAAAGAAGAGTCATCTAAATATAGGAAGCTGAATGGTTTGAATAAAGGACATTGTTGATCAGAGAGAAAGTTGTGAAGGACAACCTAATACCTGCTTATTTTAAGGGAGGAGAGGGCAGTTAGGCAGTAGAAGGTTGAGTTTTCTCTAGTGCTGCTTGAAAAGGGCTAGGTTGCACTAAGGCTGACACAAGCATATGACACACATGAGATCTCAGCTAACAGGAGTACCTGGGAAGGTTCTGGGTCAGAATCCAGCCCCAGCAGGTACTATCAGCAAGGTTTATTACCACTTTCAGAAAAAGACTGTCAAGCCAGCCTTGGCATTTGTCAGGTCAGGCAAGGTTAGGGTCATGTCTGAGAACTGAGTTTCAGGTCAGCGGAAGCTAATAAGCCAAGTCCAATTGATGAATCCAAGAAGGTCAGCCTTGGAGGCAGTGCTAAATCCAGCACAGACAAAAGGTCTTGGCCAGGGCTGGGATTAGTGCTGGTGTGCAGACCTGAGCTTTACCTAGCAGGAATCATTGTTCCAAAGCATCAGTAAGCTGCATTTATTGCTGCAGCCAATAGGCAAGGCAAAAGGGCTATGTTTAAGCCTGCCACTCGGATGCCAGTTTTACTCATCATAAAGGAGAGATGACAGATCTTAGAAACATAATGAAGAGATGCAGTGGAGCTGAAGGAGGATTTGTCAGACTTAGACAAGAAAGAAAAAGGAAAGAGGATTTAAAAACTAGACAAGTTTCAGGCTCCTCTGTGTGTGGGAGGCAGTAAAAAAAAAAGATGTTAACAGGCGCTGGACAAAAGATCAGGAGTTCAGCTTTGGTTTGTTATAGAGGAGGAGATAACCAGGAAATCATTAATTTTACAGTCTTATGATAAAATAAGGTTTTACATGAAACAGGTTCACGTATTGCAAGAATGTTTCTCTTCTTTAACCCCTTAATATGGTGATTTAACAAGCTCTGATTTCCACTGCCTAGGCCACAGACAAGCCGCTGCTTGGTTTCTGAAGAACTGTTTCAGGAATTAAGGATAAACAAGAAGGGAAAGTAGGAGAGAGAAATAAAAAAACTGAAGCAGGGTTTTGGGTTTTGTTTTTGTTTTTGTTTTTTTTTTCACCCTGAGTGCTTGGAAATTATAGCTATAATCTGTATCTACCCATAAATTCTGGGGCATCCTTGCATACACTCATTTTGGAGTTTTTTAACTTTGTGGTCATTCACCATGACTCAAGTCAGATGAGATCCTGTAAAAATTCATACATTTTTCTATCTGAACAGCTTCTCAAGTGGATTACTGTGCCTAACTTTTACAGATGTCTGTCTTTTCATACTATACATTCCCAATCCATCTATATCTAAGTACGTATGCAAAGCAAAACCACAAATAACAGCCTTCAAAGGTGCACTCTTCACCAGCCTTCAGAGCCATGTCTAGTTCTACTAGTACAATCAGCACCTCAAGGACACAGGATGAGCATGCTACAGGAAGAGCAATGGAGCCTCAGGCCCACAGTTTGAGAGTGTTGCCTACAAGTTTGAGTAAAAGCATGGTATTTCAGTAAGATGCTACTCTGCTGATTCTGCTTCACTGAAATAGTTTCATATTTGTCTGTGGGGCACAGTGAGACCTAGTGATTGCTCTGGAACTATTTCAAGACAAAGACATCTTCTCTGTCTCTTCCTTAACTCGCCCACTCTGTCTTTAAAATGTGTAATACTGCTGCCTCTACTGGCACTGTAAAAAGGAAGGTAATAGAAAGTAAAAGGTTCACACCTCGTTCAAACTTCAGCCTCTTGTATAACTGGAACTGGTCAACAGGCACCAAACAGGCAATCTGAAAGCAGAAACAAATGCATGGGAAAAAACATCAGAAACACAGACCTGACAACAATTAATGAGCAACCTCTTCCATATGCATGCTCTCCTGAGCTGGCTCTCAAATACATCTTTTCTTTCTTTAACCACCATGTCCTTCTGTACCTTGACTTCCTTCTCCGAAAGATAAAGTAGTTTTCGGGCCTCTACTCTTTCAGCCCAGTAGTTCAGCATCTCTTTTTCACCATGCACAGGAAAGCCTTCTCTGTGGATTCTGTATTTACTTCAGGCTTCTCAGTTTTATTTCATGTTGTTTTAATGTAACCAGGGGTGACAGCCTGCTAGCCTTGCTGAATGCAGTATGTTGTTCATGCACAAGAATATAGCTCAAATGAACAGTTCTTCATTCATGTCTCCCAGTCTTAATAGTAGGGGTCATTTAGCTCACAGGAACTTAAAAGCTAGTCTGCTTTCCGTTTTTTATTCACTTCATGGGTTTTGGGCTTAGACAGTTAATGTCATTGCTGGTGAAATTTGCTACAGAAACACACCAGCCTCCTGGGAATTGGACTGAAGGTAACAAACTTAGTTGGCAAAAACAAACATGCATTGCTGATACATTTTATTTATTACCATAATTAAACTAGCAAGCTGAAAGGCTAAATGCTCTCATCTCCAATTAACAGTCTCCGTAAGAAAACCAACTATCCTATTTAAAACCAATAAGCAAACCTGCATACAAAGGAAGGAGGTGGTTCAAAATAACTTCACAAACACTTCAGGAGACACATCTGTTGGACTCAGAATCTGAGATCATTCTCTATTTGGTCCATTCATAATACTGTATCAGCATGAAAAATTTCTCTCTCATTTACTGAAAATAAACCTAGGCTAATACTAATACAAGACCACATCATTTGAAGCTCTGTGAGACAGTGTAGAACTGACAGCTTCAAAGTGAAGAGCTCTCAACCTGCCCATCAGCATCCCACCGCAGTCCCTCAGATTACTTTAAAAGGCAAAAATTGGTCCTCAGTGGACAATGGCCTTTGGTATCCTTTTGGGCTGTGCAACACAACATTTCTGAGAAGAAATACACAAGCAAAATAAAAAATAAAATCAATATATACTCACTATGATGCTGTGAATACATCTGCCTTCGAAGTTAAACCAATATGTATTTGTATATTATAAAATATGAAATTGCTTTATGAAGGTCTCCAACAAATTGGAATTCAAACTGCATTTCTAAGTACATGTTTGGATCATATATTTGAATTAAATCAATGTCATGCAAAAAATAATTCAAGTGATGTCAAGATTTAAGTGTTCAAAGATGCTTAAAAGACATAGTTGAAGAAATCAAAAAAATTAATATCAAAATGGGAAACACAAGAAAATCTTTACAAATAATATTCTTATTTTAAGACAGCCCTGGGTCTGTCCTCACTTTCTGAAATCAGGGTGTAAACTATTTTAAATATGAAAGTATTTGCATGACTGAACAATGACTGTAAAACACAGCTTCACTGTTTATCAGAAGACAGCTGAAATACTCTTGGGAAAAAATTAAAACACCACACAAATAATAACTTAAGGAAGAAAGAGTTAAGTCCAGTAGCTTTGGCAAAGAATGAAGCCAACCAACAAAGAGCTATAAAGCACATTATTTCAGTATTGCCTACAAGGCAGCTTCAGATCTAAATAGGGTTTAGAAAACAGAGTCATCTGCTTTTCTCTAGTTGTGTGAGCACTGGCAACTACCTCAAATTTTCTTCCATTATGAATTAATTGAAACACGGAGTCTCAATGCAGTAAGAGCCACTTAAGTGAATTGTTTAGCTGTCCGAGGTCTTTCTGTCTCTGCTTTTGCCTTTAAAAACAGTTTTTCAAGGGCAGTTCTGATGAGCCCAGAATTTCCCATGTACTAAAAATCTCCCTTTTTAATGACAGTGGGAGCAGTGTTAGGAATTTTACTGCAGTACAGTCAATGCTGAAAGATTCTGTTTCTTCTATTGAAAACTTGATCTTACTATGCTGGTCTCACCTACTGATTTCACACAGCCCCACTCTTCTTCCCATATATCCTCAGCTCCCCCATCCCTTCATGCCATTCTGGGCGTGGAACACACACAACCTGTCACCTCTGCCACCAACTCCCCTAGATTTTGAAAGACCAGCTCCTGACAGAACCTCGATGGAGTTCAACTTGATTCTGATGAGCAGAATTCTCTCACAGATTTCCTATCTTAAGGCATGAAGGAAGGAATGCCTAATCTGCTGCTGCCTGAATTCAGTGTCACATCAAAGCTGGATGTGCCAACTTGACTGGAAAAAACAAACAAACAAAAACTTATCAGGTCTTCCCAAAAAAACTGCAGATCCTCTCCTCAGTGAGCTTTTAATCTCATTTACGTTTTATTGAGGACAACCGTAAGCATGGGAAAGGGATTAGTTGCTTATCTCTTCCTACTCGGCATCACAGTCTAAATGTTCATCTTCACACAACTTCTCCAGCCCCACATGGGAGTCCATCCCAAACACCTCCTCTCCTACACAACTGCACATGCTTCAGGCTTGGAGATCTGGGAGGAAGCACACCAACAACCTGGCACAAGGTAAAGGACCAAAAGAGAATGATCATGAGCGTGTCAGAAAGCATTTTTTTGTTCTAGGCTATGAATTACACAATACAGCAAGAAATGCTATAGGACAAGTTTGGGGATTTGTTGAGTATTTTTGAAAATTCTGGGTTAAAGGTTACAATAAAAACCTATGAAGAAAATGAGAAGCAAGGGCTCTCTTCTCCTGAAGCAATGTTGATTTGAGACTTATCAGACTGTTGGGTGTTAAGCAAGTTTTCTCATTTGCTGTACCCCGTGAGCAACATCTGAAGTTAAAATACGCCTGTTACAGAGCACAAGAACACATAACAGCTCTCATTAAGAGCAGGAGCTCTCACCTAAAGTAAAAATATCCATGAAAGAAAAAGGAAAAAAAAATTAAGGCTCTCTACCACAAAAAGCTGCTGCCAGGCCTCTGCCAAGTGTCCAAAAAGACTGCCTAACATAGAACAGTAACCAGGGGTGCTGTTAATACAGGAGATAAAAGAGCAAGGGAAGGAAAATGAAAAGGTTTGAAATATTTGGGTTTGGTTTGCACAGGGGCAGGCTGTTCCCTGCAACCCAGGCAGTGCAGCAACCAGGAGCCAAGAAAGAACAACTCCCCTGTTTTTAAGCACTGGATGCCACAGTGAAAAGGGAAAATCACTACTCCACCTATTCTCAGGCTTTCAAGGCAGATGCAAGGAGGGAAACAAGAAAATTGAATACATCTTACTTCCTTTCACACCCATATGAATCAAACCTCAATAATGCTGAAGGAGGGAAGGTCATCAGGACAAGTGCTTCTCCCTTTCCTGCTTCAGCAGATACACAGCATGGGCAGATCCTGCACTGGCAGCAGCAATGGCCACTTGCAAAAGGTTGTATTGCCCACCTCTGTTAAAGTCCTACTCACAGAGGTAGAGCTTAGTTTTGCAAAGAGTGCAAATAGTTTTAACCTGTGCTGTGGTTTGCTTTTGAAAGGGCCATGGGAGTTCAATCTCTATTGTCAGAAATTACACCCACACCTTTCTTTGTCAGCTACCATGCTCTCTAGAGTCATCATGAAATATTAAATTATTCATTTTCTCCATTAAGGAGATCTTCTCTCTTTTTTTTAGTGATAAAAATAAAATTAAGACTTCCTCACTTGCTCCCATGCATTTATGCATGGAGGCTCAGGGGTGACCTTATTGCTGTCTACAACAGGGGTGGTTGTAGCCAGGAGGAGGTTGCTCTCTTCTCTCAGGTGGCCAGCGCCAGAACGAGAGGACACAGCCTCAGGCTGCGCCAGGGGAAGTTTAGGCTCGAGGTGAGGAGAAAATTCTTCACTGAGAGAGTCATTGGCCACTGGAATGGGCTGCCCGGGGAGGTGGTGGAGTCGCCGTCCCTGGAGCTGTTCAAGGCAGGATTGGACGTGGCACTTGGTGCCATGGTCTAGCCTTGAGCTCTGTGGTAACAGGTTGGACTTGATGATCTGTGAGGTCTCTTCCAACCTTGGTGATACTGTGATACTGTGATATTTAGAAGCAAGAACATAAGAAGAACAAAAATCTCAATTTTGACCCTCAAAAAGATAGGTCAGCCTGAACACTTTCTCACCTTCTTCCTCACCTTACCATTTCAATCACTCCTAGCAAAATGTAAAACAATGTTCAAATTAACAATAAAACGGCCATTTTAACCTCACTCCAAAAGGGATTTTTGTTCAGCTATGTATGGAATATAATGCAATTAATAATTCTATGATCTGGGTCACTGTCCCATTTCAGCATCTCTTTGCAGCTGACAACCCTTTGTCAGGTTAGCACTGGTGCAGATCATGGATTCACATGGAGGGAGAAAAAGCAGACTCTGCATTGCAAAGGGGCAATTCACCCTATCAAATTTAACAAGCAAAAAGAGAACCCAAATCTTCTACACTGCCTGCCGCATGATTTTAATCCAGATCATGTTATTTTCACATGGATCATTGGCATCAACGCATTATACAGGAATCAGAAATAGCAAAGCACAATCCTCTAGACATTATCCAAGTCACTACTGCATTAAAAATCCCTGTATGCAGTTCAGGCTTAACCTGACTCATAGTTTACACTGGTGATTAGATTTGCACCAAGTAAATCCATTTCAAACCATGATAAATTACCCCTTATTTAAATTAGAGATAGTAACTGGTCCAATTGGTCCAATTAAATCCATGGAGCAAACTCTCAAGAGATACAAGACTATTATAGACAGAAGAAATCTGCATGCTTGAAGAAAACTGCATTAACATAAGATGTTCCTTCTATCTTCTGCTTCCAGGAAGGAATCCAAAACATTGTTTATTGTACTGTTAGAGCTTGAAAGGACAAACATCTTGTTTAATGAGATTGCTTTTAAAGTTCCCTTTTTTGTGTGCAACCAGCTATTTGAACCAGTCTATAACCAAAACCATTACCTTCACACAAGCAACATCCACTCATTTCTACTTAAAACCAGCTATGCTACAAGCAGCTGCTATCTTTATGTAATAGGTCAAGATATGACCTAGGTTTGCACTTGACTTCAAGCACTCCCAGTGGAACAATTCCTTCTGTTTGAATGCACTATTTGTAAAACCAGAAAACTGCTGGGGAATGTACCAGTTTCAATTAGATTGTTAAATAAAACCAAAAGAAAGCCCAAACAACTACAAAAAAAACCCCAACAAACCACAAAACCCAAACCACTAAACCAAAACCAACAGCCAACCCAGAGAGGTTTCAGAAAACATGCTTGCAAAGCAGTAAAAAGTGCAATTTTCTAGTTTACTCCCCAAACACTGGCAAAATGCTCAACTGTTTCATTGAGATACATTCCTGCCATTCATAGTTGCTCATTTCTTTGTGAGGTACACAAGAAGACATTTCTATTCCCTGCTTAAAATATTAGGCAGAGTTTTTACCCCCACTCCACTCCCCAAAAGCAAGACAAGAAGCATGTGTCTCAGAGTCAAGACAGGAGCTGTGAAAAGGCTCTCATAATTTAGTACTAACCTAGATGAACTCTGAAGAATTTTACTGAGAAGATAAAACAGAGTTAACTCACAAAGACAACAAACAGGTCACTGGAAAGCATTAAAGCTTGAAAGAGGGAAGCAGAAGAACTTTCACAGCTATAATGTATTATAAATTGCTTATAAGCTTTTGTTATTAATTGTTGAGTTTCCTTATTGAAGGGAGCTCATTGAAAAATGCACTGAAGTCAATGAAAAAGCCTTCCTTCACTTCAAATTATGCCTAAATTCATCTTATCTCCCTTGTGCAGGCTACAGCAAAAGGCATTTAAAAAGCAAACAAAACAACCTTGTAGCTAGGATAATTAGACTCCATTTAGCTCAAAGTATAGGAACCAACTTAATACCATGTTCACAACAAAGCCAGTTTCAATTGCTGTTTTCTCTCCAAAGTGTAACAGTACCTGGGTAAACATCAGTCACAGCAGAATCCAAATGGACATATCATCAAAAGTACATTTTTTTCAAAACCTTGATGCTAATTAATAAAATACTACTTTTATTTTTTACCCCAAGTACAGGCAACATGTTAGTTCTCAGGGCACTGTCCTGATGAGAAACCTTTTCATGCCAGAAACCGAACATCCAGACCCTTCAGAGGTAAGGCTTGTTGTACTATTACACCAGGAGGTTCAGAGAATGTATTAAATAAACTGTCCTTTCAAAGAGTACTTTCATGCCAAACAATAGTCATATTTAAGCACATTGTCTACCATCTGAATAAGGTTCTGACTTTTAAATAATACCTTTTGAAGGCTGTATTTTCACATGGAATAGGTTTTATAGAGATGAAAATAGAGTGTTCATACATAACCTGTAGTTTACACACTAATCTTACAGATTACTAACAAAGACAATCTTTCTATTGTCCCTGGGTTTGTTTCATCTTTAAAGAAATAGGTTCTTGGTACAATACCTAATCAGTTCATTCTGACCAGGTTGAAGGCCTGCTTGCTTTTCAAGCAGGAGGTCTATGTTTCAAGTGCATTGCCAAAAGGGAGTGTCAGAACATTCATTCATCCATGAGACACTAATGCACATTTGAGCTGGTTAGTCATTTTGCCTTCAGCCCAAAAACTACCTAAGGATTAAGCTAATGGTCCATTAATACATGCCCTAGAGTGTCCTTCTGCTTTACTAAGGGGGAAGTATATCTCTCTGATTCCTATAGTATCATGACCTTAACACAGCTGAATTCTTCATACCATTTGATCATTTTCTTTGAAAAATGCATTTACCTAAAGGTTAGTTGCCTCCAACCTGTTGCAATGAGTGACAGGGACACTGCTATGCTGGCTGTTTTTACTGACTTTCAGTAATAGCTGGATTCAGCCAAAGAAAAGCTCCACAGTATGTCTGCACTTTGAAACAGCTGCATCTTCAAGGCCCTGATTCAGCTAAGCACAGTGTTTCAAATGTATGGAAGAGATCCTGAATTTTTCTGGAGAAAAAGGTAGGTTTAGTATTGGGAACTGCATTGCCACCAATTGCAATTAAATAGGATTATATATTTCTATCTCAGTCATGTCATATACATAGGGCTTAAGAGAACCCAGAAGATAAACTGCTTTTCATTAGTTCATGGACAGAGATAGATCCAATTCTCCTTGATTTTGTCCCTGCAAACAAATGCAGAGAGAATGCACAAAACCAGCCCAAATCCCTTTGCTACTCTTTTTTCCTGGTTTTTGTTGTTTTGTGGTTCGTTTTTTTCTAGTTGTGTTCTCAGACGCAGCAGGGGCCAACCTGGTTCACAGAGCAAGCAAGAATAGCCACAGGATAACATCAGATTTGCCCAGAGTTTTCTTTGGCTTTCTAGATGCACAGAACAGCTGGCACACATGAAGGTTCCAGCCACACTGCCGGCAGCTCTTCCCCATGTCATGTGCTTGGTGGTAAGCTGAATTTGGAAACTCTACACCAGCCCTAAGTCAGGCAGAAAGCTGCTTGAGCATTTCTGGGAGTCAGGCAGCCAGGTAGTGGCCTGCTATAGCCCCCTTGTACCCTGTAATGCAAGAATGTCTGAGACACACTTTTCTCCTCCATCTTCCCTGCCTCTCAAAGTGAACTTTCCAGTTAGTCTGGGAGATAGTGCACATGCCAGATGAACAGACAGCTCTGCCTAAACCTCATTTAGCTTCTGAGCTCTGAACCACTCCCATATCTGCCTTGAGATGAAGGTACTTTATGTATCTCTTACAACTTACTTTCACCCAGTGTTGTGCTGATACCTCTCTTTTCATATAAATACAGGGAGTCATGCATGTTTATATTGGACTGCAAAGTGGTTGTCGTAGCCTATTATGAACATACATGAAAAAATGTTGGCCTCAAGAACCATCAGTCTGAGTTCCTGCTCTTATGTTGATAGAGGCACAAGAATTTCAGTGTCAGCCAAATCAAATCTGACCTAAGTGACAGTGTTAATGGAGGTTCAGCAATACTGGGATAAAGGGTATTCCAGGTATGTCACCTGCATGGGTAATTCCGAAGTTGTCTGGATGCCAAAGAAGCCTTTCCTTAAGGGCAGAGAGGAAGAGAAAAAAGGAGTATAACTCCTGAAAAACATCTGTTTGATTCTAGTTACTCTTGTCAGTCAGGCTTCTTGACAAAAGCTCATTAAAGGTAATGAAAGGAAGGAAAGGTGTATGATCACGTTCATTATGCAGAAAAAGAAGTGAAGAGGGGAGGAAGATGTTGTTTTAAAAAGTGAGAAATAAAGAAGTGTTGATACCTCTGCTTCTTGTAGAGTCCCATGGTTTAAGCATACCATGTCTGGACATGTGATAGGAGAACCACAGCCTTCTTGAATTGCCAGCTGCATATACTGTTTTAGGCACTAGAAATAAGTAAAGAAAAGGATAAAAAAAAGTTATATGTGGGCATGTCAGTAACACACAGATGCTAGAGATGCTGCACAGCTACCACCTCCACTGCCTTAATTGGCGGTCCTGAAGCTCCAGCACAAAGAAAACATCAATTATTGTAAGCATAAATGCTACAAGTCATTACATTGGAAAGAATGCAACAAAGAACAATTAATTATGCATTACTTCATCTGCCAAGCATTGCGTTTACTCAAGTCAGCAAGTCAGACTTTTCAGAGCTAACAAGCCCTACGCTCTGCTAAACTGGGATTGGAGAATTTAAGAGAGGGGGAGTGCATCTTTCATCCTAATTAAACAGGCTTCATTCTTTTGTCTTTCCTCCTGTGTTCTTAATTCAGACTCTCAGGCAGCAGTTTCCATTGTAGGAGACCTCATTTACATGAAAGAGACTACTGTTCTTAGCTGCATAAAAGGGAAAGGGGATTGTTTATAACCTGGTTAGGAGGCTACAGTCAGTCCTGGAAGATGTGCAGCTCTCAGTTCAGCCCCACAATCCCTCACATAGATCAGGTAAAATCTGTGGTTTACCATGATTTGTAAAACACTACACTTATTGATCAGGAGCCCAAAGTCCATTTCCAGCATGAAGTCTGCTCACAGAACCAACCAGGTTGGAAGAGACCTCCAAGATCATCCCCAGCCCTATCCAGTCAACTAGACCATGACACTAAGTGCCTCATCCAGTCTTTTCTTGAACACCTCCAGGGATGGTGACTCCACTGCCTCCCTGGGCAGCCCATTCCAATGCCAATCACTCTCTCTGTGAAGAACTTCCTCCTAACATCCAGCCTATACTTCCCCCAGCACAACTTGTGTCCAGAGAAGGGCGACAAAGTTGGTGAAGGGCCTGGAACACAAACCCTATGAGGAGAGGCTGAGGGAGCTGGACTTGTTTAGCCTGGAGAGGAAGAGGCTCAGAGGTGACCTCATTGCTGTCTACAGCTACCTGAAGGGAGGTTGTAGCCAGGTGGGGGTTGGTCTCTTCTCCCCGGCAACCAGCAACAGAACAGTGTCATGAATATTTCAAACTGCTCATTACAGAAAAATGGCAGGCCTTCCCTCTACAAGGGAAAAAAAAAGACCTCTGTTCTCTCCATATTTTATTTGGCAGGCCAGTTTCAAATATATTCAAGTTTGTCTTAATACATATCCTAGAATCTTGGCATCATGGCATAAAACCAGTGCAGTGGACAGAAGTACAGTGCTTGAATTGTATCTCCAAACTGCACAGCTAAGTAGCTGAGGTTGCTTCTAAGTCAAAATGACAAAGTCTCCTCAAAATAATGACAAAGCATATAGCAAACTGCAAACCACTGTTAACAAAATAACAAAACATGGATTTCTGGCAGATTTTGGTAGAAGTTGGCATAGTTTGTTGCAAATTGTAGACAACATGTTTTAGAAGAAGTAGGATTAATGCAGCTTTGTTCCCTACAGATTTGTGTTTCATGCCCACCTGATACGCCTCTCCCTCTTAGTACTGCTGGCTTCTTCCCCTATTGCCCCATCACTGTTCAAGAGCTATGTCAAAGCAAAAGGTCTTGGAGACCTTTGCTTTTCTGTCAACTTTAACAACAGGCACTGAGCTTCAAAAGCTACTAGGTGGGTTGTGCGGAAGTCACAGCCTTCCAGATTATCAGCTCTGGTAAAACCCCAGAACTCTTCACAAACTATTTTCCCAGTACTTACAGGCATTTAACATTCAAGTTTGTGTTACTTCAGACTGTTCTGAGAAGGCCTTGCACATTATGCTCTGATTAAAGAAATGTACCCATTTGGAATTTTATTGGAAAAAAACTGATACCCTCTTAAATGTCAGGATAATTAGGACTTTTATAAATGGAAATGTGCTTTCTTTTTTATTGTCTGTCTCTCTCCTGAAACATCCACCACATTCACATATTTGGGTTAATTCTGATAAACTATACAGAGATCATTAGTTCAAGCAAGCAGAGCCAGCTTATCTTAGTGGCATTTTAAATGAGCTTATTTTTTATTCATAAACATTTGAAGTCTATTAATTTTGAAGAATGTAGAGATATAAACTAAATGGTAAACTTTAAATATCTAGCTCATTAAGCATAATTCAGATCCAGTACACACCCCTATAAGAAAGCAGCAGAGCAGGCTGTAAGGAATTGGTGGTGACAGTAGTATGCGTGAGGTAAGGGAGATACAGGTGAAGAGCAAAAAGGACATCATGTCAGTAACTGAAGGCACTATCAACACCCTAGGGACTATCAGCTCAGATTTAACCAGGAGCTATCCTTTTATTATTCAAACAGCAGTTTCACTATCCTGTGCCATCTCTTTGCCCAGCTCTCCCAAAGGTGTCTAGGCCCAGTGCTTATAAAAAGTCAGCTTAACCATCAGATTCAATGACTCCACTAGCACACACAGCTTCCCCACAGAGCTTTAAGCAGCAGCAGGTACACAGACATGATGGTGCCTGGAAGCCTGTACGCTAGAGATATTAGAACACGTTCTGGGCAGTGGCAGCAGGTGACATAGGATAACACTATAAAAAATCATGTCCCCAGAGCCCAGGGGGGTTCCCAGGGTCATTACTGATGTGGACAGAGACTGTGAGTGACTTGCTTCTGCAGCCCCACATCCATTAAGTACCTGTCATTGCACACATGCTTCAGACCATACTGGCAAGAGAAACAGGATAGCCTTCCATCCACAAACTTCCTGCCTGGTTTGTGCCTGTATCTAAGCTCCACTATGAAATGATGCGGAGAAAATTCTGTTCTCTGAGACCCTTCCCTGAAGTCTGCCCATGATGCAGTGTGTTGGGTGCACTTCTTGCATACTTGGGTGATGCTGCAGCAAGGCCTCCCTACAAGCCACTCTGTCTCCTCATGGGAGACCTGATTTTTTTTTTTTTAATCAAGTCTTAGGGCAGCATTTGGGGAAGCAGTGAATGCTTCCCTCCAGCCAAGGCATTCAGTTTGCCTTAATTCCTCCACAAGCATGGAAGAGCAACCTTTTACTTCAGCTAAGATCCTGGCTTCTGTCTCCTCTGTGATGCTGTCTGATATTTAGTAATTTGTTTTGACAGCATGGTAGATTTGTACTCTAGGGGCAGCTCAGGTCGGCCAGTTACAGAGGGAGGACAAAGCCTGAGAAGTTACTGCAGGCCTAGCAGCAGCCCAGAGGCTTGTTCTTAATTTAGACTTCCAGGACAGCATCTCAGAGCCTTTCCATGCAAGGACAGGCAGGAAGCTCTTAAGGAGCTTCAATCCACAGCATGGATTTTGCAGTCCATTTCAATATGCAGTATCTAAATCACTGGGGGTACCAAGCCAGAAGCATAGAGGTTTCTGAAGGCTGATAATACATCTGGGTTGTTCTTCTCTTCTAGCTTGCTGCTTGATTGTAGGTGAGGATAGGTGAGCAACTAGAGCCTTCTGTGGTATTTTTAGAGGGTACTGTGCTTTCACAGGGTGACTTGCAGAGATTTTATAATAGGTCTGTGCAGTGCCATGGATCTTCAAATGGTTCACAGAAAACCTCCTTGTTAGTTTTTACAGGTATTAAATCGTTTGCCTTTGTTTTTTTTGTATTTAGAGAAGATGCTGTGTTTGCAATTAAAGAAGCTGATGGAGGACTTAAAGATGCTGAGAAACCCAAAGGAAGCATCTAGAGTCCATAGAGCTCCACCTGGGGATGTGCAATGCAAAAACAGAGAGCTTATGGGTAAAGGTTATAGGGAAGGCAGGGGAAGGTGACATCATAGTAGCAGTCTGGAAGGAAGGGGGGCCCAGGAAAGCTGGTCAATGTTCAAGGATCACCTCCTTCAGGCCCAGGAGCAATACATCCTAAAAAAGAAGAAGGCAGGTAAGAATGCCAGGAGGCCTGCATGGATGAATAGAGAGCTCCTGGACACACTTAGATGCAAGAAGAAAGCCTACAGAGAATGGAAGCAAGGACAGGGAACCTGTCTAGTCCAACTCCTCTACAGCGAGAAGGGATTTCTCTAACTAGATCAGGTTGCTCATAGCCTCCTCTAACCTAACCTTGAACGCTTCCAGGGATGGGGAATCTATCAGTTCTCTGAGCAACCTGTGCCAGGGTTTTGCCACCTTCATTGTAAAAAAATTAAAACCTTGCTTCTATCTAGTCTCTATATGCCCTCTTTTAGTTTAAAATCATTGCCCCTTCTCATGCCACAATAGACTCTGCTGAAGATTGTCCCCATCTTGGGGAGGCAACAGATGAAAAATTACTGAGGTTTTGTCGAACAGGTTTGAATCCAGCTGATTACAGATGAAATTAGAGGTCTGGCTCCATTATGTTCATCTCTTAAATAAATGGTAGACACCAACACAAGGAACTTTAACTTAAATCGTGTGTGCACCTTGATTAGTTACATTCCATTTACTCAGATTTTCCCCCTGAGCAACTATATCATGTTGCTCGCCTTCTAGGCAAACCTGCTTCAGCAGAGAAGGTTAGACTACATCACCTCCAGATGTCCTTTCCAACCCTACCATTCTGTAAGACATATCTTTGTTCTGGGATACATAACAAAATCCTGATGCAATCAAGGAAGAGGGATCAATTCAAACATGATAATGTAATTCCACCAGTAACACCTGCTACACTCTCTGGAAGGTTGTGGTACTGATCTAACTTCACTCCTGCTGGACGACTGTGAAAAGGAGTACTACAAGTACTTTTTATCTCCCCGACTTTCATGGTGTGTTATGACACCTTTTTCAAATAATTTGCTATCTGAGCAAGTTTTGGAGCAAGAATTACTTTTCCCCTCACACTTCATTTGTCTTTTAGGTCATTGTCTTTCTCTATTTAATATAAAGTAAGTTCAATATCCATTTACCTGCCTCGCAAAATACTGTTCATGAATATCTAGTAAGTTATGGCCTGTAAAGTACTTGGATAAAATTATCATGCAATATATTTGCATTTCTTTTTTAACTTGCAGGTCTTGCAAGAAAGATTGTGATTTCGGCAAATATTTACATATGCCTCAAGTACAAATTCCTCTCCTGAAGCTAAGGCTTTGTTGAAAGTCTGTGTTGAAACATGAGGGAAGAATCTTTTCAAAAGCACTGAAAAGTCTAATCTAGGAATGCATAAACTAGTATTAAAAAATCCTTCTTCAGTAATAAACACTTCCTCTGATCTTCAAAAGTGTTTTCTAAGGTCAGCTGCCAGCTCCAGAAATTCTGTTTAGGTTATTCATGGGTTCCTCACTTCAACACGTCTACAAGCTGCAATAACTTTTTTTTCTGTGGTGGTGGTTTCTTGGCATTTTTTATTTGGGTTTTTGTTTGAGTTTCTCTGGTTGGTTGAGTTTTTTTTGTTTCCGTTTGTACAGAGTGTATTCTTAATGTACTGATTAGAAAAGAAGAAGAGGAGGAGGAGAAAAGAAGAAAACAGAAAAGAAAAATCTGTTTAGCAGTGTATTTAATCGGCAAAGGGACCATAACAGTTCTACATTTCAATGAGTCTGAAGTATAATTTCGGTATTATGTTCCAGATAATGATGTGACAAAGGCACTATATCCCTCTCCCTGTGAAATCTTATGTTTCTATTCAAAGCCATTTCCAGATAATCTGTGTATCAGTGACAAAAGACAGGCCTCAATCATTCCTACATATTGCTTTTTCAAGTACCCTGACATGTTCCATTACCTTGCTCATCTCCCATCTGCATGCAGCTCTTCAGCTCCCTAAATGCAAACCACACATGATATAACAAAATTGAACAGGTAGTTCTATTAAGAAACACAGAGGGACAGCTAGAAAGAAGAAAGAAATTAAAAGCTCTGGCCTGCTTTTCCCTCAAATACTAAAGACATTGATGCCAGGCACTGTGCAGCAGTTGATACAGGATAAGTAAGGGTATTTGTCTTGAATTAAATTGCAGAAAGGGGGAAAAAATGGATCTACAGTATTTCTTAACCAGTATTAGGGTATGATCTACATTAAATAAGAAAATGCAAGAAATTGTTGAAGTCATCATGCTAAAACAAAAAGGTCTTTCATATCAATGTATAACTTGAAGACAATTTCAGTCTCAGAAAAATTAAGGAAAGTTCAGGTTTCCACCTTAAAACATGCAAGACTGACTTCAAAGGTTCACAGAAAGGTTCACTATCATCTAGTTCTAACCCCCCTGCTATGGGCAGGGACACCACCTACAAAAGACCAGGTTGCCTGAGGCCCCATCCAACATAGCCTTGATCACTTCTAGGGTTGAAGCCTCCGCAACTTCCCTGAGCAATCTGTTCAAGTACCTAAACTATTAAATCTTTCTTCTAGATTTGTCCTCAAAACTGCATTGGTGTGGCTTTAGGTTTTTTTAAGCCTTAGCCTTTTTTAAACTTGGGGCGGGGGGAAATGTTAAAAAGAAAGGCTGTATATGGAGAGAAAACATAACTTTTCAGTTTGCATTCCACAGTGTCTTATGATTCAGAACAGATCAACAGATAGGCATTTAGTTTTTCTTTCCATTCTGGGCAGTGTTTATGTACTTTTTATTCAGTAAAACATAACTTTCATTTATTTCTTATCATTCACTAATGTTATCTGTTCTTCAGTGAATACACGAGACAACTTAGCAGCCACGTAGTTTTACATGGAATATTGTTGACTTCAGTGAGACAGTTCATGTCAGAACTCTAAATTTAACCACCTGATCCACTCAACATTTAATTAATTGGGTAGTCATATAAATATACACCCCCCTAAAATACTACTCATAGTGGTTAGGATGTATCTACATAACATTTACTAATACATTCACTATTGTCATGACAGTCACTAAAATGGGCCAGTAGCTTTCAATGTGTGGTAATCAAACTCTTGGAATCTCACAAGTGTTTCTCAACAAGTTTTAAAACTAAATGAATGAAGATCATTGGCAATTAGCTTGGAGGCATCTGCACTGCACTTGGAAAAAAAATGTGAAGCCTTTCCAATTGAAAGAATATTTTTTGAAGTACACCACAGAAAGTGATTTATTAATTTGTTAGAGATAAACTTATTATATAGTTTAATGTAAAAAACCAAAAAAGTGCAATGAAACATGGATCTGTATTGCCCAATCTATGATTTAACTGCTGAAGACTGCATGCAGTGGTAAATGAAGCTGTTTTCAAAAGAACACAAGAACAGGCCACATAAGTGCCCTGTCAAGAAAGAGGTCTGAAAGTAGAAAATGCCCCCTTAGCCTGAAATGATATATGGTCATATGGGAAGTAGAAGGGGAAGAGTGACATCACTGACAAGCATTGTATTTTGTTGAGACCCAGGGAAAACTCCAAGCAAATGCAACAATGCTCCAGAATACAATGGCCTCCCACTGCTCCACAAGGCTATTTTTTAGGGGATCAAGTGTGACTGAGAAATATATTCAGCAGCTTTATCTCAAAAGATGTTCCAGTAACAGTGCCAGATTCTGATCAGGTACACAGTCTAAAACAAATTTACACACAGCCTCCCACATCCTGGCAGCCTGTCATAACAGTCAGGATAGATTTCTGGTAATCATTGCCATGAAGTGGCACCACCAAACAGAAAAGGACAAGAGAACAGAACCAGAAAAACTCACTCTTCCCAAAGTCAAACCAACTGCAAATACCATTCCTCTTGCAAACAAATCTGTGTCAGGTTAAACCTGACTACAAAACAGACATGACCATGAGGCTTATGTCACAGGCTGGCTCAGATACTGTGGCACTCTGAAGCACTGACAACTTAGTTCACATTTGTGTCCTCATTTGTTAAAAAGAGATAACACCAACTTCACTCACAGTGTGCTGTCATCAAACCTGTTAGTTCCCTCTTCCTCACCTCTCTTCCCTTGGCTACCACCCAGATGGTCATCTCTATTGACTTCAGAAACATGTAGTTACTCTTGCTGAATAGTAGCATCCATTAAAAGGTAGTGGGTACGTTTGTGCTTTTTTGGCACCCTTACTGACGCTGCCTTTGGTGTGATTCTGCATGGAAACACATGCGAGGAGTTCTTAAACCATCCAAATTACCATAAAAGTGCTACATGTTCAGTGCCAATACCAGCAGGGGTGGGAATTTTCTTTATAAATTCAAAACAAAGCTAGTCTGAAATACTGCAAAAGTCAAGCTGGGAAAAAAGAATCCAACGCGTCAAAACTTGACAGCTTGCTACCTGTGGGTGGAAGTGGAAAACAAACCTGAGGTGAGCTGTACATAAAGTGAAGCATTGCAACACAAGGTCTGCTTAGGAAGAGGAGAAGATAGCATTCTCATGCAGCCATGAGCACGTGAAGGTGCCTCCTAGGACAGCATAAAGAAGAGAAAGAATAAAGGACCAAATTCCTTCTTGAAAAATTAGCACAAAGAAACAGGAGAGATAATAAAACTCAGTCTAGGCTACACAAAGGCAAATCAAATTCTCCCTAAGTTTTACTAAGTAGTGCTTTACTGCAGTATTTGTGTACATTTGCTCCATTTTGCAGGAATTCCATCTGCCTCCTCTATATCTTAGATCTAGTCTGTCTCCGCCCTCAGGTTTTTCTGCCCATGCTTTTTGCTGATGATGCTGATCCTTCACATCAGTTTGTGTCCACTTCTCCAGTGCTCCCTTTGCACAAGTGATCTGAGCCTTCACTGCACTGAGGACAGAGTATCAGTATTTAGCCACCTGAAGGAGGCAGAGCAACACACAGCTGCTCTTAAAAAAGATCACAGAAAGCAGAGGAGCCTTATTGAGTGTCCTGATAGTGAAGTACAGGAGAGAACTCTATTATTTCTAGAAGGGTTTCTCCTTCTCCTTTAGCAAAAGCAGCTGGCAGCAGCCCCTTTTCTCAGGGGCTGAAGCCTCCCAAGTCAGTCAGTTGCCCAGGGCCTAGGCTGTCAACAGCAGCAAAAGAATCTTTTTCTTCCATGCCTAGCACTGGCCTTGCCATTACACATAGCTACAATGGGAAATCTTCTCCCAAACACCTTTAGATAACTTTCTACTTGTACGAATAGCCATGACAGCACAGAAGCTACCTGGGCTTCTATTCAACACACTGACTTCTCGTTTTAAAGTTGCATGAAGCTTAGTCTCAGTTACACCTTGTTGTGTGCACCAAAATAACAAACAGGTGGATCACTGTGGTATTTGTTTTGCATGTTTTGTAACTCAGTTACCTCACACACTTCTCAGAAGTACAAGACGCAACAAAGAACTCGCTTGGAAGAAAGAAGGGTGAGTCATGCCAGTTCTGCATAAACCTGTGCTGACAACACAAAGGCACACACGTTGAAGTTTGGTACATGTTGTCTTAGGCAGCATCTGCTCCAGCAAACAACATACAATATGAATATAAGCTGCTGGTTGATGTCAAGAGCAGCGATGCCATTTATTGCTCACCCGGCTCTCGCTAGGGCTCTGAAATGCTTATGAGGATTAAAAATAAAACCAGTCAGAATTGGCATGCAGGGAAGAAGCAAGACAACAGATACTTTACTGACTCAAACTCCCCAGTTTTCCTGTAACGACATTGGTTCTCTCTGCCATCAGGGCAGTAGTGAACACAAATGCACCCATTGCCTCACCACACCTGGTAAAACTCACCTCCATGACTGCTTGCAGGTCACAGATTTATAACAGGTCTCTTTCACAGAGCACTTAGAATTTCCAGTGCTACTGCTAATCCTGCACTCCTCACTACTGCTTCCCAAGGGTAATTTATGCTGTGGCAGTTACTGGAGTGTTTCTAGCAAGAAGCAGCAAGGTCCTTGTGATCATGCCACTTATCTCTCCCAGATGTTATCCCAGTTTCAGCCTGCTTTTGAAAAGGCAGGAGTCTCCAAGATGTACACCTTCTAGCCAGCCTAATGAGTTTCAAAGCCTGGGCAACACCCAGTGTCTCATCCAAAGGCAAAGCAGGGAGCTCAGCCTGTCCATTTCTAGCACTACTCTTCCATAAGTCTCCTAACTTGCCAGAGTGAGACACCTCTGGAGCTGTCTAGGGCTGGAAGTGGAGCAGCAAAGGATGCATTTAATTGTTTTGGTTGGAAAAGATCTCAAAGATCATTGAGTCCAACCATTTTCCTAACACCACTGCAACCACTGAACCATGTTCCAGAGTGCCACTTTTACACGTTTTTTTTTTAAACACCTCATGGGACAGTGACTCCACCACCTCCCAGGTCAACCTATTCCAACACACATGTAGGAAAATCCAACAGAAACTTATACTAAGTAATATTCAAAATAGAATAAATTAATAACATTCAAAATACAATATAATGTAAGTGTTTCAGTCAGGATGTAATTAATGTTAGTTTGCTTTGGACCCAGATAGATGTGCACTACAATACGGTATTTTGTAATGCTGTGATGGTGTAGCCCCATACAGTGTGCAACTATTTTATGTATGTGAGCAACGTGAGCACTGCAGGAGCGAAAATCTGTGTAGTTAGTTGCATATGGGCCCATCCAAGAAAGCAAAATTTGCCAAGCAACAAGGTAAGCACAAGGCACTGCAGACCAAAAGGACGTCCTCATCCTACCAAATATACAAAAAGGATTATTGGAAAGATAAAACCCAAGATAAACAATATCAGGGAAATGGTTGGACTTGATGACCTCAAAAGTATTTTCCAGCCTAAATGAATCTATGATTCTATGGTTAGGGCAAACAGCATAAAACTGTGCAGCTAAAGCAATATGTATCTTGCTGAATATAGTACATATGTATATACACACACACACATATGTGTATGCACCACAGCATGGCACTTCACAAAGGTTTTATTGGTGTAGGTATAGGAGATGAGATGGATAATAAAAAACGTAGTCCTCTAAATCTTTTGCAGATAAACTACACCTCATATCTCTGTCAACCCCCTTTGGAAATCAGTCTTTCACTCGACAGTGACATAGTCCAAACACAATGAAATCAAGCCACCAGGTGGTGTAGAGCTGTTTCCAAATTCATGGGATTCTTACATTTCAGCAGTCTTGCACCAACTGCAACAAATGTTGAGAAATAACAGAGCTAATGTCTCTTCAGACCTGACTGGGCTTTTGAATAAGATGGCAAGTGTGTTCTCCAGGCCATCTGCTTTTTCTTATCAGAACAGAGAGAGTAGAAATGTTTACAGCTATTTAAAAAACTCTGACTTAGTAGCAACAATCCACTAAAATGCAAACACAGACCTTCTTAAACACAGTTTACTTACTTTAGCTAGAAGACAGGTTTTATGAGGTATAATATTTACAACAAGAGTTTCTAAGCTAAAAAAATAGCTGTACGGGGTTTTAACTCATGTAAATTCCTTAGGTTTACAGGCTACAAGTGAAAAGGAGATATGAGCTTGTCCCTGCAGATGCCTGAATAGTAACAAGCCCCCATTATTTCCACAGCCAAAAATGCTGTAGTGCAAAAACAACCACAGATACAGAATCATCACATGTGTAATTGTACAAAAAATAACTAAACTTAGTAGAGCAGAATCTACTATGGCCACATCAAGCCCTTTTCTATTTCAAATTTAACACTACTACTAGATCTACCTTACTTTCCTTAGTCATAGAAAACATGAATAAATCATTCAAGCTGAAAGCATTGCTAGATGAGAAACGGACAGGGGCTCAATCCCATAGCTCACAGCTGACATTCTTATCCCAATATCTGTCTTAAGGGTGGTGTGATGGTATCTAGAAGCCCTGGCGCAGGTGGGAGGAAATCTATGGCACTGCACATCAGCAGTGTCCCAAGCCATCTTCTACACAAGCCCTGGCACCTAAGCACTCTGATGGGGCAAAGTGTTTCTGACACTATTCTTTGGAGGCTGCTAAAACATGCAACCCATATGGCCTTCCAGAAACTTCTCTGGATTCAAGACCAAAAGCCACAGAGGAAGGTCAGAAGTTTCCAGAGTCGTCTTTGTTGTAGGATGCAAGATGTACACATCTCTGTTGCATCAGCCTAGACATGTCCACTGGGAGGATGTTCAGACACAGGCAACAACAGCTAGACAAAGGGCAGACATGGAACATAAGCACAATTGAGACATGTTATGCCCACTGAAATAAACAGAGCATGTCTAAAGGCTTCTCCCAGTTGCATTCAGCACTCACTCACAGATGGCTGGCTCTTGGTTTAAACAAAGTCAGTGAAGTTTACACAGACGCCAAACCACTGTGACTGTATTCTCTACTTCACTGCCATGGCACTGGGGAGCCAAACTCAGAGCAGATGCTATTCCTGCTACCTGCCAGGTAAGGGGTGTATGTATGTGGTGACAGCTGCAGAACCAAGAGGGGACACAAACATCCACAGCCATCACTGACCTTTCCCTTTGGCCACTGGTCTGGAGGAATGGAGCACCCATCTCTGCCTGGCATAGTCCTCAGCAGTCCTCTCTTCCCCAAGGGGAAAAGAATTACTCTGCCCACCTAATACCCAAGTTAACGTGCCGTTAATGACAGTAAATTGAGACAGTGAATCTTGGAGTGGGACCACTATCAAGGAAGCAACTTCTTTTTCTTTTTTTTTTAATTTAAAGCATTATTTTCATACCTACCTATTAGGTACATTTTCTTAAAACTTTGGTTGCAAAGTAAAATAGGGAAATGTTTTGTTTGAAAAGGTTGAAGATACATATTACTCTGTCTTATTCTAATTTCTGGAAACATGCAGATAGAGTTTTACTCTAAGGAACCCTGAATTCAGAGTTAAATGAAGATCCTCTCACTCAAGCTGTTTTCACAACTATCAGGTTTCTTACATGACTCCACACAACCAAAGACAAAATTTAAATGTAATTGCTTCATGCTTACCCACAATTTGTTCTTACAAAAATAAAAGCAAATACACATTTTTTCTGGAGTCAAAAAAAATCCAGTATCCCTCCAGCAGCTTAGGACTTGTTTCCAAAATCCATTAGCCAGGTACGTCAAAGTCACTATCACCAGAAAAACTAGGTTCAAAGAGACCAAAAGAGTACTGGTATCTGTAGGCTTTTTATCAGCTCAAACTCCGTCTTTATCACTTCCACCAGCTTTCTTTGATATGAATTTGTAGGACAGAAAGTCTTCACTGACAACTACAGGCAGTGCAAGACCTGGGCAACATCTCTGCAGCACAGACCATAGAAGCAAAGGTTCAATGCCCAAGGTTCACTTTTGTTTAGGTTTTCTGACTGCCCTTAAAAAATATGTAAGACTTTAAAGGTCTCTCTGAGTAGTCAGAAAATGGTAACAGGGATGCAAACCTCAGTTATCCTATGATGTTTCCAGATTTTGCTTCAGGAGAAAAAAATACTGAGATGGTGTACGTACTGTGTATGTTCTCTGTCTTTAAATGCATGTTTTGTTCCCATTTACTATTGGGATTTATTATTATTTCCTATAGGAATGTCTGTTAGTTACTAATTATCAAAAGTAAAACGACAGAGAACTCTTTTAAATAAAGCAAGACAGACTAATACCAAATGCTCTTCAGAAAAGCATCCATTGTCAGCATGGATTATGTAAGCTTCTTGTATGGGACAAGCAACCCCATCCCACAGTTCTGTTTAGCTCCCACCACCCTGCTCCTGTAGTGTAAAGGCGTTACTGTATCTTACCGAAGTACAAAAGATGCAGTTGCATTCCCGAAGAGTGGTCATCTTATCCAGGGAATATTCACAGAGACATAGCTTGCAAGTGAGCAGCGGCTCCAGAGCTAACTCACTAGGTTCTGACTCATCAGTTGTCATGGTGTGAGGACAAGCCTTCCCAGCAGAGTCCATTCACTCGTTAATGGCCCACTCAGCCTGAAAAGAGAAATCAACAGCTGAAACATCCCACAAGCCATGTAGTCACTTCTCATTGATCTGAGAATTTCCAGATCAGATCCATAAAAGCACTTGCACCCTTAAATGTACTACTTTGGCATCTTGGTGCCAGTCTTATAGTTATGATCATTCAAAATTTATGAAGTAGGTGCCCGAGAGCCCAGTTCCTAAAGAAACCTGAACTGGGCTAGGTTCTTGGAGAATATTCACCTTGCTGGCATGAAGCACCTTATGCCACTTATCAAAGTTAAAAAAACCACAACAACCCAAAACTTACACAGATGAGAAATTACCTGTCATACACAACACTATAGTGATCAGAGCCCTCACCAAAGACCTAGGATCAAGGATCTGACTGGGGACAATAAATTGTCCATTAAAAAAAAATCAAACTGCATTCATATGTATATATACACATAGATACATATATACCCCTCTGCCTTTTTGAATGGGTTTCAGAGTCATACTACTCCTGTCCCCATGGGATCCTTCCAGTCTTCACTGCACCCACACCACTGTGGGTGCCTACAGTCCTGCTTTCTGTTCTGGCTGGTGTCTTGGGAGCTCTCCTGGGCAGTGCAAGGTGACAGCAAGCACGGATTCCCACTTCTTAGGCAAGCACTTCAAGTATTTAACCCGTAATGTAAGTGGTGGGTACGATCTTTACCTTCTCCATAAGCTGTCACTAAGGCAGTGAGCTGGCAGTCCATTGCAAGAGTTGTGGTGAAGGCATCTTAAACCCAGGAAAGCATTTCACATTGTATGTCCCACTTTAAACAGGGTTAGAGCTTAAACCCAAAGAGTTAAAAAGTATTTCACGTGCAGTCTTTTCTTCTGTGTTGATGATGCAAGGGAACTGCCTGCTCAGGTCTGTAGCTTTTGTGTGCTCCACTCCCTGGCACCTAGCTTTTCTATTTCACAGGGCTCTGAGGCACCTAACTGAGCTCTGATGAACTAAGTAAAACTAGAACCTTGACAGGAAGATGCTCAGAATAACCATGCCTCCACCACACATTATGTCACAGCAGTGTTTAGGGAATAAATTTTTAGCCTTTGAGAAGGAACAAAGAGAAATATATTCACATCTAAGGTTTTCTCAGCTAAGCATTTGAAAACACTGCACCATAATCATAAAAAAAATAAGAAATCAGGACCCTTTTTCTTGCACACTAACACTGAAAGAGAAATTAAGAGTATCTTCATGCTTAGGTTAAAATGATAGAAAGTAAATGTTCAGATTTTATTCACCTCAAAATACACAGTGGGGCTTGGTGCAGCATTTAAGGCACCAGAAAATCTATTCTCAAGGAACCTGGCTCAGCTTCCACAGACCTGTTTCTGAATACATTTAGCTGAGAGTAAGACCTTCATACCATTCTTACAAGCAGAGACCTGGTGGCCAGCTGCACACAGCTGCTTGCAGCAGCACTCCTGAATCTCAAAAGCTGTATCACAAATGGAGGCTGCACAAATGTGAAAACAACAGAGGATCAAGACCTCTCCATGCACCTGTCAGAGCTGGTATCTCATGAGGCAACAGGAGACCTGAGCCCTGTGGTCCACTTCTGCTTGCCTCCCCTGCAGTCCTGAGGCAGGACTGTCAGGTCGCATTTGGCAGCACCCATTCTGCTGCTCCTGGAGTGGCCAGGCCAGCTGCAGCCAGTCTGTGCATACGCAATACGCCAGCTTGCAGTACCTGCTGAATTCCTCTCCAGAGGATGAAATGATGGTGCTCCCTGAGCTCGAGGGGTCAGTGAATGTGGAACCTCACCCCACAGCTTCCACCTCACAACCAAACCCCCTACTCAGGCCTGCCTTGTATGGCAATGGGTCTGCAGGAAGACCCTTTCTCTTCAAAAGCCATGAAACCACAACGAAGCTGGGTGGAAGAACACCAACTCCTTTGAATTTTTACACATTGCAGTTTCCTAGACTAACCTGATAGAGGAGCCATCAGATGGGTGCCTTGGGATTTCTTTCCTGTAAGCACCCAGTTTTAGAGACAGAGTCATCGACAAGATTCTGGCAACCAAATTCTTGGGCATGAGTCCAAACCAAATTCACTTGCCAACATTATTTCCATATATATGCCATGCCACATTACTCCTGGCCCAGTTCTCTCCTGCTACCATGATGCCCCACACACAATTTGTTCGATACGGCTGCAGAGCTGAGGCTCCAGCATGGCCAGAAGCTTTGGAAGGAAGCTTCTGAGTCAGGGACTGCAATACTCTTCTGTAATTACTGCAACATGGAGGGGGGGAATAGTGACTCACTGGAAATGCTACAGCAGATCAAAAATACCTGTTATTTAAAATTATGGGCTAGATAGCATCTCAGTATTTAGAAGTACTGTAACACATTTATACAGGTATGCTTTTCAACAGCTGCTGCATCTGTACAGGTAAGCTACTCATCCCCATGCTGCATGAATCTGACATTTCATCATTTACAAGGTAGCAATGGTAAGAAGAGTACAAAAGAACAAGTAGGAATGGGTATAAAATGGGTAGATCTGTTTCCAATGTCACTGTTTTTTTAAATAACCAAGAGAGTTATAACCCTGCATGTTTTTATTAAGGCAGCAGTAGAAAGATTCAGGTGTATGACTAAGGTTTAGGGATAGGTGCTAATTTTAGATGGCCTAAATCTGGCACTGAGAGTGACAGCAACAGAGTTTGCCACAGTGAAGAGTAGGCTCCCGATACACCGCTCTGCCCTGCTAGCAATCTGATGCCACAGCGTGATGGCTACAAGGACTTGTTATAACATCCCAGGCATCCTTGTCCCTGAACATTTCTTGTAGTTCAAAATCAGTTTTGCTCCTTGTCTCCTCCCCCCCACCACGATGCCAAAGTGGGGCTGAAATCCTCCTTAAAACAAGCACAGCACCCTGTGGAAATCTCCCTCAGACAACACCAAGCAAACCTGGTGGACCAGAGAATCCAGCTCACACACAGCCCAGGCTGGCTCATCTCACTGCAGCCTCATTAACCCCAGCAGGATTCAGTAAACAGTGAGAAGGATCAGAGCCACCAAGCCAGCTGTGCAGCCTGTCTGCACAGACACTGAGGCAGGCACCACGGCTACCAGCAGCAGCACTCTCTACATGTTCCCTAAGGGGTCAGTTGGTCCATGACTGGTCCTTCACACCAGGCTGGCATCAAAGAGAGAGTGGATGCATGGCCTGCTCCTTTTCCTAGAGCAACCCAACCTGCTGATCTCTACTGCTGCTCACCAGAATTGTGACTTCTGCTACCACTGCCAAGGGAAGTATGCAGCACGAAGATTTAATCATTACAGAAAAGGTCAGCCTCATCCACTGGCAACTGGACTTGGAAGATAAATCAGGCTTGTGGAAGAGATTTGTTCCTATGATCAGATCAGATGGGGGAAACAATGGGGAAAGATAGGGTTCTTTCTCCTGGCTTCACTCTTTAGTATTTTTTCTATTCTTTCCCAATATTTCAAGATGCATTATCCTCTCCAAAGTTCTCAAATCATCTCCCCAGCTTTACCACCTTAGCAGAGCTGACTTTTCCATACACTACAGAGAAGCTGTGAAGTTCCACCTCAGCTGCTCCAATTTTTTATGGCTTTCACTTTGCTAGGCTTAGTCCCAAAGACTGTGATTAGTTAATTATACATCCATCAGGTGTCTTTACAGTGGCTTAAAATTCCTACTGTAATTACAAGTGAGTTGCCCACAGTTTAGGTTGAAAACAAAACACCTAGGATGCATGTGTCTTGCAGAAGAAGTCACTGAAGAATGAGTGGAAGACAAAGACCATTTATTAATAAAAATGACCTGAAATAGAAGTAAAGGGAAAGTCCATGAAAAAAATGGGCCCTTATAGAAATAAAATAAATTTCTAAGTACTAAGATCTTCCCTTTCATGGTCACAAACACAAATGACCTATTTGAGATAGAATCCCAAATAAAGCAGGAAATGTATCACTGAAACTGGAATACAGCATGCAACTCCTCAAGGAAACTCTCCACCAAACAGCAAAAAAGGCTCCATGAGGTGTTGTGGAATCAGGACAAAAACATCTCAGGGATGTTAACCTGGAGGAACACATTAACTAAATTCTGCACCAGCATAAACTTATGGCAAAGAAGAAAGCCACAGTGTGCATTAACACATGAGTGTTTTTACAGACTTCTATCAGCCACATACGTGCACACACACACAGAGCTCTTACTCATTTTACACTGCACAGAATTTCCAGGAAATGGGACATATTTCCTCAACTTGCATGCCACCCACCTTATAAGGGATAACTGTGGGAAAACTCATCTTTCCTGGCTCTGACACTAACAATGTTGATGTCATAGGATAAGGCATGACCAGAAAGTCCAAATGAACATGAGCAATATGTGGGGCCACTCCTAGGAAAGCATAAACTGCCCGGTCACCAGGATCACAGTTTGCTGACCTGTCAACATTTCCAGTTCATTCATCTGCCTGCAAACAATTTTGATTTATCTTTGGGAAGTAACAGAGCTTTGTGCCTTCACATAGCACATAATGCCTTAACACTACATCTATGCAAGGAAACTTCAGAGCTTGCTCAAGACAAAAAGACAAAGAGCTCAGGGAGGTGGGAAGGATAAGCACAAACATTAACTGTAACATGAAAACAGTGGAAATTTCGAGAGAAATAAGAAAAACACAGGAGAAGGAGTGCAGAACTTGCTTGCCTTTAGGGCCTCCTGACACACTACTGTGTGGTATGTGGCTTTGAAAATGGATTCCTAACAACAAACATCTGCTGTGCCTACTTCTACACAGGTACCCTTTGCAAATCCTGATACTAGGTCCTTAAGTGGAAACTATTAACTCTCTGAAGTGGGAGTGAGAGACTAGCTAGGTGGGTGTCTGGCAGCCAGCCAAGGTCAAGCTACCACAGCTCCATAAAGATGTTAAAAATTGATGCAATCTACGGCTGAAACTTTCCCTGTGAGCATGCATTGTAAGGTAACATCCTTGTTACAATCCCACAAAGGCTCACTTGAGTCTGCCCAGCTCCCTCAAACCAAGGTTGCCAGGCTCAAAGAACAAAAGTTACCCTGTATATGTGATAAAGCAAACAAGCCAGGCAGTCTCCAGAGCTGCAACATCAGAAGGACATTGTCTGTGTGCTTGCAATCAAGTCACTGTGTTTAGTTGAAAAAAACGTGTCTGAATGTGACTTCCACTTAGAAACATCACATAAAATCATGAACGTTTTCTGCACTGAAGCTGGAGAATGAATGGATTATATTCAGCATCGTAAGTCATCCTTTCATCTTTCACATGCTGCATCCAGAGCAACATGAGAGTTCTTGGGAGAAGCTACTTCAAGCCTTGTGTTTACAAACAACTGTGCTGAAGTTAGTAGAGCTGTATACTTTTAGCTGAAATCAGAGTTTAAAGGAAGTAAAGAAATGTACAAACACTGTTCTAGGAAACATTAATGGAATAAAAAAGATCCCTTATGAGTCTTCCCTGAAGGCTAGCATGTGCCTGGGACAGAGTGAACCCAGACAGTCCTGCTGGCCCAGCACCTCCCTGGCTTGCCATAAACTAGCACCCAGGCACGGATTTCCACACACATGGTGGGATCATAAAGAGATTTGGGTTAGGTTTAAGATCACATGTGAATCTAACACACAACACAGCACATCATTTTATAAAACCCCTTTTAGTATCAACCCAAACTCACAACATCTATGCTAAGCTCCTCAGGTATTCACTGATCTTTTGTGAATAAACATTTGCGAGCACTGTAATTTGACGTTTATCAAGTACTTCACTTGGTGCAAAATTACTTACATGTCACTAAAAAACCCCATTCTGACATTGCTTAGCTCAGGATTTTGTTGCTTCCCGTACTTGAGGTTCTTCCCATTAAAAAAGGAGGAAAAAAAAAGTACCTGGGAAATGCCAGTGTTCAAAATCAACACTAAAAATCAGGTCCTTGGAGAAAAAGAGTAATTATAGAAAGATTATAAATGAAAAGCACAAAATGGCATTAAGGTAATGGGGTCAGATCATAGGCGATAAGCTGAGCTATTGAAATAAGGACATGTGAAGACTGCTGTCAGAAACCTACAGTTCCATCAACTTAATGAAAACCCCACCACTAGTGGTTTTGATTACAAGCCCTTAGCTGTCCCAACTCTCTCAAGATAATGTCATTTAAAATTCACTTCTTTTTAAAATGCAACTTCTCTGCACAAAGAATTAGTCTGGATCAAGCACACCAGTACTGTGGTCTGACCACTAAACCACAATGCATTTATTTCTCCTTCTGCTATGCACTGCCTGTACCAAGCTACATATCTAGACCACACAGTGTTGCTTATCAAGCAGTGAGGCTGAAAAGTATAGGATTAAAGCTCCAATTCGGAAAAGCCTTCATCTTCAAGAAAGACATTTAATCGTATATTTAGGTGCCCCTTCGTATCAAAGCCTGAATATTTTGCTTTGCTGCAATGAGATTATTAAGAAGTTAAACAAGTACTTACACTTTCTAAAACTGTGGTGCCAAAAAGAAGCAACAAGATCTGCAAGCAGAAGGTCTAATTTTAAATACATTCAGAATTACTGTATTACATCTGTGCCTTAATACAGCAAGCACTTGATTACACACACGTACAAGGAAAACCCATTTCTGGATTACCATAATATGCTCCCAAGCCAAAGCATTAGCGAGAATAAAAGCATTTCAATATCTGTTCTCTTTGAGCAGAGATTACAAAAAGTCAGATGTATAATATTTCATGACAGCTTTCTGCACTGTAAGATGTTTATTTTAAGAAAACATGTTTAAAGAACAAGCAGTCTAAGTAAATGTGCTGCCTGATACATGGGAACACACCAAAGGCAATTTCTCTCACTTGTTTTCATTGGAATGGCTGGGGAAAAAAAAAAAAAAGAGAGAAAAAAAAAAAGCCTTTAAGCTGCTGCTCAAGAAGCACTGGCTGTATGCAGCATTTCCCTGTCATGCCAGTAACTGAAAAATAAATATATCAAATACTTTGAAAGGAATGCAATGAGTGGGAAGCCTCTTGAAGAAAAAAAAAATAAATATATATATATATAAAGAAATAAATATATATATACATATACATATATATATGGGACAGACTGCACTAATTATGAATATCACCCAGCTTCCTGCCAGACATTTTTATACCAGCATTACAGGATGCCTAAAACACACACTGAACAGCTTTCCAAATCTCGCATGCTCCTAATAATTTCATTCTAATAATCAAAATGTCATTAAGGTATATGTAAATCAGCCTCCACAAGTCTTTGAGAGCACACTTGAGGGGGCAGCATTTTTACTGCACTATAATACTGAGGGATGAATAACTGAAATTTTACACGACCAGTAACTTCTAGCAACTTGGCACCAGTATGTCCTTGGGGAGGTTTTCTCTGCAAGAAGAACATGGATAGTAACTGAATACAACAAATCACTACTCTTTTTTTTTTTTCTCTCCAAAAGAGATGTGACCTTTTGCAATTGTAGGAAACCTCTATGCAGGGGAGGAAAAAAATGGTCTTCTCCCCTTTCCATTCCTAAAACATGGGGATTGCAAGAAAAGGCAGTCTAAGAGGTAGCAGCAATAAATGTTGCTACTCTTGGCTGACAAGCAGCTAGAAAAAGCAATTCTGATCATTTAGAGGTAAAAACATAAAGCCTAAAAGACAGGTAACGTAGCCTCTTCCTTAACCAAACCACACAATGGCAATATTGAATCCCTGAAGACAGGTGTAAGCCTCTTTGCATGGAATAAGGTCAGACCATTGTACTGCAGAAGCCACTGCTTTCACTCACTTCTGCTGGAACCATGTGTTCAAGGCACAGCTCTGTCAACACTGGCAGGCTGGAGAGCCCTAGCTCCCTACACCACACCCACCAGACATAAGTCCTGGGTAGGCCTGGGGGCATCAAGTTTGGGATGACCCAGAGGAAACAAACTTACTATGCCTAAGAAGCATGATGGTGTTTACAGGTGGCAGGCTATGGTGATACTTCTGATCCAGCAGGCAGCCGAGAGACAGAACCCCCCTGAAGTTTTATTCTCACCCTGGGAGTCACAAGGCTAAAGAAAGTTTATCAGCACAACATGCTGTGACACAGGTAATGTGCAGCCAGACAACAGAATTGATGTGTTTTGGCATCAAACATTTCCAAATATTTCCAAAACACATTGAAAGAACAAAATTATACCAAGTGGGATTCCAAGTATTGGTTAGCAGGTCTAAGATTAGATTAAAGCTTATCTAAATTAGCCTCTCCTACTCTTAATGCAACATCTGTCACTGCTAAACTACAAGGAATTTCCACCCAAACTAGTTTGGTGCACTTTTAACTTCCTGTTGGCAAGAGGTAACATACCACTATTAAAGAAAAACATACTCTTCATGACATTAATGACAAAAGCAAATGATACATCTTCTTTTCTGACCACATGAAGGCTTTTGGTAAGCATAACATTTGTTAAGTTAAAAAAAAAAAAAAAAATCAGATTTTTGGAGGTGAAATGGGTTGACAACTTGGCTCAGCTGGAACCGGAATAGGAAGTCAGATGTAACAATTTGCCTTTGACACAGAAAAAAAGTGTTTATTTTTGTTACTTGGATGACAAAACCTTAGGATGCATTAATTCCCTGAGCTGGAATGTTGCATAGTTTAGACAGGGTGTGTTCATAAGGTATTTGTGGCATTGGCTTGGTCTAACATCAAGGATTTTCAGAAGATATTTGTAAACATGCATTGTTAAAGTGAAAGCAATGGAACATTACTTGACAGTAGGACCAATCTCATCTATTTATTCATAGTATGCGCTCCTCTTTTACGAGGAAACTAACCAGGCTGTCAGGCTCCTCTGGATGGAGATGACTCCTTTTTCAAAGCATCTTATGCTATATTTGGAGCAAGTCCTTACTGCAAGACAAGCAGGTCAAGGCAAGTGGAGACGTGACACAAAGCTAGACCTCAAAAGTGACAGCAAGGAACTTCTTCAGGCCAAAGGAAGCATGCTGACTTTGCAAGAAGATGAAGGAAGACTCAGCTGACAGCAACAACGAAACTAATACTCCACCAAAACCTGCAAAAACATCATATACTAAAAAAAAAATGTAGTGAATACCATCTTTTGACAAAAACTACACATCTTTCGGTATTTATGTTTAGAAGGGACAATCTAAGGATTTTTTGTCCCCCATTGTTTGCATTAAGATGATAACTTTAATATCTCTGTCATTTGATTTTTTCAGGCCAAGAAACTTGCAAACTTGCAAAATTATGGTCCTACAGTCTTTGTTCACTACAAGCATGGAAAAGCACTTTCACACAACTTTAGATTTACATCAACACAAATTAAAGAACAAGTTAATTCTCCTTTTATAACAATTTCTGCGTGACTGATAAGGGAGTAAAACTAAAACGTATAATGTTTTAAGCTGTCCCTATCTAATCTTACTCTCAAAAATACTGCCCATTATTACAGAGGAAACACACTGTTCAAGGTAACCAAGATAAAAAAAGTAAAACATTGAAAACTGTCCTTGATCCAAGTGTGTCTCAATGACTCAGCTGAGGGACACACACTATCCAGTGGTAACATTCAAGTCTTAGCTACAGCGACATTCAGTGAATCAAAGACTTGGAGTCAAATCTGAAGATTACACTGTGAGTAACTCGCCACCACTCATATAAGCATTTTCCATTAAGAAAGCAACATAAAGCTACTAACTATACTGGAGTTTGACAGGAAACAGTAGACTTACTAAGAAGTAACAGCATAGGTTTGGACCTGGACATGAGCAGGTTGTATTGAAACTAAACATATGCATTTACTCAAGTAACTACTACTGCTTCTCGTAACTGGTTATTAAACTAATCAGAGTGTATCCCTAAACCACTCATCTGGCAGATCCAGAATGACCAAAGTCAGCTGCAACTGCAGATAAGGACAGAGTACTGGGCAAGTCCCAGCTCAGGTCAGATTCACATTGATGAAAAAAGAGAACTGCAGTAAAAAGCCCCTGAGCGTCTCTCAGCTTGTTCTCCCAATATACACGTTTGCTCTTCCTCATTTCCAGCCCACACATGGGAAGAGCAATCATGCCAGCCTACAAGGAGACAGCTCCTGGGAGGGGGTCTCCTCCTGGGAGGAGATTCCTTCCACACTGCCTGCTGCTCCATTGATCAGGATGCAAATGTGGGGCATCTCTAATCTCTGCAGGGCTTCATGTACATGCTACTGAACGGAAGATGCAAAATATGCTGGAATAATAATAATAGCTTCAACCACAATTAGTCTTAAAGCTCTTGACTGACTTTAACAGCCACATATTTTTTAAATGACCCAAATAAACTCACTTACATAAATAATTTTTTTTTTTGCCAGAGAATGCTCTATTTTGATCTATATCTTACTAACTATGTAAGACTAAAGGACATTTTCTTAAGCTTGAGTCAAAAAGCATTGCAGCAAGTCAACTGATGATGCTCTCTATCATGTGATGCGATATTATCTCATTGTTGCCTTACCCTCTCCTATCTGACTTTCTGCATCCACCTTCTTGTATTTCAGGTTCTAAACTGTAGGGAATGTACATGTACAGGGAATACAGTTTCTCAGGAACTCTATGCAACTACTTAGAAATACAGATGGTACTGCAACACATAATAAAGCCTAAGTGTACATCACATGCAGTCAGAGGTTTGCATTCATAATTCCCTCACTTCAATTCCAAATTTGAACCTTCATTACAGAAGTAATTTTAAAGGAGAACAGCAATGTACAAGACTTCAGCCTTGACAGCCTTACTACGTGTTAAGATCTGGCTAGTCTCTACATGATCTCAGACATGAAGTCAAAGTGCTGCCAATGGGAGTGTTTCCAACAACTCCAATGGACCTGCTTATGTTGCAAAGATAAGCAGCTTGGAGAACTTGAAATAAGTTGCCCCACCTTCTAAATACTCAGGAAAATGAGTACTGAGAACACAGCACTGAAGGAACTCACAGACTATACTTCAGGGTGATGATCTTACAGAAACCTTTCTAAAGGGATCTTTCTCCTAACCGGTCCTTTAATTATGACCACGATACCTAATGCCCCTCAAATAGGCATTTTATCCTTATTATTAAGGAATTAGGAAAAGCTGCTATAGCAAGAATTCTTCACTTCTTTTCTACTCCTCTCCCCTGTAGAGAAACTTCATGTTTTCTTCATTTGTCAGCTTCTCCTCTCAAAATGTGCAAAGCTAGGTTAAAACTGGTGAAGCCATGAACACTGCTTGTGTATTTGCAATAAAAACTTTGACCAATCCAAAACCCACATATCTTTAAATTAGTACTGGATAAATTATATATATGTGGCTTTTACCCCACTCCAGACAAAGGCCATGCCTGCTTTTCCCACAGATCCTCCTTGTGGACAGTAATGAAGATTCCCCACCACTGAATCCCACAATGAAACTTTGAAGAGGTTAAGAGGGTGAAAGATTGCATCCTCTCCATTGTGCAAAACCTCAGCAAACAGGTTATTGCTGGCCCTGTAGATGTTATCTCAGTCCTATAATGAGGAAACCCCATTGGAAAGGTTTCCAGGACCAGTAGTTTTCACTGCTGTGAAAAAGTTTCAAGGAGCACAATGGTAAATAGACCACAGGATCAGTTATTTTGCCTCAATGACTGCATCTTTGTAACCTTTTGGAGTGAACATCACACAGAGCACACAAACTTTCCCATCTTCTGCTCAGAAATAAATCAGGGCCAATATGTACGACACGGCTTCTAATCCTGGAATTTTCTTTGCATGCAAATGATTAGCCTAAATACTACTGTCATGAAAGCTATATATACATGAGCAAAGAATTTGCCTCTAGGCTTTTATGTACTATATGCTACCGTAGCCTAAGTAGAGGCAGCCTTGAAGGACCTGTTTCAGTCCCTGAATACAGAGCTACAGCTATTCTGTTGGAGTGGCTTTTCCTTTTTGCAAATATATAGAGCACATAAGTGTTTTCTGTTCTGCACATTTACTCTCTGGCAGTCTGAAGATACAATGGTTTGCATAACCAATCGAGAATATTAAAGCTTCTGTCAGGCACCCACAGAGTGGCCACTTTTCACTAATGACTCATATCTTTCCCTCCACTCCTCATTACTACAGCAGAGTGAAAAGCTTGGAACAAACTGAAATACTCAATTAAAAGGGAGCTGTGTGATCATGACAGTAAAATGGTATTTTGTTCCTTCTGGTAAATAGTAATTTTGCACTCTGTTTGTCTCCTCATCAGCATCTCTTGTCTCTCCTTGAGACAAAAAGCAAGCAAGTCCCCACAGGAAGAAACCCCATACAGGGGATGTGTTCTAGTGTGCACAAACTCACACACAGATGCTGGATTTTTCTGCAGCAATACGCTGGCTATAGTTTTCATGAATGGCATGTCTTGACTTCACCATCTTCACTGGTTACACCTACAGACCAACACCAAAACACACATTAACAAGTCCAAATTCTGGAGTCATATAACAGTCCCACTCACAGTCACCCAAGTGCTATTATTTATAGTCTGTACAGAAATTTTCATTAGGTTTTCTAGAAACATAAGTTATACAAACACTCCCTTGAATACAGTATAGCTGAGATCTGTCTTGCTTTAGAGAGGTTATCTGTTCTGTAGCAGGAGCTAGGCTCACATGGCCCAAATCACTGTGCCTAGCACTGGCTGGCTTTGGGACTCCAGAGATACAGAATCACTTAGAAGCATGAGGTACAAGGATGATTGTAGGTTCCAGAAGCAAGTAGCTTAGACCTTGTCAAGGTCAAAATTGCACTTGCAAACACCAAGGACATTCAAAGAATCATGTAAGCTAACAGCATTTCTAACTATGGATTATGGATTTTTCCTTGGAGGCTAAGCAGATTCCTCAAGAATCTCAAGTAAGAAAACACCCAGGTACTGGGAAACCACAATAATTTTCCTTTCTTAAAAGAGAACAAGAGAAAGCAGAAATGGGGAACAGCTATATCGTTGTGTAGTGGTATCAATACACACAAAGAGATCTAGAAACTGCAACAACAAAATGTGGTTTATATAGTTACACTGGTTGGTTGGGTTGGGTTTTCTGCCCCCTTTCTTTTTCCTGAAGTGTTTGTAATGTAGCTAACCTACTCACACTCTCAAAACTAGAAATTTCCACTCAACACCTCTGCCCCTCCCCAGAAGACTAGGAGTTGGAAGGAGTTCACTTCAGCAGGAAGTGAAAGATGAGGTCCTTTGTAATTTGAGATAATATTCTTTTATTAAGTGTTTTAGTATCTGCTAGGAATGATCTATTTTTTGAATGCAATGCCCACTCAGTTCCCACTGAGCTGAAACCATTTACAAGAGACACAGAAAAAGATTACAGAACACTATTTTCTTACTGATCAGCACAAAGTTATTTGGCACAAGCATCTCTGTAAATGTTTGTCCAAGACTGGGTAAATTTGCAGTGTACGATGGCCCTCAGACCTGTACTCCTCTCTATCAAGTGAGAAGGCTCATAGTCTAGCATGAGAGTTCAGCTGTGCTTTAGCAGAAACAGAAAATGCTAAAGGCTGAGCTTAGTATCACTGTTATCTTTCCCTCTGGATCTGTTCAGTATTGGCTTGTTCCATGTTCCCCTTCATAAACAAGCAGAAGATTAATTTTGAGATTGAGTGAATGCAAGGTTATGCCTGGCTCTTGGGCAATAAAGAGCATTTTTTAAATGCATTGTACCAGGCTGAGCCTTGAAGCAGGGGGAGAGAATGGAACTGGACCCATTTCCCACTGAGTACGCAGAGGACAGATCCAGAACCATCTTTACCTTATGAAGCTGAAGGCAACATCTGCTTTGGTATGTGTGAGGAGGATAAGTGGACAC
The DNA here is from genome assembly GCA_013400475.1 of Tricholaema leucomelas. Taxonomy (NCBI): domain Eukaryota; kingdom Metazoa; phylum Chordata; class Aves; order Piciformes; family Lybiidae; genus Tricholaema lacrymosa; species Tricholaema leucomelas. The sequence goes on from WAAF01013955.1 coordinate 128,917, forward strand.
AGTTCGTGGCAACATTGGCAGCCTGACACAGTATTTTTTCATGTGTGCTTGTGACATCATGGGTTCAGAGCTGTACTTATGATCTCAGATCACAGTACTACTAATGCAGGAGATATTTATGGATCTGGCATGTACAATCTATAGGCACTTTGTAGTTTCAGACCCTCTCAAGAAAACTCCCCACACAAGAAGGACAGCAATTCTACAGAAGTGCTCTGAGCTACACATCAAAGTAATACACTCCACTGGGTCTCACCACTAAAAGGGGCAACACTGTAAGGTCTGGACAGGGTGAATTTGCACAGGGCTCAGATTTGTACATAGATATTATCAGAAGCATACTAATGAACTGGAAACATGGCCAAGTATCAGCACTGCTTGCTTTCCTGTAAAGTGACTTGCTGCTTCTCAGTTCCATTTTAAACTGAAGATGGTAACAAGGACTAGTACATATATATTCCTCCTCCAGCAGAAAGGAAATGCCAGATAACCACTTCCATGCTGTTGATTTATTTCTGCAAAGCTTACGAAGCATCTAGAGATTCTAGTGTAAATCAAGACATTTCCTGCTTGTTTACTCTTTATATTGTTAACTTTTGCTCCAAGTATACCACTGCACAAAACCACCAAAATGTCACCACCTGTGGAAAAGAAGACAGTGACTATCAGCAAGGAGCACAAGGAATATAGTTCCGCATGGGGAACAGAAAGTAGGCCAGACTGTCAAATGTTGTTCCTGCATGAAGTGTAGGGAGGATTCCACGTTCTATGAGCAGCTAGCACGTTGTTATATACCCCACTGGACAGTAATGGGAGAAAAAAAGAGTTCAATTCTCATCACTCTGGCTTGGCTCTGGAACAGCTCCAGTTCATTTTGAAGGAATAGCTCCCACTTTACCGCAGCTTTAGACCTTTGCAAACACATACCTCTCAACCCATAATCTAAAATATTACTTTTGGGAGCATAACTGCAGTCATCCCCTTATAAACGTGCTGTCGTTAGATTCACTGAGGGAAGGGTTTCAGCCACTTCCATGCTATGACAACAGCCCATACACCCACTCACAACTCAGGCATAGACAAACCCCAAACAAGGCAAGAATCAGGTCAGTGTATTTCTTTCAGAAAATATTTAAGGACAGGATTTTGAAACTTCTGTTTCCAGAAATACTGGTATCCTAAACCCAGTGCCATTTGCCCTTCAGGCTGAGGGTTAGCCAAACATATCACATTGCTGTGTCTGCTCACAGTCAGTCAGAAAGGTGAATGGGGGTGTTTCAGTCATTTTTGCTAAAACTTCCTTCTTAAAAGCATTCAGTGTCTATTTGTCAAGAGGAAGGGAAGTCACCCTGCGACACTTCCTTAACTAAAGTCATCCTAACTACTACTTATAGTGCTCTCTGAAGGAAGGTGTTTGATAAACTTATATGATTAGGAAGCAGAGTGTCTTTGCACTGCAGAAAATATAGTGGCTTATGATAAGCCAGACCAAAGACCTTCATTACCAAAGCAGCATTGTACTGATAAAGCCTTATGATGAGAAAGCAGGCAAACATGCCAGTAAATGTTGTTTTCTGTTCTCAGTGTAAGAAAATTTTAGAATTCAAACTCAAAAAAGAAATATTGTATATTTAGTAAATGCTTACATAAACCACATAATCCTATACCTTGAACAGATTAGAAGTGTTACATTAACAGCTATAACACAGATCAGCATATTTTTCCTTCCCAATAGCAGCTGTATGAGGCTGTGGCAGAAGAAATGCCTCTAAACCAGGAGGGAATCTCTGCATTTTAAACTTGGGCTCTCTCCAGCCTAATCCGAATGAACAGAGTTCTTGTATTTAAACTATAACTGATATATCACTGACAGTATGCCATTTTAGCAACTTCTTTCCACACGGGTATATCCCAGCACTGCAGCATTTTCAAACACTTTACACAGATGTTACTTTAAAAGTTACACTGTCTAAAGTAATTTCACCCTTTTGGTGAAGTACTTGATGCCTGTTTAATTTTATGTGCCTTTAACAGTCAAGACTCCAGTATTTCTTTTTGCCTCAGCCTTAAGCACCACACAGTTTGATTTTAGCCAAACCACAAATAGCATTTACTTTAGCTCTTTAATCATTCAATTTCTTTTCTACTTCTTTTTTTTTTTTTTTAACTAAGCCTTTTTTACTTTCTCCTATTAGAAGCAAATGCTTGGTTTCTGTTGTTTAAGAGAAAAGACAGACAGAAAGCTGTTCCAACATACCTTGAAAGGAGAGCAGCATTCACGGCCAGCTGTGTGACTTTCAATAGCTGCACTCAGATTCCAGGATTCCAGCGTTCTCAAGAACCACGATGTCACAAACCCGTGAAGCTTACAACCAGGAGCCGAGGCAGATTGCTCTCACACACCCTTCCTCTTCTCTGGGTGTCTGACAGCTGGACTCTTTTTAGGACTGCAGCAGGACTTGTGTGCCAGCCACTCTGATAAATCATCCCCTCCCTGCTATTAAGAGCATGCTGCCATTATATCTTAAAAGCACGTCACAGCTTGTATGCAGTAGCTGTGGGAAAGCTGCATTTATTTATACAGGAAGCTTGAGCACAGCACTTCCTACTTCCCATCCGAGTCTCAATTCAACTGCAGGTGATTACTTAAACCCTGTCGGCTTCCAGCCAATGCATACCCTACATTCTTATTTGGGTATCTGTGCTGCTTGCAATCATAAATCTCATCTGAGCCCTGACAAGATAAAACTGAAAGAGGCAAGGCACTAGATACGACACTCACAAACACCCTCCCAATTGCCTTTTAACCTGTGTTAGGATAGCAGTTTGCATAGCAGCTGCCCTGCCAGCAGACAACGTCTGAAACATTGCTGGCTTCTGCTTAGCTGTGAAAAATGTTATCGAAGAGTCATTTCTTTGTATTGCAGGGGAAGGAAGCAAAAATTCTAAACTCACAAATAAATATCAGTGTGATTTCAAGTCTGACTGCTTAAAAATGATGGTGCTCTGCTTATTCTGCCAGTATTATAATCTTGGCTGTTTAGGCTGGGTTTGAACACAATAAGGACTGGAAATTCTGTAGTTCTGTATTCCAAACCCACAGGTGTGAATCACACCAGTCATGCAGTAGGTGAAGGTGTTATTGTGCCACATGATGCCGACCCCTCAAGAACCCTTCCTGCTGTAAGAAATTTACCACACCCCCAGATAAGAAGTATAGATACAACCTGAGTGCAGGGGGTGCATAAAAACAGAGGGAGAAACAAGCATAGATGCTAATCTATAATTTTCTCTTGATGATGAAGTAAGTTTCCTTTGTACTTTACGTGATTATTGCTGGCATTTTGCCTTTGGTAATTTTCTGTGAACACCAATGCATAGGCATTTCTTCCAGGGTATACAGAAGCTCACAGCTGATCCTTTAGTTATTTTCAGACAATTACACTGCATCAGTTAATTTATGGAAAGGCATAAAGCTTGTTTAACTTTACTTCAGCCTCCTTGCACCTATGCATTACAGCTTTGCTTGAATTACAACATACTCCTTCCCTCTGTGAATAACTAAAAATTGGATTAATCTGTTCGACATTATATAAGTGTCTATCTGAAGAGGGAGCAAATGATCACCAGAAAAAATACAGCTGTTCCAACATATGGAATCATGTTGATCCCTACAATATTCATCAGTAGGATTACAATAGGATTAGGCAACTGTGTCATGGACATTGCCACTAGAGCTAGTGGAGCATTTTCCACCAGCAACAGACTTTATCCTCTGCAGTGAGCAACCCAAGACAGCACTCAAGAAACACCTGGAACTTAGAGCTATTTTTCCACTGCAAAGAAGTAGCGAAAATCTGGAAATCTGTTTCAAATTTCACAATTAGAAAAGGAGTCTCCTTCAGCAATGAGATTTTTATCCTCCATCTTCTGTTCTAGTATGACATAGCTTAAACTTAAATCACTGTCTTTTCCCTGTCTCCTAGATCTTCTTCTGCAACGGCTACCTTTGCTGTCCTGCCCCCATCACACAGATAATTGTGAGACCACAGATGAAGCACAGCAAGAAGAGTCATCTTGTTCTAAGCTCTTGTGCTCAACACCAATAAAAGGACAATTATCTCAAGGAAGAGAGCAGTGAAGAAAGATGAAGAAAATCAGTTCACCCACATAAGGAAAATGGCTAGTCAGTAGGTCCAGAAGTAGAGCAGAACATCTGGTTTGGTACTTACACCTTGCTGGCTCAGTAAAACAAAAACAATATTCACTGCAGTAGCTTCCACCAGTCAAAAGAAACAACTGCAAAAAATCCTAATCACCTTCCCCTCAGATAACTGATGAGGGCAGCCTGTATCTAGGGGGCTGCTCTTCTGAATTAAGAAAACTAGATTAGTCTACTAAAATGCAGATAAATTCTGGAAACTTCAGCTGTAAATATCATGTGATATTTTTATCCCATTTCCAACTATGCATCTCTATACAAGGAAGTTATAAACATGCAAAACTGCTTACAGTAAAATGAATTTTCCCTTAGACATCACAAAACTGGTGAGACACATCATGAATGTTTCTCAAGACAGCAATACATTTCTAGAGTATTGCTCAGTTAAAACCGAACCAGTGGGTTAACCTGTCTGTCTCCCCCAACACAGAAGTGTGGGAGAAACAGTACACAAAAAAACTCTGGGGTGAGACAAAGAGTGAGATAAGCATTTACTGAGCAAATCATATAATTGTAACACAAATGCACAATTACCTTAGCCTTCTTGCAGAAAAAGCACAGCAGAAAGCAGCAGTAAGCAGCAGTAAGCAGAAGCAGGTGAGCTAAAAATCCGAGTCAAGGAGCTACACCCCCATCCCTCCCTGTCCCACTGCCATCTCAGCAGAAGAGAGCCAACACCCCAAACTCAGAACCCAGAAACAGCAACTGGAACAGGACACCTCCCATGTTAGTTTGAAATTCAAACCCCATAGTACTGTGTTCCAGGCAGCACTTTCATTTTGAAGTTATCATGAGGCAGGATGGTATGAATAGCAGCAGATTAAAACTCAACCTATGACAAGTATCAAACCCAAAACTGTAGTGTCCAGATCTACATGCAGGACAATCACCTACTAATGCTCTGTGGGCAGCTGTTTGTTTCCCTGCTTCTGTCTTCACTTCCGTGCTTATGGAGGATCTCTGCAGCAAAGACGAGCTGAAGGTGATGTGGTTCTGTGCAAGACCTCAGGCTACAAGCACTCAAGATAATCAATACTAATGATTCTTTCCATTGCCATCACCAAAAGGTGTGACCTGGACTCTTAAGAGATCTGTGAAAATTATTTCTCTTCCAGCTACATACTCAGGTACTTCATAGTTTCACAGATGCACATCTTCTTGGCAAGCTAATTTTGTGAAGTGTTATGAGTCATGCTAAGATTGCTACCCAGCTCAAATCTCTGAATCTCTTAAGCCAGACTGATTGATTTCCTTTCTGAGCTAACAAATAAATAAAAAATACAAGTTCAGAATCTCACAAGATGCCAGTCAAAGCACAAACTAAGCCCTCCCCATTTGCTTTCTTGTTTGCTAACTGTGATATAAAACACAAAACTGAGAGGGTGTAATTAATTTTTGGACCCTCTTAAGTGATGCTTTTATAACTCCAAGGCTGGGGGAATGACTGAAACAACATATCCCAAGATGTAACATCAGCACAAATTTTTAATTGAGTTACTACTATCCAGAATGAGAATAAAGGTTGGCATAGTTAATTACTAACATTGCTGTGTCATCCTTGCAGCTACTTGGAATACTTATAAAATGACTAAGTCATTCTGGCATTAACTAAAATTACTAATTAATTTAGACATAGGAAGGTAAAAAAGTAATAGCACTGAGAAGCTCTCTCACATCCCCAAAATGGAATATCATTAACAGCAAGTTAAAATACCGAGTTACTGTATAACTTTTTCATTATAACTCTATGTAAAGAACGAGGATTAGAGAAAAAAAGCACTAGCTCAATACAGTTTTCAACTCATAAAAACCATGTAGCCCAAAAAATAGTTGCTATCCATAGGCATAAAATAAAAACAGGTTTAGAAAGAAGCTTTCTAAAACCAGACCCTAAACAAAATGTATTTTTAGCCACTCTATATGCAAATTACCCATTTTCCTATGGAAAATAACACACACACAAAAGAAAGAAAGAAACAAACAAAAAAGGCATTTGTATATGCAACAGAGGGTTTCACATGGAAAAAAGGTATCAATGTATAACATAACTAACACTGAAAACAAAACAAAAAGGAGTTCTGCACAATGCATATACTTATGTTAACTGAAGTTGCAAGTCTGATGTCCCTGATATCATGGTCTAAGAATAGTTTTCTCCAACGAAAAATATTTTAAAAGGGGACTATACCATCAAAAATAATTTGTAGTACCTTCATAAATCTAATGTTTTAAAAAAGGTCTTTTCAATATATGTATTTATATAACCACATGATGCTAGAAATCAGATGTTAGTGCAAAGCACAGACAGCTATGTAATATTTTGCATGCAGACAAGCTTTACTCAGAATACCCACAAGAAAATCAGGATCCCATCTTTTCCTGCTTAAATAACCCTGTCGTTCTACAACCACCTGACTCAATATGCAAGTTAGTCACCCACAAACCAGGCTTGAAATCTTCACTATTCCCTTAAACTAAAATATAGTAAAGCTTTAGTATAAAGTGGTTTGCAGTGAATTGGAAAAAAAAAAAAAAACCACAAAAAAACCCAAGTTAAATTATTTTGAAAGAATAGCAGGTAGAAATCTAAAGAGCTTTTTATCTTACAGTAAAAACATGAGTGGAATGGAACACTATCTACTGAACATTTATAATCATTACTACCTCAAAACATGTGGATTTCTCTCAGACACAAACTAGAGCACTTATAAGTTAGCTACCATAAGTAGGTAACTTATACTCATGCTACTGTATGAAGAAGGCAAAACGTGGTATTAATTAAAAGCTGTTGGTGCAACAGACCATCTCCAAACAAAACATGATCATGGCTTCCATAAAGCTCCGTATTTCTTCTTTATAGACATTTTTTCCTGTGTTTATACTCTGAAGTACTTCCTGACATACTGGGAACTAGCTTGTGGTATTTCATCTATATGTAACAGTGAAAGACTCAAATAGTCTCACCAGAAAACAGCAAGGAAACAGCCTGCTTTGGGGTGCTTAGAAATCTCAGCTTAAAGATCAAGGCCAATGGCTTTGACACTACATTACTGGAGTTCAAGTGCAACACATCTTCTTGGGGCCTGGAAGCATTCAGAGAAATTACATTTGACCCCTTGGGAAACCCTACTGGTGGCACAGCTCTACTGGTAATGCCACCAAGAGTGGCCTGTTTGCTACCAGCAATTGAACAGCTCTGCAACAGCTCTTCAGTTTCCACTAGCTCCTGCCTATTCACTAAATCAAGAACCAGGCCGTGAAAACAAGCTAGGCTGATATTAATCTACCATAAATAAAATATTGATTAATTGCCTCTGAACAACAAACATCCAGCTCAGAGCCAGCTGGCACTGACACCCTCAGCCTAGGGCATATCCTAGGCCATCTCTTTGCACTCAGACACAAGAAAAAGACAGGTTATTGTCACCCTTCTCCTTCACCTTCTCCTGTGACATGAGATATGCTAGTGACTGGTTCACAAAGCTACTGAGTCCCATGTCTACATCTACAGTAAGCACAGACACAAACCCTCCAGATGGCAAGAATCATAGAATGGTTTGGATTGGAAGGGACCTTTAAAAGTCATCTAGTCAACCACCTTGCAGTCAGAAAAGACATCTTTAACTAGATCAGAACTGAAGCTTCAATGTTTCCAGGGATGGGGCTTCTACCACCTCTACAGGAATCCTGTCCCACTGCCTCACTGCCCTATTAGAAATATCTTCCTCCCAATATCTAATCTAAATCCTCTTTCAGTTATCTTTCATCATATCACTACACTCCCAGATAAAAAGTCCCAATCCACTTTTTTCTGTAAGCCCCTTTTAAGTACTGAAAGGCTGCTTACAAGGTCTACCCAGGGCTTTCTCTTCTCCAAATTGAACTCCAACTTTCTTAGCCTTCCTTTATAGCAGAGGTGTTCTAGCCCATTGATCATTGTTGTGGTGTCCTCTGGACCAGTTCAAACAGATCCATGTCTTTCCTGTACTGGTGACTCCAGGGCTGAACACAGTACTCAAGGTGAGCTCTCACCAGATCTGAGTGGCAGACCTGCTGACCATGCTGCTTTTGATGCAGTCCAGATAACAATTGGCTTTCTGGGCTGTGTGTGCACATTATTGGTTCAAGTCCAGCCTTTCATCCAGCAATAACTCCAGTCAGTGACGTGATGCCACTATTCCTAGTGACACAGCAGCAGAGGCCACAGGACACCTCTCAGGCTCAGAGGCCGCTCTGCGCAAGCAGATCTACTTCCCCAGATGGAACACACATGGAGCTTCCCCCAAACCAGCACCACCCCATGAGCTGCTGGAGTAAAATAAAAACAACGATCTTGACTTGCTCCCATGTTCATGTGTAACACGAACAGATGTGGAGATGCTGAGTTCTTTTGAGGATGAGGTAACAAGCGAGAATTTCTGGTTGCAAAAATAGCAATTTATAAAGTAATCGAGGTGACCATATTGATTGCACACTGAAGAGGGGACACCAACATTTTTCTCCTTCCCAGCTCTCTTTTAAAGTATGCATTTGTTATAGCAGTGTATAAAGACTGCATGGGAAAAACTTAAGGCTTGGTTAAATGAATTGATTCTCTATTAACTGTGCTCACAGCTAAGCTTCAGAGCCTGGCACAGACTTTCAATTATGCATAGATTTTTTTGTTTCTTTCCCTTTTGACTGTGTGCCCAAAGTGACACAATCTGTTGACTTTTAATCAAGTGTTTTGGTAACGTACCTAGAATTGCAGTGATTCCAGACATCTGAATCACCATCGGTTTAAAAACTGACAGGGCAAAACTACCCTGGCAGCCAACACAGGAAGCTTCCTCTGTAAAACAGAAGGTCATCAACCTGTCCTTGTCATAAGAAAAAAATGTCCACACTGTTTTCACTTCTTCATTTCCATTGCTCCTTCTGTCCTGCCTCCAGCTCATAACTATCCTTCTTTGGAAATATAAGGAGACAGCTTTATTCCTTCCAGAACAAGTCAGTCTTTCATGCGATGGCTTTGCCTTATCCTGATGAGGATCTACTACAGACTTCACAGATCGCTAAAATGAAGGGACAATACACTGCAGCCCAGACCCTGTTGGTTTAACTATCCATTCTGGAGTCAGGGACAGGCAGGTCAAAGATGAGATGGAGCTGAGGTACCTAATGGTATGGCTATAAAAGCCAACAACAGGACTTCCACAGACATCTGACAGGCAGGACCAAAGTGTGGTTGATGTCTTTTCTTTGGTATTTAGGTATGACACAGACTTATGCTTTGGTTAATTTAGAGAGGAGAGAGAAATGGTTTCCAAGTTGAGAGGGGTCATTCCAGTGGGTTGGTTATGCAGGGGAATGCTGGAACTGAAACACACTCATATGGGAAAACCAAGGACTTGTCCCTCTCTCCCAGTATCATTCTCACTACTCAACCTCCAGGGACAGTTCCCCACACCATTACACTTTCTTTATCCTAGTTTACATCTCATGCATCCGGTGAGACCAGATGTGAAAAGGTTTGTCCAGATCCACTTTTTTTTTTTTTCTGAAGAATTTGATCATGCATTTAGATAACCTCAACTAAGTGAGCTTTCAAGAGTTTCTCAGTAGACCACAGCAGGGCTGTTTGAGAGAGCCTATCTCCTCCCTGCTGCTTTAGGCTGGCCACCTTTGCAATGACAGCATCTGACAAGGGCACAATACTACTTCCCCAATGAGAAGCAGCAACATCTTAAAATTCAGGCAGCTGCTTGCTGGCAGTCATCTTATTATATCACAGCTGTAGTAACAAACACCAGGATTTCTCCACATTCGGATTCCCTGTTAGATAAAACTTTTTTTCCTCTCCTCTGCTCAAAGCAGAGAAGACAGCAATTAAAATAATCTCTTTGAAAGGGCATCTTTAACATAGCAAGCAGTGGCTCAACAATAAATTCAATTTAACAGATCCAACAATCTCAAAGTAGGAATTCAAAAGTTGCTTGCTTGCTATAAGTGATGTAAGGATTTATTCAGCTGCACTGGAACAATCTGGAGCTTTTTAATTTAATGTTATTTATTCTTGTATCTGTTACACCCAGGAACAAGGCAAATATATAAAAATATGTGCTTTTTACCTAGTCATTTTTTAAGCCTTTTCTAGAACTAGGTATATCCATTTGGGCAGAGGGAATCTCTACGAAAAGAATCACCAGTTCATGAGACTGAGCAGGGGCAGAAGGGTAAAAGGCACATCAAAATCTTTGCTTTTCCAAACACTGCCAAAATTCAAGCAAATAGTATTTTCTGCCTCAGTACTATCTGTGGTCATTGAAGAAATGACAAGTGAACCTGTTTTTTTTGTGAAAATCCACTGGCTCCACTTAATTCCTCTGTATTTCTCAGAAGGAAATTTAAAGAGATTTAGGTATATCTTCCAACTTTTAATTTTATACATACCTATGTATTTTCTGGGATATGACAAAACAAACTAGTCAGGGACAAAAAATTATCATTAACTTCGCAGAACCATTTTGCACTGTATGATGTAAACAAAGCTTTGAAGCGTGAACTTTGAATCAGTGCAGATTGCATGAGTTCTGTCTTTCTCTGCCCAGGGTATATGAATTCAAGGTGGCTGGTGAATTCTGCCTACAACTAAATAACTATTTTTTCCTTACACTACCCTTGGGATAACTCTCTACATGTTTGCAATTTAAAAATCAAGGGAAAAGCTATTTCCTATGTCACGGGGGTCATCATGGAAGAACAAAAAGAGGGTTTGGACAAGAGTACAAACAACTGGCTTACTTACATGGAAAATGTCCTTCCATCTCTCTCCTGTTCCATATGACCAAAGTTAGGTCAGCTTCCACATGCAGGAGATTGATGGAAAGAACTTTCCAGATTGACAAGGAGGTCTGAAATAATACTAAGTTTAAGCAGAGTAAGGGCCAAAGGCAAGGAAAACATTTGACTCTCTTGAATATTAAATTAATGGCATGAAGAGACTGAGCATAGAGTCACAGAATGGTTTAGGTTGGAGGGGACCTCAAAGATGATCCAATTCCAACCCCCCACCATAGGCAGGGACATCTCCCACTAGAACAGATTGCTCAAGGCCTCATTCAACCTGGCTTTGAACACCTCCAGGGAGGGAGCATCCACAACCTCCCCGGGCAACCTGTGCCAGTGTCTCACCACCCTCACTGTCAAGAACTTCTTCCTAACATCCAGTTTAAATCTCCCCTCTCCCAGTTTAAACCCATTACCCCTCATCCTGTCATTATAAGACCTTGTAAATAGTCCCATAGTCCCTCCCCAGCCTTCCTGCAGGCCCCCTTCAGATACTGGAAGGCTACTCTAAGGTCTCCTCCAAGCCTTCTCTTCTCCAGGCTGAAAAGCCCCAACTCTCATAGCCTGTCCTCATGGCAGAGGTGCTCCGAGCACCTTTGTCTCCCTCCTCTGGATTCACTCCAACAGTTCGATGTCCTTCCCATGCTGGGGGCTCCAGAACTGCACACAGTACTCCAGGTGGGGTCTGACAACAGCAGAGTAAAGGGAGAGAATCCCCTCCCTTGCCCTGCTGGCCACACTTCTCTTGATGCAGCCCAGGACCCGGTTGCTGTCTGGGCTGCGCATGCACATTGCTGGCTCATGTGGAGGTTTTCATTAACCCAAACCCCCAGGTCCTTTTTCCCAGGGCTGCTCTCCAGCCATTCACTACCCAGCCTGTATTTGTGCTGTCTCTCTCTCTGGTTTTGTTTCAAGCATAATGTGCGTTGGCCCTAATGAAAAAACTTCAAGTGAAAGGGAAGAAAAATCATACACACTTAAGAATATTTCTACTATTCCAAACAATTATAACATTTCTAACATATAATAAAAGAAAAAGCTATTTCAATGTTGCATGTTTTTTTTCCTTTCTACAATCAGGTCTTAAAAGTAACCTTTTAGCTTTGTATAACAGAACACTGGAACAGGCTCCCCAGAGAGGCTGTCGAGTCTCCTTCTCTGGAGGCTTTCAAGGCCCATCTGGATGTGTTCCTCTGTGACCTGAGCTAGATTGTATGGTCCTGCTGTGTGGCCGCTCGCCACAATGGCCTGGTTCAATAATGGCAGCACGTGGTCATCAGCATGCAAACACCAATGTGGTGGACAGCAAAATGGCGTTTATTAACGTGTAGCATGGGATTATATAGGATAGGTAGCAACATCACTTCCTTCTGCTTGCATCACAGACAGGAAGCTAAGTATAACAAAGGAATCATAGAGAAATCATAGAGAGCACAGAGAGGAGCCCTATCTTTCCGTACCATCGCGCCATCTTCAGATCGCCAAACCCTATCTGCAACACGTCTCTCGCAGGGGGATTGGACTCGATGATCTCTTTGGGTCCCTTCCATCCTGTGATCCTGTGATACTGAGAACTTCACAGCTTTATAAGCAACATAACCGAAAAGACAACAAACTGTACTTCCCAGTTGCCTCACAGAAAGCAAACTCAGTGGCAGAATCGATACGAAGCATGTCCAGCACTCCTGTTGGTGTTCACAAACATCTCACCAGTCTTTGAGTGTCGCGGGAGGAGCAAACTGCCACAGGCTTGCTGTGAAAATGACAGGAAGCACCTCTCTGGGCTGATGAAACTGGAACAAATACACTGCTTCCTACTGAGCACAGCCTGGGAAGAAGCAAGAAGTTGCATCTAAGAGCCTTCTGAAATATGGTGATCAGCAGAATATGTCACAGGGTTTGCAATTTTAGGGTTTATAATCTTTTACAGGTTTTACAGCTTCTTGTCTTTGGATTAAGAAAAATACATGATGATGTGAAATGTAACACCCAAACACTGGCTAGGGAAACAATCTGTACAGCAGGAGAAGATAACTTATTTCCACTATGATTTTATTTATTACATTGGTTTAAGGATTTGTAGAGTTTCTGGCAGTTCTGTGTAATTATTTTTCAGGAGCAGTTGTTTCTCTCCCCCAGAAGCAAAATGACAGGAAGCATGAATCAAGACTGCTTAAAAACTAAAATAACAACTTCCTTTGTCCTTATTGATAACATTCTTGGGTTTGTGACCTGAGTGGGTATTTGTGACTGTGTTGACTGTGGGAAATCTTTTTCCAGTGACTCACTATTTTGATGCGATATTTTACATAAAGCAAACAGTTGTTCTCCTGTGTCATTTCTTCTGTTGTTAAAAGGATTAGGAGGAAAAAGAAGGAACTGAAAATTATGTAGGAAGAATAAACACAATTCATGTTTGACAGGAAGTTAGATGGATGTTCTGCTGAAGTTAATTTTCACTAAACACAGCAGAGTATGGCATAAATGGAGAGATACTGATGGCAAGGGAAAATTTCTAAGAGTCAGCTTTAGCTGTTTGATTGTCTGTCCCAAGAACAGAGAAGTTACTTTAGCTTCCTTCAACTGGAAAAAAGTCCACAACAAATCTTTTATCATTTAGTGTAACAGTCCATGTGCCACAACGTTTTGGATTCAATTACCAAATTATGTTATTTTTTCTATGAGAAGGCTACAAAATGCTGAGGAATTTTAAGGTCTGTTTGTTGTAAAAGTGTTTCTGGGTAAGTTGCTGAAAAGAAGTCAATGAGAAAATTACTTTCCTCACTCAGAAGGTATTGTAAAATATGACTTTCCTAAGGAATCAAGATTTTTTAATTAAGTAGATTCCAAACTTGCACGTGAAAAAATGGATGAGCACGAAAGCTAATGAAGACTGATTTCTAAGGAATTGTGAGCCTTAACAATACTAAAACAATAACCCTAGCTCCCTGATGTATTCCCATTCCAGAGGCCGATTAGTAGGCAATATAGATGATGCTGTTTTTCTGACTGCTACCAGAAAATGTACTACAGTGAAGCACTACCTGCCTTTATACATTAATGGATCAAAAATTTGTCAAGTGTGCCAGCAGACAGAGTAATCCACGTGAGCTCTATTTCCTTAAGAAACACAGTTAAGCAGAAGACTTCACTCAGATGAAACCATTAAGGACTAGACTACATTTCACAAAATCACAGCAAAAGTCAGTGCACTCTATTAGGTACTCTTCAGACTTGTGACTAAGTACCATATTTATGCTTTGTGGTTACCATCCTGTTTCATTATATAATACAGCAAGAAGCAAAGAGGAAAAGATTTCATTTGATATTCTGGTTTTGGCCAAGGGAAGTAAACTTTAGGACTTCAATGATAGGCTTTCCACCTCCTCAACAAGAAATACCTGCAGAACAGATACAAGATTTAGATTTATTTTTTTTTTAGGCTTTGCCACAAACATCCTCTGACCTTGGAATAATGAACTAATTTTATCATTTGCAACACCACAGAAAACACCCTTACTTGTGCCCTGCATGTCTTGGATGCTTTGTTATTGTGCAGGGGCACCCCAAATTCCTCTCTTCTCGCTCTCAGTCTGTGGGTTTGAATGGGAGAAGGAAGGCGCAAAAAGCTGCTTCCCCCTCCGCTGCCCTGCAGGCTTGAAGGGGGGCAGCAAAAGGATGCCTTTTCTGCACGTGGGCTGACCCGTGTGGAAGCCTGCACTGGAATCGGGCTGGTGGTTGGCTGGGTTTTCATGCCCAGTATAAATGGTAAATGGACACTTTGTCTAGAAAAAGGATAAACAGAGGAAGAGTTCCCGCCTTGAGAGTTCTTGTCTTGAAAGAGCTTCTGCCTTAACAGAGTGTCCGGCAGGACAGGTTTCTGCCGTGACTGGACTGTGCCCAATTTTGAGGACCATCTCCCACCTCAAGTGAAGTGGAAGACTGAAGGCTGTCCTTAGGCTCATCTCCAGTGCACCTGGTTTTAACCTTCTCCTGCTTCGAGCGTGGTTTAAAGCCCTTTCAATGAACCCTGCCAACTCATCTACCAGGATCTTTTCCCCTCTCTGAGACCGACGTACACCATCTGTTGTTAGCAGGCCCACTGCCATACAAATTTCCCCAAGCCCAAAAAAACCCAAATTCTGGTTGGTGACAGCAGCCTCTGAGCCACTTACTAATCATGCACAATTTTCTGTTCCTTTCAGTGTTCCTTCCTGCCACTAAGAGTGTTGACAAAAAAATTACCTGTGCCCCCAATCCTTCAACCAGTCTTCCTAGTGCCTTGAAGTCTCTTCCGGTTGCTTTTGGACTTCTGATTTCAACCTCCTCACCTCCTACCTGCATAACTAGTAAAGGATAGTAATCAGAGGGCTGTACTGGACTAGGCAGGCTTCCAGTAACATCTCTGACCTGGGCCCTAAGGAGGCAGCAGACTTCCCTGTGGGAAGGATTTGGACAAAACATGGGGTCCTCTGTTCCCCTCAGAAAGTACAAGTCCTAATGCAAGGAGGAGAGTGATTTGCTTTAGGCAACCCCCCAGATGGTGTCTCTTCTGCATTCTCATTTCCCTCACTCTTGACTTTCAGTGCCTCATACTTAATTGTGCAAGGACAACTGGGAAGGTGAGGAGGCCGGGAGGAGTTTCATGTTCTGGTGTATTTGATCTTGCTTTTGCCTTAGAGGCTTTCTTTGTGCAATGTGTTGAACCAACTGTTTTTCTGGGTTCCTGCTTGACTGGAAATGTAATAGGCATGACAGCACTATTTTTATGCTTGTCATTACTGGGTACATAGGATTATCAGAAGGTAACTCCTTTAGATAACACCTATTTGACAATTCCTAACTGCAGACATGTCTACTACTAAAATGCGTGGTAAGAGGCTGAATTTTGTGAGACTATGAGCTAGATACATTAAGCACTGTGCTATCATTACAATTTATCTTATGGAATTTCTGTACTCTACTTCAAACAGTGGTCCCACTGCAAAGCATTTCCCAAACACACAGGAAGCTGTACTATCAAGAAGAGCTCATAGCCAGAGTTGCAATCAGAGAACAAGGAAAGGTTGTGTAAAAATCAAGAGAATCAAAGTAAGGCAGGAAAAGTGTGACTGGAAGAAGACACAAGCTACAATGAACTGATTCAGAACATCTGATTTTCTTCATTCTCCTTTCCTCCTCATCAAGAAAATAAATAATGCTAGTTCTTGGCTAGTGTTAATTAGTCATCACTGTTGGCTAGCCACAGGTAGAAGTCATAGAGGAAGTGAAAAAGCTGAAGGAGGAGGGGATGTTTCTTTAATGAATAATAAGGCAAGGTGATCTTCTTATAGAAGGGGGCATATAAGAGATCATAACAGGAGCAAGACTGACATTGTCATTGGCAGAAGACAAAGGATCAGCAACAAATTGTGAAGGACTTGAAAAGCAGAGAGGAGAAGCAGTAATCCTCCTTGCCAGAGGACTATGGGAGAGACAGCACTTGGAATGAGCTACAGGCCACAGGAGGAACTGAACAGCCACAGTCACCACCACAGGGTGGTTGATGGCAACACCTAATGCCTGAGAAACACTAACAACTAAAAACATATTTCCTTCCATTGTTTCCAGGGAAAAGAAAGAAAATAATAAACAAAAAGGCAAGAGATTTTTCAAGCAGGATCTTTTTTTAAGCAGATTTTATGAATTGGGCAGAATATTTTTCCAGACCTGAGAGTCAAATGAAACACTTTCACATCACTTGTTCTCAAACATATTGCAGTCACCATATTTTATCACAAAGCTGACAGATCCTGCATGGCATTAACTGAAATATTATTATTATTATTATTATTATTATTATTATTATTTATTTCCCCCTTTTCACCTGCTGTCAGTTCAGCCACCAACCCCTTTCCCACTTAATCTCTACCCCGCAAAAAAACTGTTTCAGGCAGGTCTGTGAAAAAAACTGTTTAAGTAATCAGTAGGGTGCTCCAATTGCTTAATCATGACATCGATACTGCCAACACCTCACTGTGGAGGTGTTTCTGGCAGACTTTGTATTTTGACATGTAGCCTTCCTCCACAACATGAGCCACCTTAATAAAAGAAAGCATTTTGCTGACACACAACAGAGAGAAATTTTCCCTGGCATTTGTAATTGAAGCTTCAGTAACTGATTGTCCTGAGAAATGATATAAGAAAATATTCTAGGAGGGATTAGCTCTTGATTAGGAGACAGAAACAAAACAACACCTAGATGCCAGGAAATCAGGCAGCGCTCCACAGACCATGCTGGAAGAACATCTCTGTGTGGATCAGCTTCCTGAAACACAGACACAGAGGGATGCAGAGAAAGTTTTCAAACTAAAAACTATAGCATTTCTGCCTCTCTGTTGCTAGGGTGGGCAGGAGCCAGGCAGGCAGCTTACTGATCCCCTGACCTAGCCCCCTTGCAGAGTCACACATAAGTCTATCTTTCTTCAGATAAAAAGTTCCAAAACCTGCTTACACAATCAGGAGATCAGCTACTCCAGCCTTTGACTTAACACATTTCTCCTTTTCAAAGTCCATTTGAATCATTTAATCATCATGAACACCGCCTTTATCAAGCCTACCCTCAGTTAAGTGGCAGATACTCAATACTACCTGTCAGAGCAACTGAAACCTAACGTGTGCAGATGGGTACTCTGCTCCACCAGGGCTCCTATCTCTTGAGCATTGCCTTGCCATGGTTTTTAAACTCTGGGAAAGCATTTTTTCCTTTGAAAAGTGTCACAGGCTCCATAGCTCCTCTTCAATTTCCACTTTCTCTTTCCAAGTGTGCTAGTTTGAGGCTAACTAGGATATTTTAGTAAGAGAAATTAGATTATAGGCTGTGAAAAGGAAACAGTGGTGATGTCTACTTCATTCATAGGCTTGCTGAGACGTATAAAAACAAGAACACAAACATAGATAACACAGTTGCTGTGTGTCTCTGGCTGCCTGCACTTTCCTCCCTAACCTGCTATCTGTGTAACTAATCCTTCTGCTTTCTAACACCCCTGGCCAATCCTCCAAATTCACCTTGAATGTATGGCAGAGTCTAGGATAGGGTAGAGGGGTGGAAAGGAGGTGGAAGGGTGGTTGGGAGCCCCTTCTGGGGACTCTGGTTTCTGGGAGAGGTGTTGTGTTTCTGTATTACTTTTTAACTTGTGTATTTCTGTCTATAGCTGTATATACTGTAAATATCTGATTGTATATTGTGCTAAGCTTTAAATATGAAGCTTCATTCTTAATTTCCATCTCATCTGAGTCTAGTCTCAGTGATTTTGTAAGACTGGGGGGGGCAGGTAACACCCAAACTGTCACACCAAGTGAGAGCAATTTATCTTTTATGCAGCTAGCCCAAACTGAAGAAGCTCTCCCTCTCCTTTTTTTTTTTTTCTTTTCTTTTTTTTCCAGTCCCTTCCCACCATACTGACATCTAATACAAGATCAGTCTAGCTGTGCTTCCTGTAGCTCTTAAGCTTTTTCTGGGCTGTGCAGGACAACTGCACCATGTTGGATAAAACTTCAGTAAAACCAGCAACATGAGACAGCAAAGTCTAGCCTCAAAGTCAAAAGGCACACATAGCATATCAACATGTGGAGCGTTAGCCAGCCATTAGTTGAGTGCGTATGCTATCTACTGTGACCATATGATTGCATTATTTGTCTTAATATCACATGCAAAACAACTCTGACAGTCACTAAGGAACTTTTCAACTTCTGAATAGCAAAAATCACTAATGCACACTAACACTGTGTGGGAATTTCCAATAGCTTTCCAAGGGAAAAAAAAAACAGTGATAGAGTCCTCTACTCCAGCACCCCTTCTCCTTCAATAAGCTGCTAGGCACAGTGCTAAATGAACACATCACCTGAAAAACAGCTCTGGCCAGTTATTTAGTGGCTGTTCAAGAACTAAATAAATACTGAATACTTTAAAATGCTTTTCATATTCAATGTTTACCCTAACTTGAAAGGGCAACAGTCAATAAAATAGAAAACTACCAAGTAAAAGCTACCATATAAAGAACTAGAAAACATTAAAGAGAGAGTGCAAAATAAGAGCTGCTGCGATAACTGGATAGAATCTGCCATCAGGAGCCTGAATAAAAAAAAACACAAAGCTGTGTAAAGGGAGTACAATGTCTGAGAAGATGTGCAATTAGGACCAGCTATCACAGGGTTTAACACATTATCTCTTCAGACTCCACCAAACAGATTCATCTATGTTAACTCAAATCAGACAAACACTACTGGAGGAGAAAGTAACTGTTCTTCCCAATGTTCACTTGTGGGATAAATGCCTTTGAGATCCAGGTGCACTGGCACCTAAAGTACTGTGACTTGAGCAACAGGCTCTGAACCAAAGCTGACCTCTAGCTGAACATCCCAACCAAATATCAGCTATTATTAGCATCTGCTCATTAGTGAAAAATGTATTATCCTTGGCATCTATTACTAGTTAATGAAATATGTATGCTCATACCAAAATACGTATGATTATTAGTGAAAGATGTACTTTAGATAAAATATAATCATTAGTAGAGATGAAATGTTACGAGAATGTATTTAACTTTCCATGTTTAGCACAGTAGCAAGGCCATATAAGCAGATGTTCAGCCTTGTTTGGTAAATCATCAAGGCCCTGTAGGCAGGTGGCCTTGGTAGACCATTGAAGACCGTATCTGGGAGATTGTCAAGACCATGCAGCCAGGTGTTTGGCCCTGTTGAGAAGGATGTGGTCAGAACTAAATAGGCAGGCACTCTCCCTTAGTTCCTTCCCAGACCAGGGCCAGGTGATGGAAGGAACCTAACAGTAGAACAAAGCGAGATATTCCCGCATTTGAAGTTGTTTATTCAACAATATAAAAAGCTGGACCCTCTTGTGACTTTTGAAGTCTCACCTACAAGTGGACACATTATGTAGGGCTTCCCAGTTGCTGGGAAAGGTTCTCCAAATCTATGCTGTAACTGGGATTCCCAAAAAATTGTGGATCTGGATGATGGTAAAGTATTGGGGCAATTGGTGATGTATCTTTCTTAGTCACTATAGTTAACCTCATATAGTAATGATTAGGTGCATTACCTTAATGCATTTTAACTTTGCTGTATTATTATTGTTTGCTTGTTCTTTTACTGTTTTATACATAAGCAAAAGATAAGTTTATTTCTTTAACTTGGTGTCTGTGTCTCTTGTAGTAACCCGATCAATCAGCAACACATAAATTGATGTCATGGACAGGATTTAAAGGATAAATGTATTGTGTGAAGGTTGGGATTCTCTTGATGCATTTGCAGAAGAACCTCTTGATCCGTTGTTTTTTTTTTTTTTCAGAGGAACCTCTTGGTGCTTTTATGCCTTCTTTTTTTTCCTCCCAAGGAACTTCTCAATTTTTTTTCTAGAGGAACCTCTTGATGTTTAGCAGAGGTTTCAACATAGAAAATTCTGATCAAGAATCTTTACTGTGGTTTTACTTGCAGTCCCACCATTTAGCATTAGAGCACCAAACTGCTGATTGTAATTTGCTCATTAAGCCTCATTCATCCCTCCTCCCATCTTCCTTTTAGTTTGCTTCCTCTCTTCCCCTTTATAATGTCATTAAACAACTACATTCGTGAATGTTAGAAACAAGTATCCTTTTCAACACATTCAGTGGGAAGCAGCTGAGGACTTGCATAGAAGGACCAAAGATGATTCATGCTATTCCCTCTGAAACTAGTTCTTCACAGGTGTATGCCAGGCTAGACTTAGAAAATTCCTTTTGATGCAACTATACACCAGTCTGAATTTTAACATGCCCTTTTAGTAACTCTACTGTCTTTGCACTCTTTAAACTTCTGTGAAGAACTATTAACATGGAACACCATATTTTTATATCAATATTCTAAAAGCACATAAAAGCGAATTTAGCTCTGCCCTCATGATTTATGCTGTCAATATAAAGCTTTCACTAAGTTAAAGTAATATTATTCAGTTGAATTTAGTGCATTGTATAGCAAACATATGTGACCTATAAATCTCAAGAAACAAAACAATTTATTTAGCTGCAGGCATTTTTATATCTGCAGTGGGCTTAGATTTGTTTTCCAGATTCTTTCTGTTCAATGCTAATGCCAATGGATTAGGGAGATTAGATATGCCCACCAGTGCAGTTCCTCAATAAATTACAGGCTTTCCATCCACAGCAGGCCTTCGGTAATTCCATTTTCTGTGGAAATTAAAATGTATCTTTGGAACAAAAGAAAGCACTCTGTCATCAAGCCATTCACTGCAAGTTTTGTTAGTATGTTAAGAATACAGCATACGTCAAAGCACGCTTACCATTCTGTACATTACCCTGGGAGCAGCAGGAATAATGAAGCCTGGTTTCCTATGGATTATGTTTTACGTTTAGCACCCACAGCTTAATGTACGATGTACTCCCTGAGCCCTCTGGTACAACACAGCTGTATTCCCAAAGCTCCCTCACAACTATTGTTAGCTACACAATACCTGAACTTCTCTATGACATACACAGCTTTCTTCTTCCAAGAGTTGTCCCACAACATTCCTTCACCATCCTCTCTCCACATCTTTCCTCGTCCTAGAGTCACCACTCTAATACTCCTTCTTCCACCCAGATCCTGCCAACCTAGTGCTACATCAGCACTGATGGTGACCAGTGGCAGATGAGCAGGATGAATTAGACCTGAGTACTGTCTTTTCCAGTCTGGCAGAAATCACAGTGTTGGGCAGTGAGTCCCAACATCACTAGAGGGAAGATGGACAGACAAAGAGATAGAGCGCTTGCACATGTATTTTCTTCAGAAGCTAAAATTCTATAGTCTCTTCCAAAGGCTACTGGGATGCTGCTTGGCACTCCTTTTCAGAAAACACAGCAGCATGACTTACCAGAAAATCCCTTCTTCAGAAATGTCTTGGTATATTTTCATCCCGCAGCTTCCACTTTTGGAATCTTGTTTACAAGGTAACTCAGAGAAAATAGCCATTAAGTCTGTTGCTGAGTTTTATGCATATTAATTGAAGTCTTTAAGAAGTCATCTAAAAATATTTTAGATGCCTCAGATCGAGGTCTTCAGCTGTACTTTCAATCTACAGAAAGGCCCTGGGATGACAGAACAGGATGTGCTACATAAAGCCTCAAAAAAAAAAAAAAAAAAGGGGGCTTATGGCAAGTTGTTTGGTTTCCTCTAGCTGTGAGAGATCAAGGTGATAAAAGCAAGACATTTAACATGTTTTTGGCTGCTGTGTTATAAGAGAAATCTCAGTAGCAGTCAAAGAGGTTTTGCATTTGTATTTCTAAACTGTGTCACCTAAAGCAAAATTTGCTCTGTGAAGGAAACATGCAATCCAAAAAAGTTCAGACTCAGCAAAATCAACACCTGGGAGCAAACCTACAGGATCCAATCTGTCTTTGAGAACCTTTGGACAGGCTGTCCATTGAAAATTAAATAAAAGGCAGAAGTGGAAAAATAAGGACACAGCCATGGATAAGCTGGGTTTACAGAGTGCGCCTGTATGCTTTGCACTGGACTTAACGTCATTTTTTACCACTATCAACGTAAGATTTCCCACTTCCAGTTGAATTACTTATCTGAAAACTGGGAGCTGTCAGCTTTAGGGAATGGACAGAGATAAACATATTTATCTACCAAATGAGAGTATTTAGCTGTGGCCAACATCCACTTTCTTATATTATCAATAAAGTGCATTTCTATGAAAAGGCATCGGCACTAATTACTGTGGTTTATATGGCTTGTTAGGCATCTGTGGATTTCACAAGTTTAATCACGACCATGGAACCACAGACCTCTTCAACATTTTCACCTCTATTGCTATACAAATTAATAGGAATTGGTTTTGGGCCATCACTGCTAGTTTCTACTGGCAGAAGTCAGGGCCTAACACAAATACACTGCCTGCACAGCACTTTCTCGACTTCACTTTCCTTCATCCAGTCTCTATAACCCAGGAATGCATTTCTGTTTTCTCTAGAAAAAGGCATGCTTTTGACGGACAATATTAATATAATATCACCCCTGGGTGTTCCTGAAGTGGTCAGTACAGGGTCCAGTTTTGCTCAATATCTTCATCAACAACCTGGATGAAGGAATACTGCACCATCAGCAAGTCTGCTGATCATACCAAACTGGGAGGAGTGGCTGATGCAGCAAAAGGCTGTGCTCCCATTCAATGAGCTCTGGACAGGTTGGAAAGTTGGGTGGAGAGGAACCTGAGGAAGTTCAACAAGTGCAAGTGTAGAGTCCTGCAGTTTTGGAGGAATTATCCCATGTACCAGTACAAGTTAGGGGTCAACCTGCTGGAAAGCAGCTCTGCAGAGAAGAACCTGGGAGTCTTGGCAGATGACAAGGTCACTGTGAGCCAACAATATGCTCTTGTAGCCATAAAGGTCAGTGTTATCCTGGGGTACATTAAAAACAGTATGGTCAGCAGACGGAAGGAGGCTCTCTTCCCTCTTGACTCTGCCCAAGTACGGCCACATCTAGAGTACCATGTTCAGTCTGAGCTCTTGAGTTTAAGAAAGACAAGGAACTATTGGAAAAGAGTCCAGTGGAGGGCTACAAAGATAAGGAGACTGAAGCATCCCTCTGATAAGGAGACACTGAAATATCTGGGTTTCTTTTAATCTGGAGAAGAGGGTCTTATCAATTCTTGTCAATATCTAAAGGTGGCAATGGGGTTAAGAGGATGCGGCCAGACTCCTCTCAGTGATGCCCACTGACAGAACAAGGAGCAACTAGTGCAAAGTGGAAGACTGAAAGTATCACCTAAATATAAGGAAAACTTTCTTTCCTGTGAGGGTCCCAGAGCACTGGAATAGGCTGACCAGAGAAGGTATGGAGTCTCCTTCTCTGGAGATTCCCAAAACCCACCCAGATGCATTCTTATGCAACCTGCTCTAAGTGATCTTGCTTTAGCAGGATGGGTGAACTAGATGATCTCCAGAGGTCCCTTTCAACCATCACCATTATGTGATTCTCTGATAAATTGTACTAAATGCAAAAAGGCATCAAGGGAAATAATACTACACATGAAAGTGGATTCCCTACATTTGTTAAGATCTCCAGTTGGGTTATTTTCATCAGAAAGCCAGAGCTTTCTGATGTACTTTTACTTTTTGGTTTCTTGTTGATAATCAAGCTTGGCCTTTTTTTTTTTTAATATAATTTTATTTACAAAATTTCAATAAAAAATATTTTGAAAAAATAATTAAATTTATTAATCAGAAATGTTGTTGAATGTTCCTTGTCTACAACTGGCTTTTTTTGTTCGAGAATTTATCTAATGCAGAACAAGAATAATCTCATTCCATGAGTCTTCATGGAAACTAACTGTACTACTTTATAATTTATCCATAAGAAAAGACAGCAACTACAATTACTTGACTCTTCTAAACATAAGCCTTTAGCCTTTAATAATGTGAAATATATTAATCCTTCCCAACTCTATTTGGCACAACTTAGCTTCCTCCTGAAATGCTGCAATTCTCAGCAATTTAAGACCTAGAACTGCAAATGCTAAAAAAAAAAAAAAACAGAAGTAGGAAATCTGTATATTAATTCATATTAGCAAGAACTGAGTTAACAAGTGAACTCAAGCTTCCCAAATCACATATTTTGTCTTCTATTTTGTATTCAAATAAAGCCTAGTCAAACAGAACTAACCAAGACATAGAAGACTGAAATAATTTTAAAACTTATTATGTTCTCTTCACTGCAGTGTTCAGCTCAGTGCCAACACAGGCTCTCCTTAGATCTTAAACTGCATTCATGGGATAAACTGCTGATTAAATCAAAGGAACCTTCTC
This sequence comes from Tricholaema leucomelas, assembly GCA_013400475.1. Classification (NCBI taxonomy): domain Eukaryota; kingdom Metazoa; phylum Chordata; class Aves; order Piciformes; family Lybiidae; genus Tricholaema lacrymosa; species Tricholaema leucomelas. Next base: position 153,808 of record WAAF01013955.1, read on the forward strand.
CTTGACAACAGTATTTGATATCGATCGGCATTTCTGCTGGTTACTGACTGGCATTTTCACTAGCCAAGGTGTTTTGCTAGCTTTATGAACAATGCTGCAGCTGATGCTATTTTGGTTCTATGATGGCTAGAAGTAGCAGCTGAGACAGATCCAGGACCGTCATTTTCTAATCTCAGTCACCACATGCGTGGTGCTTCATCAGTGATGAAAAGTAGAAATATAGCAGCTGGACATGTCTTAGGCTGAAGAGTATCTTTGGCCATGTAGTGTCCAGAAGGTATTTTAATGAAGTCTGATGTCCATAGCTCAAATTCATTTTCTGTGCAGCAACCTGAACTACATATACAGACTAAATGCAGACCACGTATTCATCCTCAAATGAAACTGAAATTATTTTGATTCTGGTAATTGTCAGTTGCAACATCAGTGTTTAGGGAAAGAGCCATGCTACCCTCCAGGAAATCACTTTAAGGCTCCTCACCAAGACAGGCTAAGATAAATATTACTGTGGAGGATGAGAAGAAATTAAGCGATTTTCTTCTCACCCCTGGGCCAGCAATATGGAATACGGGAACAGCAGCAGAGCAGGGGTATAGGTGGGGTGGAAGTGCTAGGAGGAGGGTTATGGTAGGTGTTAAAGTTAATGGACTGCAGAGGAGTAAAAGGTAAGGGCTTGAAAGAAGTCGAAAAGAATTCACAAATATCCCTAGGAAATGGTTACCAGCAAAGAATCACACGGTTCTGAGTAAGGGAGAAGTTTTAGGAGCTGTCAGGGACAATTTAGACTCCTAGGAGAGTTTCTTTTCCTCCTTTCCCCTAACGTCCTACCTGGACTTTGGTACAGTGGACCCCTCTGCCTATTGCTTTTCAACAGTGTATCCTCTTTCCTCCTCTCTCCCTGGCAGACAAAGCATGCTAATTTCCCTCACATCATCCTTAGATATATTTCTCCACACATTTCTTTTCTGCCACTTCTTTCAGCAACTATGTAATGTAAGAACAATCACACAAGCTTGATGAGACATGGAGAGAGAATTATAAAATGGACCAACAACATTTTTCCCCTACTGTTTGTAGGCTGTTCTGGTCAGTCAACACTCATCATTAGCCGGAATTTTCCCTTACCAGTTTAATTCTTCCTTGCAAATTCAAAGCCTCTTTTGGATAATGGGTATCATGAGTTAATAAGTGTCATCAATCTGATTGAAAGAAAAGCCAGATGGAAATCTCTATCCAATCTTGAAACAGTGCAAACAGATCTCTCACTCTTGTGCCCGCTACACCATTCATTTTTTTGCTTCTAAAACTTCCATTTGGAGGCTACATGCTTCATACAGAACAACTGCACCATGGGCTAAAAATAAGCTGGATATACCTTTGACTGGAAACAGTACATCATGGTCAGGAAAATTCAAGAAAATGAGTGTTTGACAGACAAAGAAAGACTCTCAAGTAAAATTAGTCTCCTGCTACTGTAAACACTATTTGACACAGAAAAATCTCCATCGGTTTCTAGGATATGTGTCCCATGAACCAACTATCTTTCAACCTACCTTTCAAGTCCAATTTGCTTCTTTGATGATTGATTTGCCATAGGGAAAAAATGTCCTTCATCTTTCTAAACAAGCAACATAGGCATTTTTTGTCCATAAACTCTTCTTGAAACAAGTGTGTACATGTGTGTATGTAAAAGTGTTACATTTCAAAGCACAGTTGTATCAATTTAGGTGCATAATTTCAGGCTTCCCCCTGACAATATATAATTATGCTGACTAGAGTGATGTAAATTGGGTACCATAATAACTAATTCAATTTGTAATGTCTCTCCCTTTCTCTAATATCAATTATCTTCTACACCACCACAGTGTCATTGAAAAAAATAGAACTTATTATGCACAAGAACCACTTTACAAGGAGAAATCAAGAGAATGTATGAAAAAAAACCATATCTGATTGCAAAGACTGTGTAAACCAATACAGGGAGATCAATGTTTTCCTAAGCTTATAGAGTGGATGTGTTTCATGTTTTTTTTCCCCAACAAAATAGAGCTGGTTGTGCAGCTCCCTCCCCAAAATGTTAACATTGGAATAAACATACTTCCAAATTTCAGTCAGTTTAAGATCACAAAACCTTTACAGGCTACCCTAGAAATTCACACCAGCTAAAAATCATCCCTGACATCCATGGAATCTACGTTTAACTCCTTTTTTTGAGAAGCAAGTATAAAATGATTGAAAAAACACTTCCAAAGAAGCATAGATACATCTTATATTCACCTCTGTGTACCTGAATCATGTATAACACAGTGCAATGCAGATCTGGGCTTTATAATACAAACACTACTATACACTAACTACCATGGACATTAGGAAAATTTCTTCATTGAAAGGGTTGTCAAGCCTCCAAACAGGCTGCCCAGGGAAGCAGTTGAATCACCAACCCCTGGAGGTATTTAAAAAACACACAGAAGTGGTGTTGAGGGACAAAGTTTAGCAGTAGACATGGCGGTGTTAGATTAACAGTTGAACCTGATGCTCTCAGTTTGAAGGGGGGTGGGGATGAAATCAGGTGTTCCAGAGAGGAGAAGGAGAGTGTAATCAGACCTTCTTGTGACAAGCTGGGGGATGGCACAGCCTGGCTGGCTGGAAGGGAGGCTAGCAAGGGCTTTCAGTGCATTCCCCAGCAATATGACAGGAACACAGCAAAACAGTCAGAGTGTCATAGTCTCTCCCACTCTGTCAGGGTAAAATTGGCATGCTCAGCTTGATCCCTGAAATGCCTGTACACCAATGCACGCAGCATGGGCAGTGAACAGGCAGAGTTACAAGTCCCGGTGCACTCTGTGGGTTATGATCTGGTGGCAGTTACAGAGACCTAGTGGGATAGCTCACACGACTGGAACAGATGGCTGTGTCCTGTTTAGGAAAGACAGGTCAACAAAGCAAGGTGGTGGAGTTGCTCTCTATGTGAAGAAGTAACTAGAATGTATTGAGGTACGCCATGGGGAGGATGAGAAGCAGGTAGAGAGTTTGTGGGTACGAATCAAGGGGCAGTTTAGCAGAGCTGATACAGTTGTAGGTGTTTATTACAGGCTGCCTGCTCAGGATGAGGAAGTTGATGAGGCCTTCTACAGACAACTGGCAGCTGCCTCTCAATCACAGGCTCTGGTTCTCATGAGGGATTTTAATTACCCAGACATTAGCTGGATGGCCCACTCAGCTAGTTAGCCACAGTCCAGGAGCATCAATGATAACTTCATGATGCAAATGGTGGAGGACTCAACTAGGAGAGGAGTGCTGCTGGACCTGATACTCACCAAGAAGGAGGGTCTAGTTGAAGCAGTGAAGGTTGAGGGCAGCCTTGGCTGCAGTGATCATGAGATGGTGGAGTTCAGGATCTTGAGTGGCAGGAACAGAGTATCTAGCAGGATCACAACTCTGGATTTCAGCAGGGCCAACTTTGGCCTCTTCAAGCAATTACTAGGGGAAATAGCATGGGACAATACTACAAGGCAAAGGGGCTCATCGTAGTTGGCTAATATTCAAGAAATACTTCTAAGCTCAGGATCAGAGTATTCCAGTGCGTAGGAAATCAAGAAGAGAAGTCAGGAGCAACGCATGGTTAAGTAGGGAGCTGCTGAACAAATTCAAGTGGAAGAAAAAAGTGGAAGTCCACAGATTGTGGAAGGAGGGACTGGCCACCTCAGAGGACCATAAGATGGTTGCCAAAAGATGTAGGGAGGCTACTAGGAAGGCTAAGGCCTCCTTGGAATTCAATCTTGCAAGGCAGGCCAAAGACGACTGTCATGGTAGGCCTGATAGGCCCAAAATAGGCTTGGACATGTCCTGACTTGCCCAGGCATGTTTTTCTGCTCTCCCCGCTTCTGTTTTGGGGATAAGCAACTGTTTTAATAAACTGTATTAATAACTGTATTAATAAAAAGAAATAAGCGAGTAAGACAACGTGCTCTGCCATTGTATTCATGCCTGCTGTTGCCTGCTGCTATTGCTCTGTCTCTGGCAGTGATTCTGCCATAAGCAGAAAGGAGCTCCCTGAGTCCATCTAGTGGACAAGCAGTATAATTAACCGCAGGCAGTATACTGCCTGCAAGAGCCTTCTCTTCCAGTTCAATTAATGTGATATGTTTTTGCTAGTTATTTCTGGATCTTATATCATTATTTGTATAACATTTCCATGACCGTGCGAAGAACTGATTATTATTAAAGTTAGTGGCCGGGGGGGCAAGACTCCTCAATATCAAAATTAATAAACAATATTAATTTTGGAAAAATATAATCTCACATTAATTACCCTTCTATAACAGATCACCTCACTGTATTCAACACAGCTAAGGCCACACCTTGAATACCACCTTTAGTTTTGGGCCCCTATCTACAAGTAAGACATTGAACTCCTGGAGCATGTCCAAAGAAGTGCAATGAAACTGGTGAAGGGACTAGAACACAAGTCGTATGAGGAGCAGCTGAGGGAACTGAGGTTGTTTAGTCTGCATTAAGAGAAGGTTCAGAGGAGACTTTATCTCTCCACAACTATCTTAAAAGCTGTTGTATGGGCATCGGTCTCTTCATTCAGGTAACAAGATAAGAAGAAACAGCCTCGAGTTCTGCCAAGGGGGATTTAGATAATATTAGGGAAAATTTCTTGACTGTAAGAGTGGTTAAGCCCTGGAACAAGCAGTCTAGGGAAATGATAGAATTCCTGGAAGCTATCAAAAACTGTCTAGATGTGGCACTTAGGGCATGGTTTAGTGGTTAACATGGTAGTATTGAGTTAATGGTTGGATATGATGAACTTGGAGATCTTTTTCCAATATTAATTATTCTACCAGAAAATTCCTCAAACTTCTCAGTTATAAACGTGATACTATTATTTTGCATTAGTCTAAAGAGCCCTCTAGTGTTCACCTAGCACAAGCATGATAATTCCATGCACATTTCTGCCTATGAGCTCTAGCAAATACCTCTAGCTAGCAGAAAGCAAGTAAATTTTAGGCACTACATGATAAATCTGCATTAGGAAAATAATTCAAATTCCATAGTTAAAACTGTTTATCAGGAGAATATTTCTATATTGCTTACTGTAGAATTTGAAAGGACTCAAAGTTTTAAACATCATTTCATCCAAGTGTTAATACTATTCATTGATATTTACATATATGTAGTAAAAGTCTTCAAAATGAAGGCTCCATCAGTCTTCACCTCAGTTACTATCAAAGGTCAGTAACTAATGGGTCGCACTGTGATTATCTCAAAAGAGGTATTTTTTAAAGAAGAGCCAAAGCATCCCCAGATCAGTTTGGCAGAGCAGCAGTGCTTGGTGCAGAGAGTCTTTTTTTTTTCCCAAAGAAAAGTTACATGTGGTGAGTGGAGTAACCTCCTCTGACCAAGCTGGCCAGGCTTGTGAGAGAGGAAGGCAAGGCATGGGTGGAGCCACAGCCTCAGCAGGTGATTTAAATGCCCTCTAAACTGATTGTAAGGTCAGATCACAGAGATCAGCCTCCAAGACCAGCATCCGCAGTGGAACTGTCTCTGTGGCAGTTTGGCAATGCAGCAGTGCTCAGTACCTTTTTTTCCCCAAAGGAAGGTTACATGTGGCAAGTGGAGCAATCCCCTCACCGAGCCAGCTGCTCTCACAAAAGTGAGTCGAGGTGTGGGTGGAGCTGCAGCCTCAGCCAGCTATTTAAACACCCTCTAAACTGATTGTAGGGTCATATCACAGAATTGTCATGGTTAGAAGAGACCCCAAGGACCATCTAGTGCCAAGCCCCATGCCATGGGCAGGGACACCCTCCACTAGATCAGGTTGCTCAGAGCCACATCCAGCTTGGCCTTAAAAACATCCAGGGATGAGGCTTCCACCACCTTTCCAGGCAACCTGTTCCAGTGTCTCACTACCCTTATGGTGAAGAACTTCTTCCTAACATCTAATCTAAAGCTACCCTCCTCTAGCTTGGATCCATTCCCCATAGTCCTCTCGTGGAAGCATTTAAAGCCTGTTCCTGATAAACTCAGGGACAGCCTTGGCTGTAGTTACCACAATGCACTAGAATTTAAGATCCTCAGGGCATCTAGGAGAATGTATTCCAAGCTTATGACCCTGGACTTTAGGTATGCAGACTTTGATTGTTTCAGGGATCTGCTGGTCAGAGTATCAGGGAAGGGGAGCCCAAGGCAGCTGGTTCGTATTTGAGGATCACCTCCTCTGTCCAGCAGCAAACTATACTGACAAAGAGAAAGGCAGGAACGAGCAACCCCCACTCACCAAGCCAGCTGCTCTTGCAAAAGAGGCCTCAGCAGGCTATTCAAATGTCCTTGTCATGGATGATTTGAATCTGCTCATGATATGAGATACCATGCTGCCGTCATGGCAGCTTCAAAATGAAAGTGCTAGCTGGGGCTGGGGCTAGGGAAAGGGCTGCTGGGGAAAGTATCATGAAGCTTGAAGTTCAGATTGTAATATTAGGGGCATCCAGCAGTTTCCGGGATTTTGGGATGTTAGACTTTTCCACTGCAGAGGTTGTTGGGAGCTAGATGGGGGAAGGTTGCTGGCTTCTGCTGTACTTTTCTGCAAATAGGCTAAGGTAATTGTGCATTGTGTCATTTCTAGTAAAATTCTTTATCTCAACCCAGAGGGTTTTTTTGGTGTTACTTTCCCATCTATCTGTGTGAGAAGAGAGCAGGGTTTGTGAGTGCAGGCTGTGGTAACCCAGGACAGACCTCCAAGCCAATCACAGGGTCAGATCACAGAGATCTGCCTCCGAAATCAATGTCTGGATGCAAACTGTCCCTGCAGCAGTTTGTCAAAGCGGCAGAGACTGGCAGACAGCATCTTTTGTTTCTTTCTCAAAAAGCAGAAGTTTTTTCCCAAAGCCAAGTTACAACAGCAAGTAGAGCAACCCCCCTCACATAGCCAGGTGCTCTCATGAGAGAGGCAGGCAAAACATGAGTGGAGCCATGGCTCTAACGGTCTATTCAAATGACCTCTGAACTGATCATAGGGTTGGATCCAAGACTACAGCCTCCAAGATCAGCATCCAAAGCTGAACTGTTCATGCAGCAGTTCGGAAGAATGGCACTGCTTGACAGACGGCATCTTTATTTTTCTGAAGCTGAGTTACATGTGGTGAGCCAAGCAACCCCCCTCACCAAGCCAGCTGCTCTCACAAGGTGGGCAAGTCATGGGTTGAGCCATAGCCTCAATAGGCTATTTAAATGCCCTCTAAACTCACTGTACAGTCACATCACAGAGATCAACCTCCAAGAGGAGCATCCAGAGCCAAACTGTCCCTACAGCAGTTCAACAGGGCAGCAGTATTTGGCACATGAGGTCTTTATCTCTCAAAAAAAGGTTACATATGGCAAGAGCAGCAACCCTCGCCCACCAAGCTGGCCGCTTTCACGACAGAAAGAGAATCATGGCCTCAACAGGCTATTTAAACACCCTTGTCATGGATTGGGTTCAACCTGCTGAAGATATTCAATACCATGCGGCTGTCATGCCAGCTTCAAAATGAAAGTGCTGGCTGGAGCAAAGTATCACAAGGCTTGAAGTTCAGACTGTAACATAAGAGGCCTCCTGTTCAGGTTGCTCTTTCTGGTTTTTGAGTTTTCGGGATGCTGGTCTTTTCCACTGCACAGGCTGTGGGTAGGGAGATGGGGGGAGGTCACTGTCGGTCACAGGTATTTTGTTTAAGAGCGATGAAGACAAAGGGAGAAAAGAGAGCAAACTGACCTTGCTGCTTACTTTTAAAGTGTTTGCAGGATTTATGGGATTGAATAACAAAATTACAGTATCTGGGGCTGTTCAGTTCATCCCTTGTGATGGATCTTGGTCCTTGTAGTTTTTTAAAGAAATCTGGGATAACCTGGAACCCCTCAACGACACTGGCTCCTGCTGCTGCTTCTGCATTTTGCTGCACTTTTCTGCAGATAGGCTAATATAATTATCTATTGTATCAGTTCCAGTAAAACTCTTTTATCTCAACACAGAGTTTGCTTTTGTGTTGATTTTCCTCCCATCTGTGGGGAGAGAGGCTTGTGAGAGCAGGCTATGTAAACCCAGAAGAGTCCATACTTGGTGCCCAACATGCAGCTCAAAAAGTGGGCTGTCTTTACTAAGACAGTCGATTTTGGCAGGAGATGAAAAGGTTGAGACAACAAGAAGAAAGATATTAAAAGATTCAATTGAGTCTTGAGGCTTATTAAAAGAGTTTTGGGTTGTTTTTTTTTTTTTCTTGTGCTGTATTCGTTATGTTGATTCATTTGCTTTCTGAAGACAGCTGGGGCCAATGTGCTGGGCTCCTGTATGTGCACTCTGAGGTGCTGAGTGTCACCTTATGGGAATGGTTTACAGCTGTGCAGTTGCTGTGCTGGGGCCATGTTTTGTCAAGAGCAACACAGAACTCTCCCAAGAATACCATGTGGAGTTCTGACCCAAGGCTGGATAATTATGAGTAGGAGGGTGTGGGCAAGTGTGTAGTCCAGTGGTCACCCTGGTGTTTTGGATCCTGACAAGATGGTGAAATGTTTGGGGAAAGTTTGCTGTCAGCCCAGAAGTTCCTGAGAGACAGAATTCACTGGGATGTGTTGGGGCCTGGCCCATGCTTATTGAACCCTTTTCATGACTGTTGAGAGTGCTACAGACAGACCAACAGTCACGGCAGCTGCACCAGAAAACCAGCCTGTGTATTGGGTGCCCCTGTAACAGAAAAAGAAACATACAAGGAAAGCAATTCCTCTGGCAAAGAATGAGGATGAATCAAGCTTGCCAGGGCAACAGGAGGATGAGCCAGGAGTGGTCATTCGACCTTTATCTGTGGCTTTGGAAGATGGCCAAAGACAAATGGTGAATGAAATGACTAGCAAGCCCCAGCAATGGAAGGGACTACCTATTGCTAATAGCTTGGTGAACTGAAGAGATGGAACCTGTCTGCGACACAGGGATCTTTACTCCTGCATGCTTTGGAAGCTGACAAGCTGAAAAAAGCTACACCTTATCTATTGCTCCAGGGGTCCCTAGGCAGTGGAAATACAGCACTCAGACTGGTTATGAACCTGGTCCAGATTGCACTTCTCTTCATTTCAGTACAGCATTTGACACCATCTCCCACAGCATCCTTCTGGCTAAACTGAGGAAGTGTGGTCTGGATGACTGGGTAGCGAGGTAGATTGTGAACTGGTTGAAAGAAAGAAGTCAGAGAGCTGTGGTCAATGGGACAGAATTGGAGGCCTGTATCTAGTACAGTCCCTCAGGGATCAGTACTGGGACAAGTACTATTCAACCATGCAGTGAAGTAAAACCCAAATATATTAAATGCTTATATAAATATTATTAGATCTCTGTAATTTGTAGATTTTTAGAAAGTTTGTGCAAAACTTTTGAGAATGATGGCAAAGATATCCCTGTGACAAGACAGATGCTCATCCTCAGGATATGCAAGACCGTTACTCTAGAGTCCCTTTAGGTTTTATGTAATGATATATTATCAGAAACATTGCTAAAATAATGGGATTACAAAGCATAACATCAGCCTTTGTCTGAGCACTATCAAGCAGGTTAGACATATGAAAAGCCATTTAGTAACTACTTGCTCACTCTTCCATTAGCAAGAGTATAAAATATGTGATACAGTCTTTACTCCCACATATTTATTTACAGGATTCTTACTTCAATGCTTAGAAAGGGTATTTTTGTGTTGAAGTTACTCTAAGGATAAAAAGCATGAATTATCTTAAATACGAAAATTCACTGATCTGAGTTAATTCAATTCACTGACCAGAGTTATAGTGTGTTTGTACAAAAGCTTTAGAATTGTTTAACTTCCTAGTGTATCAGAAATTAATAATCTTTATGAATTATGACTATTAATTTCTGGGTTTTAGTTTGGTTTTGTTTGGTTTTTTTTTAATCTGGGAAATTCCCAGAGGTTCTTTGGAATTTTGGTCAACAGGAAGCAATTTCACAGAACTAAACAGTTTAAACAATCAAAACTTGGAAAATAGGAACACAAAACCAGGAAACTATGCTTATGGAGTCTCAGCATTCACTCCAGCACATGTACTCACAACACTTATGGTTCCTAAGTCTCCTTTATCAAAGACACCTTCAAACTTGCAAGGATGGTCCCAGGATAAAATACAAAATATTCCAGACAGAGGGGAGTGATGTTACTAAGATGGCCAGTGTGAGCTGCATAGCTGCACACACGTGGCTGCCTTTAACAAGCCGCAAACAAGAGGCAGGATGGCTCCGTGCTGAACGCAGAAAGGCTGAATACAGAAAGGCACAGTGCAGAAAGGCTGACCAGAGAAAGGCATGGTTCAGAAAGGTGCTGTTTCCTAAATCATTCCCCTTAAATACTTAATTTTGAAAATCAAACCGGCCAATAGGCACTAGCACCATTGTTCTGGCCAGTGAATTCAAAGCTTCGTGCTTCCTTAAACCACACAGGCATGGTGAGGGCAGCACAAGACACCTGACATGTGGTACTGAGCCCCCTAGCCCTCAAGCGTTTGCTGGGGCAAAACCCCTATTGTTTGCTCATCTGACTCACTCCCAGACTCACAACAGGAGGAGGAGAGCCAGGGTTAAACCTGCCTGGCAGGATTTATGCCCTACCAGGACACCTAGTATTAGCACAAGTTGGTTATCTAAATGTAAATGAAATTTATGTTTCCTATCAGTATCAATAAAATTAACAAGTGATAATAAGCAAAAGGAAAGTAGATAATATCTTGTAGCATTTTAAGTCTAGCAAATTACTCTATTGAGGTCATTAACCACAAGGTCAATGCACATACAATTTTATGAAGAACATTACCAAAGAAGAAAACCTCATTTTCCCAAAGGAAATTCACTGCTACCTTACTATTATTACATTACTCTCAGTGTCTTGTTATGATTTCCCTTAGCCTGTGATATCTAGTAGAAAATGAAAAAGCAGCATGAAAGAAAGTAGACTGACACTACAACAAATTAATTATGATGCCTGGACACAGAAGAACTGATTGGTTTAGTATATTAATGACAATACAGATTAATTTTAAAGAATCTTACTGGTCCTATTTCACAGACTCTATAGATGCCAGAATATTTTGTTAAAACAAGCAAAAATTTCCAAGGTCAGGAATGAATTGAACATGCAAATACTTGACAGCAACATTTGCAAATACTTCCCATGACTTAAATCTTATTTGACAATTGCTATCAAGTTAATTGTCACAAACACAAAGTTTTGTTTTTACCCTGACATAAGCCTAAAACTATCAACTAGTGTATTCCCAGAGAAAAGACACAACATAATATACCAAATTTATTCTATATGCTTTCCTCTCCTCCTCAAAAAAAGAAGTCAAGCTAAGGAAAAACGTTCAAAGCTCTTGAGAGGTACCTCTGCAGACAGTAACTTAAGGAAGCAAGTGTGTTTTCTTCATCTGAAAACCCTAGTATAAATATGCATCTTCTGCAAACACTTTAAAGAGAACTGTAATTTTGTTACAAAGGTCACAAGTACTTCTATCTTTATCTTTTACATGCACATTGAACAGAAATCATTTGCAAAAGGTAACCTCATAATTTTCATTTCATACACCAATCTTTGATTAATAACCTCTTTTTTTTTTCCATTTCTCAAGAGAGAATTCAGAAATCAAAACATGTTCCTTCTGCAATCAAAAGGGTTTATACATTTCACTGATCTTTTCAAATGTCTCTAAACCTTACGTGCCAAAACAGGAGGAGATTTAAATACTTGTCCAAGATTCTTTCAATCCATTTCAGATGAAATAAAAATCAGAGATCAAAAATTCTGTGACTACATAAAATCAAGTCTTTTGATAAAAGCAGGTCTAAACTGAACTCCCAGATGAAACTACTTCAAATTCTGTGCAAACCAGATCAAAGCAGAGAGCTGCTGCACAATGGCAGTATATGTCACTGCCATCATCCTAGCTGGCAAACCAGTTTGCAGCCCTAATATTTAGTTTTACTTTCTAGTTATGGAGGCTCTAAAGATAGTGACCCTTCACACTAGTCCCTTCACACAGGAAACTGGTGGGATGATATGGAATTAAGAGTGGCGTATGTAACATTAAAATTCTTCATTTCAGAATGACACCAGTAAACAGCCAGAAAACTGGCAACCGAGTTACTGGCCCATCACAGGCAGACAAAATGCCCATTTCTAAGCTGCTGCTGTTGCTCTCCTGATCCAGCAGCACTCTTCTGAGTACACATCCATGGAGCTGCCTGCAGAGTTCACAGACAAATGCAATTTTAATTTCTTGCATTTAGAGCATTGTCCTTCATGGCAACACATGACATGGTAAGAAATATTTGGCTTAAGAATCTCTAATCTTTAAGTACCGTTATGAAGCCTAGTTATTAATCCCGGTCTTGTATCTGTATTTGTTCTTCCTACAAAAATACACTCAGATATTTATGTTCCCTTCATGTTGAATGGAGGGGAGATGCACAACTTCTCAGGGTAACCTGTGCCACTATCCTCACTTTTTAAAAAAATTCTTTAATTTCTTGCTAGTATCTGTCACGGTAGACCTGATGGGCCAGAAATAGGCTTATACATATACTGGCTTCCCAGGTATGTTTTTCTCCTGTGGTAAACAAGGTACACGCACTTAGCTTGTGTCTGCCTCGAGCAAGGCCTATGCTTTCCCAACTTAGAGTAAAGCAAGCCTATGGTTTGGCCTAATATGGTCAGGCTTGGCTAACTGCCATTCTGATTGGCTATTCTGTGTCCAAATGCCCATTAGTCTCGGCCCACATTGACAAAAGAAATACGCAGGTAAACACAGTGTGCTCTGCCGTGCCCTGCTGTTGTATTTGTGCCTGCTGTTATTGCTTACTGCCTTATTGTTCGCCTGGAAACTCCACTGTGGCAAGTTTACCAGGAACAGACTCTAAATGCCTCGATGTGATTGGCCTGCATAGTCAGCATGACACCATGCTGAGACTGCACATCACAGGACATCCTGCCAAGACCTGAAAGTCTCCTGCCAAGAAAAGAAGTCCTGGAGATTACATAGATCATCCAGAGGAGCCAGGAGACAAGGTCAGAGATTGTCTGTCTCCTTTCCCCAGAAACCCGGGAAGAGTCAAGTCTCAGTGGTCGACAAGACAGAGTTCCCTGAAAGCGTTTGGGTACTGTCTGGGACTGTGGCTAGCCCCCCGAGTCAGGTAATAACAATTTTGTGAGTAAATACTTAAAGCCTCTTTGTAATTCTCCATTGCCTTCTGCCATAAGCAGAAAAGAACTCCTTGAGTCCATCTAGTGGGCAAGCAGTATATTGACTGAAAGCAGTATTTGGCCACAAGAATCTTCTCTTCTAGTTCAATTAATGTTTATTTATTTTGCTGGTTATTACTAGATCTAGTTATTATCTGTAAAATGTTTCCATGACTGTATGAAGAATTGATTATTATTAAAATTAGTGGTCAGGGGTGGTGAGAGTTCTGAATATCAACATTAATAAACAATATTAATTTTGGAAAAAATATAATTTTGCATTGGCATCCTGGCTTGCATTAGAAATGCTGTGTCCAGTAGGAGTAGGGAGGTGATTGTCCCCTTGTACTTGGCACTGCTGAGACCACAACTTGAGTACTGTGATCAGTTTTGGGCACCTCATTACAAGAGAGATGTCGAGGTGCTGGGGCAAGTGCAGAGGGCAACAAAGCTAGGGAAGAGCCTAGAGAATAAGTCTTATGAGGAGTGACTGAAGGAGCTGGGGCTGTTTAGTTTGAAAAAGACAAGGCTGAGGGAAGACTTCATCACTGTCTACAGCTACCTGAAAGGAAATTATGGAGAGGCTGCTGCTGGTCTCTTCTCACAAGTAATCAGCAACAGAACAAGAGGGAATGTCCTCAAGCTGCAACTGGGTAGGTTTAGACTGGACATTAGGAAAACAAATTTCAGAGAAACAGTGGTCAGACATTGCAAAGGGCTGACATAGAAGGTAGTTGAGTCACCAACCCTGGATGTGTTTAAAAGTCGTTTGGATGTGGTGCTTGGGTATAGGGTTTAGGGTGGACCTTGTAGAGTAAGGTTATCAGTTGGACTTGGTGATCCAAACGGTCTTTTCCAACCTGAATACTTGTGTGATTCCGTGAAACAGCATCAGGTCCAGCCACACACTCAGGGTATAGTTCTAAAATGCTGCCCCAAAAAAGTATGGCCTTGACTTCTCACCTATGCCAGAATAGCACTGGTGTAGGCAGACAACCTGCAAGTCTGGGAGCCTTAATCCGACAATGACCAGAAACAAAATGCCTTTCCAGCTAGACCATGTCTATCACCTACTTAATCGTGCTGCTAATGAATGCTAGCAGTAGCATAGAAGAGGGCAGTGACACATGGCAGGTGGGCAGTGGTAGGGCTGGACCACCTCGATGTAAAATCGAAGAAGTACCAGGGACCTGGCACAGAGGTGAGGAAGAAGATAGGAGCTCCACATCATGAGGCAAGCAGGTACAGGTTGGCATACTCCCCAACTGTAAATCTTAAGCAGTCCTTAACACAACAGGAGAACACACACCCGAGTGTGAAAGCTTCCTGTACTTAAGTGCAGTTGATGGGTTCCACACCCTATCACTTCATGGTATTATTCTTTTCCTTCTGACAGTTTAATGAATGATATAGCAGAGTGGGCCTACTAAAGCAGCACCACTTTTGCAGTAAAGAAATAGGACTTTTCTTGCCAGTCCGTTACTACTTACTAAATAAAACCAAACATTTTACTTTATCTGGGTTTTTTTTTTCTTCCCATCCTTATCACATTGTACACTGCAAGCATCTAGAACTCTACTGCTGTATGAACGCACAGTAACTGTACATGCAACATCTGTCCCCTCACCCTTCTCATCAGCTATAAATAAACATCAGTTAATCTATTTTTTTACATACCCTATACATTTGCATTTTAAAATATCCCAAAACACTTGGGTTTTCTTGAAAAAGTGTCTATGAAAATGCCAATTTGCATGAACAAATATATACAACTTTACATATCATACAATAATTCCCAGAATAAAATGCAACACAAAGATCAAATGGGCTAGTTCTCAGCTCTGCAAAAGCAAAGATAGAATGCAAGCAGTGAAAAAAAAAAGGCATTAAAAGTTTTAAAAGTCCTAATATACTATGAGGATGAAACACTTTATGAGCAAAAGACAAAATACAAATAATTACAAGTCTATGAACAATACTTACACCATCCTTGACAGAAGAACCTCAGGCACAAAATCAGGTATCCTCAAAAAGTAGAAATCAATACCAGTAATACTTTCAAAAAAGCTGTTTCCAAGAGTTATGAACTGTTTGAATTAGTTTTCAATACTGTTTTATTGAGGTCAGGAGCAGAGCCCATGCCAAAGAATTTGATCTGTTTCGTTAGTCAAAGGGGAGTATTTAGTTTGGGAAGCATCAGGTCTAAGGGATGTATTTTGGGGCTTTTTGCAGGTTACCATAAGGAGAATTCCAGATTATTGAGACTAAATTATAAGAGAAGAAAGTGATGTAACTTAAAGGTTATAAAGGAGTTTAATACACACAGCTACACCTCCACACTAAGTCTGAAAAGTGGTCAGTGTTCCCAGCCAGAACCACCTAAATGCACCCCTAACTGCATTCAAAACTTCCTCTTGCATACAGTTTCTGCAGTAGTCTCACTGAATGATTATCTTTGGCCTCACGGATGTCCACAACAGAAGCAGCAGACTTTTGTACTACTGAAAGAATATGGAAAGATAATCAAGGACACATGACCTTGTGTGGATGGAAAAGGTCTTTTTACAGCTTATGCACACATAGAAGCTACTCTATATTCACTGAGGGTATGAATTCAAACACTTGGTAACTCCTTGCATGTGCAATGACTTGAACACTCCAGGATAATGAACTACTTCACACTCCACAAGAATATTTGATAATAACCAAAACAAGCTAGCATGGGGCCAACAGGTGTTGCATACATCCTGTCTTATTCCACAGTACCTTCTCTTGGAAGACATACCTTCAGTACCAGGAAAATAAAAACTTTTGTCTTTACTTTTTGCATATGCCCAGGAGAGAGTACACTCCCACTTCACAGTTTGTAGACAGAAAGTTCATTTACACAAAGAAACAAGTCTTGCCAAATCCTGCAGCTGAAGATATTAATTATGAAACAATGAGAACCTTACCCCTGCCTGCCTCACCTTCTGTCAAAGATGACCATTGCTGCAATACAGCAAGCAAGCTGTGCCTCACGACTCCCCAGTTCACAGTCCACTGTGTCTGCTTTCTCTGAACAGGATTTTGTGCTACATGCCGTTTGTGAACTACCACAGCCACACAGCAAGCATACATGTTCTGCTACTCTTTGTCCAGCCACCTAAAAAGAAGAGCAGAACACAGATCCAGACACTGCAACCGTGTCATTCATTCTACCAAGACAGCAGGGTTTAATAGCCAGAATCCTCAGGAAGAATAATTTACATAAGCTTTTAAAATGTATTAGTTAAACTGGAGTCTCAAAGTGACTGTAAAGTGTTTCTGCTCACTGTAAAGTGTTTCTGCTCAATTTACTTTAGAAATCAGATAAACAAAAGTCACTTCCAAATACAAGTAACCATAACAGATTTCAATGTGACTTCATCAATAGAATTCTGAAGTTAGCTCAAATTAATATTCCAGAATGTCTGTACATTTAATTTGGATTTTTTTTCTAAATGTTCCTATGTATGCAAGCCCAGAGACAGATACTCATTTCTTCTGAGGCACAAAATGCAGTGAAGGAACGGAAAGAAGGTAGCTGTAAGTGTGAAATTAAAGCATTTGAAACAAGTATTTTTGTAAGGCATTCACAAAAATGACAGAAATTGCTCTGTTGCTTAGCTCATTTTTCAACTGAATTACTTAACCAGACGGAAAGCCAAGATATGTGACCTTCTGTGCCAAGCTGGGAAGTAAGGTCACCTTTTTTTTTTTTAAATAAGAGTTTAAAAGTAGAAATTATTCTGGAAAGACAAGTAACATTTCTGCGAAAACTCCAGATGAATGCATTTTTTAAAAGAGTCATTGCACAGGCAATCAGACACACAAATCAGACATAATCTAACAGCACTCAGATTTCTAGGAAAAACAAAACAAAAAACAAGCAAACAAACACCCACCCACCCCACAACATGTATTATACCATCCCTGTTTAACAGACCATTCTGACGCATAGTGCAGGCCAAATTCTTGCTTTGTAAGTTATCTCTTAAGCACACCAGACAAAAAGAAATTTACATACTTACACATTCTGAAGGAGAAGCAGCCATGGCATAATTCAATTCCCACTCTGATGAGAACCATGACATTTGTTTTTAGTAAGTCTTAATTTCTGTAGTTAATGCCTGATCCTGCTTTACTTTCCAGCATCTGAATTCCCTTACAGCAAAGCCCAGAGAGGATTAGACAGAGGCTTAAACTTACAAACTGAACTGGCATTTGCACGTTAGAAGTGACACACAGAAACTCCCTGCAATTGCATCACTTAACCTGCATACTCTCCCAGTTGGCTTCAATAATGGGACATCTCAGGTCACAATTTACTGGGGACAAAGAAGACTTTTACCAGAGTAAGCTTCATCCAGGAACCATTTAAAACAGTGGAAAGATTTTAGTGGGCTTTTGGTCTTAGACCAAATTTTAATTGAAATCAGTAATTATTTACATTTAAGACATGTTTAGTTTTCAAGACCAAACCGAAAGTTTTATAGAACTAGCAAATCTAATAATATTACATATTACAATTTTCTATACAGCTTTAAAATATCTTACAGAGATGCCAGCTATTTTACATTATTAAAATCTACAATCCTGTACACAACTGTAAAAAACATTAGGGTAGGAAAATAGGGTGACCACTTTCACAGGTATTTGTAGCACTGGGGCTTCAGAACTTACTTCTGAGAGGTGAGAGGCAACTACTTCTTCCAGCTTACCCAAATGTTCAAGTTACAGAGCTCATGTCATCAAAGATCTTGTAACCAATGCTGCAATCCACTACCAAAAGGTCTGATTCTCATCAGTAATAAAAGCTGCTTCACATAGTGAGTCTAAGTACTTCCTCCAAGGCTCGGACAAGCATCCTAGGAAGCCTCAGCCCACTAAAGGTAGTGGCCAGTGTAGTTAGTGTTAAATCATGCTGACCTATAGCAGTTTAAGAGCGCAGCAGTACAAGCCTCACCACATGCACGGTAGCAAACAAGGTGTAAGTCTTTCAGAAAACCAACATCACAAAGCAACTAAGAATAAATTACAAATGGACATCGTTTTTTTAACATATTTGTTGATTTTTTTTTTATTTCCAAAGTAATTAAACACTCAATGAGAAACGGTGAGGCTAAAACTGTCAAATTATGCAGTTGTGTTTATATAATAGCAGCCTTTTTTTTTTTTAATTAATCAAAACCAGGCAAAGGATTTTCCCATAAGCCTTCCAGGAAAGCCAACCTCTGGACTAAAACCAAAACCAAAAATTTCATCAGGAAAAGAGACTACTTCAATGACAGGAATATACAAAGACAATGTTCAGACACAAGACAATAGTGAAAATTCTTCTCTAACTTCCAATTTAGCAGGCTACTGCAGACTACACTCTGTTACAACAAGAATATAATGTAACAATTTATATAAAAAACATGCCACTGAATTCCAGGCACAAGCATTATCTCATGTGCCCTCTATTTGTGTCTGATTTTCATCGATTAATCTTCCGTATTAGAACAACTGCTCAAAAAGCATGAGAATGTGTTCTCTTCCACAAAGATACAGTTGTCTATGCAACTATGTCCACTTTATTCCAAAAAGCACTAGATAATTTCACAGAATCACAGGATTTTGCCAAGTTTGGCAGTTAACACTTTTGTCAACATTAAGGAGTTTCAGTTTATCTATAAAATTATTATCTTGGAGAAGGTATTTATTTTGAAATGTCATATGCTTTACTACTTTCTTCCAGGCTCAAGAAGTACAACAAATACTTGCAACACCAGATGTTCTGCAACCAGAAAAAAGTGTTTTAATTGTCTTGTAATTTTTCTTAAATAAAAGCTCAAAAGAGTAACCTCTGAAACACCCCAGAAACTTACATAAAATATGAACAAACGCAAGGTCTGTGTCACCAATGCTTAAATCCTTTAAAAATATGAGGAGTCATACGCCTCTATGTGTATACTGGATCATCAACAAGATTTAAGCAAGACGGTTGTTCAACATAGGCCTGAAAAAAGCATCCTCTTAACCAACACAGTGAAAAAGCAACAGTTTTGGAGTTAATTTTGCATTTTGAAGTCTTTCTTAAAATGTGCCCAAGTGGATCTAAAAGCCTGGAGTGAGGATACAGGAGACACCAGACCTGCAGCTGTTGGACTCTTTTTGCCCCGACAGTGGCACACCTACAGTAACAATTGTTTGGATGCTTCTTGCTGAAAAGCACAAACAGTGGAAGTTCTAAAAGTCACTTCCAGAAACCAAAGCAAATAATTTTGTCACGTTTTCATGACAGCAAAACACCCATAATAAAACACATGCATATTTGCAAATACAGAGGGAATACTTGGAAGTGAAAGGTCATCAGTGAGACAGCTTATACTGGATATACGGTTGTACATTTGTTTGGTTTTCTGTCCTACAGCTGTCTGCCACAGATCACAATCTAATGTTTCATCTGAACAATTCTATCTGTAAAGGACAGAGAAGCTGCTGCTCCTCTGCAGCAAAAGCACCAAGGGAGACAGAACGAGCATCAGAACTGTTTCTAGCTAAGCTTTGTCTGTTAGTGACTAAAGGTCCTGGCGGGACTGTACAGTCTGAACAGTTTGCTCTGCTCATTTCTGCTGACTTTTAGGAAACACGTCGTAAACCTACTTTTTTTTTCCTCTGTCCAGGCAGTAGGGATGGGAATCAGCAGACTTGTAGCCTATTTTAAGTTCTGCCATTAAACAATATTCCTACTATGTTATTCTTCATCTAACAAAGTTATAAAATGGGATTGAAAAAAAATAAAAACAAAAAAAAATAAAACAAAACAACAAAAATTCCAGTGAATTACTTGAGTTTTTGGTTACCTAGGTAAAATTTGGTGTCTTGGAGGTTTTTTCACTTAAGAGAGACTAATTGTTAAAGTCTAGTATTCCATTAATAGACATGTATTTTTTATTTACGACACATGTATATGGGACAGTAGAAGATGACATAGAGGGATAGGACAAAGAAAAAAAAAATTCCAACTAGCATATGAACTCTTCTGTCACCAGCTATTTAGACTGTTACATGTGTAATTTAGGGATCACTAGTAACTAGCTAGCCTGCGAATTTGCTGAATAAGCTCAACCAGCTCCCCACAAATACATATGGGCAGTGATGTTACTTCTAGAAAGTCTGATTGGAGTGTCCACATCTCATGCCAGGCAACCAGTGACTCAAATTCTGCCTTCTTTGACATTCTTGCAATAATGCTGAGTTATGCTGAGACTGCCATTACCAAAGTATTTTATGGAGCACTCTAGCTTTTAGAATACATCAAGTAAAATAGTGTCTGGACATTGTCTGTAAAACAAAACGGGTAACTGAAGTACTGACTACCATATAAGTGAATACTACCATGTTTGGGTATATTTACCACAAAGGTTTAGCCCAACCTTATAGGAAGTACCTTTAGAATTATATACAATTCCACTAAACACTTTTAGAATTTATTTAAGTTCCATTCACTGGGTATTGTACTGTATTGCATTTTTCTTTGAGCAACCTTCAGAATATGCCTGCAATTATTTCCTCCATGCCATACCTACAAAACTCAGGTACCGTAAACCTTCACTAATTTGTCTTGGATGACACAAGAGTCAACTGTTAGATTCACAGAATCACAGAATGTTAGGGCCTGGAAGGGACCTGTAGTCCAACCCCCCCAACCCGGGCAGGATCACCTATATCAGATCACACAGAAACACATCCAGGCAGGTCTTTATCTCCAGAGAGGAAGATGACACAACCCCCGTGGGCAGCCTGTTCCAGTGTTCCATCATCCTCACAGGGAAAAAGACTTTTCCCCATGTTTACATGGAACTTTCTATGCATCAACTTCCACCCATTGCCCCTTGTTCTGTCACTGGGCATCACTGAAAAGAGCCTGGTTCCATCCTCTTGGCACTCCTCCTTTACATGTTTATAAATAATAATGAGGTCATGATGTACACAGAATTGCAATCTTCTAGTTCCATACTTAAAATGCCTTTCCACTTTTTCAAAGATGAACATTTTAATACTATTTGGTAAGACATTTAAATATTTGTAAAATGTTTTCTAAAATCCATCAATATGTGTAAAAACTTTGCACTAGAAAGATTTCAGAACTTGTGTTATGATGATGAGAAAAAAGACAGAAATATGGGAAAATTCCTCTCTTTAAAGGAATAGTAAGATTTGTAACTATGAGGTTTCTCCACAGAGAAAAATAAAAAATTGTTTGTAGCTGTTCAAGATCCACAAGTTTATATGAGTGTCTTCCTCCAAAACAAACAGCTGAAGGCACAGATTCACAGACCACACTGGGCTAGAAGGGACCCCCAAAAGTCATCTTGTTCAAATCCCCTGCAGTGAGCAGAGACATCTTCAACTAGATCAGACTGCCCAAGATCACATTAAGTCAGATCTTGCAGACCTCAACGACATCCTTGGGCATCTTGTTTCAGTATTTTACCACTCTTAATGTAAAAAAATTTCTTCCTTATGTCTAAGGAAGTCCTAGGAGTAAAATTAGAGAGAACTCAAATTCTGCAGAATTGACTGACAGCTTCCCGGTAAATATCCAGACACCTTCCCTCTTGCGAGGCAGCATCTCTAATCACTCATACATCAAAGCAATGAATGCCCTTGAATTTCACTCCTGCTTCTTCTGAGCAAAATCCTCATCATGTTACAGCACCAGTACTCTTCTCTAACCCATTATAATTCCTGCAAGCCAGATTGTTTTCTCTGATAATTACAAAAGTGCAGTTTTTTATTTTAATCTCTTGTAAGGAAGTTATTTTTATTGCTACCTCCAGCTGTTCATCAGCAACAGTGAGTTTCACAGCTTTCCAAACATTCCAAATCATAAGAATACCCTATACATACAGCATACTGCAAAATCACAGAATCATAGAATCAACCAGGCTGGAAGAGACCTCCAAAATCATCCAGTCCAACCTATCACCCAGCCCTAGTCAATCAACTACACCATGGCACTAAGTGCCTCATCCAGTCTTTTCTTGAACACTTCCAGGGACGGTGACTCTACCACCTCTCTGGGCAGCCCATTCCAATGCCAATCACTCTCTGGCAAGAACTTCCTCCTAACATCCAGACTAGACCTCACCTGGCACAACTTGAGACTGTGTCCACTTGTTCCATTGCTGGTTTCCTGGCAGAAGAGACCAACCCCCACCTGGCTACAGCCTCCCTTCAGGTAGTTGTAGACAGCAATGAGGTCACCCCTGAGCCACCCTGTCTCCAGGCTAAACAACCCCAGCTCCTTCAGCCTCTCCTCATAGGGTTTGTGTTCCAGGCCCTTCTCCAGCCCTGTTGCCCTTCTCTGGACACATTCAAGCACCTCAACATCTCTCTTGAATTGAGGAGCCCAGAACTGGACACAGTACTCAAGGTGTGGCCTGACTAGTGCAGAGTACAGGAGAAGCACAATCTCCCTTGTCCTACTGGCCACACTGTTCCTGATACAGGCCAGGATGCCCTTGGCTCTCCTGGCCAACTGGGCACACTGCTGGCTCATGTTCACCTACTATCTACCAGTACTCCCAGGTCCCTTTCTGCCTAGCTGCTCTCCAGCCACTCTGTCCCCAGCCTGTAGTACTGCTTGGGATTGTTGTGGCCAAAGTGTAGAAACCTGCACTTGGCCTTGTTAGATGTCATCCCACTGGTCTGTGCCCACACATCCAGTCTGTTAAGGGCTCTCTGCAAGGCTATCCTACCCTCCAACAGATCCATACCTGCTCCTAGCTTGGTGTCATTTGCAACCTTGCTGATGTTAGACTCAATCCCCTGGTCCAGATCATCAATAAACAAAAATGAACAGGACTGGGTCCAGCACTGATCCTTGGGGGACACCACTAGTGACTGGCTGCTAACTGGATGTGGCACCATTCACCACCACTCTCTGGGCTCAGCCCTCCAGCCAGGCCTTCTAATGATTTAAAATATGTCTAAGTTCCTACACTGAAATCAATCTTTACCTAAATGCCCTTTAAAGATGCATTAAAATAGAACAAGATCAAAGCAAGCACCTGACTAACAAAACAGTAAATCTTCTGTCCTGTTCTACACTCCTGCAGCTCTCTACAGGTCTCCCCTAACGTTACTTGAGATCCCAGACCACGGTGGAGTCCACCTCACAACATGAAGCCAGTGGATGTAGGAATATGTGAAGACTCTAGGGTCTAGCCACCAGAGAGAAAAGTACGAGTTTCCTATACTTGTCTCTATTTAAAACTCTCATTCCTGGAATTCTTTCAGACTTTTTTAACTTTAGAAGTTATTTCTCATCTTGATTTTGCAAAGCTATTTATGTGCATATATACAAAACAGTTTCTCTAAAGCTTTTAGTTCTGTCATACCAAAATTTCCACTAAAAAGGTCAACAAAACTAAATGCATATATCTTTTAGCCATACAACACAGCATTGTGGTTTCTTGCCTCTACTAAAAACATGTGTTACATTCCAGTTCTGCAAGTCCTATTAAACAGATTCAGTTACACTCTGCATTATCCAGTTTACATACAAATCCTGTATTAAAAGCCTGGCTTGAGCTGACAAAAGTAAAAAAAAATATGACAGAAGCTATTGAACAAGTTCAGTATTCAGTTACAGTCAGGTAAATCTACAGTAACAGCTATAAAACAGTTACCATGGTGTAAAATCTGAAGTAACTGGGAGCAGAACTTAGCCACCTGGCATTTACTCCACTAAAGCTAAAGCCCTAGAAGGGTTGAACAATGAGTAACTACATAAATTGTGAGACAAAATGTGAAGACACAAAGGTGAAATGAGGATAAATGCTTTGCTTCTGTGCAGGATTTTGGTAGTCTAAACCAGGACATGGATATTGCTTTCATGTGCCATGAGTATTTCCAGTGTAAAATTCCATTAATTTAAAAATAAGACATGATTCATACAGAATTCACATGGCAGGCCCTGGAATTTCAAAGCTGCTTGAATGTAACAGGCTGATGTATAAACTTTTCAACAACTTTAGCTGGGACTTTTTTCCTAGATGTTTCAACTATGAACTGTGAGTAGTTGAAGACTTGGACTTTGTCTTTCGCAATAAATACTTAAGGGGTCAAATTAGCAAAGTAAGAATGCAGAAGTCTCTTCAAAGCTTAGATGCTTTTGTAGGGTTGCACTTGCATCTCATTTGTGCCAAAGCATGCCTTAAAAATACCTTTAAAACCCTGTTTGAAATGACAGAAAGCACATGCTTAACGTTATTTAAAAAATCTTAAATCATAATTAAACTTCAGAATATGATTTGCAAGTATAAAAGATGAAAATTCCTACTGAATAAAGCCACCATGCTATGGTCGCCCTCAAGCAAACTGTCAAACCTGTATTCACAAGCTCCTGGAGTCGAGAGGCAAAGACACGAAAACCCTAAAGGTTAGAAAACCATCTCTTTCGCAGAAAATACCGCAATTAGCACACATGCCCCGAGCCAGCAACCACCGCCTGTTCACCTGAAAGGTGAAGGTGGTACACCCCGCCTGCGCCAGACCTCGGACGAAAAGGGCAGCGGGCTCAGCTCTGTCGCTTTCGCAGGTGCCCGCCGGTGCCAGTAGGGAACCCGACTCGAGTAGAGCAAACCGCGGGGCAGAGCTCAGAGCGCCGCGCCTCCCGCTGCCGAGGACCGCCCGGACGGGTCGCGGAAAGCTGCGGAGCGCAGGGTAGCTGCGCGCCGAGTTCCGTCACGGCACGTCATTCCCTACCTTCACCCCTTGCTGCCCTCGGACGGGCCCGAGACGTGTTAAGCCCGGCGGCGCTGGTCTCCTGTATGGGACAGCGGAGCTGGTAACTAGCGAGAAAGCGACCGTAGGAACGGCTGTGAACCCCTGGCCCGCGTCCGCGTCCTCCCGCCCCTGCCGTTCTCCCCCCGCTCGTGCATCTGCCTCCCAGCCAAGGAGTCCGCCGGCCCCAGCACGCACGCCCCGCCGCTGCGGGCGGAGAGCAGAGCAACCCATGCCCCCGTTGCCCAGGCCCGGCAGGGTCACTGCAGGCGGCGCTACCGCAGGCTCTGACACAAAGGGTAAACTCATGTCACAAGGGCTCGGTGCCGGCAAGTCCCACAGCTAGCGCAGCACAGGAGAGAAGGTGGATCTCCCTCTTAGATGCCTCTTCGGGAAAACTGTATCATGTCACATCGACAAATTATTACCCCGATCACCTTAAATTATAGAAACCTACAAAACTCCCTTGTTTTCGGTTGTTCAGGTGTTCAGGTTTTTTTCAAATGCAGGCTTGCCACGAACTATGCACAATGCACGTGGAAAACCACCAGGTCTACACTGTCATATAACTCGATGATGAGCCAGGTGCAAAAGTGTCCTGGTGCAAAATAGTAACACCCGTGAAATGTTTTCCATTTATAAGTTGAAATATGTGTAATTGTAAATTGCCAACTGCACCCAAACCTATAAACCTGTCACATAAAAATGTAAATTCAAAGCTTTAAGTGTAAATTAATTGACAGTATTTCCTTTTCTAATGTGCAAGTTACACAATGTTCACATAGGTTACTGGTGCATACAGACGTTATTCACAGCAAAACTCTCAAAAGTCACAGGAGGCCAATAACTGTGTCAGCATTTGCCACAGGTGAGGTACTGTCTTTGCAGTACTTCACGAGGGAAAGAAACCATTCTGCTGATGGTTCTTGACCAGTGAGCAGCTTGTGGGCCATGGAGATGAAAAGCTCTTTCTCCACTGCATCAGCAGAAGGATACAGAAGAGCTTACAGTGATGCTATCACCTGCAAGAGCTACCTGTCAGCTGTGACAAGCTCTCAGGCCGTACCTCTAAATCTAAAATACAAGATCTGTTACTGGACCTAAATACTTCATAGCACAACAGCTGCATGTACTTTAACTGAACATACCATTCATTTGTAGATCATAGAATCAACCAGGCTGGAAGAGACCTCCAAGATCATCCAGTCCAACCTATCACCCAGCCCTGTCCAATCAATTAGACCATGGCATTAAGTGCCTCATCCAGTCTCTTCTTGAACACCTCCAGGGATGGTGACTCCCCCACCTCTCTGAGCAGCCCATTCCAATGCCAGTCACTCTCTCGGGGAAGAACTTCCTCCTAACATCCAGCCTATACCTCCCCTAGCACAACCTGAGACTGTGTCCCCTTGTTCTGCTGCTGGTTCCCCGGCAGAAGAGACCAACCCCCACCTGGCTACAGCCTCCCTTCAAGTAGTTGTAGACCTGTTATTAAACACAACACAAAGCAGTAATTTTTAAGTCCTGCAGAGTTAAGATTTACCTTCATGGTTAACTGGGACGTTAACAGAAATCCCAACACGGAGCTCAATCTGATGTAGTACAGTGTTATCATTCACACAGTGATGGAAAATGTAACTATATGTTCTATTTTGAATCACTGGTCTATCTCATGTGTTTCTTACTACAGTTTTGTTGAATCTCTGCACATACTTACCCTGAAATATGTCCCATATAGAGATTTCTAACATACAGTGAAACTACTCCAATAGATTCCTATTAGTTACTCATTTCATGTTTGTGAGAATTTGTATTTACAGGGACAACTCTTTAAGCTGCTTAAGGGTAAGAAACAGATGCCAAGTGTGGATAATGCAATAGGGTATTAACCCTGAGAGACTGAGATGGAGAATGAGATGGGAATGCAGGCTGCCAGAAGTAAGCAGGACCTCTATAGGAAACACTCTGCACATCAGGTCTTCTTATGTGTCACAAATGTCGAATATCTTGCACAAATATGCAGTGAACAATTTGAGGCACTTAGCATGTAATTAATTGCATCATAACTACACAATGCTCAAAACTATTTTTAATTTCCTTTGTAAACTGTGCTTATTAGTTCAATTATTGGTTCATATTTGGGTTCCAAATTTCAGTAGTAATTGTACAAATCCTGAAATTCCAAAGACTGATGCTTCTGATGTTAATAAAGACATACTTGCCATCTACACAGAACTTCTCTCAGCATTTCCTAGACAAGCCGTTTTTACATTTCTAGGCAATATGTAGTCACATGATTGCTACAGAGAGACTGAAGTGTGGGATCCCAGAGTTTGTTGCTCTATCATTTTGCTGTATGGATAAAACTTCTAATGAGTTACAGAACACTTACTGGGCACTTTCTCTACAATCTACAGATGACCCTTTGTGTCATTTTGCCTGTGGGAGATCTGATAGTTTCTGCAGCGATGCTGAACGCTGCAGTAACCAGTCACAACTAGGATGAAAATAATTCCAACTCTGTTATGTTTACTATGTTACTGTATGCTCCATGAAGCCTACACTTCTACTCCCAAAATCTTGTCCAAAGTTGATGTATGCTTTATACCGAAAGCCAACCAACACTGCTTGTTCATACCAGCTGCTCTAAACAAGAAAAGCTGATTAACTGAGGCTAGTAACCATATTTAAATTCACACTGCCTGTCACACACTACAAGCTTGCAATATATCTGAAAACATGCTAGCTTAATTTTACAGCATCTTCAAGCCATTCCTTACCATTTAATTCTACCATGATGTGATGTGCTAGTTTGAAGTTAGCTAGAATGTTTTGGTGAGAAGAATTAGACTACAGGCTGTGAAAAGGAAACAGTGGTGATGTCTACTTCACTCATAGGCTTGCTGAGATATATGAGAACAAGAACATAAACATAGATAACAGAGTCGCTCTCTGTCTGGGCTTTGGGCTGAACTTCTCTCTCTAACCTAACCTGCCATCTGTGTAACTAATCTATCTGCTTCCTAACCCCCCTGGCCGACCCTCCAAGCTATCTTGAGCATAACGCAAGGTCTTGGGTAGGAAGAAGGTGAAAGGGTGTCCCCTCCTGGGGACTCAGGTTTCTGGGAGGGCTGTTGTGTTTCTGTATTACTTTTTAACTTGTATTTTCTGTATATAACTGTATACATTGTAAATATCTGCTTGAATATGGGGGGTGGGGGGGAGTAACAGCCAAACCATCACATATGATATCTAAGGGTATTAGTCTTTGACATGTAAAAGTGAGCTCAAGGTACTTCCAGCATAACTATGTTTTATGGAACTGGTGTTTGCAGATGGAGCTAGAAGTCAAAATTAATATTGTCCTTAATACTGGGAGTATGGCACCAGAAGAGCAGCCTCTGAGTGATGAAGGGAAGGCTGTAGTAAGTGGTTCTTGCATTAGCTCTTACAACCTTTTGAAATCACTTATCCCTTTCCAGTTTAGCTTTAGTCCAGATCCAAGGTTTTTAACCTACATTTAGTACCTCTCACCATGTTGTGTAAACATCTTAGATAATACTAATATTTATATATAATAAATTATCTAATACTTAATAGTAATATTTTATATCCGTATAAATTATCTCACATAGGACTTTTGACTCTCAAAACATCATTAAAGTTAACATATTATTTAACTAACATTGTTACTGAAGTGATGCCTTCACTAAAACGACTGGTGAAGCCATTAGCTTCTATTACTCCTCTAGGTACAGCTTTAATGTGGTACTTGTAGGACATTAACGTGGGTAGTTTATGTAAAACTCCAATGAGTAAACATGCCCCTCCTTACAAAACAATGGTCTAATTTATCATCTCAACTTGAAAGCACAGCCTTTGGATGTCTTCTGTCAAGATTCTAAACTAATCCAAATCTATTCATGTTACAGGATTGTTCTTTTCAAACATTTGTTTTGTGCCATTTTTGTAGCCCATGGCTTAATAAGGAGACACTTTTGACTCTTTATCATGTATTAACTTCAGGTTTGTCTAATGTATTGTTGGCAAGTAACTGACATTTTTCATCAGCTGTGATTGTACTTTAAAAAGAACTTCCATCTCTGATGCCCCAATTTGGGGTGATTAATACATACTCCTTGGACTTCACTTTTGTACACAGTACATGAATTCCAGTACTTTCTATTTTCCTATTTCAGATTCTATTATTTTGTAGTGTCTCACGCATATTTCATAGTTTTATTATTAACGCTACATGACTAAACCAGACCCAGGATTAACAATTCACTCCAGCTTGACTTTTTTCCTCATTTCCTCCCTTAAACTCCTCACCTAGACCCTTGCGAAGAGTGAGCCACCTACCTACAGCTACTCACACTAGCCAAAAAGCTGCTGTCAGCACAAAGCAGTGGCAGGACTGGGTAGTTCGAGTGACTTCCTTCTCCTCCAACATGGATTCTGAGGACTCCTCACTCCTGCTGAGGGCACGTTAAACCCAGCCAGCCCTCCTCTCCGGTTTGAAATCTTAAACTCTGGAAGGCCACAGCAAGTGGAGCGGGACCGAGCCTCTACTCTCTGTTGGGCTGACTGCCGACTCTGATTTTAAAGGAGTGAGGAGCAGACTTCACCCTTCAGCCGCAGCTCCAACTTCAACGTCTGTTTTCTTCCGTTGGCCGCGACTGCTCAGCCTGTAAGCACCGCGACCGCCGTCCGCGAGCGCTCACAGCCGTTGGGAGACGCAGCCGTTAGAGTGCGGCAGGACCACCGAGCACTTCCCGCCTGCACGGAAACGAAGGTGGCAGGGCTGCGAGGGTACACGGGAAAAACCGAGCGCTTTGAACATGAACCCGCAGAGAGCCACCAGCCGACAAAGCGCCACTGGCAAGCGGCAAGAGCCGGCAGCGAAACAGCTCCTCACGCACCGCCTAGAACCCTTCTCCTTTCCTCAGCGACAGTGGCCTCAGCGGAGACCTGACGTCAGCGCAGGCGGCACCGGGCGCACGCTACGCAAATTTCGCTCCTTCCCTCCCCGTCACACTGGCTCTCCCTGCGCGCGCACCCTGCGCCCACCTCCTCGCGCCCAGCTGGGCTGCGAGTGCTGATTGGCCGCCGCCTTCCCGCTTCCTTCTCCCCATCCGAGAACCCGCCATTTTGAAAACCTTGTTGATTCCGGGAGAGAGAGTGGCCGGCTGAGCAACCGCGGGACGCAGAGCGCCCGCCTTGCGCGGTGTGTGTGTAGTTGTGCGCCGGGGCGCAGGCCGGCGCCCGGCTCCGCCCCCTCCCCCGCCTTCCCCTTCTCCGGTAACTGTCGTTTCCAGCTGCCGTTGCTCCCGCAGCCGTGTCCGAGAAAGGAGCCAGAAGCTGGGATTCGAGCTGAGGTGAGTCCTACCGCCATAGCCATAACGGCGCCCGAGAGCGCGCGCCCGCCTCTTCCCCTCCCACTCCCTCACGGGCGGACCGGGCCGGGCATCCCTCTGAGGTTGGTGACAAGGGGAAACGGAACAGGGCCGGGGGGACATCATACTGCTGGGAGCCGTTGGTGGGGCTGCCTCCTTCGCAGGCCTCCATGGGGCAGCGGTCTGGTTTCCGTTCGAAGTGTTTCCTGGGCGCGCTCTCCTGCTCTGCGGCCGGGCAGCGGGACCGTACCGTTCTATTTGCCTGCTGATTCGGGGACGGGGGTGGCGCTCGCCGGTGTCCCCGCCGCACTTCACTTTGGCCGCCTCCTCCGGACGCTACCTGTCATCGTCGCTTTCTTAAAAGGGCACAGGTGGCGAGTTTGTGTCTGAAAAGTCCAGGACTAGGATGGGAGGTGCTGTTGCGTACGAAAATCGTTCTCGGAGCGGCTTGGGAGATAGGCTCTCTCCCTGCCAAAAATACCCGCGACTTAGGTCTTCCTAAAGGTCGATCCCAGTACTTTTTTCTCTCCCTAAGCAGGTCATCCGCAGCGATCTGTCTGCCGAAAAGCTAAAAAGTGTCTAACTTTTGTTCCCCTCGTCTTCCCGTTCAAAGGGAAGGAAGTGCCTCGTACTGTGCTTGCTTTCCCACTTGTACAGACGAGTAAAATTAAAATAGTTGAATCGTGGAAAAGTCGGATTACATTTCCCTGTCAAATGAAGTGCTGGTGGCAATACCCTGGAAGAGGTTTTTATTTCCCCACCCAGTGATTTAGCAAAGAGTAGTGAGCTGTATCCCGACTGTTGCTACTACAAGTTGTGTTTTCTGTCATCTGAAGAGCTGCTGTTTTCTGGTACCTCCTAATATTGAATGTGTGCAGCTGATTTCAGAGTTGTTATCTTGCAGATAATACTGATTTTAATAGTGGAAAAACAAAACGTTTAACCACGTGATAGTTCTTCCACAAGGTCTTACACAATTGAAGCTGTATTTTGTTCCAGATGTCTAAAGAATGAAACGTTTCAAAGGCCGTAATTTTTCTACAATGAACAGATGAGGTTATGTTCTTTATTAGATAAACATTCTCTGTCAGCAGGGACATGATGCTCACCAAAGTCAGATATTTTAAAGTTTAAGTGACTTCAAAAGCTAAGGAAAGACCGCTCATAATTATGACATATACAAAGTATTTGTTCTTTTTTGTTGTTGATCTGCAGATTAAAAGCAAAAAGCATTGTCAAGCCCTAAGATGTTGGGGCTATTTGAATTCTGGAAGCAATATTAGTTTTATCTGAACTGCTTGTAACTTTTCTGGGTTTATTTTTCTATTTGTATTTCCCATTTAAATATTCAGTTTATTAGGAAACTTGTATGCATAGTTTACTGTGATTCAAAAATAACTGTCTAGTTTCTAACACTGTGCACTAAAAATGTGATATCTTAAAACGTTACAGTTCTTAATAGATGAAAGTATCAACTTCTGGTGTTTCTGAATGCTTCACAAAGCAAGCTTGAAGGCTTGTGCTTGCAAAGTTCAAACTGTTCTTAGCCACACTAGTTGCAGAATGGGTGACAACTGACAAATGTTACATCTTGTGCTTGTGTAGAATCCTTTTGTGTGTTAAACACAGTGTGAGCACTATGATATTACTTCCACTGTACAAGATTGTTTTTTTTCTTTTAGAAAGCAAGATTCCTGTCTTTTTCATGTGTAATGCTGTACTGATGATGATTTCTCTCGCTGCTTTTTACAGAACCATGTCTTCTGTTGTTTCACCAAAAGAAGACAAGATGTCACCTGAAAAAGCAGATGAGAAACAACCTGAAACTGAAAACAAAGCTGAGGAAAGTGATGAAGAGGAGGAAGAAGAGGAGGAAGAGGAGGAGGAAGAAGAAAAGGGTATTAACTTTTCCATTGAATAAGCTATCCTTTAAAAGATGCTGAGCTTACTGAATGCAGTCTGCTGTGATCTCAGCTAATTGTACAATTACAAGTCAGGATAGTCAATGATATATGTATTTCATGGGTCATAATTCATTTCCCAGTACACTGCAACAGGCAACACTAGAAACAGCAATGCTTGTGTTCTTCAGGAAAGATTGAAGGAACTGCCAGCATCCTGGATCCCTATGATAGGGTAGTTTGTTGTTCTATAAACTTATATATTGTTACTAGAGGTGGCATCCTTTGTCAAATTGTTTGTGTGAAAATACATGTCCAAAAAGTATCCTTTTTGTACCAGTAACATTCTGAAGTGATCCGTGTTTCCAGAAGAGAAAAAGTGGACTATCCACGCATAGCTTTGGAAACAGTGCAGATGTATTTGCACAGCTACTGTAAATTCATTTAC
Organism: Tricholaema leucomelas; assembly: GCA_013400475.1. Lineage (NCBI taxonomy): Eukaryota > Metazoa > Chordata > Aves > Piciformes > Lybiidae > Tricholaema lacrymosa > Tricholaema leucomelas. The sequence goes on from WAAF01013955.1 coordinate 186,617, forward strand.
TGGATACCCAAATTTAATTATACTGGAAAGGTGATGTTCCATTTGATTAATTTTGTCAATAAAAATCATTATAATGTCATAGGACAAGCAAGCAAGACAGGTTGTATAATGTGGCGTATAATTGAAAAGGCTACTCTTCAAGATGTCATGATGAACTACTATGCAGAAATGTTAATTTCTGTCATGAAATCTCTGGGCAGCTGTTTTGCAGGTGAAAGCATCCATGCAAGTAGAGCCTCAGTATGAATAGGGAGTCACTGGTGGTCTTCACCCCTTAAAAGAGCTGAAGTTTGCCTTTAGGAAAGGTAGTAAGAAGTGATGTTGCTCTTTGACAAGCAATAGAGTAGTAAGAATTGGATTTTTAGAGACTACTGTTTCTTATGCTCTCTTTTCAGCAGATATCCAATTTTGAGCATGTTCATACAAATTTGGAAGCTTCTCAGATGTTAAAGCCAGGATAGCCCACCTGTTTACAGCTAAGGACAGTTTGATGTTAGGTCAAGTATTTTAGTATGAAATATTTAGGTGGAACTTTGTTTTTTTTTTTTCTGACATAGTATCATTAAAGTAGTGATTTTCAATGTATACATAAGACTTTTAAAATGTATTCATTAGTACCAGAATTACTGGGAACAATATTTTCATAGTATTTTTGGTGGTCCTGTTGTGCCATGCAGAGTGCTGCCCTGTGAGGTGTAGTACAGTCTCACTGTGCTTGTCTTTCTGCCTCTCATGCTGCTGAGATGTCTGGGTTCTCCACTTCAGCAATGAGAAGAGAAAGTGCCTGCAGGCATGCTGGACCCTGCTGTTGACCATCTGGTGCTAATAGTCTCCCCATGACAGCTGAAGTGGAGCTGTGTGTGTAGGGGCTTTTCCCAGGAGGGGAGACTATGCAAACAATCTCGGAAAGGCGGTGGAAGGGAGGAAGGATATATTTCTGAAAATGCAGTGTTACAGTATCTATTGTAGGGTGAAGTTCCCTTTAGGAAATGCCCAGCCTTGGATGCAGGACGGTGGTAACAACTAGAGATTTCTCTATGTGTACAGCTCCATAGAATCCTATCAGTATAATAGTCAAAAGTTTGAAGGTGTTACACTATCTACTTGCATCATTGACCATTTTTGGTTTGTTAGTTCGAAGAGTCAGTGTTGTATTGCCTGCCTCTATAGATGAGTTTGCTTGTGTAATGAAGAATACTGTGTTTAAGGAAGCTGTCTTTTGCAGAAAAGAGTCTCATTGTTGAAGGAAAAAGGGAGAAGAAGAAAGTAGATAGACTGACCATGCAAGTGTCCTCATTGCAAAAGGAGCCTTTTACAATTACCCCAGGTAAGCTTGTTCTCTTACAGAAGAATTTGAGAGTATTGGAAGTTATGTTGAGACCTCTTAAAAGGTAAACTTAGTAATTTATTGTAAATGAGACTTGAGAGTCATTATCCATTTTAAGATAGTAATGCTATTACATGAGACCTGTTTTACTTTAAAGCATCAATTTAAACTGTAGAAGTTATATAATGTTTAAACTTACCCAGAATAGGATCATCAGTACCTAACCACCGCTAACAAAGGCAGGAACAGGTAGAACGAAAAGAAATACCAAGAAATACTTTGTACACTGATCTAGTTAGTATCAAATAAGGAATATAGACTGTCAAGATGATTAATAGTAAAAGGTCTGCTTAATATTTGACTGATTAGAATATCTGATGCTATTCTAAATAACTTCTTTGCTTCTTTAAAAAACTTCATCTATCTACTGCTATAAACACATAGACAAATATAAATGTGATTAATAGAATGATTGCCTTTAACTGTTGCAGGAAAAGGACAAAAACTTTGTGAAATTGAAAGGATACAGTTTTTTCTGAGTAAAAAGAAGACGGATGAGCTTAGGAACCTGCACAAACTTCTGTACAACAGGCCAGGCACTGTAAGAACTTAAAATTAATTTTGTGTATCTGCTAGTTCTCATGCACAGGGAAAATATTTCGTGGTGTAGGTTGGTTTGTTTTTTACCATTTGCACATATGGCTTCATATGATCACAGTTGTGCAAACTTTTAGTTAAACATGCAGTATGTTTTTAACAAGCTCAAAATGGTAGATGGCTTGATTAAGTTATTAAAAAGAATTTTAAGATCATAATAACTTGATTGTTGTAGTTTGGCTGTCATGAGATAAATAAGGCATCATCAGTGTAACTTAAAATTTGAACTATATAACTTTTTGTTAAGAGAAAGTGAAAAGTTAAGAGGTAATTGGGTGAAATCTTTTTAACTACCTGAAGTGAAAGTAATTTGTGTATACTGCTCTAGGTTGCTTCTCTAAAGAAGAATGTGGGTCAGTTCAGCGGATTCCCATTTGAAAAAGGAAGTGACCAATACAAGAAGAAAGAAGAAATGTTAAAGAGGTTACCATCTCTATTGCCACTTACCATAGCTTGACTTAGCACTCTACCCTCCTCTTCAGTTTCAGAATGTTACTTCCATTTAAATATAAACTTAAAATATAAACAGCTGTGGCTGTTTAAAATTAGCTCAGCGCTCTAGGAATCACACAAACTGGTCTCGTAAGACAACTTGAGATGTATTAAAAAGAGCTAAACTGTTAACATTTTATTCACAGTTCTGCAGTTCTGGCTTTAACTACTGCAGTCTTGTTACCAGAGTGTTCTGCCAAGTGAGAGGAAAGCATTATTTCCCCAGGGCAAGCGTCGTGTTGTGCTCTGTTCGTGGTGCAAACTTGCATCCTTCTGTGGCTCAAAACTTTCCTACTTCAGAATCAGCCATTTGTGCTTATTGTGTAACATTTAGTCTTATTCCTAGAACTGCTGTAGCAATTAGCCTAACAAAACTTTTTTTTAACTTTTTCACTCAGTGTTCCCCCACATTTTGCTATTTAAGAGAATCTACTGCCGTTCAGTTTTGACTGCACCAAAAGGGGTTTTGAATGCCCTTAGATATTTCTGCAGCTAGTTAAAACAAATGAAAGGATTAATAATTTCTGCACAGTTGATTCTAAATGGTTTTACTTTTACTATCAGTGGGAAAGCTTCCAGCATTTGGAATGTGCAAATCTTCATTCCTCAGATACACAGTTTTCCAGGAGTAGGGTTTGTCATATGCATGACAAACTCTTATCTCAGGAAGCGAGTTTATATAATATTTCCCCTTATCTGCAAGAGGTCGCAAAACAAAGTTATCTTTTCACTTTTTAAAAATGTTTTCCATGTGACAGAACTGCTAGTTAAGTTTTCATTGCACTCCAATCCTCAGTAAATATCCTGTATGCTGATTGCATTGTCACTCTTATACCAAGGTACTGAGCTGTATGTGCTTGTGTTACTGCGGTTAAGTTCTGCTGCTGTTCATAGCTCTGTATGAAACACTGCTGAAGATTATTAATTTATTCTGTGTGGTTAATTTCTGGCCACACTGCACTTGCATAGCATTGTGTTCTTTGTTCACTTTGTTTAATGTTTTTAGGACTAAATTTATTTTGCAGAATGTTACTGTCATGCTTATAAACTGAGAAGAATGAGGAGTTCTTGTGTGGATGAGAGTTCTTGGGTTTTCTAAGTCTAAACTAATGGGAATTACTGACTCTAAACTTGTGTGCATTTATTTATTCCACACTTGAACTGCATTTTAGTACATTCCTTGTTGTTACCTGTAGATGGACAGTGTAGATGTGAAATGGTTTGGGAAGCAGGTGATATTCTCTGTATATGTTCTGAATCAAAATACAAGAACAAATGCCATGTGTAACATGAGTCATAAAGCAGCAATAGAACCATAAAATCCCAAATTCTGTATATAAGGCCTTCAAAGCGTGAAGCAGAATTTTTGATGTTACATAGTTTTTAATTCTGTTAACAAGTTACGTGGTTTTTAACTATTTAGTATACTGTCTTAAAATGCAAGAGATTGACTTTTGATTCTGCAGGCATACCTTGCAACTATTTAGCATTCAGTAAATGGGAAGCCTTTCTACATTTTTTTTTTTTTTTATAAAGTTGTCTAGAAGTACAGTTGAAAGGTTGTACTTCATCACTGGAAAGATGATAGATGTACTGTTCTTCCTCCCTCCCTGAGGCAAGGAGATGTGCCGAACCAGTTAAGATTTCATGCACCTTCTATGCCCTAAAACATGAGAGAACAAAGTTCTGCCCCCTCAAAATTCTGAGTTCAAAGAGACAGTCTGAAATTAAATGATACTTTGGAGAAGTAGTAGCCCACCATGAAATGGTTGCACTGACTTTTGTAATAAACAGTGCAAAATAAGTTTCCTTTGACTCTGATTATGAGAAATAGTTGTTAACACCTGTGAAAAATGCTCAGACAATGACAACTGCTTTTAAGGCAGCATTGTACAATGAGTGAAGAGGAAGGTATGTGTTAGAGGGAAGATAATTGAACAAGTAGAGGTTTTTTGTTTTGTTTTTTTTTTTAAATCTGATTGAACTTGCAATCCAATGTCATATCTTGCAAGATTTAACTTTTATCTAATGAAAAAAAGTGGGCAGAATGATAAAGTGGGCCAAATGGTCCAAGATTCTTTTGGAGGAAAGGGAGTGGATGTCAGAGTTAACCTTCTGCCCTTGTCGGTGGTCCTTGTGTAAAGAGGTAAGAAACTAGTCAAAGTAAAGGGAGACCCTCTTGCCCCCTTAGAGTTCAAGTCATGTATCCAAGATTTATTCTTTCTAGTGTGATAGATTAGGAGAGATTCTGGCGAAGATTTTTTTTTTTCCTGCTTTACCTGTGGATTTGGAAATTTTGATTTATTTTGCTTTATTTGGTGATTCTCTGCTTATCTGTAGATTGGACTAGAAATGTAGTTAATTGTATACATTAATGTCTATTGTCAGTTGCAGACATAAATTAGGTAGCAGCTTCTAGCAGCCAAATGTTTGGGTAGGATGCAATGCTGATCTTTTTTTTTTTTTTTTTCCTCCCTATTTTTAACACAGATTTAGAAATGCAATGTTGAAAAGTATCTGTGAAGTTCTTGACTTGGAAAGATCAGGAGTGAATAGTGAGCTGGTAACCAGAATCTTAAACTTCTTAATGCACCCAAAATCTTCAGGCAAGGTGAGGTGCAAACTGTTACGCTGAAAAATACAGCTCTGTTGCTTAGTATTTCCTTGTTAAGAGAGACAATACAATTACTGTCTTAAGTTACTGAAGTTGTAATGGCTTTTTGAAAGAGAACTCTACTCCTACAGGCATCCATAGCAAGTTGAGGACTTAGGAAATACACGCTTACATGTACCTGCACCTGTTATACACTGTTAGCACACAAAAGTGTCTGTGGTCAACACATAAGCTAATTAGAGATATCCATACTCAGATTTTTGTGGGTGAATGGTGTGAATTAGACATATGTGAGCAGAAAAGAAAAAAGAGAAAGGGGAAAGGTGTCAGATAAAGAGAACAAAACATGAAAGGACAGGAAGATAAGCTGTTAGATGCTGCTTGTACATGCTACAAGTTGGCAAATGTATTTAATCACATTTGGTCACCAAAAAACTGAGTTTATTGCAAGGCTAGGAGAATTTGCTTTAATCTGTGCTAGTGTGTAAAATTCACCAAGAGTGCTGAACTCTACTATTAGTCTTGGACTTGGAGGTTTTAATCTAAAATCAGTATTTAAATAATTAGACTCTTGCTTGGAAAATACTTATTCCCAGCAAACATTGATAAATGATGTGAATGAGGAGTTTGCACACTGCCTTAAGGGCACTGGTGCTTAGTGACAGCAAAATGCAGTTTTGCATAAGGCATAGCAGAATTCCTGCTTTTATGTCTTCAGAACGGTTGTCAGCTTGTATCCTGCCAGAAGAAAAGCTTTGCTTTTGAGTTCAGGGAGCATAAGTAATAGATTCTTTCTAGATTGTTCCTTGCTTCCCATCCCTAACAACCAACTTTGGAAGATTCCTTTGATTAGGAGAGTAGAAGGGGTGCAAAATGTTATGGTGTAAGCGTAGTAATGCATACAATAATGCTGGATTTTTTTATCAAGACTATCTTGCTTCCAAGCCTTCTGAGCTAGTCTGGTGTTTTTATTTTGGGAGCTAGTTTTAACCCCACCACAGAGACCTGTATATATTAGTTTACTATTTTTTCGTGCGATCTGGATGAGTTAATATTTCTATAATTCACTTTTGGTTTTCTGCTTGGATGATGCACATCTGCGTCTCACAGCCTTTGCCAAAGTCCAAAAAAACACCAAGCAAGGGTGGCAAAAAAGAGCGTAGTAGCAGTGGAACAACAAGAAAAGCAAAACGCACCAAGTGTCCAGAGATCTTATCGGATGAATCCAGTAGTGAAGAAGATGAAAAGAAGGAAAAGGATGACTCTTCAGAAGAGAAGGAAAGTGAAGATGAGGTAATGAGGCTCTTTGGTTTATTGGGTTTTGGTTTTTTTTTTCAGTGTAGGGCTAAAAATGTTTGCAGTTTGTAATTAAGTGGTTGTTAGTGATAATTCTTGGAATACAGCAAGTTGAGTTGTGCTGTTTTGAGGCTAACTGGAGTATTTTACTAAAGGAAATGAAATCCTTAGCTGTGAGAAGAAAGAAAAAAAACAACAGCACCCCATATCACCCATTCTTTTGCTGAGAAATGCATCTAGTCAAAATATAGATAAGACACTCATTTCTCTCACACTTCTCAGTTCGCGGTTCTGTTCTGCTCATTTCTAGTAGTCTGGTCTCTGTGTTTGCCTCTGCCTTAACTCTAATCTGACCTAACCCTTTTTCTTCTAACCTCCTTGTTGTCTTTTCAATACCAGAAGCCCTCCTGCAATTTGATTGTTCTGGGAGGGGTATTGTGTTTCTGTGTTACTTTTAACTTGTATATAGCTGTATATATTCGTGTATATATTTGCTTGTAAATTGTGCTAAGCCATAAATACAGATTCACTCTTTAACTGCCAGTTGGCTGAGTCTAGTCTGGGTGATTTCATTGTATTTGTGTGGTGGGTACCTTTTGTAAACTGAAATATAGATGTGAGGTTTAACTTCTGACTTTGTAACTGGTGATGGAGCTTTAGCAGAAATTCAACAGCTGAAAATTTAGAAGCTACAAACATTGATCTGGACATGAGCTGATCCTTGAGTGTATTTTCTAATTGTCTGCAGTCAATCTTTATCCTTTGTGTAACAGTGTGGAGTAAGCGCCACTATAACTGAGCTAAGCCAATGTAGCTAAATCTTGTTTGTCAAATTCTAGTTTCATTAGTTGCACCATATTGTAATGGGAGAAGCAGCTGAAAGTTACATGGACTAATCCCAATTGCTTAGATCTGATAATTTGCTCAGCTGGCTACACTGGTATTTTAAATATAAATTGAAATTTAACTTGGTACTGTTAATTTGTTTTGTTTCTGTAAGGAAAGCTTTCAGCCTTGTCAGAAGCTTTCCAAAGGCTTTGTGCATTAAGCACACATTTTATTTGGATCACAGTTAAGTGCACTGATATGTGTATACCAGATGCATTCATGTTCCAGATTTCTTCTGTTGATGTTGACTTAATGCAGTACTAGTTTTGAGTTTGCTAGTTGCAGTAATTGGCCAAATTATGGATTGGCTAGTGTAGTTGTCCTCAACTAGTACAAAAAGAATTAGCTGGTCATAATCTTGGAGAGCTAATAGAATCTAGAATTAATTGAATACAAAGCATGTCCTTTTTAAAAGGAATATATTTGAAGCAATTTTCCAAGCTAGTTATATGTAATTATGAGTGGAAAGTTATAAAACAACCAAACTACTGGTATCATCAAAAAGTTCTTTGAGCTTAAGGATCTAGAAGGGCAGTGACAAATCTAAAGGAATGAAGGAATGTAAGAATACTCTTTGTGGACATATTATCTCTATGGTGTAGAGGTAGAAAATGCTGATGATGAAATACAGTAATTAAATTTGCTGATTTAGTTTGGATTGACAGAATAATTTCCATTATGAAAATGAGGTATGGATTGTTTAGGTAGAAGCCATCATTTTAATCTTCTGTCTTTCTTCTTTATAGCCTCCTAGAAAAGTTTCTAAAGCTTCTAAGCCTAGAAGGATGACTTCCAAAACCAAGAAAGCTGTGAAGGGTGCAAATGTGAAGAAGGCAGACAGCAGCACCACTAAAAAAAATCAGACCAGTTCTAGAAAAGGTAAATGCTTTAAATCTTTCATCATACGTTGTCTTGTAGCTTATCTGGCATGCTTATTAGAAAACAGGCTTGTGCACCTATTTGTGAAAGAAAATAGAATGTGGGGAATTGTTTACTACTGGATGCTTCTTTGCAATAGTGTTTTGGTTTTTTTTTTTAGTTTTGGGTTCTGTGTACTTCATGTACATATGTATTTTATTTGCATATAAACTGTAAGTATCAACATAGTTCTTCCATCTGTTGGAAGAGTGTTAACAAAATTCTGTTGGTGACTTTGATTCTTCAAAAATTGATGAAGCACAGTGTTAGTGTGTTTTGTTCATCAGCTTGGTGTGGTTGTTAACATAAGACATGGCTTCTACATACATTCTGTTGCTGTTGGTTTCCGCATACCTGATATTATGATATATGTATATATTTCTTAATGCCTCTATAAGGACAGCAGCAGTGAGGGTCAGGACAGACTGATTTCTTTCTGAGCAGCTTTGCAAAAAAGGACCTGGTTAGGGGCAGATGGTTCTTTGCAGGTTGAACACAGTTCAGCAGTGTGCCCTCATGATAAGGAGCACTAGCAGCACTCTGGGCTGCTTCAGCAAGTATATATCCAGAGACTGAGCGAAGCTATAATTACTTCTGTTAGCACTTGTGAGCTTGCCTTGAGAGTGCTGTGTCCAAAGGAGATGAGATGCTGGAGTGAGTGCCATGCAGGACAACCAAGATGGTCAGGGGGCTGGAACAGATGAGGTAGGAGGCAGAGAACTGGGCTAGTTGAGCCTTTGGGAGAGACAGAAGGGGAATCATCCTGCATTCTGCAACTCCCAAATGGGAGAGTACGAGGAAGGCAGAACCAGGCTGTGTTTAGAGGTGCACAAAGAGAAGATGGAGGCAGCACGCACAATCTCTTCCAGGGGAACTGCAATTACTTGTTACGAGAAGGAAAGCTTCATGCTGAGGAGAGTGGTCGGATAGAAACAGGGCCTGGAGCAGTTATGGAATCTCCATTGTTGTAGGTGTTCAGAACTCAGCCTGCCAGGGCCCTGAGCAACTAGCCTCTGTGCTGTCCCTGTTCCAAGTAGTGACTTAAACCAAATGATCTCCAGAGATCCTTTCCCACCTTAAATTCTCTGGCACTCTATGAGATAACAGCTATGTCTCTGTCACAGTTGTAGTGTGACTTACTAATGCATCACGTATTCATACTGCAAACATGCTTTATTTAATGTTAGTATTGACAGATGTATGCTAGAACATGGACATCAGATTAATTACTTTGCTTGTCAGAGTATTAAGAAGAGGAATGGTTAAGGTGGTTAGGCACAGAATTTTGTTAAACTTTATTCATAGGTTTATTTCTCAGCAGAGTAAACAGGCCTCTGCTGAACTCAGTGTATTTTCAGATTGGCTACTGGCAGTACTCACATGGCTGACTCTGTGTGTGTGTACACTTTTTGTCATTAACACACATATATTTATTTGTTGAGATTTAGTAAGTATTTTACATATATGTTACGTAATAATTTGTAATTTCTCCCTCTGCTTTTCTGAGTGTGCGTTTACTGTACAAAAATCAGAATGTTAAGTAGGTCTTTCTGTAATCTCCTTAGCTAGATCGTTTGGCATCTGCTCTCAATTTTATCTTGTTGGCAGTAGAGGAAATGAATGGATGTTGGAGTTGCTCAGTCTAAGTTTTTAGACTGTGTCCTGCTTCTTCGCTTCCTTTCTGATTAGTTTTATTGGTTGGCATGATGTTTCTGATTGTGTGCTCAGCATTGCAAAATCGTGCCCAACACTGCTGGGGTGGGGGGGAAATACAAACTCCTTTTTAAAGCAAGTACGTACATTTTTAAAGGCTACAGTATCTCCATTTAGAGTTATGGTGCTTAATCTGTCAAGCAAAAATGTGTTATCTGTCCCATGCTTTTCCAGAGTACATACTGATTTATAAGCACATAGTTCATCAACAATGATGTGGATTCATAAATGTAGCACTGATAGTGTTTGCTATGTTTTTAAATGGAAGATCTGGTAAGATGTCTGTTTTAAGAATCATCTCATCAGATGTTTGGGGAAATTCTGATGGCTTCTGTTTTGAAGGATAAGGCAGATGTTGAAAATCTTTTATTTTTTATGTTCAGAAAGTGAGTCTGATGATAGTTCAGATGATGAGCCTTTAATTAAAAAGCTGAAGAAACCACCTACAGATGAAGAAATTAAGGAGACTGTCAAGAACTTGTTGGCCAATGCAAACTTGGAGGAAGTCACAATGAAACAAATTTGCAAGAAGGTAAGCAAATAGGTTTTTGCAGTGTCACTTTGTACAGTGAGTTCTCAGTGAACTGACATTTGCCATCATTTCAGAAATGGAGGCTTGCACTCTGCACAGTGATTCCAGAAACAAAGTAGTTTTGCATTTGCTAACAGTTATAACAAGGATAACTTTAATCTTCAGATATGCAACACTGATATCCAACACTAGAAAAGAAATCTCCAAAGAACAATTAGCTACATGGAAAGCAGCAGTATTACCACCAAAACAACAGCTGTGTATTAAAGTGAAAATATTTAAGATGTTGAAACAGTGCAGCAGCTTGCTCCTGTTCAGGGGAGGGCTGTGTCCTGTCTTCTGTACAGTTCTCCTGCTCATTGCCCCATTAATGGACAAGTACCACGAAGGGACCATGTGGTCAGAAAAGATCAGGGAGGGGAAAGGTGACCAAAACACAGATAATATTGTTACCTTGGTGATTTTGACAGTCAGTTAATTCTCGTGGTTGTTTAACTGATACTTCAAGAAGTTGCCTTGGGAAAATTAAACTAGAAGCTATGAGAAAATTACATTTATATTCTGTACAGCCTTTTCATCATGTTTATAGTTATTCTAGAAGTATGCTGAAATAAAATACTCTGCATCAGTTGTCAGTGTTTGCATCTGTTTCTTGTTCAGTCCTCTCTGTTAACTAAAGAATAGTTACAGAATAGCAAATATGTTGGCTCATCTACTAGACAATTGGAAGGGTCACAGTTTTACTTAACTACCAAAAAAAAGCCTTAGGATTTGATGCTTATTCAGCTTGCTACTCAAATTCGTGTCTATCTGACTACTCAAAGAGCACTCAAGACAAACTTTAGAGAAGTTCTGTTTGGTTGTCACTGCAGATTTTGGTTGGTGATTCCAGTTTGTTGATCTGGAAAAAAAAATTAATTCAGTACAAGTATTTGAATACTTCTGTGGTCAAAATAAGGATAGGAAAACAAGGTTGCTTTTTTCCATAATTAATGAGAGTATTTTGGCAGTTGTAATACTCTTAAGTACCACAGCGCTTTTTGTCCCAATTTCATATAAACTCCTTTTATTCATATAATACGTTAAAGTAATTTGAGTTTTGTTTTGTTTGTTTTGGTTTATTTTTTACTTTTTTTTTTTAGGTGTACGAAAGCTATCCTAGTTATGATTTGTCTGACAGGAAAGACTTCATTAAAGAAACAGTCAAAGAGGTAAAGATTTTATAATTTAGAAAACATTTGGTGTCATACTTTTTTTTTTTTCCTTCAGCCTGTTAGTGGCATGGCATCCCGTTACACAGAAGGCTATAAAAATTAGAGTAATATTGTAAGCTTATTTCTCATATAAACCTTAACTGTAGCTCTGAGTTATTTTTATTTTGTATCTCACTTTCAAAAATAACTGCTTCAGACTCCTGGTAGCATAGTTACAGCTCTGCCTTTGAGTTTGCTGCACTCAGCATTAGGTCTGCACTAATGTACTGATGACAGAGGGTTTATGTGGCTTGTCATTTGTTTTTTGGTTTAGTTTGTTTTTTTCATTCAAGTTTAATAACTTGCTTGCCCCACAACTGAAAATGGAACTGTGGAAGTAAGGATCACTTAGTGGCTATTTTATTAACTTTTCTTCCTCTTGTGACTTCATTTGCAGAAGATGGCTATCTAGAAATAGTTATGTCTATGTGTGTGCATACGTGTGTCACTATCAGCAATGGCATGAGGGAGCGATTTGTCTACTGTAGGGATGTTCTTGGGTTTTTGTGGTAGCAGAAAGAGTGTATTTTCTTATTATTATTTTGAAGAAGGAGGTGCTATATGTAATGGGATTGAGCGAAAAGAGAAAACTAATATGCATCTCTTTTCAGTTGATTTCATGATCTGGTTTGACTGTGGGAAATGAAGATTCCTGGTTTTTGTGTTCCCATGGATTTGAAGATCTGATAGGCACCAGCAAAAGGAATGTGTCTTACTTTTGTGTTATTTAGTCAGAGCTGATTCTGCTGATCTAATGTTAAGATTGTTGATGTAAATTGCATAGTGTCTGTTATTTTTTTTCCTTCAAAACTGCATTTGATGCAGTTTTTAGTTGAACATAGTTAAGTTTCATGCATGGCAATAGATGTTCCATTTTTTTATAGGTTTTGTACATTTTGAATTGCTTTGTATAACTAGATTTATTAGAACCATCATAGCATTTTAGTGTGGATTGCTATTTTGCAGGAGATTATTTTAAAATGAAGTTAAGATGAAAGCTGCTTATGTGCACATATACATGCAGAGACTGAAGTATTGCAGTATTGGTTACAAAGGTATTTAGAATACATGTCTGTTCTGAAAACAACAGGAGTTGGCTACATGTTAATGTCTTTTATATTCTGATACCTTTTACATCTGCAAAATTATTCTAAATCTGGGTTACTGTCTTGCACGTGTAGGCACTGAGAACTATCAAATCATGGTAACTAATTGGCACATAGATGTTATTTTTGTACTTTTTAAAGGCTTTCTGTTGTGTATATAAAGTTATTTGGATTTCTTTTGTGCAAATCGGTTTTCTAATCTTCTTATGTTTGAATTTGACATGTAATGTCAGTGTTCAGCAGTGAGGCTGTGATGAAAAGTGGTATGCAGAAGTTTCATGAAACCATGAATGAGTTGGGGTTTTACAATATTTGTCCCATCTTCTCTTGTACAGAAACTAAACTGTAGTTTTATACTTAAGCTTTTCAGCATTTAACTTTGTTAAAAAATGGCTACAGATGCATTTGTTTTAATGGCATGATACAGTAAATGATCTCTCCAAAAACTTCAGGAAAACTCCTGAAGTTTACTTTTCAAAAAAATCTTTTTCTTCAATGTCACTAGCTGGCCTAGCATCGGCAAAGTGGGTATCCAAGTTGTACAGCTAGGAAGCTCAGTAGCTTTGAAAGTCCCAAGTGGGGTTTCCAAATGAGGGCAGCAGTCAAGCATGTGGTGAAATTTTTTATTGTGTGAAAGAGTTCTTCTGAACCTGAGGCCTGATGCCACAAGATACAGTGGTACTTCTAAGCCTGCAGTTTTGAATTTTAGCCCATAGCTCTTCAGATACACTCTTTGCATAAATTTTCGCTGGTTAGGTTTCTGTTCTCCATACACCATCTTGCTAATATAGAAAGTTCCTACACTTCAAATCGTAAAACCAGTAGTTGCCAAAGTATGGGCTGCCATTAATACCACAAGCACAGGATCCCTCTGACTGTAGTATTGCTGGAAAGACAAAGTGTATTTTTTTGAATTTTATTATTGTACAGTTTAGAAATAAGGATTCATAAATGATCTAAATTCTGTAAATGTTCAGCCAGTTAGAGACTGTTAATCTTCACACACTTTCGGAATTCCTTTGCGTGTAATCATTTATAATATGGCTGAATGTAATGGGTTCTTTTTTTATTATTATTCAATAAATGTCTTTCAGAAAAATGTAAATGAATTTTGATCTTACATTTGCTTACATGTAAAGTAAACACAAAAGCAAAAAAAATCTGTATGGAGATAAGGTTGTTGTCTTCATCTCATCTGATTATTCAAGCTAGATTTAGCAGGTTTCTATAATGATGCTGTTGCTGAATTGTATGCCCTTGTACCAGGATAAAGATAGGGACTTGTTCACATGGGCTCAGAGGAGAGCCATGAAGATGATCATGGGACTGAAGCACTTCTATCATGATGAAGAGAGTTGGGGTTATTCAGCCTGAAAGAGGGTGGCTCCAGGGAGAGAGTATCTTATTTTGTGGCCTTCCAACACTTAAAGGGGGTCAACAGAAAAGATGGGGAGGGACTCTTCATTAGGGAGTCCAGTGATAGGATGAGGTGTAATGATTTTAAACTGAAAGAGGGTAGATCTAGATCAGATATTGGGAAGAAATTTTTCGTAATAAGGGTAATGAGGTGCTGGAACAGGTTGCCCAAGAGAAGTTGTGGATGGCCCCCTCTCTCAAAGTGTTCAAGCCTAGGCTGGATGGGCTTTGAGCAGTCTGGTCTACTGGAAGGTGTCTCTGCCAGTGCTAGGGGGGAGTTTGAACTACATGATTTTTAAAGTGTCTTCCAACACTGTTTTGTGATTCTGTGATTTTATATTTTCTGTGAAATTGGCTTGGGGGTTTTCCCTATAGTTCTTGTGTGTATTTTTTTATTTCCTCAGCTATCTCAACATTTTTTAATTTGGTATTAAAAGCATCAAAAGTGTCCCAAGTTCTGGTTAAAAGCAGAAAGTTACTTCTGTCAAGTTTTGCTGAGCTTTTGGATGGATTTTCTGCAAATACTTGAAATGCCTTTTGATATTTCTGTAAATAATACTGGTCTGTTTTCTTTCTGTGGATCAGGAAGCATTTTTAAGATGAGTGACTCCCAAGTATAAATATTTTTTTTTATTAAAGGAGAGTGTACTTTTATATACACATTACTTGCCACTTTGGAATTGTACAGATGGAATGGAAATTAACACTGCATTCTTCACATACGGCAACTCAGTGTAGTCCTCAACAGAGAAGAAATGTTTAAGCTGTTTCCCTGTTAATCCATACTAGCCTGGCTGCAGCTGATACAAGATTCCAGTTCTTTCTGCAACTGGTGGAAAAGCTACAAGACTACTGAAAGGTAAATAAAATGTCTGCTTATCCTGATTCTATTGGATTAAAACCACAGCTGATCAGGACTCTAAGTCTCTACAGAGAAGTTCACAAAAAACAGAGACTGGATGACTGGATAAAAGATAACTAACTGAAGTGTTTAGGCATATGCTTTGCAGGTGACTAAGACTATATACTGATTATTGTATTCTAGAAAAATAGTGCTAATATCTTTATTGGATTGCTTACAGTGTAATTGCTACAGGCCAGCATTTTGGTTCTTCAAGTTAAGTTTCAGTGCTCAGTATTTTGGTCAGTGACCTGCAAAACCACTCAGATTAAGCTGAATGACTTATATAAACAACTGCTTTTATGAGTGAGCTTGGTACTTGAGGTAACAAAGTATAGGTCCTGTAGGAGAAGGGAAATGGAAAGGCCAAGGTGAAGAAAAAGCTAAGTGGAAATTTTGGATGAAGAGGGGATACTTGTCTTTAAGAAAACAGGTGCATTTGAGTTCTGTGGTAACCTATGGTATAATGCTCAAGCACATCTAGCCAAGCCAAAACTAGGAAGGCACAAAAAACTTTTATGTTCTATTCCACTTTATTCTAGAGGCTTTAGACTAACAACCGTCTTGGACCTGAGCAGGCTGCTTATAGCATCTGTGTTCTTTCTGCATTATCCTGTTACAAGGCGCATGACAAAGCAAGATCTGTCAATGTCTGAGTTTAGATTAGCCGCCACTAAGATGGATTTAAAAATAACTCTTTTGGAAGCCAATGCTTATTCTGGCCAAATAATGTCCCTGACAGCCAGAGTGATTATTTCAGTTAGGTTTACTGCTGCTTCACAGAGGTGACTCATGACCACTTGAGTAGATCTAATTATTTCTGTTCCAAATCAGAAAGTTGACTACAATCAAGTACCTTTGAGCTAGACAAAAGCATTCCTGAAATAACTAGTGGTGGTCATCATTGTTACTTTAGTTCTTATTATTTAAGAACAGTGGAAGAAACAGTGACGTGTCATAATACTGAACACTTAGAAAAAAGTAGTTTAGTAACATCCATATTTTATGTGCTGAAGCACGTTAAGAAACATTCTGAATGCTGACAAGTGTGGTAATTCTCTTCTGCAGAGAAATCTCTTATGCTTTTGAATGGGGAAAGGTTTATTAATACAAGTAGCTGGAAGCTGTAGATCTAAAAGTTTATTCAGATGAACCTTGACTTGCAGGAAAGGTGAGCTGACAACATCATAAATGTCAACAAAAAAAGATGCAGCATCCTGCTTCTGGGATGGAATAACCCTCTACAACACTGTGAGTAAACACAGGCTGCTTTCTTTCTAAGCATTCCAACAGAAATGGGCCTGGTAGGTGGTTCTTGCAAACAAGTTGAACCCAGTTGTAATGATTTAGTGCAGTGGCTATCCTGCCTGCTACCCCAACACAAAAATGAGGGGAGGAGTAACACACAAAACTCAGGGTTGAGATAAGAGTTTAATATAACATTAGATATCATAAGCACAGTGCATAATTACCTTAGCTAATAATCTGATTAATAATACAATGCATGATTAACCTTAGCTTATTTGCAGGAAAAACACAGTGTAATACACAGGGGGAGGAGAGGAAGAAGGAGAAAAAAACCCAAATAAACAAAAAACCGCAACCAGCAGAAACCATAAGTCCCAAACCAGTAGCTACCTGACTCCCACTCATTCTGCTGCCATGCCTGCATTAAAAAGCCCACACCCAAGAAGCTGGAACCCAGAAGCAGCAACCAGAACAGGAAGCCTACCATGTTGCAGTCTGAACTTCAAGCCCCAGAATACTTTGCTCCAGTTAGCACTTTCACCTTTTGAAGCTGGCATGACTGAAGCAGGGTATGAATAACAGCAGCAGGTTCCCCTTAATCCATGACACCAGGTCAGGAGTGTGTCGCTGTAATGGAGAGGCAGTGGCAGCACTCAGGGCTACTTTAGCAGGTTGAGCTAAGTGATAATGCTGGGCATGTTGAGCCTTTGGAAGAGACAGAATGGGGATCATCCTGCATTCTGCAACTCCCAAATGGGAGATTATGAAGGCAAGACCAAGCTGTGGTTGGAGGTGGACAGGGAGGATGCAGGCAGCATGCATAGTCTCCACCAGGGAAACTGCAATTGCTTGTTAGGGGAAGGAAAGCTTCACCATGGGGGTGCTCAGACAGAAACAGGGCCTGGAGCAGTTGTGGAATCCCCATTGCTGGAGTTGTTAAGAACTCAGCCTGGCAGGGCCTGAGCAGCCAGCTCCATGCTGGCCCTGCTCCAAGTAGCAACTTAAACCAGATGCTCTCCAGAGATCCTGGGGATAACAGGATGGCAGTGTTATGTAATTTTCCATGCTTTTTCACCTGACCTTGTTCAGTGGACTATGCTCAGTTGCAGACTTGCTGCTACTTTTATTTCTGATCTCAATTTTGAACAGCTGAGCTAAAAAGGAAGAGGAAAAAAAACCCCACCCACCCTTTCCTTGAAGGACCTATTCTTTAGGGGAGTGTGATGAAATCAAGTGATTTCTACTTTCAAAGGGAGATTTGTGTTTTGTTCTTTTTAAACTACCTGCAGTCAGGCTGACACTAAATGAACACCAAACCTCCCCTTCATAAACAAAGTAGAAAAGCATTACCAGAACTTGTCAGTTTTGTATTTCGGATGGTACAGGTATTGCCCATGCTTAGAGTGATCTACTATCAGGAACCTTCCAGGACCAGGATCCTACAAAGTGAGCAAGTGGTTCCCTGGTACTTTTTATAGCTCTTTTGAAGTGTTTTAGCTTCAGTTTCTCTGGCTGAAGAAAATATTCTGGTACAGGCTTATGAATTGGTTTGTAGACCTTTGAGGCAAAATACTATTGTGGTATTGTTCAAACAATAGCATAGTTAGTATTTAGAGCTCAGAAAAGACTGTAAAGCAGCACTTCTGAAGAACGGTCTAGTTGTAAGAATATACTGAAATGAAATCTTAATATTGAATGTGACAAAAAAATGTAGACTTAGCCTCAAGTTAAATTTGAAGGAGAAAGAAAAAACCCACCACCATAAAATCAAAAACATGAGCATCCTGTGGATACTTTCCAGTTTTATTCTGCTGCCATAACATTGTCACACAAAAGAGATGAAGTGTAACAGATCATGCTCTGCATTCAAATATTTTTGGTAACATTTAAACAAATCTAGAAAAAAAAACAAAACCAAAACATTCCCCAGTTTGTTCTTTTCAGGGAATAAATTAAAAACACATACATGCTTGAAATTAATTTTAACATAAGTATTAAATATATTTTGGGGGAACAATTAGAAAGTGAAGTCTCAGAACCAGCCTGATATTCTTACACATTTCAAATGAATGTAAAATAAATGGGACATACTTCTTTTATTTACTCCTCAAACTTGAGTGCAGCACAATGCAGTTTTAAAGTGCCCTGGCACCAAAATAATATACAAATAATTAATAGACTAGGCCATTGGTAAATTTATCCTTGGTTATCCTTTTTTTTAATGCTACAAGAAGTGTGCAGAAGCTAAAGCCAAATGTGACTCTATTTGCTCATGTCCATATGCCTAAAATTGGACTTCAGAAATTAATGTTGAGCTCGACTTCCCAGACAGTTCTTACAGAAAACAGCATGTGTTTCTTTGTTATTACTAAACTGACTGAAGTTTTGACCAAGGTCAGCTGAAACAGTCATTGAATATAATGTTTTAGCCTTGTGGCAATGAGCTCTTTCCCACCTTCAGAAGCTCCTTTCCTAGTAATTTTGTCAGACATGATAAACTGGGAAACAAGCTTTGAATTTAAACACATGCAGCTCTCAATCTTTCCTAGTTAGCCTATAATATGTGAACTTAGCAAAGTGCAAAAGATTACCAAAAGCAAAATCTGATGCCTGATCGTCTTTTATCAGAGGTTTTTGCCTCGCTTCTCACAGCCTTTAAATTACAATACTTGGAAATACTTTAAAACTGTACATACTAGCATTTATTTAGAGGAAAATTAGGAACAGTTACACTTTTCCTATTCATTTATATAACTCAGCTTTAAGAAGCAGAACAGAATATATATATGAAAACCATTTAGTTATATAAACATCTTCACCTTGTAAATTAGTGATTAAATAAAGATATTTAACAATATCATAGCTACTGTAGAACCAAAATATTAGGTATTTAGAAAGAAGAATTGTGTTTCTTCAGTAGGATTTTTCTTAAGGATGCTTGTTGATATTACCCCCCAGGGATACAGCTTTATGCAAATTAACACTAACTCTAAAGAAAGACTGCTGTATCATTCTTAAATGAAGAGATTTTTTAAAAAGCCTATGCATGAGAACAGGGAGGTATGTGCAGGGTTGAGATTACATGTTTTACTTGCCTTCCAGTAAATCATGAAGTCTGCAGTAAAATTACAGGGAAGGTGTTGGGGGAGAGATCTAAAAGTTAGGTTTCTTTTCCTTTTTTTTTTTTTTAAATATCATTTTAAGTACAACAATATTACAGCATATCCTTATTGTGCCTGTCTTAGTTCTGTTGAGAAATGTTTTTTTCTTTTTCCCTGTTCCATGGAAAAGCTATTAGATAGATGCTTAGCCCTTACTGAACTACTCCCTCAAGTTGTTTTCAATAATACTTTTAATAACAAAAGAAAGAAAACAAGAAAACTTGAAGTCAAAGTGCAAGCCACCTTGTTTCAGCCTTTCATAAAGTCCTAATATTTTCTCATTCATCTTCACTTTAAATATAAAAGCTGAGTCATTAAGAACCTAGAGTCCTTCAATCGGTGCTGTGCACTCCTACAAGTAAGATAGTTTCTCTATGCAGCCCAAATGAGTTTTGAAGTTTGTTTCCAAAACCACCTTAGAAATAGAGTATTTTTGAGGTGTTCTGTTTCTTTATTATCAGAAACACTAAGCAAATCTAAACTTAGCCTATTACTGTAACAAGAATTTCTCTGAATAGGTAGCAGAGAAAATATTTCAATGTTTTTATATATCAGTGTAAAAATTTTCAAGTTTTTGTTAGCTACAATAATGTTTCTATGATTGCACTGTAAACTGTTCCAGCCATCTCATTTAAAGGAATAAACCTGATATTCCAAAGCCCACTTAGTGGAGACTAAGAATGTGAAAAAGACTATAGAAAAGGTTATTGATTGCAACTTGAATTCCTTCCTACGGTAATCCTACAGTTTGTCTAGGCTATTCAGACTTTTGGTAGCAAGTTTGAACTCCTGATTATAATCAACCTGAGAAGCACAGTTAGTGGAAAATTCCCATCATTGTTACTAACTGCCAGCATTTTTAATGCTGTATGTTAACGTAAGACAGTCTTGTTTTAATCTGACCTTCTGAAATGAAGGTTTATGATAGCATGACTTGAGCCATACAAAAGAGGACTCTCAAAAGTTCTGTTAGTTAAGCTGTGGCCAGGGACTCCATTGTCACTCTTGCTAGTATTACTTTAGCTGGAAAAAAAATTCCCAATTCAAAAAGGTGGGTGGGGGAGGAAAAGGAAGATGAAGATTTTGTCTTCAGGTACCATATAGTATTTACGTACCACTTGGAAAAGGGCAGCAATAGGAAACTTGGAGATAGTTTTACCCACAGAAAACAAGTAAAAATATATCTATAAACACAAAATTTTGGTACTTAAAATGATGCTATTTTGCTTGCTTCTCGAACCCCACTCAGGTAAGCTCCTGTAACAGTTTGAGGAAAGTGCCTATTGGTGGCCTGTATTAAAAGAAAGAAAAAAATGAAACTATTAGAACAAATAGAATTTTACTTTATAAAACCATTTTTGTTTTCCTGAAACATGTTCAGTATACATTTTTAAAAGCCCTGGAAAAATTCTTAGTATGTAGGAGGAAATATTTGAGATTTTTTGCAACTTTGACATTTGCAAGCAAGACAGGTAACAAAATTAGGACTCTATTTTGCCAGCTGCACATTAGTGGGGCAGTTAAGATTTGTTCCAGGGTAGAATGTCCCTGTATCATCAGCAGTGTGCATTTCCTGTTATCCGCCAACAGAATAACAAAAAGATAATTTAACTAAAAATTGGACTATATAGCCTTGTCATGTTCTGCACTTGTTGGTTATGCAGCTCACTTCTGACCTGAAATACCTGAGGGGAGACCATCTTGGCCTCTACAACTGAAAAGATGTTGTAATGAGGTGGATAT
The DNA here is from genome assembly GCA_013400475.1 of Tricholaema leucomelas. Classification (NCBI taxonomy): domain Eukaryota; kingdom Metazoa; phylum Chordata; class Aves; order Piciformes; family Lybiidae; genus Tricholaema lacrymosa; species Tricholaema leucomelas. The sequence continues at coordinate 207,882 of WAAF01013955.1, forward strand.
TTGTCTGTTCTGCACAGTAACAAATTATAGGGCAAGAGAAAATGTCCTCAAGTTGCACCAGGGGAGGTTTGGGTTGGATATTACAGATGACTCTTTCACTAAAACAGTTGAGACACTGGAACAGGCTGCCAGGGAGGTTTATTTTAAAGATGGAGGTTACATAGATACCACATAGATGTGGTATGAAGGGATGTGGTTTAGCACCAGTCTTGATAGAGCTGGGTAACTGTTGGGCTGAATGACCTTAAAGGTTGTTTTCAACTAAAATGATTCTATAACCTAGCAGTCTTTTAGTGCCCAATAATAATACAAATATAGAGGGCTCTATGTCAAAGCCAAGATTCTAGACTGTAGAGTAATGGTGTTGGTCAGCAAAACACAATCTTTCATAAGAAGTAACTCCTCAATGTACTTCTTCAACAGTAGCAAAGATACGTACCTCACCAGCAAAAAAAACTTTTCCTTGTATGTCTTCAGCTATAATGTCATAAGCTTCACCACTGCCCCCTGTTTTCACAAAACTATATGCCATCTGCAGCCAAGGGTCTTTGCTCCATCGAGTCACAAAAAACTTCACTGGGTCAGGAACCTCCTGCAAATCAAATTGGAAGTTTTATGCTGCAAAGAAAAGCTCATAGTTGCATAGCTTTGTTTCAGAGTTTCTTGCAATCTTTAACAAGTGTAGTGTTATGATGATACAAATTCCATCATATTCCAGAATTAAATTCTGATTATTACACTACTAACCACAAAGATAATTTTGTTTGCCTAATTTTCAGGCCAACTACCTGAAATATCACAGCTGCACTGTTTTAAATGCAACAGATCTGGATATGATAATACACCTAGAACTAGCCATGAAGGAAAAAAAAAAATCTCCTTGAAATACACAAATACTCTTGCAAAGAGATAAAATATAAGTACCACCATCATTTAATATGTTCAATGTGTAAAGTAAGCATTTTTAGCGTAATACAGCACGATTCTTTGCTACTTCTAGATTGTTAAATCTAAAACTAATCTTCACTTTGGAGACAATTTCATTCCAACAAAGAGGAAACATAACTGACCTGAAATGGAAATGACCTGACCTGAAAACTAGTGTTGGAGAGACAACAAAAACCAGAAAGTCTTACGTGTTGATAGATTAATTCGTCTTAGTAAAAGAGGCTTCTCTTACCTGCTCCTTAAACAGCTCTCGAAGTACAGTCATACACTGTTGCAGTACTTGTTTATCATCTAAATTCTTAATGGTTGTCACAGCATCTCCAGTGACCACTGACATCAAAATGCTTTGTTTGTTCTAAAACCAAGACATGAACAGGTGAGATTATTCAGAAGTTACCAGCCAGTTAAGTATTTCTTGAGTCCTTTTTAAATGATACTGATATTCTAGAGTAAGGTGGGTTTGATTCCTTAGAATAAAGGATGTATGTTCTGCATTACACTCAAATTACTGTCTTCTGATGTCTTGCTCATAGATCTGTTAGCTCCTCTTACAACTCCCTGAATTAAGTGAACGCTTACTATCTACTTATTTAAAGGATGCACCAAAAGATTTGACCCTTTGAGCATTATTCTTTGTGTCAGACCTTTTAAGCTCTGGTTCCATACCAAAATTCCTCCCGAATTGTACTCCAATTTCAAAAGCTGGTAGCAAAGAGAATCTGTTTAAATATTTATATTTTGGTTTAGGCCAATACTAGTTCTTACTAGCAGATTTTGGCACAAGAGATGACACATCGGTAGAACTGAGCTTTATTTCCACTTCAAGAAATCTGCTCCCATGCAGAAGTTTCAAAAATGGAGTGGTGACTAGAGAATAGCACACGAGTTCTCAATTCCTTTAAAGAACTCTCCCTGCCTTGTTTATATAAGGTGATTTTTCTGTTCCTAAACTTGGTAGCTAGCAGAGAATAGCATTAGCTTCCATATTATTTTGTATCCAAACGCAGAAAAAGGTTCCCATTTAATACTAAATGAACATCAGTCAGATTTTTCTTCGTAAATAACACTACTTCCACTTCTAATAGTTGTGGAAGGGGAGAGGAAAAATAAAACAGCTTTCATTATTCACTAATTACTGCACCTAGATTCCAAACTGAATTTCTGAAGGGCCAACAGAGAATATAGCTAACATAAGCTACCTCTGGATCCATGTCATAGAAAACACTGAAGAGGCCGCGTTGGCTGGAATTGGGTGGAACATGACCAAAAAAATCAGCTCCTTGAATTTTACTGTCCCAAAATCTGTAAGGAAATTGCAAGGCAATCTGGAGAGAAAGAGAGAGATGCAATTAAAGCATTTCATACCACAAAGGTCTTCATTGGATATGGTAGATATAGTTCTTTTTCTTTTCTCTAGTCAAATTAGAGACACCCATTTCTATGAGAGTCTCAACAGAGAATACATGGATGCATTCTCTGAAGGTAGCAAGAACAGGAGAAAAAAGGTGCTAGTCTCAGAAGTTACAAACACACAAACCATCAGAATCAGTGGAATTCATGAGCAAAAATGCTAAAGAAGTTCTTATAAACTTATCATAACACTTCATGATGCATATCCTCTGTGTGATTGCTGAATCATGTCTTTAAATTCCAGCACTGTTGTATTCCTGTTTCTGGCATTGTTTCTGTTACGTTCTGTTCCGTGCACACATCTTACTAGGAATTTTTTCAGGAGAGGCTGTCCTGTTGCATTGGGAAAGGGTAGGAGATTTTGCAGTGGTTAAATACACAAATTTCAGTATTCTTCTAAAATAATTTATGCAGTTACTAGGTTGAAAGGACCCAGAATAAGCATGCTGTAAGACTTTTGGAAGACCATGAAGGCTTACTCAAAATTAGGCATGAAATACTTAAACTGAAGTGAGTCGGTGAACATTTTCTTTTAAAAACCCATCAAGTTGCAAAATGTAAGAAGCAGAAATACATTGAATTGTTTGGGTTGGAAGAGACCTTAAAGACAATCTCACTCCATCTCCCTTGCTGGGCACAGAGGTGAGACTGACAGGCCTGTAGTTCTCTGGGTCTTCCTTTTTCCCATGTTAAAAATTTGGGTTGTATTTCCCCTTTTCAAGTCAATAGCAACCTCACCAGACTGCCATGACTTCTCAGTATGATGGATATTGACTTAACCACTTCATCCACCAGTTCCCTCAGGACTCAAAGATGCATATCATCAATTCCCATAGACTTAGACACTTTCATGTTCCTTAGATCATCTCCGACTTGATCTTCTACAGCAGGCAGTTTGTTCTTCCAGTCTCTGCCTTGCCATTCTGTGACTTCAGTGGTGGGGATGGAGCATTTATACTGTTGAGGAGCGAGGCAAAAAATTCACTTGAGTACCTCAGCATTTTCCATAGCCCAGGTAGACAGGTCTCCTGATTCCTTCTGGAAAGGGCTCACCTCTTCCGTGGTCTTCCTTCACTGATGTATCTATAGAAGCTGCTGCTGTTGTCCCTTTATGTCCCTGGTCAGATACCATTCTATCAGGGCTTTATCTTTCCTAACCTTATCCTTAACTCCTCAGATAATGTCTCTATATTCCTCCCAGATTACTTGTCCTTGCTTCCATCCTCTGTAGGCTTCCTTTTTGTGTTTTAGTATGTTCTGGAGCAGCTTGTCAATCACACAGGCCTGATATTTTTACTTTACTTCCTCTTTCCTGAGATGTGTTGCTCCTGATCTTAGAGATAATGATCCTTAAATATTAGCCAGATTTTTTGGGATCCTCTTCCCTCCAGAGCTTTATCTTCTGGTACTCTAACAAGGAGACCCTGAAAAGGTCCTGAAGTCCAGGATAACAAGCTTGCTGTATACAAGTAATACATAATAAATCTTGAGAAATACACAGCAAAAGCAGCCAGTGTTTCTAGGAAGGGAAAATTAAATATAATGTCAATTTACTTACCTTCTCAATGACTCCTGCTCCCAAACTGTTAATGGCTTTAATTTTTTTTTCTGACAGTGGAGGATTGAAGTGAATGGTGTTTTTCTGAAGAAGGGCCAGTGGTATGGTCACTAAAACCTGAAACAAATAATTACAGTCACAACAGCAGCAAAAGCTGAATACTGCACTTAACCCTCACAGCATCCTCTTAACTATCTGGAATTATTCTTGTAGGATGCAGCATCATACTCACCAGACATCTCTAGATTAGTGTCTGTTTTTACTACCCAGTAGGGGGAAACATGCCTTACATTCAGGCAGGAACAGATCCTGCAGTTCACTGGTTTTAAGTTGTAGTCTGTTGCTTGTATCAGAGTGGTTAACCATGCTACTAATCATAATAGATGCTGTAAATTACAATTAATAGCTCTTAGATCAACAGAACTGTCTTCACAGAATACTGTTTTGGAAGGGACCACCAGGATCATCTGGTCCAACCTTTCCAGGTAACAGTATAGTTTAAATGAGACAGCCCAGCACCCTGTCAGGCAGAGCCTTAAAACTACCCTGTGCAAAGGAATCTCATTACTTCCCTTGGGAATTTTTTTAAGAAGATGGTCATCATTTTTGTTTGTATTTAGTTCTTTCACAGATCCTTGCTCCTTAGAATAGGCTCAGTAGCACTGTTCATGCCAATCCAACCTTGATCAAGTTTATGCATCATTTTTTAAAATCACTAAGAGCTAAATTATGCAGCATGAAGTAGGTGGGGATACAAGGAATAAGGGCAACTGAGAAATATTGCTTCTCAAGTCAATTATCTGAAAGACAAAGCTGTGGTCAGTGGGTCAGAGTCTAGTAGTTGGAGACCTGTAGCTAGTGGTGGTCCCCAGAGATCAGTACTGTGTCCAGTCTTGTTCAATATCTTCGTCAGTGACCTAGGCAAATGGACAGAGTGTACTGTCAGCAAGCTTGCTGACAATACCAAACTGGGAGGAGTGGTTGACACAACATAAGTTTGTGCTGCCATTCAGCATAACCTGGACAGGCTGGACAGATGGGGAAAGGAAAACATAGTGAAATTCAGCAAGTGCAAAGGTAGAGTCCTACATGTGGGGAAGAACAATCCCATGTATCAGTACATGTTGCGAGCTGACCTCCTGGAGAGCAGCTCTGGGGAAGAGGACCTAGTGGTCCTAGTGGACAACAGCCTGACCGTGAGCGAACAATATGCTCTTGCAGCCAAGAAAGCATGTGGCTGGGATGCATTAGAAAGAGCATGGACAGCAGGTCAGTGGAAGTTCTCCCCTGTCTCTGACCTGGTGAGACCTCAAATAACGTGTGCAATTCTGGGCTATGCAGTTCAAGAAGGACAAGAAACTACTGGAGAGAGTCCAGTGGACAGCCACTAACATACTGAAGGGACTAAAACATCTACCTTACAAGGAACGGCCTGAGAGATCTGGGTCTGTTTAGCCTTGAGAAGACTGAAAGAGGATCTTAGCTGTGCTTATCACTATCTAATGGGAGCACATCAAGAGGATGAATCCAGATTCTTCTCAGTGGTGTTCAGTGATAGGACAAGGGTCAATGGTGAACACAAACTGGAACATGGGAAGTTAAATGTAAATATACAGGAAAAAAAATTCACTTTGAAGGTGGCAGAGCACTGGAACAGGCTGTCCAAAGAAGTTGTGAAGCCTCCATCTCTAGAAGCACTCAGAACCCAACCTGGATGTTTTACACTAAGTGATCCTGCTCTCACAGCAGGGTGGGAACTGATCTTCAGAGGTCACTTCCAACCCATAACATTCTGTGATTCTATGATGCCCTGTATACTAAAGGGAACAATTCTGGGCAGATTCCCTGCTAAATGGGGTGAAGTTAAGTAGGAAATGAACCCGAAAAACATAACTATTCAAAGACCAGATAAAAATCTATTTGCTTACAATTTTTGTACTATCTTTATAGCACTTAAATTCTTCAAATCAGAACTCAAGCATGGTCAAAAAAATAGATTCTAGGACATCCATATACCAGTCATTAGAATATATTCTCTTTTATCTTTAAATAGTCTTCTAAGGGAAAAAAATAATACAAAAAGGCAGTGTACTGTGGTCAGTATTTTTCACGTGTTCTCTAAAATCCTTAATCTTGAAGCATATTTGGTACCTTTTGTGTTGTCCACACTGTTCCATCTGTAGTTGTGACCTGTACTTCTTCACCAGAATAGTCAATACTCTGTACCTGTTGAAAGGCAAATTGAGGATTATGCTACAGAATCTACATCTGCAATGCAAATTCAGACAAGAATATTGAATATGTAGAGCATCAGTCTGAAAACTAGAACCCATTTGCAGGAAATACTGAAAGAAAAACAACATAGAAGCTAGAAAAGAAAAATCAGCATCATTCTAAAGTATAAGCTAATCATAATATTTAAGTACTGATAGTCCTCAAAAAAGATTTCCAGAAATGCTGAATTTGGCTTAAGTTCCTTAAGACAACTTAAACTAATCACAGCTGCAGATCTGCCTGGTCTGAAAGAATACAAAGATACGATTGGGTGCTTCAAAGCAGTCTAAAACAGGCACTGCATCAACATTTTCCAGACTCACTGGGAAATTCAGCCGGATGTCCAGCCCTTCTGCCAGTTTATCAATCAATGTAGAATATCCCACAGTTAGAAGAGTGTGATCACCAGCAAACTGAGCAAAAAATTCATTGTGGTCCCATGAGCGTGCAGATACCTGTGAACAGAACATAGCTGGCTGTCTCTACTAGTGAGGTGACATGAGTACCAGCAAAAGTCCCACAGTTGAGAAGAATGTACAGCTGCCAAAAGTAAGTGACTTTACCCAAGGCCACTAGATAACAGAATCATAGAATGGAACCTTAAAGATACCTAGTTTGAACCCTGCTGCCATGGCCAGGGACATCTTCCATTGGACTAGGTTGCTCAAGGCCCTGTTCAACCTGGCCTTGAACACCTCCAGGGAGGGGGTATCCACAGCCTTCCTGGGAAACCTGTTCCCGTGTCTGACCACCATTACTGTAATTTTTTTTTCCTATTATCCAGTCTAAATCTACCCTCAAGTGTAAATCCATTCCCTCTTGTCATATCAGAACAAGCCCTTGTAAAAAGTCCCTTTCCAGCTTTCTTGTAGGCCACCTTCAGATAATGGAAGGCTGCTTATAAGGTCTCCCCAAAGCCTTCTTTTCTCCAGGCCGAGCAGCCCCATCACAAGAATGGCTGGATTAAGAAATGTTCCAGTATGGGTTGGTCACTAGCAGACGATTTATACTTCTGCTTAATAAAGAAAACAAGGAAAGTGGCACAAGAATTCAGATGGATTGCAGCTTACTTATTTCAGTGTCCTGACTCTAGAAAGAGATAAGATTTTACAGCCTTGACTTCAAATAAAAATGGAAATTTTTTATTCCCCAACATGAAGGAGAGAAGAAGATACCAAAAATATCTCACTGAAATTTTTCTGTTACTTTGAAGGTTCTTTGATGATATCTTTCATCAATGTTCTCCCCCCTACCCCTGCAAACTCATATTTAGTGCAACAGTGATATTTGCACTCAGGAATCATTTTTAGCAGTGAAAAAGCTGAAGCTGTTTCCACAGTGTTTCAAATGCCAATTCCTATTGCATTTGCAGCTGTATTTGCTTCAGGCTTTAATTTATAAATTGAAAGTAAGGTAGATGTTAACATCCTTCTGATTTCCCCTGGGTGCTCGTGAAGTGTGGAACTTGACATATCAAAATACTTCTCTGCTGACCACCCTGGTATATCATCATCTTGCAGGTTTTTTTTCATTTCTTGCATGCTTCCTAATTCAGATGAGATTTGTGCATCTGTGCATATCAACCAGCTGTCCCACTACTGTAGCACAATTAACCTTAAACATCTTTAACCCAAGCAACAGGACCGAGTAAATAATGCACTGCAAACACCATCACACTTTAGTATTTCCTAAACCTGCTTGGTTAAAACCAAAGTGAGGTGGAAAGCCAAGTATCACACAGTCATCAGAATACCCAGAAGTGGCGAACTGGGCTCCAGTAACAGGGTGTTGGAACACTTCAGAAGTTAAACATAATTATTCTCAAGATACTTAACAAGGCAGAGAAATGCCTCCATTTTTAAATGCAGAATTGAGAAGCGGATATCACACACAATATCTGAGGAATGGTAACTCTCCTGTGATTCCTACCACCCAGCACATCAGCAAAATGCTCTACTCCACTTTATTATCTACTCAATGTTGTCTGTGTTAAAGAGGATCTCACCAGAACCATGTCATAAAGTCCCATTAGGTTCCCTAAGGCAGCACAACAGACTGTCTGCTTTTAAAGAAGAGTTTAGGGAGGTAGGAGCAGTTTAGGGATAGCTGATTCTTCCTTTGGGGCCACAGCTTGAATCAGATGGCTTCTCAGTGTTACTTCCAAACCTATTTTCCATGAAGCTTAACCACTTCAGAACACAGCTGTCAAAACTCACCTGAGAAAGATTGCTGCCACAGGCATACTCCAAATTACTGAGATGGAACTGGAGGACTTTTTCTTCCAGCTCACTGAACTGGATACCAGACTCCTGAATAAAGGCTTTATAGATCTCTTGTATTTTTTCTGTGAAAGAATATGTTTAAAATAAGAATATATCACAATTCATCTGAAGTCCTTCTGCATTTCAGTATGCTGTTCTCTAGATCACAAGATTTTCAAGTGTATTGCTGATTTGCACTAAGGTATTTTTCTTCTCATACAAAAAAAAAACCCAACCAAACAAAAATCCTGCAAGATCTTTTCAGTCATAAAATACAACTCTGTTGCTTAATCATAGGATTTCCTAATAAAATCCTCTTCTGCAAAAAATGAAACCTACATAGCTTTATTAAAAAGACAAAACAAACAAAAACCCCACACAAAACAAAAAACCAAATCCACACTGTGCCAACAGCACAGCTTGGCTGGCTGAGACATGACAGAAATCAATTGTTTAGCTATCATAGAATTGTTTGGGTTGGAGGGGACCTTAAATATTATCTAGTTCTAACCCCCAGCTTGCAGTGGGCAAAGGAACCTTTCACTAGCTCATGTTGCTCAAAGCCCCACCCAACCTAGCTTTGAACTTACCTGTGCAACCTGTTCAGTGTCTCTCCACCCTCATTGTGAAGAATTTCTTCCTAATATCCAATCTAAATTTATCCTCTTTCAGTTTAAAACACTTTTCCTAGCACTGCACTCCCAGATATGCCTCATCTTTCCTGCAGGCCCCCTTTACATACTGTAGGGCTGCTATAGGACGTCCCCAGAACCTTCTTTTCTCCAGGCTGAACAGCATCAACTCTCAACCTGTCCTCATGGGGAAAGTGCTCCAGCCCTCTGATAATCTTCATGACCCTCCTCTGGAACTGCTCCAGCAGATCCATGTCTGTCTTATATCGGGGGCCTCAGAGATGGACAGTCTACAGACAGCATCTCAGAAGAGCAGAGTATAGTAAGGAGAATCACTCCCGTGGTCCTGTTGGCATTCTGGGCTGCAAGCTCACATTGCGGGCTAATACTTGGGTTTTTTCCACTCACCAGCACCCCCAAGTCCTTCACCACAGGGCTGCTATCAGCATACAGTTGAGAATATCTCCAGTGAAATACACTTCAAGATAATGGAGAATCTTTCCAAATAAATCTGCTTAATTTTGGCAAAACCAAAAGAGCCAAGAAATGTAATCTACAATTCAATGCAGAACTTGGGAGTTGCTAATTTTGTATTCAGAATCCATCCTGAAAAGATCTGGGAAGCAGACATTTCTAAGCAGGCTTTCTTGTTGTTGTTCTTGAATGTACTTGCATGCTGTAAATGTGGTGGGAGGTGTTACCAATGGAGATGGAACTGTTCTTGCTGGCAGAAGGCTTTGATCAGGCTCTTTTTTAGAAAGTGTGAGAGTTATTACTAGCTGTGGCTGCCTTCAGCAAGATGCAAGTCTTTTGAATTGCTGCTGACACTAGTTACAGTGAAAAAGCTACCTCCTGAAAACAAGATACTACATCAGAAGTCATACACTATTGTAAAAGCCTTTAAACAGGGCTTCCTTGAAAGTTACAAGAGACATTTTGGCCTGTGTGCACACAATTGCCATTCTCCCTTTTTTTGGTCCTTGGAGCCAGGCTGTCACTGTTGGATTTAGGGTCAGACACACAATCATACACTTGTAAAAATGTCCCATGTAAAAGCCAATTTAATAGCACATGAACAGAGCAAACATCTTCACTTTGCTATGCATCCTCTACTTACCACCAAGAGGAACATCCTGATGTTGAGTTTTATCTTTTCTCCACTCAGAGACGACATCTAGGATGGCATTGAAATGAAAGTCCATACGTTTATCAATAGTGGGATCTGTTATCCTTCCACCTTCCTGGATCAAGTCACATTTCTCCCCTAGTTTGTGCATTTTAATGCCAAGCTTAAGACAAAAACATTTTATCGCTTTTTAAGTATGGTAAAACAAGAGTGCATAGCCTGCTCAAAGTAATTTCAAGTAAGGTGAAGCCCTTAATCCTAGATTTAAGTGCTGCCACTTATAAAACATCCATGACTTTAGACAATTAGATTAACTGCAACTCTCATTCTCCTAAAACTGGAATACCAACAATCCTTTCATCCACTAATTGTCTACTATTTTTTTTTTAGTCCCATTCTTCTGTCCTTTTTATCAGGGAGCCCCAGAAACCTCTTCTCCAACTTTCCTATCAAGCCAGAAGCTACTATGGAGATGTTTGGTCTGGTAATCAAACATGATGAACCAGTCTCCTTCTTTTCTACCTCACTTTATTCTCTAAATCACCATTAACATCAATTGTTTTCTACAAATTTCTGGTACCTGATGCCCAAACAGTTCCCTGCATTCAGGAATTGACAGGATGTTGCTTGCCAGTTGCTGCCAATTTTATGAACAAACAAGCAAATAAATTAATTCGCAATTAAACCTCGTATCTTGGTCTGCTTGTGCAACTTGAACAGAGAGCAGAGCTGCATCAGATGTAAGTTCTGCAGAGTCATTTCTAGAGAAAATGGCATGAATACAGTGCTGACTTCTTCCTAGGGCCTTGTTACTCAGGGTGCACTCCAGGGCTTTTCATATATCCTCACATCTCACTAGGCTGTTGGCCACTACTACAGATTTCTTCTCAGTAGACAGCTGTACTTTGAATGAAAGACATCATCAAATGACCACAAAGGGATGGGACCCAAGGTGTACTCAGAAGTCATTGCTCCTCACCTCATAACTAAAATATTATTTTAAAATAAATAAATTTTAAAATCTTCATGGCACTGTAAGAGCACTAAACACTTAAAGCAGCATGGTCTGGATTTGCATGCCTCTGAACAAAATCCATACTCAGGTTCCACTTGGAGAAATTCAGCTTCCTGCCTAAAAAACCCAAACCAAACCAACAAATAAATTAATAAACTGCAGTGTGTTTGCATCAGTTGTTGTTAGACACACTCATCTTAATTTGTGTAGAATTGAACTAGAAATACAGAGGCTGAGCAAAGACAAATGCATCACAGAAGTATGTGTTATGACAACATAGCCACGTCCTCCCACAGTAAAGCTTTTCTGGGCTCTAATGAAGTCTGCTGGGGACTTTTTACATTACTATGTCCAGAAAAGGAGGGGGAAAAAAAAACCTGGTTTCTTCTGGTATTGAAGCCAAGGCCACTTGGCTTTTATTCACATAAGGTGCCCCAAACAATTCTACAGCTCTTCTCTGTCCTCAACAATTATCAGATATAAAAGCAACTTGGAGTTTACTTGCAATGCAGAACAGTGTTATGTCATAGAAAAAGATCTCCCACCCTTATCTGGCCACCCGAACCTGGCTTTAACAATAGTTTTTCACTTGTGATAATACATGACCACTGCAGGGAACCCACTTGCTCACACATTAGTGCCACTGGGTTGTTGACGCATCCATTGACTATTTGTGCACCTCTTCCAACAGTGACTCCGCTGAATGTCTTATCATCCCACACTCGGCCACCAATTCTGTCTTTGGCTTCTAAGACAGTGACCTGTGACACAATGCAGCTTAGTAAATTTGTTTCTTGGACATTCCAAGAAAACCCCGTTCTCATGTACTTCTACCATTCATACATTCCTCTTTCAACATCCACAACTTGTTATAGGCAGACAGGATAAAGATACTAGACTAGATGGATGTCTGACTGAGTATGCTAACCCTTAATTACTTACATTACTTTCTGCTTTACAGACAACTCCATCTCTCCAGAACAGTGGAAAGTAACTGTGTATGTGTATATATTATATCCATGAGATATGAGGTACAGAAAGGCTTTACTGACATTTGCTGTTTGTCAACCAAAGATGAGGTAATAGGCCTATAGGATTCATATAAATGCCAGGGGAGGTATAGGCTGGATGTTAGGAGGAAGTTCTTCACAGAGAGAGTGATTTGCCATTGGAATGGGTTGCCCAGGGAGGTGGTGGAGTCACCGTCCCTGGGGGTGTTCAGGAAAAGACTGGATGAGGCACTTAGTGCCATGGTCTAGTTGACTGGATAGGGCTGGGTGCTAGGTTGGCCTGGATGATCTTGGCGGTCTCTTCCAACCTGGTTGATTCTATTCTATTCTACATACATAAGCATATAAATCTGCAAAGTCAGTGCCCATTCATTTCCGTAAACATCGGCCCTGTGAGAGTCACTGATTTTCTTAGGACTATTTAGATATGTAAAATTATCTCAGCATATAAATACTGTGAGATCACACTGCCCATGATAATTATGAGGAAAAAGGGAAACACATGTGGTTTGTTTGGTTTTAATTAGCAACAACTACAAGTCAACTGCACAGACAAAAGAGAATTTAACCTCATTTAAGCAGCCATCATCATTAACAGTCTCATGCACATCCATGTCTCCCTTGTCCTCCCAACCCAAGCCTACACTGAACACCCACTGCATGCTTTGTTGAATTTTAGATGGGAATAAATGCTGGTTTTAAACAAATTTACTCAGCAAATACCCAGATTTTGCAAATCAATTAGGATACATAAATGTTTTTATCAAGAATGCAAGATTTTTTTTTCTTTCATTTTGATGAAAAAACAATTTCAAAGCAGAGGAAGTCTGGGTTGTTTTGGGGTTTTTTTACCTCATGTACTGTAAAGCTTCTTACCTTAACTCCAAAGTTGTGCAGTTGTCGAGCTGCTGCTAATCCTGCTGCACCTGCCCCAACAATAATGACAGATTTCTGGAAAACAAATATTTTGATAAGTAAAAATAGTTAGAACTAAACCAGAAATTATCATCACACACTTATTTTTCTTGCTAATGTTGAGAATACCTGTGGGTTTCAGACAAGTTAGTGGTAATTTAAAGATGATAGGGCATTTAATAGAGAGAAAAGATCTGTTGTGTCTCTGAAAACAGTTACAATGTTTCAGGACTTTAAAAGCAGTTATCTCAGTATCTTTTAACAGAAACAGATGAAGTTATCAGTCAAGTAACAAAATCTAATTGAAGTTATCTGACAGGAAACACACCTTGTACTAATTTCAGTCACAGTTTGGGTTGACCAATAGAAACTATTTTATACATTAAAAATACACAGAAATGCACTTGGCAAACCTAAAATCAACTTGCACTTTCTGAGAGATATTCCATTACTAAATTGATAAACTCCTATGCACTGTTGAGCAAATTTAGTCGTAAGTATGTACCCTTTCATCATAGTTCTTGCAATATAGAATAGAAATTGCCTCACCCATGGAAGCAGAGCTGTACTACACAAGCCATGAGAAAAACCTAAATGTGTTGTATATTTTTCACACAGTTCCCATCCATCTGAAATGTGCAGATCCTTAAGACTGAATTCATAGATTCCTAGAAAAATCATGGGGAGAAGAGCCCCATATCTGTACTTCCCATAACCTAAATGTGTGGTATATTTTTCACACAGTTCTCATCCATCTGAAAAGTGCAAATCCTTAAGACTGACTTCATAGATTCCTAGAAAAACCTTGGGGGGGAAGAGTCCCACATCTGTAGTTCCCAGAACCATCAGAGGCATGTGAGAACCAGGTGGAAAACAATGTTTGCTTTTAGATGTACTTGTCACATGAATGGTTGGAATTATAGGTAAGGAGCAAAAAATACAAGACCAAAAAAAATATGCCATGTGCCATCTGTTTTTATAGCACTAACAACATAGGAATTATTACAGCAACTTACGTTGTGGTATTCTTTAGGAAGAAGATACTGTTCAGGGCTGACTGATAAAATCCCTGTATTAATTAGGCCTTTCCTTGTCATAAAATGGAGTATCCTCTCCATTTCCTGCACACAGCGAATACGCACGAGCCCCCGGACAATGATATGATGGATACATTTTTGAGGAGTAAGAGCCTCCTACAAAAGAGGAGCAAAAAATAGGAAGTGTTGATTCTTTAATATTCAAGGGTTCCATATGTTTACATCAGATTTAAACTATAATCCAGGTAGAAAAAATTAATCATGAATCAGGCTTCTTAAGAGTACATTAAAAACGAGTTTTGTGGAAGTTTCTTGCTAGACAGCATTGCACAGTAAGGTAACATGGCAGATTAACATGGAATAAAAGCAAATGAGTCTAGAAGATTCTCTTGCAAACTGCAGTGTGCTCCTTTAGTACAGGAACGGTACAGAAACACATCGCTAACTGCAAAATGTATCTGCCTGTTGGCAACACTCACAATGACACTTCAGTAAAATCCATTTCAAAGCAGCATTCCAAATAAAATGAGATTCGTATGTAAATACAGACATCAGTATCTAAAAGCTTCAGTATGTGAAATTCCAGCAATTCCATTGAGGGCAGTGGCATAGAGTTAGCATAAGTAAAAAGACAATCACTTCCCTGTCCAACAGTCATATGAAAGAAAAAAAACACCACCATGAAGCACCCACAAAAACTGTTTAGAAATGTTCAAGCATCTCTTTAAGTTAATAACTGGGCAGACTCAGTAAAGCTTTAATATTTTCAAAGCTTTTGTATTTTACTGCAAAAAAGCTCCTGCGGAGTACAAATCAAAACGAAACACAAACATCAAAAAAACCCAATGACAACAACAACAAAACCCAAACAAACACAAAAAAAAACCCAAAGCAGATCCCAAAACAATCCCAAACTAACAGTCAATCTTGGAATGGATTTCAAAAAAAAAAAGAAACTTCTGGACCACAAAGAGATGTCTAAGAAGAGAGTTCAATCCCCAAGAAGAGAATCTACATTCCAAAAATGTACCTATTATTTGTAAACAAGCAAATTAACTAATAGTTAATATTAGTATCTTTTACCTTGCAGTTTGTGTACCACAGAGCCAAAATTAGGTTTCTCAAAGCCAAGTACATGGTAGGGTCTCGTGAGTATTCTGGGAACTCATAGAGCTCATCGAGTTCCATGACATCTGGCCTCACACAAAGTGCTTTCCCACATTCATTGGGCTGGTAAAAAGGCTGGAAATACTTGTTCATGCCTGCAACTGAACAAAGACACACCAAGAACCAGTCATACTCTATCCTATCTTCCTCAGGTCCTTTTCCCTCTAAAACAATCCCTTGACCTCACACAGATAAACACACAGCAAAGCTCTCCAGCCTCCGGCCATCTTCAGAATTATTTTATATATGCTGCTGTCCTCTACCCTCTCTCTTCTACCCTCTAGGCTATGCAGTACCAATTGCTGCCCATCTTAGACCTAGCAGAGCTTAAGGCTTGTCAGAGAAACAGTATGTGCTCTCAGATGCCATGAAGAGTCCAGCAAGGTCTAGCATCACTGTACAGGCCCACACAGTACTCAGCTCTTTTCACCTTCAGAGATGGTAGTAACTAAAAATAACTATCTTTCACGTGCAGTGTCGGTAGCTCTCTGTAATGAAGTTTTCTGATTGTTAAGCAGTTAATATCTGTTGAACATGAACAGACCTATTTTCAGCACCTAGGAAGAACAAAGCCTGCTAAGACAACACAGAAACAGCTTTCCTCAGAGTATTCTCTGAGAGGATTATGGGAATCCTGAATTACCATCCCCATACCTGACCTATTCTGCAGATCTGCACTTCCAGGCTGTCAATCTCAACTGTCATTAGCAAAACAATTACCCTAAAATTAGCTAAACAATTACCCTAAACAGAACCTGAGTGCCTTTAGAAATCAAGCCCTTTTCTACAAAGCCCCAAAGATCAACAATATAAACTAGCAGAACCAACTTTTGTTTCAATATCTTCACGTCCCTAACAACATGAACAATCTTTAAGTACCTGCGTGTTAATTTCCTGTTTCTATTAACAAGTGACAGGTGGTAAACAAAAAGCCTGTACAGTCTGTGCTTACTCCCTAGAGGAATGCCATACAAAATATATTACCTTTACCTTTCAAAGGAGTATCAAAGAATAGTCACACAGTCTGTATTAGTGCTGAGAACTACACCAGTATTTCTAAATCAGGAGCGTGAAGTGCCTTATCATCTCAGCCGTAAGACAAACTTTATCAAACCTACTTAAGCAACAGAGCCCTGCAGATCCCTTACCAGTCAAATTAGGCACGCTCTTTAAGTGCTCTAACTTCACAAGGTTGGATTCACCAGGTAACCGATTAGTGCTGGTACAGGATGGACTCATGCCCACGCAGTCTGGATAATATGCAGCTAGAAAGGGAGCTGCCACACTGTCTTTCAGCAAAGGAGGGAGTATGAGCATGGAGTACCACCAATGGTCTGAAACTTCAGCCACTCTCTGGCCAAGCGGAGAAGTGAAGGAAAGAGGGGAGAAGAGAACATGTGAGTACTTTGAAAATGTTGCAAAATGAACCAATTTCCCCCTCCCTCCAAAGCTAAGACCAAAAAGCACTAGAAGTAGTAATCTCAGAATTGCAAGTCATAAAGACATTTTCTCTCCCTCTTTCCCCTTCCTCAGCCTGACACAGAAAACCTGTAGCCTTCATCTCTTCCTCAAAAATGGAGCTGAGACTTCACAAACTCCACGCCCATGTGGCAAACAAACAGATGAGCCATGTCATGACAACACATCTATGCCTTACCAGGCCCCTTTATAAAGTATTTACAATCATTCATGCATCCAGAAATCTGAACTTGGAAAAGTCTAACTGGTTAATTTAATTCAGAGTCTGTTATCCCCATCAAAGACCTTCTAAAACCCTAACGAATGCTGATGATTCATCCGGAATTTACAAATCGAGCATGCCATACGGAAACAAAACCACAAAGCTTCTGTAAGAGTCAACAGTAAGCTGGAACATGTTTCCTGGGGTAGAAATGTCTCAGGTATACCAGTCAGCACTGGCTTCTTGAACATAGATCGTACTAAGTCTGAACTGCAGGGTTACAGGACCATAAACCCAATGAAATGCCAACATACGTCAAGTCTGGTTTTGTGTTATGAGGGGGAGAAGAGAGAAAGCACATTTTGTTGTCCTCAGTCTTCAAGAAGAGGAGACTAGCTTGACTAAAGAGAGAAACCACCTAAATGACAGGAAAATTTTAGGATGGGGAATTTTATCTGAAAGTTGGCAAGTGAATGCTGTTTTGCCTGACAAGAAATGAGAATTATGAGTAAACCTTGACTCACAAGCCACAATTTAAAGATGCCACAAACCACCTGCAAGCTATGGTATAGTAAGGGAAAAGAAGTAAAAGATGAGAAAGTGAAGGCCCTAGGCTCTGTTGCAAATAGTGTCTGACAGTTTCCTAAGCAAAATGCATAAATACTGATGTAAGTGGCTAAAGGACCGAGAGAAGGAAAGAAATACTCCATGCTGTAAGATTGCTTTCATATTCTAGGACAAATGAGGAAAAACAGCCACTACTCACCAAGTCCTCAGGCATGGAACACTGGTCTGAGCCCTCACTCTGAAAGAAAAGTGAATGGTATCAGGGCTATTCTTAAGCTGCACTACAAAAAGTAAATACAAAATAGTTTACCAATGGCATAGTTCTTTACACTTATACTAAAAAACGTGTTAGTCTTAGCCTTCTGCAGCAGAAATTATTATACTGGTAAAAATAAATAGACAAATACACAGTTAAAAACCACAACATGCTGTAAAGCAAACCCACAGGAGAAAAATGTTTCTTATCTGTTACGGTAGTTTCTACTGACCAGACATTAAAATATAAACGATATTGCATGAAATTGAGTGGAACACGGAAACAAGCAATTTAAAAACATAAAAAGGAATTTTGTATTAAAAAAATCTGGAAATATCCCATATTTTCCAGACAGACTCTTCTGGTCTAGACTATTAAAGAGTTTCTCTGTAAGAGTATGTTTATCACAAAGCTTCAAGATTAAATGCCAACCTTTCTGAGTTTCATATGATCATATTTTCATGTTATGTCTTCAACCTATATAGATTTTATGGCACTGTAAAGACTATTTTCAACTTTCAGGAGTTACCTTCATGCCAAAGCTGCAAGTTTTCATGTAAAGATCCCTAGCAGACTTGCTAGAAATGAATAAAAGCTTTTCAAAGGGCTTTCTCTAATAATGAAGCATGGCTGAACAAAACCAAACAACATTTTGGTGTACGTCTGTGTTGTACATGCCGATAGTTCTTCCGTAACTTCAGAAGGGAGGATTTTAAAATTGACTGTGCAGATTAAAATATTCCAGATACGTCTTACTTTCCATTTCCACTCTGGAAACAAAAAGTCCAAAGAGCAATCAGGCCTGTCACAGTGCAGGCCATCAGAGAACCATTTGGAAAAAAACAACTATTTTGAAACATAGAGCAGCAAATAAGAAGAAATTAATTTCTGCAAACAGAAATACAGACTTGTTAGTTGCACAACGAACAAAACTCTTCTGTTACCTTGGTGGAATTGTTCAGTTTCATGCCACATCTGTAGGTTTTTGCTATTTGTGGTGTCAGCTGAATTTCCTTTGTCAGCTGGCGCCATTTACCGCAGTCTGGCTTTGTGCACTGCACCTACAGGTGAAAAAACAAACACCTTTTTTTATTTGCTGTTGTTCAATTCCAGATAAAACCAATAAACCATAACTAAGCAGTTAGAAAGCACAGAGATGTGAGGAAGTTGACAAATGTAATTGTTGAAGTTGTTCTTATGTAGCCCTCAGGTCATAAGTAGGACTTCTGGTATACAGAAACTTTGTATCCATCTCCCTTAAGACTGAATTTCCCCACAGAACATAACTTCAAACTTAAATTCAACAGCCAGTTACTATGGTCTTCAGTGGGTTTTGCAAGCATTGCTGCAAAACTGCATCCACTACTCCAAAAATAACAACAACAACAAGATCCCATGACCATCACCAGCAAGTAACTCCCATTCCAGTCTCTTGCTCTCCTCATGAGGGAAATAAAAAGTCTGTTTTGGAAGTCTTTTTCACACAGCTGCCACACTCTCTTTTCCCCACTGACATCTTATTCTACCTGAACACCACACATCTTGACTACTACTACTTCACTAAAAAGCAACAGAACGATGTTCTTTGCAGAGTGTGGAGAAAGTCTACAGCAGTGGGGTATCTGATTGGAATTATGACTTTGATGTTTTCCACAGTACTCTAATACTAGAAAACACCCACAAAAACTCATCTGACCTGCTGTTTGAATATACAACGTCAGAAACTCACATCAGAACATCATATTGAAATACACCCTATAGAATCACCCTCCGTCTTACCCAATAAGGAAGCTGTTGATCAGCCATGAAGGCTTTTGGACTGGGCTCGCTTTTACCGTTACTTGTCCAAATCCTCTTCCAGGTAGTGTATTTCTCATACCCGTCTTTATGGCTAAGAAGGAGAAAAGAAAACAGCAAGCAGACAGAAAAATGAATATCTAACATAATTCAAGCAACAGCAGTTACTTTAAAAATTGAGTATTTACATCAGGACAGAGAAAGAAGGTTGTAGAGAGTCATGTATTTTTCATATTAAAAATAAAAAAGGAGAAAGTCATGGTTGTTATGATAACAAAAACTGCATCCTGACCACTGTGGCCTTTTGTTATGAGCATGCTTCCTGGAATCAGGTCTGGACTGAGTCAGAGATACTGCTAAGCACATAAGCACCCAAATGTCTTAGCAGGGCTGGCTGGATTAACCTCCACTCAAATGGGAAGGAGCTTCGAGCTGAAAGCACTCTGAGTCTGACCAGAGTCTCACGGTCAGCAAACCACATGAGTTAAATCTGCTCATTGATCAAGTGGTTACAGGGAGTCACCATATCCTGAACTTACGCTGTAAAGTGAATTTGCTTTATAAATAAAATGAGATTTACTTAAAACTCTTATCACTTACATTTTTTTTATGCTTTAACAAAGACAAAAGCTTCAGAGTAACTGCACACCCAAACCAGCCTGCCTAAAGTAACCAGTTTTATTCTCACTGCTGTATTTAAGTTGTTGATTAGTCCATACAACACCTGCCATTTTAGCAACAATACCTAAGCTTCACTTCAAATAAAACAAGCACAGAGGGCAAGTCTTTGTTATATGTTTATGTACACAATGTTTCAGCAACTATTAACAACTGCCAAATGTTAATAATCCCTAAAAAGCCACAAGCATAACTGGCAAATCTACCTTCGGTAATAGTGGTCAAAACATTCATTGCAGAAGTGCTCTCCACAGGAAAGATGATACCATCGAGACGTATACCCGTTTTTTGCACATCTGTAATGCAAGAGACATAGAAATAACTTTATGATACATTTAAAAAAGAAAATCTTTCCCTTGACAGTAGGAAATTCTAGAATGTGAACAAAATATTCAGGACAAGTCAGGCCTTTATGTTACATTCATGAAGGCTGACTTGCGCAAGGCACTACAATCATGCAAATAACAATAAGATCATTTCAATTGTGTCAAATATTTCCAGTTTCCAAACTAAGCAGCACCAGATGCAAAAGAAGCAAAATGTACACAATGTGCAGTTTTGTCTGCAACTGGTCTAGCATCCAGCAGCCTCCCACTAACAATGGTCAACTGAGCCTCCCTTTAGCTCATTTTGAGCAGACGCTTTCTGAACATGTAATACATTTGCTCTTACAGCATGTGCAAGAAGACTCAGTCTCTCTCCACAGGAATTTAAGAGTGCCTTTACTTTGTTCCATTTTGCTCTGATACTAGTGCAGGGGTGGGAAAATATCCATTAGCAAAGATTATATTCATCCGACAGAGCAATCACTCTTCACTTACAAAACTCCCATTAAACTCAACTAAATGGTTCAAGATAAATGCATGAGGTAAAAAGCAATGACCTATGCTACTCATTGAAATTACTAGCCATTAAATGATCTCATCTCAAATAAATAATGTTGAAAGTATGTACCTGGGAGGGTGGAAGAAGTGGAAATCAAAGCATTAAAATAACAATTCAAAAAGATGACAAAGCAGTGTTTATTGTTTCCTAAATAAAAAAATGTAGTGTCACCAATGCTGATCTCTCAGGTGCTCATTTCTCCTACAAGTCTCTTCTGCAAGTATGAAAACACTTGACTCCAGAGTACACTGACCTCCTGACACACAAGAACAATCCCCAGAGACAACTAAATGGAGAACTGAGCATCATTGGAAAATAAAACAAACAAGGAAAGTTTGTCTCAACCAGAGAAGAAGAAATGCTACATAATTACAGTCTGCCCACTGCATAATAAGGCCTAAACATGTTGCTTATTATAGACACACCTTTCCAGTATCCACTCATTCACTACTGCCAGAGTGAGAATGCAAAAGGACTTGTGCAAGTGCACAGAGAGTCACAAACAACTCAAGAACAAAGAGTTCAAGTATGACTGTCTCCCAAGACTTAAAATGTCAAGATCAGAATCTCCCTTCAGACTGCAAAGCCTTCCAACTTGAGAGTGATAAAGACTTTCATTTGGTTTCATTTTCCGTCCTGAAAGCAAGTTCAGCTTCCTCAAATTACAGTAACACACTCTCAGGTTCACAGAAGCAAGGCATGTTCCAGCAGACAACACTAATAATATAAACAAGCATATTTTAAAGATATTCTATATCTGAATTAGCAACTTGCACAGTAGAAAGTTAACCACAAGAGGAATAACTCGTGACACTTTCTAGGCACCTTGGGACTCGTTAGTACCTTTCAATTCTCCCTCTACTTTTACAAATGGATTCTTCAGAATATAGTTAGGATACCAGACTTAGGCTGAAAGTTTAGAAAAGCCCAAGAAAAATGCAAATGACAAAAACCAAACCTTTCAGCTGCACTGGCAAAGCAAACTGGACACGTCGCAGTGCATCCAGCTTTTTCACACTTTCTGTATTTCTTCTCTGAGGCTTCATCATCATCATCTGCTGCTTCAGCTGCCTTCTTCTTCACCTAATAAAGAATAGCTGAAATGTGACCAGCAATGACACAAAAACATCTTCTACAAAGTGGCACTCAGACAATTTTGCAGTGTGTGGGTAGCATCAACTGGTTAAAATGGTACTAATGCAACTGTATCCATTGTGAAATGGCTGCAGCACAAAACAGCTGTCAAAGTAGGTCAGTTTTTCTAAAAACAAACAAACAACAACAAAAAAAAAAAAAAAAACAACAAAAAACCCCCACCACCCAGCAGAGGCTGGAAATATCATTTACAGCTAAAAATGTCCTGCTTTAGTCTAAGTGATGCCATTGAGGAAATTCGAAGCAAAGCTCCCGATTTAAATGGCACTTTAAGCTTCATCACATGCTAATGAGTCAAGTCTCATGTGTTCGTTCTATTTCTCCTTCAGAAAAACGTAATTTCTTCTTCACATACTTATTAATTAGTGGCAATCTTATCTGTGCCTCAAATAAAATATTACGGTAGGCTTGGGGCTATTTCTGGACTCTAGAATCAAAGCGGTATATCAAATGTCTCTTCTGGACTTTAAAGGTACTGTGTACCATGTTGGTTTAGACCTTGGTCTGGGTGGGCAGACAGCTTTGTCTATAGTGATAGGACAAGGAACAATGGTTTCAAACTAGAGAAGAGCAGACTTAGATTGGATATTAGGAAAAAGTTCTTTACCATGAGAGTAGTGGAACATTGGAACACGTTGTCCAGGGAAGTAGTTGGGGCCCCAGTCCTGGAGATATTCAAGGTGAGGCTCAACAAGGCTCTTGGCAACCCGATCTAGTTGAGGATGCCCCTGCTTACTACAGAGCAGGTTGGATGGGATGACTTTTGGAGATCTCTTCCAACCCAAACCATTCCATGATTCTATGAAATCTAGAGTTGTATTTTTAACACATCAAGTATTCATGGATTACCTTGAGCATTTATCTTTTCTGAATATTGTTCACAAATGAGACACTTTGTCTGCTTATTCACAGAATGAATTAATTCTCCACTCTGGATAAGAACCCAAAGTCCTAATGTATCCACAGTGAGGTCCAGTTTCTTTATAAATGTCAACAGAAACTAAAAAATACCAAAGTATTGTGTATTTAAGTTACTATAAATACCTGTCTTCCAGAACTCCTCAGGGGAAGGTTGTCTGGAGACTGGTCTGAAGAACATGCTTTTTTTTTCGTTCGCAGCCTTCCAGTTGACATTGTATTATTAGATCTGCAAAAAAAGAGTAGGCAGCTGTTAAGAGAAGAATTTGCTTGACTCTGCAGAGCTGTCTTATCACCTGGGCAGGACATCCCACTCATAACACTACTCTTGTCAGAGCTTCCTATGCAAGAGTATCTTTTGCTTGACTATTAATTCAGAAGAAAAAAAGAAAATAAAGCAATATGGGAAAGGAACAATACTACTATTTAAAACTAAACTTGGAGTTAAGATTAGATCCTTGAGTACATCTTGACAGACTGTTCCAGATCAGCACACCCTGGATTTCGATAATCTGATCTGCATTACACAAAGACCTGGACTGGAATTTGGTTGGCCAAGTGAACAGACATTGGCTCATAATGCAAGCACTGAAATACCGCTCTGAGTAGCGCACATCCTGCTAACTGCTGATTTATTGGCAGCAAGAGATTTGCACAGTAAAGCACTTTTCCAAACAGAGTACTGAAGGGATGCTTTGCTTAATATGAGATCAACTACTTCTTCTAAGACTTGCACACACTCCTAAGAAAGCGCATCAGAATTTGAAGTCTAAACTGCAGTTGCATTGCAACTACACTGTGCCTAAGGTACTACAGTACATTAAGCACGTTGTAGGAGAGAAGCTCTCAGCCATGAGACAGCTCTATAGCTACCTGAGTACCTCAGTGGAAACACAGAGAAGCCCAGTTTACCATGTAAGCTGGAAAGCATGGGAGTGTGAGAAAGTATGCCAAAGAGATATGAAAGCATATTTAAAATAATATTATCAAAGGCACTGTTTTCACAGGGACTAAAACACAAATAAAGAGAGCCTAGAGGAAGAATTAAGTCTGAATCTGTTTTGCCATGAAGAAAGGAAATGGAAATAAACCTGTAATTCTACAGCACCACAAGTAGAATGTTATCTTCTTGCAGGAGGGATCAGTTTGTAATTTATTTTATTTTTTAAATGTATCTGAGGCTTCTCAATTCTCTCTGTTCCAGGCTGCACCCTCCATGCTCAAGCTAACAGGGATGGACATGGTAGTAATGGCTTTGTTCAGGAACTCTGCTAAAAGAAAATGTAACAAGAGGAGAGATTGGGCATTTTTGCAAATTTTCATATTAAGCTGATCCAAGACAAGTAAATTAGTGCTTCATTTGCCTGTCAAGAGAGAAGAAATTGATTTGGAAGAGGAAGGGAAAATCACATGATGGTAACCACATGAGAAAAAAAATTAGACAACCTAACAAAAAATTACTTCATTTTTTGTATGCATCCCCCTCCCCTCACAAATATAGCTAATTAGAGAGGAGGAAAAAAAAGAATTAAGTCAATCTTTATTACCTTAAAAAAAAAAGAAGCATCACCATAACTTACCACTGTATGGGGGCGGATGACGACAGAGTAGAGAAAGGAAAAGTAACCAGTTTCATTTACATGAGATTTCCTTAAGCTACTATGTAATGCCCCAGAAAATAGTAGGTTTTTGCCTCAGCAGCTTTCCTTTGGGATCAGCGGCATAACAGTATCTGTCTGTATCACCTTAGGTTCTGATGCTAAGTAACTGTTCCTACATGCTGCCGCCTTTATTGTCAGAGGCTACCAACTACCTCGGCACTAAGCAGAGCACCAGGTGACTCATTTTGGTGACTACCAACTGATCACAGTCTGCTGATGACGTGAGGCCCTTCATCCAAGAAGGTAAAAGGACATGCAGCTATTTCACTGTGTATGTGGGGTCATAAAAAAGAAAAGGCAGCAGTCACAATTCACTAAGAAGGTGTGTAACAAGATTCAAGATGCCGAGAGGCCTCCCGTTTTGAAAGTCCAAGGCTGGTCATACAGAAGCACAAACATGTTCTTCCTGTAAACACTACAGGAGTGGGGAAGAAGAAGATGGGGAGAAAAGATATCAGTTTATGCATGTAACTGCAAGCAAGGCCATGGCTTGCAGCTGCATGTCACTTTGTCTCCACTTCCCTTCCCCATAAAAATACATCTTTTTGGAGAACAAGCAACCGTTGGTTACTCTGCTAAGCTTTACATGACTCTGCATCCTACAAACGTTATCTTACTGGCTGAGAAAACAAGCCCTTTCAAAGGAAAGTAAGAGGGATACATAATACACTGTCACATTCTATAACATCTCATCCACCTGTAATGCATGGCTGTATGGGAAAGCGTGGTGGGGCTGACCTGCACAGCTGGCAGCAAGTTTGTCTTTGGGAGGCGAGAAAAAAAACCAACAACCAGGAACACCACACTCGCACACACACACAGAGGCACAGAGAGCAAGGAATCGAGAGCACCCTGATCAACCAGGGAAGGTGGCACCACGTTAGAACTCAGCGCCAGTAAACCTCCGGCGGCTGACAGCCGTCTCCCCCTGCCCCGCCCCGGCCCGTCGGCGGCTGTGACAGCTGGCGGCTGGAAGCGGCGTCCCGAGGGGGAGTCCCCAGGCTGTCCCGGGGGGGAAAGGGGGAAGCGTCTGGTACTCACCTCGGGGCAGAGCCACTCGAGGGTCGGAGACTACATTCAAGCGTGTCCGCGTCGCCTCCTGCTAGAGCTGCGGCGAGGGAGATATGGGAGAAGGGGGAAGGAAGGGAGGGTAGGGAGAGAGAAGGGAAAAGGAGGGTAGGGAGGAGCGGGAAGGTGAGGACAGGGGCAGCGCCCGCACCTGTCCCGTCGCGCGAGGAGGCAGACGGACGAGCCCCTGCGAGCGCTGCAGCCGAGGGAAGGGGGTCACTCACCGCCGCCGCCGTCCTCCTCCTCCCCGGAGCCGTGCACACTCAGCCCGCCTCCTCTTGCCACCGCTTCCGCTCTCTGCGGTGCGTAGCGAGGGAAGGGCGGGGAGACACCGCCCAGTCACCGCCCCCCCTAGCCGCCGCCACCGCCACCGCCACCGCCACCGCGCAGGTACTCGCTGGCTGCCGCCGGGGCCCAGGGGCTGGTGAGTAAGCCCCGCCAGATCCCCTTCGCCCCGCTTCTCGCCCCCTTGGCCACGGGTTTGACGTGGAGAGAAAAGTGTCGGCATCTACCAATTTAATTACGGTCCCCGGGCTTAGGCCCGCCGTTACCCACGGTGCCCCCGGGGGCAATGGGACAGGGCAGCCTCCGTGCGACTTCCAAATGCTTGCAAAACGGGAGGCCACCGACGCTCCCGTCATCCTTAAACAGGACGCATCTAAGAGTTCACTGGGTACTTTTTCTGTCTTCACAGCTACTAGCCCTCGCTGGCGATGATGGACGGCGCAGCAGATACGTCCAAGGCCCTGGAGTGCTCAGATACTGGGTCACAGAAAGACCGAGTAGTGACTGAGGAGGAATGGCTGCAAAAATGGCAAATGGGTAACACTGGGTTTCACAAGGAGCAAGTTCACCCGTACGTATTTTCTCTGCCTAAGGTATTTACAAAGAAACGTTCTGGGATGGATGACTTAGAATTGCAGAATAGCTTCAACTGGAGGAGATCTTTTAAGATCCTCAAGTCCAGCCATAGACCCAGCACTAGCAGATCACCACTAAATCATGTCCCTCAGTGCCACATCTGCATGACTTTTAAATGCCACCAGGGGTGGTGACTCAAAAACTTCTCAGGGCAGGCTGTGCCAGGGCTTGACAACCATTTCGGAGAAAACTTTGTTCCTAATATCCAACCTAAACCTTTTCTGGTGCAACTTGAGGCCATTTCCTCTTGTCCTATGAACTCCATTAAAAAAAAAACAACTTTAAATAGAAAATTAAAGACTAGAAAAAGGAAAATTATTTTACACAGATGCAGTTTGAAACTGAAACAAATACATTTTTGTAACCTACATTTGTCCAAAAAGGGCAGAGAAAAGAAAGGACTGCAATTAATTTAGAACTTTTAGTCTCAAGTCAGGTTTTAAACTATAAAGCTTGGTGAGCTTCACTAAATATCTTACATTTTCTGATGCAGAAGTTCCACAGTCCTGTTCATGAGTTATGAAATTGAGGCCCTAAACCAGAGAGCATCCCTGAAAGACAGGGACCTAAGAGGGCAAACCTTATTATATAGTCTTCCAACCAATAAAACTTATATTTAAAACCTTGATACAGAACTTTTAACAGTCATTCTGTTTAAGCTGTTACTGTGGTCCTCCTAAAGGTGAGGTGTTTGGTTTGCTTGAAAAGACAAACAGAAAACACAGAGAAATGTGTTCCTTTCTAACAAAAAATAAGTTTGCTTTCTAAGTGCATGGAAGGTGAGTGTTGTTTCTTTTAGGTGTTTTTATATACAGTTCTATGAAAGAAGTTGAACTAAGTTACTTGTGTGGTAGCTGACATAGAATGCAGCACTTGGCTTTTAAGTGTGCCAGCACAAATGCAGTGTCAAGTAAAATGTGTCTGTTCTTCTGCAGGCTCCTCCAGAAGTACCTGGATGTTCTTTTAAATGGCAGGAGTGGACTGAGGATATTTTTCCCACTTTGTGGTAAAGCAGTAGAGATGAAATGGTAAAGCACAGGTTATAAGAGCAAAAATCTGATGTGATATGGGGAAAGAGGGAGAGGGCGAATTCCCAACCTTGTGCTGGCCAATGGAAATGTCACATGTCTTGACTGGTAGGAAAGCAATGTCATTGGAGGCTGAAGGGAAGAGGATGCTGGGTTTAATTTGCTGGCATTTTGCGCAGTAGCCTAACTGGGATGGGTAAGCACTAATCTGAAAGTCCTCTTGATTATCCTGAGTTCAGTTTAGGGAACACCGAATTTGTGATAGACAGAGTGACTGAAGCCAGGCCCTTACGGCTGCTTCTCATGGTGGCGATGCCAACTTAAATTGCCCACAATGAGGTTGGTTGTGCCAGAGTATATTGCCAAGGGACCATGTGGCACATCACACCAGGAACTTAAATGATTTGGGCTAGATATAACTTACTTCATCTTTTTTTTACATTTATTATTTAACTTTTGGGTTGGTTTGGGAAGGAGCAGTACAAACCAGTGGTTTTTTATTGGAGGGAAAGGACACAAACCAAACTGCAAAACTGAACTGCATGCTCAAGGAATCCAGTTAGTCCCAGTTACCAGGTTTTACAATGGTAACCAATCACTAGGCCAACTGCAGCTCTGCCGTGTGCTGCTGTTGCACAGAGCTGCAGCAGTGCAGAGGTTACCCCATCCTGCTGCAGTTCAGAACATACCTGCTGTAAACTGAAGCAGGCAGTTTCTCGGTATAGTCACCTTTTATTTAATTGAGTTCATAGAAATAAATTGATAATCTATTGAATTTAAATAAACCCTGCAAGTCCTTGTCAGGTGTATGCCAAATGGTGCTGATTTAAGCTTAGATGGTGGAGTGCAGGTAGAAAGTCATGGTTAGAGATAACCAGTGCATCCTAAAGGCAGAATTTCCCTAACACAAATACTGCATGGGAGATGCACATTTGGTAACAGCCAAACCTGCAGGCATCATGTAAATGTGAGATCTCTTTGCTGTCTTCAGGCTGGCAGACATGGGACACAATGTTGTTGGTGTGGAAGTCAGTGAACAAGCCCTGAAGGATTTTTTTACAGAACAGAATCTGCCTTATTGTGAGGAACCAGTTCCAGAGATTTCAGGAGCAAAAAAATTTCAGGTACATATCCTATGCTGGTGTGGTTAATCATGCAGTGCAGGCATAACTGAGCAAACCAGTTACTCTGCTTTTATGCCATTATCTTAATGGTAATCATTCCCCTCTCCTGCAGAGGTCTGAAAGAAGTTCTGAATTGTAATTTTGGACAGAGTTCTTCTTTTGAACGTTTTAGTTTGGCCTTCTTTTCTTATGACATTAAAGCATCTGCATGGATCACAGGATATTAGGGGTTGGAAGGTACCCAAGGAGATCATCAAGTCCAACCCCCCTGCCAGAGCAGTACCACACAATCTAGCACAGATCACAGAGGAACTCATCCAGACAGGCCTTGAAAATCTCCAGAGAAGGAGACTCCACAACCTCTCTGGAGAGCCTGTTCCAGTGCTCTATGACCCTTACAGTAAAGAAGTTTCCCCTTGTGTTGAAGTGGAACCTCCTGTGATGCAACTTCCTTGTCCTATCACAGGGAACAAGTGAGCAGAGCCTGTCCCCAGCTCCTAACCAGCCCTCAGATGTTTATAAACATTTATTAAATCCCTTCTCAGTCTTTTCCAGACTAAAAAGCCCCAAGTCCCTCAGCCCCTCCTCATAAGCCATGCCCTCCAGTCCCATTCCATCAGATCCCTGTTCCTCTTAAGCTGAGGAGCCCAAAACTGAACTCAGTATTCAAGATGAGGTCTCACCAGGGCAGAGTAGAGGGGAAGGAGAACCTCCCTTCATCTGCTGGACACGCTCTTCTTAATACCCCCCCAGATCCCATTGGCATTCTTGGCCACAAGGGCACATTGCTGTCCCATAGTTAACTTGTTATTCACCAGCACTCCCATGTCCCTCTCCACAGGGCTGCCCTGCAGCAGATCACCTTTCGACATGTACTGGTGCAGTTTATTATTCCTTCCCAGGTGCAGGACTTTGCACTTGTCCTTATTCAACCTCGTTTGGTTCCTCTGTGCCCCAAAAAAAGTAAAGTAAATGTATTTTAAAACTGGACAGTTGCATGCCTTAAGAGATCAGAACCTCTGGAGGGAATCAGGGGAGGTACCTCAGTAAGTTAAAAATGTTTCCCTGTTTATGTTCCCCATTACACCTAAGCATATATTTGAGATACAAAATATAAATACACATTTATCAATGCATATTTAAAGATATATTGGTGCTAAATAGTATTTCCTCTGCTTTTCATTGTAGAGTGTCTCTGGGAACATTTCTCTGTACTGTTGCAGCATCTATGATCTGTCCAGGTGAGAACACACAGTGAATTTTACAGTAGCCAGATATGTATTAATACTGTGTTGTATCATTTTATTTGAATCAGCTATAAAAATCTGTAACAGGTCTTCACAAGAAAACTCTCGTTAACTTGTATAAAAAAGGTGAACAGCCAACAAAAAAGAACTCTGCTGTTGACCATTAGATTAAGATGCCAACTAAATATCTTTAAATGAACTTCTTGTTCTGAGCTATCCTGCGAAAGTTCTAGTAAAACATATTTGCTTGTACAGTGAAAGCAGATTATCCTTAACATGATTTACGGGTTCTAGGAAGCAAACCCCTAACACAATCCCTTGCTCAGAGTAGCTTGGTAAAGAGGATATAGCCAGAGGTGTCTTTTAGACAGCAGTTTCTAGAATTAAGTACTAAACATATTTTTTCCCCAAACCATTGATTGACGCAGGCACATGTAAGATGCACCCATTGATTATATGTGTCCAGTGCTTAATATACTTTTCTCAATGGGCTTCAAGTATGATAAATCACCCCACTCTGTGACTATGCAATACACTGTCAAACACTGACTGCAAGCCTTTTGACAAACATGGCTCCAGTTCTGAAGGATTTTTAGTGCTAAATGTCCTTATTTCTTAGTTAAAAGAATAACAGAAAGTGGAAAATACTTCTATATACTCTGCATATTCCTGAAATATGTTTCAACCTATTCATTGTGCTCTAAGGCCTCAAGCTTCCATTCTCAGATTTTATGGCAGCTTTGTATCTAACCTTCTGCTCAAACATAAGCTGGTGGGGGATTTTGAAAATTGCCAAGTTGTTCAGAAACTACAGGAAGAATTAAGAGGCTAAGAGTTATTAATTAAGAGTTTCTAGCATAGAAGAATTTGCCTTGTGATACAGTGATACATCTGGCATATTAATTTGTGCTCAGAAGTTTCTTGGTGGTGTCAGTAACAGGCATAGTTAAATCTGTCCTAAAATGTTCTCAGACCTAGACCAGTGCTGTGGCAGCTGAAGATTGGAGAGTATGTAAGAAAGTGGTGATGTTTCTGGTTTTGTAATGTATCTTGTAGGAAACTGAAGGTACCCAAAGGCTTGCACTATAGTTCTCTCCTCTTGCAGCTCTTACTCAGACGTGATTTTCCCTGGATTTTTTAAGCTTTTGGTGAAGTTCTGTGTGCTTGCTTTTCTTAGAAACAACTGTGAGGAACAAGGATTTTCTCCATGGCTGTTCAGATAGAAGGAGAAGGTGAAGTTTTAATCTTGAAAGGGCTTTTCAGAGCTACCACATACACAGATGTAATAGGTCACAAGTCTTGTGCTCCTGACCTTTGTCAGAGTGAGACATTTCAAAGACTCTTGCTAGTTAAAGAGTAACAGGAATTACCCCTGTGGGAATCTGGGACATATGTAAAACAGTTATATTAC
Organism: Tricholaema leucomelas; assembly: GCA_013400475.1. Lineage (NCBI taxonomy): Eukaryota > Metazoa > Chordata > Aves > Piciformes > Lybiidae > Tricholaema lacrymosa > Tricholaema leucomelas. The sequence continues at coordinate 239,632 of WAAF01013955.1, forward strand.
ACAAACATTGTATTGTACCTCCTAATATGGGGGGGTGGGGTGTTAAAAATAATTCAAAACCCAGCTTAACCAACACTGCTAAATATATGCAGAAATAGAAAATCACAACTTCAGCTGCTTAAACCCAGTGGTATTTCTGCAGATATGTGAATTCCTGCTTAGTTGTAGTTTTACTTCGACTGATCTCTGGTGCTGCACATCACATAAACACATAACAAGAGGTAATGGAGGACTAAAAGACTGGGTAGTGATGCAGTGAAAGAGACACCTAAGAGGGGCATTTCTTAACACCTTAGCTTCATCCTGATTTGGAATCAGGATGAGAAAGAGCTGTATACCTTTTTTAACCTTTTCCCCATGGCTTGTTTCTTCTCAAGTGGAAACTGGATTTGCAGACAGGCAGGGAGCACCTAGATGCCCAACAGGACCCTGAGATGTGGGCAGCAAGGAGACCAGGATTGAAGGATGGCCACAGCATGACACTACCTGCAGCTTGTGGTGTCTGTAGGCCCTGACAAAATTAGTGGGGAGTAAAACACTTTAAGTGCTTGTATGGAGGCACTGTTGCCATTCCAGTTAAACCAGACTGAAGCTAATAAGCAAAAACAAGTGCAAAAAATGTCGGGAGCTTGCCTAAGGTCATGCAGCAGACTCAGCTGTGTAGGGAGAGCATCCTCCAAGCCTCAGAAGATGAAGTTTGTCACCTGCCCCACCAGGCTTTGCTTCGGTTCCCCTCGTGCCCATTGCATGTTTATCTGTCTCTGAAAAATTCCTTTTGTTGAAGAGGCTGGATATTGAAACTAAATGCTTAGTCTTGGCAAACTGTAAAAGAAGTCACAGCTTCAAAGGAGTCGTGGTTTAACCCCAGCTTGCAACTTAGCACCACTCAGCAGCTTGCCTGTTCCCTCTTGCACTAGTGTGATGGTTTGGGAGTTATCCCCTGCCCACACTCGTGAAATCACCCAGACTAGACTCAGCCAGCTGGAAGTTAAGGAATGAGGCTTTATATTTACAGCTTAGCACAATACACAAGCAGATATTTACAATATTTACAGCTATACACAGAAATATACAAGTTAATACAGAAACACAACAGCCCTCCCAGAAACCAGAGTCCCCAGGAGGGGCTCCCAACCACCCTCCCACCTTCTTTCCATCCCTCTACCTTATCCCAGAGTATGCCTTATGGTCAAGGTGAGCTGCAAGGATTGGCAAGGGGGGTTAGAAGCAGAAGGATTAGTTACACAGAAGCAGTCCAGGGAGAAAGCATAGGCTCTGACAGAGACACACACACATGGTTTTATACATCTCAGCAAGCCTATGAGTAAAGTAGACATCACCATTGCTTTCTTTTCACAGCCTGTAATCTAATTTCTCTCATTAAATTATTCCAATTTGCCTCAAACTAGCACAACTAGGATGGCAAGGACAATTAGAAAGGTAAAAGTGAGAGAGAAACTTGTAATTTCAGATAAAAACAGTGAAATAATTTGAAAGATTTTTTTTTAAGTAAGAAAAGAACTCCCCACACAGCTTTTATATGCTGAGTGTGGTGTCATAATGGTCTGGAATAAGCCTTTGGTCAGTTGGGGTCAGCTGTCCCAGCTGTTTGCCCTGGCAGCTTCTTGTGCACCTTCACCTGGTGTGATGAGTGGAAGAAAAGGCCTTGACAACACTCTTTCCAGCACAAATCCAGACCAGAGCCCTACACTAGATAGTGCAAAGAAATGCAACTCTACCCCAGCCAAAACCAGTGAAGTGTTGCAATTGGCAGGCAAAAAGGTATTGCACAATTCCATACCATATTTTTTCTGATTAAGTAAACTTATTTCAGATTTTATATAAAATCATGACAATTTAATTATTACTACCTTACTCTCTAAATCCCTGTTTTAATAATTATCAGAAACAAACTCTTCCTTCCTTAGCATATACCTTCCTTTCTGGGGTCACCCTGACTGCTTTTACTACTCATCCATAATAGCACTTCCCAATAGTCTTGGTCATTTGCAGATTTTGTGTGGTCACTGAAGCCATCTGCCAGCATGCCCAGGAGCATCAGTGTAACTTGGCTTTTCTGAAACTAAACAAATTGCATGCTGGAGCTAACAACCCTGGTTATGTAGCTGGGAACTGAGGTGTCTAACATTACTGAGTGTGCTTAGTTCATAACAGCAAAGCACTGAGGCAGCTGCATGTGAAATCATGCATGGGTTTTAGAAAGTGGCCAAGAAATATTGACATGCTGACTGCATATTAGTGCTGCATCAAGGGCCATGGCAGAGTATGATTGCCAAAACTCCAGACTTGTAGCCCAGATGTGTTTAAGCTGCTTTCCTTCTTCCCTGCTTTGTCTCAGCACTCCTTAATGATGGGGAAATGCTAAGTAATTCCAGCACTTCTGTGCTATTGTGACAGGGCCATGATCTAGGAGGCTGTCTTGGGTTCCAGATCATATTATTCTGGATGATGAAAATGCTGGACTGTAATAAAAAGGTAGTGAGGAATCTTCACAGCTAGATAGAGAATCTTTATGACTTCACAGAATAAAGATGAAGGTTCCTTTTTTAGTATATTTAAGCCTTTTCTTCATCTTCCTATAGCTCAATAGTTGGCAAGTTTGATGGGGTTTGGGACAGAGGAGCTCTAGTAGCTGTGAATCCGTGCGACAGACAACGGTTAGTGAATTTACTTTGTTATTGTCTTTAATGTATACCTTGACACATTTTCCCTCTTGTTCCCTGACAGTGAGTCCTCTTTCATTTAAATAACTAACCTACAAGTTCTTCTTGACCACAAGCATCACAGAGGACTGTACTCTACATTTGTGATCTTCAGGAAGCTGCCCTGCCTCTCAGTGGGGAAATATGTGGTTTGTTCCAACCCAGCAGAAGCAGTGGTGGAAGTCTCATTTGAATTTTATTACTTCCTTTTCACTCTATCTGCTTTTCCTCTCTCTTCTGTTACTCCTCACTTCCCTTTATTCCAGTTTTTCATTCTTGCCTATAGCCAGCTCAAGTGTAGTTTGACCCCACCCCCGGGATGTTGTAGATGGATAAACCTGAATTGACAGTAATGTGAAAAGATCAGTACTTTGTTGCACACTGCATTTGAGACTGTGGCAGGTGAGCACTAAGCTTTGTCTGTTAGTTTTGAGATGAATATGAAAAAAAAAAAAAAAAAAGATGCTTGTTTGTGAGGTGTAAACACTGACCTTTATTTGAGATGTTTCATGTGTGACCTAAATTTCATGCTCAGGAAATTCAAACTAAGCTTTGCTTAGTTTCTGTGCAGTTCAAGTTCAGGTTGTCTCTGCACAGAAATGCCTGTTACTGCTTTTGATAAATATTTTGAATGTTATGTGTGAATATTTGTCCAGTTCCAAAATAATAAAGCATAACTTTCTCCTTTCAGCTATGTCAGTTTGATGATTACCCTGCTGGAGAAAAAATCTTCTTACCTCCTCGTTACAGTTTCCTATGATCCAAATAAACACAAAGGTGAGACCTTTGCGCTGTTTGTTCAAAGCATTTTGCGTGTTTTAATACAGGTTGTACATAGAAATGGAAGATAGATTAGTATCTTCCCTAGAATTTTTTATCAGCATACCTTTTGTCAGCTGATCACACCAAAACTGTGTGTCAAAAATTGTAGGGCTTGACTACACTTGCCTTCTCTCTGTCATTCAGACATGCTAAGGGTAGGTGGAGGACAGACATGCTGTGTTAACAGTGAAATAAAACTGGCAGTGTGGCTATGACAGTGAGGCTGGAAGAATGAATGTTCAGAGTAACATCCTGTCTGACCTTGGGAAGCTTGAGACACTCCCAAGGGCACTGGCTCAGCTCTGTTTACCCTGTACTTGCAACCCAACTTGTGCCTCTCTCCTAGTCACTACCATCATCTGAGTATGCTTGGAAGAGGTGAAATTCTGTAAAAATGTAAAGTATATTCCTTTTATAAATTTTAGTATGTACTGAGGTCTGCAGTATTTTTTTTGTTTGTTTGTTAATTAGAACTCTAAAGAGAAATAAATTTCTTGCTGCTTTTGGGTTCTTCAACATAATTATCCCTGGGGAAAAAATAGGTCTTGTTATCATAAGCAGCAATAGTTCAATTAATTGTTCTCCTTCTCATATTATTCAGCATTTAGCTTTAATTATGTCATTGGAGCATAAAAACATTGTGTGCTGCATTCACACAGTGCCCTGAGAGGCTGTATCCATGGCATGTTGATGGCTTCTGACAGTGTGGCTGCAGCCTAGAGATGATACAGCAGCAGTGACAGCCAAAGATGTTGGCTGGCCAACAAAGTGCCATGAGGTCCTGAACATGATGTTTTCTGCTTCCTGAACATAACACTACATAGTGGGGGCCCATGGCAGGTCAGGTGCTGTGAGTGATGGAGCTGACTCTCCTGCTGCAGTGTAAGGCTTTGAGTCTTCTCTCTGATTAGCTTCACCCATTTTCTTTCAGGCCCACCATTTTATGTTCCTGAATCTGAAATTAAAAGCTTGTTTGGTAAGTAATATTTCAACTCACCCTTAGGAATTTGTTCCAAGATAGGTAAACATGTTTATATGCTTCTACCCCACCCTGTGACAAGTGATAGTTATTTGCTTCTTATCTAAGGGGTGGAGTTGTGGAAAAATAATGGGAAAAACAAATACCACTTTAGCCACAGGGATTTTGTTGTCAAGGAAAACACAGCTCTTCAAAAGATATGAAGACAACCCAAGAGACAGATGCTGTCTCTTTCTTCCCCTTGGCATCTTGTCATTCTCCCTGGATTCACACTGCATGCAGTGATCTTGTAGCTGCAGTCTTAGTCCTCTTTTACCATTTTATCTTTCTTTGCACTTCATCACCAGCTACCGTGGTTTTAGTACAAGGTCTTTGCATACCACTGCCACCATTTCTGCTTGTACTTCTTTAGCCAAAGAAGATGAGGAATATGCCATGTGGAGAAAATGCTAACAGTACAACTCAAATCCATTAAAGTAACAGAAGTCAGAATCATGGCAGGAGTTTACTTTTAGAAGTTCTTCCTGACAGGCTTCCTCCTGATCTTTCAAATTTACAACTTGCAGAGAACCGTGCAGTGAGTTATTAGAATGGATGGTTGCATCCCACAGCAAAAGAGACAGATACGTTTTCTCCAGTGCATTTGTGTCACCGTGAGGAAAGCTGTGAATAAGATTTGTTGGGGTTTTTTTTCTTGACAGTTTTCATTTTTCAGTGAATAATCATTGGTTATTCTTTCTTCTTGTTCAGGCAACTACTGTGAAATAAAGTGTCTTCAAAAACGTGATGACTTTTCAGACAGACAAAGACAATGGGGACTAGATTATTTTCTGGAGGTGATATATATACTAAAGTTTGTATCTTGATTAAAATTGTCTAACTTAACCTTCCATCTTGTTTTTATTTATATCTCACCTTTTAATATGAAACATGTTTTAGGGCACTCTTAAAGCAGGCTTCATCATACAGAAAAATGCCTGTGCAACATTTTTGTCCATTTTGCTTACCGAATTAGCTCTCCTGTATGATTGCCTTCACTGTCTGGGGATGCATGTAGCTTTTCCCTGCACAAACAAGCATTTTTAAAGTATACCTTTTTCTTCCACATCTATTCAAATCTTCAGAGCTGGTAAAAAGAAATGCTTCTGTTTCTTTTTGGCCATTGCCAGTTGATAATGCCTGCCTGGTGCTCTGTAGGTCAGCCTTGGCGGCTGGCAGCGCCAGGAGCAATGGCAGCTGCAAATGCTGTTTCTTGGCACGCTGGCTTTGTGCCAGTCCAGGCAGCTGGGCAAGAGGGGTGGGAAGCTGGTGCGAGCTGCTTCTCTCTGTCCCCATTAGTTGTGATTACAAGTCAAGAGATGAACTGGCAGCAAGCAGGAGAAAAGCAGTTGGCAGCAGCCGTCAAGGGAAAACTATGATTGAGCAGGCAAGAGAGGAGGGAAGTGAACTGAGTGGTAATAAAGGAGAGAGGAAAGGAGAAAATGTCTTATAATTGCTGGTGATTGTTTTGCTCCTTCCCTCAGTCATGAAGCAGCTTTGATCAGGCACACCAGCACAAGGCTGTTAGGCTTAGAGAGTTCTAAGAAAATCCACAGAGCTGCTGCATGTTCATCTGATCCCAAACCTTCCGTTGCAGGTCTTCTGTCACTCCCATATGGATACTACTGCAGTTTTTAATCACAAAATTTGGGGCTCTCAAAACCCATTCTCAGCCTGGCCTTCTCCTCTTGGCAGCTTCTTTCAAAAGTGCTGGAAAGGTACAGCTACAACCAGAAGACGAGCAAAAGCCTTTTGAATGTTGTAGTCTTAAAGCTGCAAGTGAGTCTCATGATTTTAGCACAGCAGTCCCCAGGCTACAGCATGCTCAATGCTGCCTGTAGCTACTGGTGACTGAGGATAGATAGAAGAAAAGAACTAGCCCACGGATCTGTGCAAGCTGGGAGCTGCTAATTTATGATACTTCTTATTTCTGGACAACATTGCAGCTATGCCAGGTTAAAGCATCTCCTTCCTCTTGACCCAGAATTATTTTCCAATTGTAGTGTGAGAGCTACTAAAGTTTATCTCAGGCTTGCAGATATGTGATAGCTGCCAAGGGCCAGGTGCCAGTCATGAGGCTGCTGCATGCTCAGTGATGTCCTGCACGGGATTCTCAGGTATGTGGCAACCTGACAAGAGCAATGGCACATCTCAGGTGAGCCCTTTTAGGATGTGTAAGACAGCTCTGACACAAAGATGGTCTAGGGGCTGGAGCACCTCCTCTATGAGGACAGGCTGAGAGCACTGGGGTTGTTGAGCCCTGAGAAGGCTCTGGGAAGACCTTATTGTGGCCTTAAGGCCTCTGAGAAAGATGGGGGAGGACTCTTTATCAGAGAGTTTAGCGACAGGGCAAGGGCTGGTGGTTTTAAACTAAAAGGATTCAGACTAGATATAAAGAAGAATTTTTTTTACAAATGATTACTGTGAGATGCTGGCACAGGTTGCCCATAGAGACTGGGGAAGCCCCATCTCTGGAAACATTGCAGGTCAGGTTGTTTGGGTCTCCTAGCAACCTGATCTAGTTAAAGATGACCCTGCTGTCGTCAGGGGCCGTTTGACTAGCTGAACTGCACAGGTCTCTTCCACTCTCAACTATACTGTGGATCTATGAAATGGCGGCGCTTCCTCACGCCGACAGGGGCACCGGGAGTAGTTTGGAAACTGTGGGAGCGCTAAGCGGCCGGGGAGGGCGGTTCGGGAAGGCGGGCTGGCGCGGCCGGCGGGCCGGAGACGTGCTGCCGCTGGGCCGCGCCCTTGTGCCTCATCTAGCCCACGGAGAGGCACTGAGCGCCTCGGCTCGCCTCGCTGCACTTTGCAGCTGCCTCTGCGCGGCGGTGATGGCATCGGAGGACGAGGCGGAGCTGAGCCTGCTGGAGTGTCGGGTGTGCTTCGAGCGGTATGGCCCTGGCGGGCAGCGGAGGCCGCGGAACCTGCTCTGCGGGCATGTCCTGTGTCAGGGCTGCGTGTGGGCTCTGGGAGGCCCCGAGAGCCGGCAGCTGGAGTGCCCCTTTTGCCGGCGGGCCTGCGGCTTCTCCGAGACCAGCGACTGTCTGCCGCTGCTGCAGCTGTTGGAGGTGCTGGGCCCCGGGTGCAGCAGCGTCTCCTTGGCCTTGGGGAGGAGCGCTGAAAGGGAGACCGGGCCGGCTGCCGCGGGCCTCGGGCTGCGGCTGACTCTGGGGGGCTGGGGGTCGCTGGTGAACCCCACGGGGGTGGCCGCCTGCCGGAAATCGGGGCGCCTGGCAGTGGCACACGACGGCAAGAAGAGGATCCATGTCTTTAGCCCGAGCGGATCCTGCCTGCAGCGGTTTGGTGAGCGGGGAGATGCGGGCAACGATATCAAGTACCCGCTTGATGTGACGATCACGTCGGACGGGCACGTGGTGGTCACCGATGGTGGGGACCGCTCTGTGAAGGCCTTTAATTTTGAAGGAAAGGGGGTCTTGGCTGTTCGGGAAGGTTTTTCTTTGCCTTGGGGTTTGGATGCTACCCCGGAGAGTGAAGTAATCCTGACCGACTCAGAGGCGGGTGCTCTTTACCGCTTGACGGCTGACTTCAAGAAGGGGAAGTTAAAGAAGTGTCAGATGATCCGGTCCCAGTTGATCAGTCCAAGAGGGGTTGCAGTCTCTCGTAGCTCGGGTGCTGTCGTGGTAATAGAGCACCTGAAAGCTCCAGGACTGAACAACAACAGTACCCGAGTGAAGATACTCAGTGCAGAGATGGATCTCATTGGCCAAATGGATAGCTTCGGTTTGAGCCTTGTTTTCCCCTCCAAAATACATGCTACGGCTGTGGCATTTGACAAAGAGGGTCGTATTATAGTAACAGATGTCTGTAGCCAGGCCATAATATGCTTAGGGAAACCTGAGGAGTTTCCCATCTTTAACCCTCTAATTAGCCATGGGCTTTCTTACCCCATAGGACTGACTTACATGGCAAACAATTCCCTCGTTGTTTTAGACAGTGGGGATCATTCAGTAAAAATATATAACTCCACCTGAATGGGTTGAGATGCATGCTGCTACACATTCAAGCTTCTTTTGGCCATAGAGCAAAGTTCTGGTGTTAGTAGGTGTGTAGTGAGGAGGCATTTTCTGGCCCTGAAGTAAAGGTCTTTGACCATCGTGCTTCCTGCAGGAGTTGTGTCAGAATCCCTTACCTGTCTGTGGGAGAAGACCTGGCCATTGCAGGCTGAACCAAACTAATGATCTGGCATTTTAAAACTATTCTATACCTTGACAAGCAAATGTTTTTGGTACTTTTTGACAAGTAGCAACAATGGCATTTTGAAATGGAGTAATCAAACACCAGAGCCTGGGAGAGAAAGTGATGCATCATTTGTTTACATTCCTGGCACACAGTTTCCTTTATTCTTTGTTAAGCGTAGATACACTGGTGAGAGTGACAGAGTTTCTGTTTCCAAGACTTCTGCACGAGAAAGGAGACTGGCTTGATGAAATTATAGAAGTAGAAACTTCAGCACCACCTGAATCCAGCGAAGATCATTGCAATGGAGGAGCTGCCACTGATAACGTTGTGTGAAGTGAATTGGTGTTCAAAGCCTATTCTCCATACCAAGGAAATGCAATTCTGAGAGCACTCTTCTCTCTACTAGTTTATTCCAAACTTTATTAGGATTGCACTGTAGCACTTGGTCTCCCTGTATAATGTACAAGTCTGTGCCTTTAAAGATAACTTGGTGTGTGGTCACCAGCATGGGCAGCTTTCCCTAAAAGCCCCTTGAAGTAGTTGTGTTTAGACCACAAATACTCCTGCATATATAAAATTAAGTTGGCCTTCCAGCTAACACAGCTATGTTTGGGAGTTTCCCATACTGCATGCCTCTGTCTCATCATTAATATGGTACTGTTTAACCCCAAAGTCCAAGATTCATCTGAAAATTGAAATGTTAGTGAGAAGTAATAAAGGGGGATGTAAGCCTCATTTTTTTTTCCTAGCTTCCAAATGAGATGTTTTAGTGAACGGACAGAAGATTTAGATTGGTTTATATTTCCCTGAAAACAGTTTCACTGTGGACAGTTCTGTGGCCTTATTGCATTGTGGAAATTACCTTAATTATCTCATGAAGGTTTTAACACTCCAACTAGAAGTCACTGCTGCATTTTTAGGGTTTACCTGCTGCTAAAATGATTACTTAAGCAGTTCAGCATTAGAAGCATGTTAGATGTAAGTACTGTTTGAGGTATAGGCAAAAAGGCATCAGACTTTTGAGGTGATTTATTTAGTCACTGAAACTATTAATATGAATTAACATAATTTGAAATTCTCAGGCAATCTTTCTACCAGTAGATCTTAGTTGGTCTGACTTTAGGTCATATAGTTTAAACTCTAATTCAGAAAATGTATTAATCTATCCTGTGCAAAGACTTGCTTAAACAAACCAAATCTATTAAATATAGGTGTCTGTAAAGGTTAATTCAACAGTGACCTGCCAGTAAAGTGTGATTTGCTTACTTATGTTGGATACTTTAGTGACAGCACCTCCTATCTTTTTGTCAAGGGTTTCTCTGTCCAGTTTCACCATTGCAGTTGCCTTGTACATGGGCTGGTTTTTTTTTTGTTTGGAAATACCCTGCTATAAAGTTTTCGTAGGGTCATTTGTTGCTATTGAAAAATATTGGACTTGCAAGTGTAGTCTTTTCTAGCCTTCTTTACTGCCAGGTCTCACTGCAGATGCCTTTGGTAGGATCAGAAGTACTCCTTAGCTGTTTTGTAGTAGGTGTACAGCCCTGAGCAGGAGCACTCTTGAAGGGTTAGGAAGGAAATCTTCTAGTGAAGTAGCTCCCCTGGATTACATACTCATTTCTAGGTGCTGAGGAAACATCTGTCTTTGAAGAACATAGAACCAATCAGATGACACTGTCTTTGGGGAGCTGCTGTGTTTCAAAATGCATGCAGTACCACAGTTCTGTATTCATTAATAGTTTGTCATGGTAGTACTTCCTCTGAACTGTATAGTGTGAGCTTTCATCTCCTCAAACCTTTGTGTGCACCCTGAGCTTGGTTTTGCTACTGAGATCACGGCTGAGCAAGTTTCCTAGCCCCTATTGCCATGTAGGCAGCTTCCCACTAGCTGAAGTGCTGAATTTAAATATTTGGCTCATGCTTTTTTTAAAATTACAAAAACTCCTGGTTTTGCCCATTCTGTTCATACATGTCAAAGGATAGGGCCTGGCTGGCCACTAAACAAGTGACAGATGCTGTCTATAATTCCTCTCCCTTCCCAGAAGGGAAAAGAAAGGGAATAAGGGTTTGGAAAAGAAAAGAAAATAGCTTTAATGAAACAATAACAATAAAATTAAGTAGATAGAAATATATGCAAACCAAACACTGAACCCAACTCCTCTGATGTCACCACTGATGCTATGGGCTGGCACTGGGCAGGTCCCACACTGGACTCGGTGGCAGATGTGAACCATGTTCAGGAGCTGGATTCTGGAACTGGATTCAGGAATACATGGATCAGGACTGAAAGCAGAAGGGACAGAGTCCTCCTTGGATATCAGCCATTAAAAAAGAGGATCTCATCCCTCATGATCCCTGAGTTTTATACTGAATATCATGTACATGGAATGGAATTTTTTGCTGGTCAGTTTAGCATCACCTCCCTGTCTGTGTCTCCCTGCAGGAGTAGCCTTTTACCGTCTGCACCCCAATGTGATGCAAAAGATTTAGCAATGACTTTGGTCTGAACACCAATCCTTGGTACTAATTCTAAGCATCAGCATTACCACTGCTAGAAGCAGACACTGCAAAAACATGCTGTTAACTGCAGAACCTGCTGTTACTTTGAAGAGACTAAGCTGAAAAGTCAGTTCACTGAAGAGATTTATGTTCTAACACAAAGCAGGACAGTCTCCTTTGGTATATGACTAGAAATTGTGTGATGTGTCAGTTTGTAAGTGAGATGAGCTTTGTGCCTTTATTTTCTACATAATATGCTGTATACTATCTCCTTTGGTCTCTGTTTCACCTACCTACTGAAAGGAAATGTGGACTTTTTCTATAAGGATGTAACTGTTATGCTACAAAGCTCGATGCTTGGTGTTGTACAACGCTGCATCGAAGAAACGATGGCATTCTGTTAGTTCATTTGATGCAGGTGCCTAAATTGAGAAACATGAGGGAATTGAGAACATGGAAAATACAGCAGTAAACCTGAACTTGGTGTTTTTTTCCCTCACACAAGAGAATATAAGAGAGAATGGGAGATCCACCAACATGCTGATAACAAACTAAAAAGTTTTTGGCACTTTTGCTCACTCTTGCCTCTTCTTTTACGCATATATGCACATTTTCCCTGTAGCTACTGCAGATACCTGTTGCCTTCAGGATGATACCTTTATGCCATCTGCTTTTTAAAGGCTCAGAGAATGCATACTGCTCTGTTGGAATTTAGTCACAGATTTCAAAAGAAGAAAAAGTTATGTTTTGCTACAGGGATTGTGAAGGACAAGAGGCTCACACCTGAACAGATATCATTAGGTGAGTGATGCTTTTGAGGTTTGACTGGTTATGCTCAAAATGGGGATAGCAAGATGTGTGCTTACCTTTGGAAAAGAGTGTGACCATTTCGTATAGAAAGTAACATGGGACTGCATCTAATTGCTTCATAGAATGTCTTGGGTTGGAAGTGAGCTTTAAAGGTCATCTAGTCCTCCCCTCCTGCAGTCAGCAGACACATCTTCCACTAGATCAGGTTGCTGAGAGCCTTGTCCCTGGGCGACCTATGCCAGTGTTTGACCACCCTCATTGTAAAAATTTCCTTGCTTAGATCTAGTCTGAGTCTCCATCCTTTTAGTTTAAAACTAACACCCCCTGTCCTGTCTCAACACACTCTGCTAAAAAGTCTGTCCCCATCTTTGTTATAGGTCCTGTTTCAGTACTGAAAAGCCTCAATAGCATCTCCCTGGAGCCTTTTCCAGAGTTCAGTGATAGTTATTGTTGCATTTATTTTATTTTTTTTAAAGAGCCTAAGCTAAACTTCAAACAACCCTCTGCACCTCATGCTCTAACAATTTGGATTAAAACCAAACAAATAGTATTCCTCTCATGTCCTCTTTGCAGCCCCTGCTAGAGATTGGTATGTCTGTTGTATGTACACACACTGCAATTCCTGTTAGTTTATTTTTAAACATTGATCTCAGGTTGCTGTCACTATCTATAAATACACCAGGGTAAGTTTACAGTGTTAAGGAATAAAGGAGGTAGTGGAGGCTCTGGGTAGAACTTACTGTTGTCTTCCAGTACTTAAAGGGCAATTATAAGAAAAATGGGGCCAACCTTTTGATATGTTTGGGAATTAATTGGCTGAGGCAGGAATTCTAAAAATAGAGTTATTTTCTTTTCCTGAAAAGCCCTGCCCCCAAACTATATACAAAAACTAATTAAATTTTATTTACAGATTCTAATTCGGTCAGGAATCTTCACAAGGATGCTCATGCACAATTTTAGTAATTTAGGGAAGTCAGAGAATGGAAAAGGCTAAGCTACCAGACAGCTCTACTCCACTTATAAATCAGGTTGAGCAGAGAGCCTAGGGAGCAGCAGATTTTACTCATGGAGGTGAAGTGAGAATTTAGAGACGGTCCCTGCTGAGTCTCTGCGGCAGCCTCTGAAACTGCAAGCTATAATCCACTCTTGGATCCAAGTGGCGTTATGTCCAATGCGAATAAAACCCACCAAAGTCCAAAGTGTCTGTAGACACAGGTTCTACAAGGCAAAGCTCATGGAGAGGTGTTGTCTCAGCAGTGCAGGGAAAAAAGCCAAACTGCTGCCGCTGTTCCTACAAACAGCAGCAGTTTATGGCAGAGACAGAGGCAGGGTTCTTCCAGCAGAAAGCCAGGATGCAGTGGTCCAAGAGAAGCCAGGTCCAGGTGCTGCTGGCAGCTCTCTCTTGAATGGACCTAAGGACTTGTTGCACTTGCAGACTTGTGGGGGAGCAGAACGAACTGTGCAAGAGCAGGACTAGAGCAGAACTGCACAGAATGGTGTGAAAGCAGGAACTACATGCTCTTTTTTCCGCACTCTATTTATGATCTTCCTAGACAATGTGTCCAATGCCATGGTCTAGTTGATTGGATAGGGCTGGGTGATAGGTTGGGCTGGATGGTCATGCAGGTATCTTCCAACCTGGTTGATTCTATAATTCTATGGTGGTTTGGGTGTTACCTGCCCCCCTCCTCCCTCCCTCACCTCCCCTTATGAAATCACCCAGACTAGACTCGGCTGAGTTGAAAATTAAGAATGAAGCTTTATATTTACAGATTAGCACAATATACAAGCAGATATTCACAATATATACAGCTATAGACAGAAATATACAAGTTATAAAGTAATACAGAAACACAACAGCCCTCCCAGAAACCAGAGTCCCCAGGAGGGGCTCCTTTCCACCTCCTTTCCACCCCTTTACCTTATCCCAGACTTTGCCTTCCGTTCAGTGTGTGCTGGGAAGAAAAACACAGTAGAAAAGCAAAAGCAGCAGCAAAGGCCAGCGATAAACCACCCTCAACCCACAGCCAGCTCAACAGAAGAAGACCAACACACCAAAAATGGAAACCAGAAGCAGCAACTGGACCAGTAAGTCTCTGATATTACAATCTAAACTGTTCTGAAATGTTCTAAGGTGTACTGCTATAAAGCCCCCATTGTAGCAATGAAGTTACTTATTTCACATTGGGATACAAAGGAGGGGAGGAGATTGACTCTGAAGAGAAGAAAAAAAAAATAATGAAAGATGTCTGCTGTTTAAGCAGAGGGTGAACACCACCAAGTCAGAGCACAGTTCGAAGCCATCAGTAGAGGGAATGCATTATTTGGAGGTGCAGCATTTCAGCCTGGACAATGGACAAGACAATAAGGGCCGTTAACTCTTGATTTGTATTGACCTCTGCTGGAAGAGCAACCTACACTTGAAAGATTTCCCAGCCACAATTAGGTACTTTTAAGATGGTAATCCTTGTGGAGTGATTTGTTACTCTCAGCTCTTTGTAACAGAAATCTGTGGGACATGAAGACTTGGTACACACTAAGCATTTTAGGAAAGTATGTTCCCTGTAATTGAATAAATATATAGTATTTTTCTAAAGATTTCTCGTAAGTAATGATTGTTCTTGGGAAACAGGTGAGCATTGTATGGGCAGTGACTTCAGAACAAATTCTTTCATGGAATATATTAGAGAAGAGAAGGCTCGGGAAAGACTTTATAGCTACATTTCAATAGCTGAATGGGACCTACGTGAAGGCTGAGGAAGGACTGTTTAGAAGGGCTTGTGGTGATAGGACAAGGGGTAGTGGCTTTAAACTGGAGCTGGGCAGATCTAGGTTGGACATAAGGACAAATTTCTTTACAGTGAAAATGGTAAAATATTGAAACAGGTTCCCCAGGGATGTGGTTGAGGCCCCATCCCTGGAGGCACTCAAGATCAGACTCAATATGCCCCTGGGCAACCTGATCTAGTTAGAGGTGTCCCTGCTCACTGCAGGGCAATTGGACAAGATGACCTTTGAAGATCCCTTCCAACACAATGCAATCTGTCAATATTGGCTTGGTTTTGGTGTTTTTTTTTTTTTAAATCAGGAAAACATTGCTAGTCAGAAAATACTGACTCTACCATTTCAAATACTCCAATGAAAGAGCTTATTTTGAAAAAAATGAAAATGTAAAAATATAAAGAGAAAATAGTTTTTTTATCAAAGTTGTTTCTAGAATTTCTAATGCAAATAGTATGATCTGTCAAGGGTTAGGGCTAGAAACTAGAATCATTGAGCATTAACCACTGCTAGAAGCAGATACTGTGACAACATGCCATTTACTGCAGAAACTGCAGCAACAGACTCAGCTGACAAGGCAAATCACTGAACAGAATCAGTTCTGTTCTAACTCAAACCAGGACAGCTACACAAACATAAAAGGTAACTCATTTACTGTTTTTTGTTCCAAATATAAATAGATAAAATATTATTGTTCAGTTTGAATTATTTCCTGAATTATATGGACTATGAAATTTAACCAGCATTAACCAGTATTTAATAACTGCTGACCTGTGTTGAGAGTAAGAAATAAAGAACTATTGTGTCTTCTACTATCACAGACCAATGTGAGAAGAAATATAATGTCATTAGAGATATCCTTTATAGGTTAACCTATCAGAAAGAGTCAGGTTAAGTATTAAACATTTATAAGAATCTTCATATGAAAATGATGTGCCTCGCTCCCTTATTTGTCACTGTCTTTAATTAGGTAGGAAATGGGGCTCTTCAGTGAGTTCTGAACCAACTTCCAGTCACCTTACAGCGTCATATTATGGAGACATAAATATTTCAAATACATGCATTAGTCTTTTTCTATTCTTGATATTTCTTAAAGTGACCTGTTTGAGTTGAGGCTTGCTCAGTCACGACTAGTTCATTGTGTAGTCAAATGTAACAGTTTAACTTCTCTCATTTATTTCTTTGTAATCTACCCAACCATTTATTGTTTCATAATACTCCATCAGACTAAGTGGATTCCTTTTTGGAATATGAGGTTGCTCAGCAACCAGCAATCTAGGACAAAACTTACTCTGGACTGTCAACAGGGGAAACCTTATACCTGAGCTACTTTTGCAGATCCTGAAGAGGAGATCGTTAGTCTTAGCCATCAGTTCAGGAGCCATCAGTTCAGAGGCCATCAGTTCAGGAAAGTTAGGTTGTTTTCATCGTGGTAGGGACTCAGTATAGATGCTAGGTCCCAAGAAGACTCTGTGAAAAGATTCCTAAGGTTGTGAGGCAGTTAGCCACTTTTTGTTGCATTTCAGATAGAGGAATGCCAGCTTTTAAAGACCAAATGGAAAGTGCACTGTTTTTTCCCTAGTATGACAAAGTGAAATTGAAGTTGTCCAAGGCCGAAGATTAGAGCTACAGGACCATTGGTCTATTTATCACTTATTTTCTAATGTTCATAAAGCTGTTTGCTATTTGGATGGTGTTATCATCATGATATTATTTTGGCACTGCATCAATGGTACTGAGTGTGGTAGAGTTAAAATTACCCCCTCAAAATGAAATCACCAGACTAGTTCAGAAGATTTGGAAGTAAGATAAAGCTATATATTTACAGCAAGCTACAATCTAAAAGTATATAATACAATGCATATGTAGAAAATGTATTTACATATATTTACAAGTCATTTACAATTTAGAAATAACAGGGAGATCCATCCCTGGACAAACCCAGAAGGGGCTAACAGCCACCTTCTTCTCCCCCCAGAGAAAGAGAACAAGGCCCCCACTGTTATCTACTCAGCCAAGGTTAGTGTAGCCATGCAAGATCAGGCCAGCATGGAGACAAGAGGAGGAGGCAGGAAGTGGCAGTGAGAAAAACAGTTTATGCAACAGATTATATACTAGTCCAGCAAACAAGTGAAATGATACAGACTAATCTATTAGTTTTTCTTTTATAACCAATAATCTATTTTATTTATTTTCTATTAAAAAATGTCTAGAAAGTTCCTGCTTCTTGTTTATAATTTAGGATTCAGCTAGAGTGCTAGCTCTAAACCACTACACTGAGATAACAAAGTTGGCAGCTTAGAAAAAGTTCACAGTATAAATGGTAGGAAAGGACTTCAGTCATTCAGGGAATGCATTTGGGAGACAGGCATGAGAGCTGTATTACAGAAGAGAAAAGGGTGAAGGACTGTACATTTAGTACATTTAGTGTGTGGACGAACAGTTTTAGGAACCCTTCTATCCCAGCTGCCCAGTGCAGCTCCATGTGTAATAGTGACTGTGGGAAGCACTTAATCAGGAGTTACTAACTTGTACTAACTTGTGAGTCACTGGCTCCTCCTCTTTTTTTTTTTTTTTCCTTTTGTGATTCTCTGCATTAGCAGCAGACTGGTCCCAGTGATCCAGATATCTGCCTGTTTTGGTTTTCATGGATGACTCCTCTAAGTGGTCCGAATTTCCCTTTCAAACGCTGATGTAGACAAACTACAAGAGGCTTGGATATGCCATCTATTCCTCTCATTTTGTTACCTGTAAAAAAGCAAGACTTTGTGATATGATTTGAAGAGGATGACATTTGAAGTGATATAACAACAAAGAACACCCAGTGGCTGCACTAGCCTTCAATCTAAGAAAATGGGATGATCTGTTGCTGATATTTTGTTGTGGTTGTTGATCATGAGATTATTTTATGTGGTCTGCTTTCTCCAGGCTGGGGAGAAGTATGTGGGGGAATGATTGGGTGTTTTGTTTTCTAAATAGAAGATCCTGAGTCTTGTTATGCATTTTACTTAGCACCTTAAACACTTGTTTCCACCACATACAGGAACTGATGAAACTTGTTGAACTCAGTGTGAATCTTCCTGTTGACTTCAGTAGATAGCAGACAGAGCCAAGTTCTGTGCTGAGCTGACTTCCATATGCTTTAACACAATTCCACCTCCTCTCTCAAGGCTTTGCCTCACTTGCCTTCCTTATATGCTGATATCCTGGTGCATGCTTTTCTCTTTTCCAGTCCATTTCAAGCAAGATCTTTTCCTTTCCACGCGTTAGAAAGATAATCCACATTTGGCTAGAGCATATATTTGCAGGCATTGCTAACTGCAATTGCGTAAGGAGAAATTCTGTCTTGGCCAGCATGGTTACTAGTTCAGCTTACTTAGCAAGCAAGCTTGATGGATGCAGTCCTTCCTCCCCACCCTCCTCCTCCTCCCAGGGGCAGAGCCCTTGCTCCAAATCTCACACAGAGTGGTCAGCAAAGTTCAGCTTCTCTGAAAGCAGAAAGTAAACGAACAAGGAGACTCTGAGTGCAGAGGAGTTGAAAGGAATGCTGTACTTCTGTTCTGATGAGAGGCTGCTGCCACTCATCAGGCTGCTTATATTTACCTTTCCTGTTCATTCCTCCTCAGCAAAAAGCAGCCTCTGAGGACAGCCTCAGCACTGGTGTGTGTTAGACTGTGTGTAGTGTCTGAGTGCTAACTCAAGAGATTTGGAAAAGCATAATAATTAGTGGTGCTGTGGACTCTATCTGTGAACTGGCACTCTGCTCACAAGTGCCTTTAGTCTCATGGTGGGACTCACAGTCACAAGAGTACTGCATGGATGTGCTGCAGTGACGCTTACATACCAGACATTCCTTATCATAATGATGAAGAGGGATGAGAACTTTCTGGGTAGGGGGAATAATGGGAGGGTTGTCCCTTCTTCAGATTGCTGGGCCTGGCTACTGATTTGAATTGTAAATAACGTTACAAACCAGCTGTGGCAGTTTGTCACTTCTCAGGAGAAGCATCACGTTTCTACTAATAATGTAGTGGAAAAGTGGGGGGAAAGAAAAAATTACAAAATCTCTACTCAGCGTCCATCTCTTTTTATATATTAATCCTTGTATGAGCAACAGGGAGGTAGTGTCAGTTCCTTTGGGATCCTATGGTCCTTTTTAGAAGTACAAAATGTTTCATTTTCCTTCCTTTTCCACCACTATAAACTATTCTCATCAAAACAATGTTCAGAGACTATAGAGTGGCATGTGTCTTGTAGAACAGGTTCCCTGCTATCACAGCATCTAATACAATCAAGCTCACTTGTAAAATTAGCTGCTTTTAATTCTCTCTCCTTCTGTGTAAGAGGCCATTCATTCCTCTGGTGGTAGATGTGAATTCATTTGTAGACTGAGTGTATTCTAAGCCAGAACCACAGAACGTGGAGACCTGGAAGGGACCTTTGGAGGTCATCTGGTTCACCCTCTCTGCTCACGCAGGGGCACCTAAAGCCAGTTGTACAGAACCATGTCCAGACAGCATTTGAATATCTACAAGGATGGAGGGTCCACCACCTCTGTGGGCAACCCATGCCAGTCTCAGTTACCCTTACAGTGAAAAAGTGTTTCATGATGTTTAGGGGCAGTCTCCTGTGTTTGAGTTTGTGCCTGCTGCCACTGTTGTTGAGCACCACTGGAAAAAAAACCTGACTCTGACTTGCTAGTATTCGCTCTTCAGGTGCTTAATACACATTGATAAGATCCCCTCCTTGAGCCTTCTCTTCTTCAGATTGATCAGTCCCATCTGTCCCAGCCTTTCCTCATGAGAGAAATGCGCCAGTCCCTTTATCATCTTCATGGCCCTGCACTGGTCTTACTCCAGTAAGTCCATCTCTTTCTTCTGCTGTGGAGCTCAGAACTGGATACAGTATTCCAGATGTGGCCTCATTAGTGCCTCCCTTGACCTGCTGGCAACACTCCTAGTGCAACCCAGAATAAAAGCCCTGCATGAAAGACAGTTTACACCCATTGGTTCTTGTACTAGTATTTGCCTTGAGCTTGAGTAGCACCATGCTTCAAACTGGCCTGAAAGGAAGCATAAACAGTCTTCATTTTGCTAGACTAAACAAAATGAACTTTCCTAGTCTGATGTTGTTTTATAATATTTGCAGCTTGCCAGTCCTCCAAGTAAGCCTTTTGTGGGTTTGTTCCAATTCAAACTCCTCATCCCTAAATGTTGTACTGAATTTTCCAGATGAAGTCTCAGAAGTGCTTTTTACAATGTCACCTGTACCTTTTCTTTCACAGAAGGAAAGAACTAAAGTGATAATAGCCCAAAATACAGATGCCTTTGTCCCTGTGTCACTTGGTTGTGAATCCAGGCTGAATACCTACAGGAGTGTTCTGCCCTGTCTAAACAAATGTAGGAAGGGATCTGAGTCAGGGATGAAGGTTTCCCAAGGTGAATAAAGGGTAGTATCCAGATCATACGCATCAGTAGCCACAAAAATGTGAGTAAACCCTTCAGTGTGTTAATCCTTCCCCTGACAGCTAAGGAGTGTGAGCTATGCAGCACACAACTAGCTGTCAGAGGGCAGAACTATTGCCTGTATCTGAGACTGGGATTGCAGGAGTGCTATATTCCCTTCCAGAAACCAAAGCCCTCCTGAGATGACAGAAATCTTCACTGGGATTCAGTAATATCTTGAATCAGATGTCAAGAGTGCAGGGAAACGAGTCTGAGCAATACACAGAATTATTATTGCTACTTTTGTCCTCCTTCTTCTGATTTAATTGAAAACAATTTGATGAGGCAGGAATTATAAAAATACAGCTATTTTTATTTCCCCCAAAAGCCCTGCCCCAAAACTATATACTAAACCAGCTAAATTTTATTTACAGGTTCTAATTCTGTCAGGAATTTTCACAAGGATGCTTATGGGCAATTTTGGGAATTTAGGAAAGTCAGAAAATGGAAGAGGCTAAGCCACAAGATAGCTTTACCCCACTTAGAAATCAGAGGCAGAGCAGAGAGCCTAGAGAAAGGCCAAGAGATTTACTCATGAAGGTGGGGTAGGAATTTGGATACAGTCCCTGGATCTCCTTTGTGGCAGCTGTGCAAGCTATGATCCAACTGTGGTGGCGTTAAGTCCAATGTGAATGGAACCTGCCAGAGTCAAAGTGTCTGCAGACACAGCGTCCATGAGGCAGATCTCATGGAGCGGCACTGCCTTAGCAGTGCAGGAAAAAGCCATACAGCGGGCCTGTTCCTGCCAGCAGTGGTAATTTACAGCAGAGTCAGGGTCCTTCCAGCTCGGGGTTAGGGAGCAGGAAGCCAGGGTATGCCAGTCCAAGGAGAAGCTGGGTCTGGATGCCACAGACAAATCTCTCACATGGACCTAATGGACTTGCAGACTTGCTGGACTTGCGAGACTGTGTGCGTTTTCTGGTCACTATTTAAGTACTTCCTAGACAACGTATCCAGTGCCAGTATATGCTGGGCACAAAGAATCAGCCAGTCGTAGTCCCAGAATCCAGCACAGGCTTTCTCAGGAGTGACTACACATGTGGGAAAAGGGTACCTTTTGCCATTCCCTGTTCAAGCCCACAAAGGGTGGGGAGGGGAAGCAGTTTTGTGCCTTCGTCTTCCCATCTTCAAACCTCTGCTGATGGAGCTGGGGGGGAAGGGAGTTTGGAGCACCCCACTACATCTCTACATTGTGTAAGTTCCCTAGCTGTAGTTGCATTAGTCTGTTTCTAAGTTAATTTATTTTTATTAATGTGAATTTTCATCTGTAGAGAGCAATGACCGTAAGAGTTCCCACAGTAATTTGAAACTGTTTCTTCCTGCTAAGTGATAGGAGATGGAGAAGAGCTCCCTGTCCCCTGCTCTTCTCTGCAAAGAGATTATCATCTGTATTTGGAATTGAGCAGCTCCTCTCACAGATGGTGAGTCTCATCTATACTGAACTAAAGTTTCTAAAAGACTACTGCAATATTGTATTAAAGGGAGAAAATGTCAGAAAATGTCAGTGAAATTGCATTTGTTATATTTTTCCCTCACAGCAAGGAACATTTCAGTTGGATGGAGACACACCAGGGACACTTACTCTAGTAGTTCATCTCTGATCCCAGAGTACGAGGTTGTCTCAGACACCCAGCGTGGGTATAGAAGCAGAGGTAGGGTACTAGAAGAGGACTCTGTCCAGGTAAAGCCAAAGAGGTCACACAGAACATATGTAAATTAGCTTGCAAGAATAGCTTTAGTCTGTTGACCACTGAATGGGCTTGTAAGCCACCTCTCTTCATAGTGGAGGTAGGTTTACAATGCAGCATCTGCAGCATCCTGCAGCGTGTGGGAAGCAACACACTGTGCGCGAATCTAAACATACAGCTGTGAGCCACCTCATGGAGCTTGGAGCAACTTCTCAGGCAGGATAATGTTTAGGTGTATACATTCTTCATTTTTCCTGACACTGGCAATTTAAGCTGCTTTTCCTTCAGAGTCTCAGAATAGCATCTGTCACCACAGGCCCTTTCTGGGCCCAGAGTGTTGCCATAAATATGCTGGACATCAAGGATGATTTTCATGCCCCTAGCATAGCTTTAAAGACAGTCAAAACAGATCTCTAATAAGACAGAGATGGCAAACATCCAGCCTGACTAACCTTCAGCCTGAATTTAGAAGAAAAAAGGAGATAGAAAAGCAGCCTGAGAAGTCATTGGGTGAAGTGCTCTGTTGTGAATTTGGTGCACCTGTCCAGTGGAGTTAATCATAAAACCCAGTGATGCGAGACAGAAATTTGGTCCCCATTGTACAGTTATAGGCAGGCATTTGCTTCTTTAGGTGCTCTCTAAATGCACTTTATTCAGTCAAAAGACAAATTTCTATGCATAACAGGACACTCATTTGTGTCCTGTCACAAAAATAAAGTAATATTTTATCCTACCCCTCCAATATAACATATTTCTCCCTTCTAGAATGTCCAGGCCTCCTTCCTATATGCTAAATGCTATTAATCCTCCCCCAATTATTATCCAGTCTTCTTTTTCATCAACATCAGTGGAAAATTTATGAATTAATTTGTTAGTTATGATTTCTTCCTATGCTAGCATAAGTGTATTAGGTTATTAACCTTAAAAGTATCTATTAGTTTTATTGTACAGTATTTGTTCATGTTACCTCTTTCTCTCAGACTGGATGATGTTGTGACTTTTTTAGGTTTAAAATAAAGTTTTGGTTTCTCTGCTAATTCTGATATAAAGAATGTTTTCAGTCAAAATTTGGAAACCCAAAGAAAATCTTTATTTTGGTCAATCTATATATCATACATGCTTTGGGTTAAATTTGGTAGTAAATCCCTTTAGTAGAAGCTTCTTTTTTGGATGTTTGGAGTGCTGTAAAATTAAGCATTTTGTCTTCTTTTTTGACACTTTCAACACCAAAAGAAAAGCACTGTTTTGCTTCCCATGCTCTCACTGAAGCCAGCTCCCCCTCTTTGGTGGCTCCTGCGACATGAGATGAAGTTAGATGTGTAGTGTGCACCAATCAGGCACAGCAAGATACGGGCTGGGAACACTGCTGACAAAATGGATGTTCTTGGCAGGCCATGACATTTCTCCTTGCCCATCTTTGAGGGAAGGAGATCAGTGGAACACTGTGTCCTACTGTTGGTGCTTCAAGCGTCACCTCTGGGTGCACAGTGTTGCTTCTCCATGTCCAAATAGTGAAGTAGAGCAGTCAAAGACATGGGCACACCTTCATATCACATCACATCACATTGTCTGTGTTATGCTTTAGAAAGATAAGGAGCAGTTAGAGCTTTGCTCTAGACTAAAGTAAGGAGTGATATTTTCTATTAAAGTAAGGAGTTTTCTTTACGCTTTGTTACAGTTTGAGACTAGAATTTAGTTGTAAACAGAATTTTCCAGAGGTTTTGGACAGTTTGAGAGGGGTGGACCCCTCAGGGATCATATTATAATAAAGATAAGTCCATCTCACTCAACTGGCCTGAAGAAATAGTTTATATTCTGCAGAACAAGCTACTCGTTCTCTTGCTGCTCCATCTGAACTTCAGGCTTTGCTTTCCTACCTCTGACTATGTGGCTTCTCTGTTTTAGATCCCATAAGATACTACAAGGGTTCAAGAGGGAGCATATGTGCTTACATAGCCTTTGGGGACCTTTGTCCCCAGGAGGGGATGAAAGAACTGAATTAAGGTACAGGGAGAGCCTCTGCTGTTGTTGAGCTATATATGTAATATACATATGTAAATATACATATATATGTAAATACACATTGTACATTTTTATGGCCTTTTATAGTTTTATATTTAGTTTCTTTTGTAAATACAATTCCAGATTTGATTCCAAGGTCTGAGTAGCAAAATTGCTCATTGGGAGGCAGATTTCCAGAAAAGGTTATTGGGGGAGGATCCAATCCAACTCATAACAATGCTCTTTTCTGAACTGTGGATTGATGGACAAATGTATGGAAATACCGAAAGGGAAGAAACAAAAAACGAAACAGATGGGAAGTGAGAGACAAAGATGCAATCCTGGCCCTAATAAAGCTATAAAATTCCTGTTGACTGCAGTGGAACAGAACCAAGACGAAGCAGGGGGTGTAGAAAAACTGGGACAGAAAGGGAAATCACAGAAGGACAGTTTAAGATTATTTCATTACTGTGTTCCCATTCCTGTTCCACTCAACCACCATCAGTCTCCACTTTGTCCATCTCTCATCTTTTCGTGTTGCTGAAGCAGTAAGTTGTTATTTCTTATCTGGTATCATCCATCCATCCATCCATCCATCAGCATGTCCCAGGTAGCTGGCAGCTAATTCTGATAGGTGAACAACCCATCAGAATTCCTCACTAGTTCCCACAGGGCATGTAAACTGAACAAGTTAACAAATGCTGACAGGTGAAAGACATTCATCCACAGTTGCTACTGGTTGCAAAGACAGATGTAAAGGTTTCCATATGGTGGCTGTGTACAATGCCAGTAGAGAAACATTAGCCTCAATTGTGCTCACTTCCCACCATCCTTCACAGATTGTATTTTGGGCTACTGAATGATTTCAAGGGGGTCCCATGAAGTAACTCTCTTCCTATCCTGCTGTAACGCCAAAGGATTAGGGGAGACCACAATTAAATGTACTACATGCTTACTGCCTAATGGATGTTGTTGGGTTGTGGTAGAGGTGTTGCAAATAGCCTTTCCCCAAGAGGACAGAAAAACTCAGTGGAAGAAGCGCTTCATTCTTGGCAGTTGTTTTTCAGGGCATGTTGATGTGAAAGAGCAAAAATTCTTTTCCCAATTAACTAACACTACAAAATAATCAGGATTTCACAAGAAGAGAACAGCTACAGTCTGTGTTAGAACAAACTAAATCACATCTCCCTTTTCAAGTACTTTTGCATGGCTGGTGCAAATGGTAGAAATATAATTCACAAGCCTATTTCAGACATCAGTGATAATTTCTGTCCAAGATTCTTTCCACACCCAAAATCACAATCTCATTAAGACTCCCCTTAGTTTTTCTTCAGCTAATATAATGTTTTATATTTAATCTTGCAATGACATACTTTTTTCCAGTAATAGGTGAAAAATTGAAACGGAAGGGGATATTTTCCCTTCCATCTGTTGGCTGTCTTCTCTTTCCCAACAGTGTCCAAGTTTCACTGAACAACTCCTTTCCTGCATGGCCATTTCAGACTTCACGCCTTATCTTGAGTCAGTGCTTGCTTTTATCTGGGTTCCTACAGTCTATAGTCATAAGTAGTATGTCTCATTTCAACATTGTTCCTTTACTTGTTGAGCCACATGCTTATGATGCATTTCATAATAAACTTCATTCCTTATGCCTACTTCTACAGGCAGCTTCTGTTGGTGTCTAGCTCTATTTGGTAACATTTCCCATTCATGGCACTGAATGTGTCTCTCATTTCCTTTCATCATTCCAGCACGCCATGGTCATTTGGTGCAGCCAGGCCTCCTCCAGAGACATTCCTCTCTTTTACTTTGAAGGGTTCTTCTGACTGGTGTCCTGGCAGCTGGGGGGACTGATTTATTTAGCCACATCCATTGCTTTCAATTCTCTTTGAAAGGTCTGCTTTTTCTTATGTAGCTGTGGATTCATCATTTGTTGTTTAGCCTGTTCTACCTACAGTGGTTTAGCCCTAGAGTAGACAGAATAATCCCACTTGGGTTTGAGCCCTGTCTTTTCTGTAAAGAAAGCATTACAGACATCACTATTTTGCACTGGGATTCCTGCCAGTTAGATGCATTGGCAGTAGGTATTGATTCATTGGAAGATATTTTACTGAAGCTAAGAAAACATTTCTGGGGAGAAACCAAATTGGTAATAGAACTTCAAAAAGAAGGCTATCGTGAAGTCAGAAGCCTACTGCAGCTTAAGCTAAAAATCCTTCTTGCCTTGTCCACTGGAAGCTTACCCATTCTTGGAGCTTGTGGTTGGTGTAGTAATGCACTGCTGTTTGCAACACTTTCTTCTGATGCTGAGCTTGACTCTGGTAGATGGACACAGTTCTGTCCTGCGGCATTTGGGCAGGCACTTGACAATGATGGCTTGTTGCTGCATGAAAAACACCATGAGCAGGCTGGCCTCTTTGCAAATGGCCCTTTCCCAAAGGGGTGAAGCACAGGTTGAGGTCAGGGAAGGGTTTGTTGTCCCATCACCCTGTGGTCCAGCACTGCTTCCAGGCCTCCATACCATGCCACATGCATTTCACTCGGGTCTCCCATGCTAGTGCCAGGACTGCATCAGGCAGGTCATTATTTTCAATGACCACCCCTTTGTAAAAAAAAAGCAAACAAAACAAAACCTAAACCCACTAAATTTCATCTGGGGTTGTTTGTGTGCTTCTTTGTGGCCTTTCCATCACAGAATGATGGGGGTTGGGAAGGGACATCTGGAAATCTAGTCCAACCCTCATGCTAAAGCAGGTTCATCTAGAGCAGATTACATGAGATCATGTCCAGGTGGATTTTGAGCATCTCCAGAGGAGGAGAGTCCACAACCTCTCTGGGCAGCCTGTTTCAGAGCTCTGGCACCTTTGAAGGAAATGCTTTTCCTCATGTTCAGATGGAACCTCCTCGGTCCCAGTTTTTTGCCTATTGACCCTCGTCCTGTTGCTAGGCATCACTGAGAAGAGTCCTCTTGACCTCTGATCTTCAAGAATGCATTGATAAAATTTCTCAGTCTTCTCCAGGCTAAACAGACCTAGGGCTCTTTCCTCATAAATGAAGGTCCTGCAGAGGGATCTGAACAGACTGGATCAATGGGCCAAGGTCTGTTGTATGAGGTTCAACAAGGCCAAGTGCCGGGCCCTGCACCTGGGTCAGAACAACCACATGCTATGCTATAGGCTTGGAGCAGAGTGACTGGAAAGCAGCCTGTCATAAAAAAGACCTGGGAGTACTGACAGCCAGCTGAACACGAGCCAGGAGTGTGCTCAGGTAGCCAAGGTAACCAACAGTATCCAGACTTCTATCAGAAATAGTGTGGCCAGCAGGACTAAGGGTATGATCACCCTGCTGTACTCAACAGTGTTCAGTTTTGGGCCTCTCACTACAAGACGGATGTTGAGGTACTGGAGCAGCTCCAGAGATGGGGAGCAAAGCTGGTGAAGGACCTGAAGAGTAAACTTCATGGGGAGCGGCTGAGGAAGTGGGGTTATTCAGTTTGGAGAAGAGGAGGCTGAGGGCAGTCTGTATTGCTCTCTAGAGCTACCTGCAATGAGATTGTAGTGAGGTGGGTGTTGGTCTCTTAAGTAAGAAGTGATGAGGACATTTGCTCCAGGGGAGGTTTAGATTGGGCATTAGGAGAAATGTCTTTACTGAAAGAGTGGTCAGGCATTGGAATAGGTTGCCCAGGAGGGTCATGGAGTCACCGTCCCCCCCTCCATATGCCTGCTTACCCTCGTATCACAGCCGCTGAAAGGCATCAAGCAAATGTTCAAAAGCTGTGCAGACACGGTGCTTTGGGACGTGGTTTTATGGCTCTGACGGTGTCGGGCTAATGCTTGATGATCTTAGAGGTCTTTTCCAACCAAAATGATTACATGACTTTCTAAGACAGATGCTCTGCGGGACAAGCCGGTGCTTTTTACATGTGCTCAAGGCGTGGCGGTGGTCTCAGAAGAACGCAGGGGCACAGCCGTTCAGCACCCCCGGGCTCCCTAACGGTGGCCCAGCGCAAGCTGCGCGAGGGTACGCTGCCTCCCCTCTTCCTCCCCATTTACGCACGCGCGGACGAGATCACCAGCGCCACCTCCCTGCTCTTCGCGCCGCTGCAGCCAGCGCCCCGCCGCGCGTGCTCTCTCGGGGAAAGCGACCGTCTGAAGAGAGGGGGAGCTGCTGTCCTTCCCTCTTCTCCTCTCCTCCGGACCGAAGGCGTCCGGCTGTTGTCGGTCCTTTCCAGAGCCGCGGTTTTTCCCCGCCCCCTCGCCACTTGCCTGGGCGCCGCAATCCCGGCGGCGCGGCGGGAGGAGGCGGAAGATGGCGGCCGGGATTGAAGGGGAGGCGGCGGCAGGCGCGACGGCAGCAACAGCGGTTATGCAAACGAAGCCGTCGGCAGCCAGCGCCAGAGCCGGTGCGGACCGCGGCTGAGCAGGGAGGTGGCTGGGGCTGCGCCACCACCGCCCTCCCCGACGCCGAACCCTCCTCTTCACCCTCCCTCCTTCGGCTCCTCTCGCCTTCCTCGCCTGCCCGGCCCCCCCGCCCTCGCCTCGGCGCGGCATGGACGTTGGCGCTCCGCCGTGTCGCTGTGAGCGGCGCTGCGAGGCCGTGAGCCGCCGCTGCCGCTGAGCGGGTCCGCCCGCCGCTCCCGGGGGGGAAAGATGTCGGACACCAAGGTGAAAGTTGCCGTCAGGGTCCGGCCGATGAACAGGAGAGGTAAGTGGCGGGCGGCGCTGGGGAAGGCGGTGGCGGGGTATCTGGAGTCGCGGAGGCACCGCGACTGGGGGTGTGTGTGTGGGAGGGGGCGGCACCGAGATGCGCCTGGGGCGGGTGCGGTGACCCCCGCGCCCCCGGCTTGTCCCCCAGTCTGGCGGGAGGATAAACCTCACACGCGCACACCGCTGCCGCCTGCCCTATGCTCCTTGGAGCATGCCCCCACCGACGGGGAGCCGGCGGCGGGCAAACTGCCCCGGCGTGCTGGGAGAAAGGGGGTGCTCTTGCCATGGGTACAGCCCCCGCCGTGTCACCTTGCAGAGCTGGACCTGAATACCAAGTGCATCGTGGAGATGGAAGGAAACCAGACTGTACTTCACCCTCCGCCTTCCAACACCAAGCAGGGAGAAAGGTAAAAATGCAAGTCCCCGTGCCCCAAGTGAAAACGCAGCCCCGGTTCCTCTGCCTCACCTTCGCAGACGCTTTGTTGGGGGTGCGGCGGGGTCCCGAAGTTCTTGCTCGGTGCCTCTCAAAAGGGGCTGCGAAGCGCGGGGGGAGCGGGCCTATAGAAGCGGGTGCTAGCGAGGTCCAGGCGGGGATGGCTGCTTTGGGCCGGCATCACTGCGAGGTGAAGTCTAGACCTCGCTCTCTTGCTTGCCGAGCAGAGTCGGAGGTAGCCAGTTTGGGATGTGGAGACAGGAGATCCTATTGGCCTCGTATGTTTAAAAGATGGTTCTTGATTACCTGCTCAAAAAATAAGCTCTCCATTAGGAAAAGACTTAGTTGGCCATGGGTACTGTTTCGTAATTTTTTGAGTGTGAGTTGCTGGTAATTTGAGGTAAGATATAGGGGTGGGAGAAGCAGCAAAATATGAATTTTATGCTAGTGATGGTTTGTTGTTTTTGAAGTTCGTTTACTAGGTTTTAGCATATTAGCATTTGAAAAGGCTGTAATTGCTAGATCCTTTGTTAATTCGGTGGTGTTCTGTGAAGTAGCCTGTGAGAATATGCTAAAATAATTTTGAAATCTGGCATATAGTTGTGATGCCTCAGTAAAAGAATACCCTTGGAAATAATCCAAAATACCAATGCACTAGACTGTAAAAATAGATCCGAACAGGAAAAGATTTCTTGCCTTTGAGGGAATGTGGGGAAAGACAAGGAGGTTTAAGGAGAATAGTTATATTGTGTACTTATCTCTTCAGTTACCTGTTGACTGCTCAACTTGCTTTGTTAAATGTATTTAATGGCAAGGAGTGTGAAATCATTCTCATGGTTGGAAGAGCGTTTAATCTGAACATGCTCCTACTACTTAAGGTTCTATTAAAACTGTTTTAACAAGTTCATAGCAATTACGAGGAAATGGTTATATGAGAATACGAGTCCCTTGAAGGTCACACTTTCGTACTTTTCTATCAGGAAAAGTTGAGATCTTTTATGTTTTCATCTAAGATGTGAT
This sequence comes from Tricholaema leucomelas, assembly GCA_013400475.1. Taxonomy (NCBI): domain Eukaryota; kingdom Metazoa; phylum Chordata; class Aves; order Piciformes; family Lybiidae; genus Tricholaema lacrymosa; species Tricholaema leucomelas. The sequence goes on from WAAF01013955.1 coordinate 269,840, forward strand.
GATAGCTGTAATCACACTAGTTTTAACTTTAATCCAGCTTGCATTGTCTTCAGAACCATTGTTATGGCTAACGTGCTGGCCTGGGTCTTGAAAGATCTGTGCTTGTTTCCTGCCTTTTTCGCAGATATGTGTGTGATCTTATACAAGTCATGTGGCTCTCTGAGTCTTAGCATCCTGTCTGTAAAATGGAAATCCTAGGAATTTTTTAGGCAAAACTATGGAGGATTTTCCTTGTGTTTATTGAAGTGTATGTGTGGCCTCCATCACAGCATTGCTATAATAAAGAGAGCATGAACTCTTTAAGTGGATTTGATAAGTATAAAATATGAAATACAAATAGAGTTTACAAAGCAAGAACAAAACTAAGATTCAAAAATAATTATTTCAGTAGACTAAAGAATCTAAGTGACAGAATGGTTTAATAAAAAAAACCTGTAAGCTATGAATTTTCCTGTGCACCTTGACCTGCAGGTATTCAGTGAGCCTGTGCAGTTACTGTCTTTTACAAGTCTCTGTGGCTTGTATTTATTTGGCTTTGATACTGTTAATTATATATATGTATATACAAAGCCTTACTGGATTGTAACTGGCTTCTGACTCTTACTGAAGAATGTTACCAGTGAGCTGTGATGCTTGTGTAAAACTTCATGGTGGTAGCTTTTCCGCTTGCAGCCAGTGTGAGACTGGCATTTTGTCAGTTGTTGTATATGTAGCTTTTGTGTTTGCAACAACTGCCTGATGTGTTACTGGCAATGACAGAAATACTGATGAAAAATGATCCACACTAGTGCAGATACAGTGTTAGGGTACAATCTTAATGGCAGATGTTGTATGTAACCTGTTCAGTGCCTTCTAAGGATACTCATGTTTTCATCAGTGTTGAAATATCAATTTCTGTTGTAACTTAAAAAAAAATGGAAAATGAATTCTGTTCTATGTGTACAAACCGTGAAACGCCTGTATAAACTAGCTCTGAATTGCTGAGTAGTTGCTGCTTGTACTTGGATTGATGCCTTGGCAGAGTTAGAGATGTCAAATGGATTTTTGGTTTTCTTTGTGCAGCTTGCTTTTATATAGCTTAACTGGATTTTTCTTGCACAGCAACTATGTCATTGCAGAAATGGTTTCGCTTATTAGGGTGATTAATTGCTCTTTCTCAATATTCAAGTTAGTTTTACCTTTCTCTTTTTATATTTTATCTTTTTATATGGAAATTTCCCTTTTCTAGCTGAATGTAACTACAAGTTTGTACTACACTATGGAATAAGTAGCCTTGTGAAGCAAATTTGGTTTCTAGGGCTGCTTTTCTTAATTCAGCTGAAGCCAAGAGACTATAGGGTATGGGGAGCAGAATTCAGAACATGCTCTTTATTTGCTTTGTTTTCTCAGTTATAATTTTAAAAGTCCTGAAAGAATTTTCTGAAGTAAAAGTTAGGTTAGCTCTTTAATAATTATAACATTATAAAATTTGCTCTTGGAAGAACAGCCAAAGTTAAGGAAATATTTTTTACTGGCTATTCTTTAAGGAGTTCTTGAATTAAATCTAAGTTCAGATGCATGCTGTTCATCACTCTCTACATTTTATTACAGATAGTTTGGAAAGATTTTAGATGGGCAAATAATGCTGGTTTTACAAGTGGTGAAAAAAGGCCTAATATCCCAGACAGTGCTGTCATTTGTCCAACTTTCACTATTGTATTAGAGATAAAGCAGAAAGTTGTAACCATAAATTAGAACAGGGTTCTGATTGCTAAACCACAGAGTATCTGTACCTTAACAAACACAGCAGCAAAATAGCAGTTGTTATTAAATACAAGTGTTCTGTCTTTTATTAAGCAGCAGGCCTGCTGTTCCCCGCAGACACACAACTTGTAGTGTTCTAAATGAAGCAAGTAGGAAAACCAGAACACAGTAAAATTGAACACTCCCAAGTCTGAAAGGCACAGGAAAATCTTTATTGACTGAAATAATAGGAGGCAGAGTTCAGAAAGGAATGGTTTTCATTAGCTGCTATCAGGTATAATCTCCAGTGCTGGCAGACTTCTTAGAAGGTGCTTGTTGGACTTCATACCTTTAACTCTTGTTTTACCATTAATAGTAGCAGTAGTTTCCTTTCTAAGTGTGCTTGTGTGGTGTTCTAGTTACCTCTCCTGTTTCTCATGCATTTCCCTTTCTTCCTCTGAAGAACATCTTGTCTTTCTGGGAACTCTGTTTTGTTTTGGTTTTGTTCTGTTCTGTTTTGTTTTGTTTTGTTTGTTGTCTTCATCAGGGAATATGAATGTCCTTTGTTGAAGTACCACTTTCCTGGAAATAAAAACGTTCTAACTTCAGTCTTTTACAAATGGGTGTTACGTTTCAATGCCAAATGTACACATCCATCTGTCTTGCTAGAGATGTTTGATTTGGTTGTTGGCAATAAGGTGCAGTTTTAAAACGTGACTATGAGATGATTTGAGTTTGGAGTTACAATCTTTCAAAGTACTTGAGTATTTTTTTTACAATGGAAATTTTACCTCTCTCTGTTTATGAAGCATTTTACTTTACATTAAGGATGTTATTTTTTAGTAGGACAAATTAGTTTTTTCTAGATTCCTCCTCTGCTTCTGATTGCTAAAATGTGCTTTTCTCCACCCTTTCCATTCAGCTGCACTTCAACACACAGAATCTGAAAAGCTTTATTTTAGTTCCTTGACAACAGTTCTTTGCCAACATGATTTTTCCTTTAGTAAGCAAAATATTTGTCTTGTAAGAAATAAACAAGGGACTGTGGAGACGCTAGAACTGAAATACCATTTCAGTTGTAGTTCTGACAGAAACAAAAATTTATCTCTTGGGCAATTTATTCCATTGGAGTACACTAGCCTTTTGCAGACTTTGTCTTAGAAAAATTCTCAGGGCAGAAAATAGGAAACAAATCATCAGATTGAAGAGCTGAACTTTCATGGAAGTATCTTAGCTGCCTGGCCTGACTTTAAAAAAAAAAAAAAGAAAAGAAAAAAAATCAAAACTTTTTCATGCTGTTTGCTATATTCATTTTAATAGCCGATACGTAGTATCAAGGCCCAATTCTAATTAGGCACATCTCTCCTTACAGCTCTAAAGGATTCCAGGATATATGGAAGGGTTTTTTTTGGATAGATTTGAACTCTCAAATAAAATAAATATCTAGAAACAGATGTGTGTGTGTTTCTAGGTCAGGGTGCTTTACAAGATTAATGGCTGATGCGCAGATTTCATCCCTTGGTAATTTGTCTTGAAACTCATGTTTCCAGAAAACACCTGTTGCTCCCCCTGCCTTGGAGAAGATGTGTCCTTCATGTGATGGTTATGCACCTCTATCTTGATATGTTGCTTTGAAGGTAGAAAAACCTTGTTGTATGGAGAGGATATATGTTTCTGGTCACTTTGTCAAACTGAAGCTTGTGGAAGCTGAAGTAGGAGAGCTGCTGGTTATTTCCTTGTTTGAAGAAATGATCGACAAGATCATGTCTTTGATGTATATACTTCAAATAATCACCTGAGGTAAATCATAAAATATCATCATCAGCAGCTTTTATCTTTGTGTGGAGGAAATTGTAAAAGTAATCTGACTTTGACCTCTTCTGTTAACTTTCCTGTTAGATGTCAGGATGTGAACTGTTAGCTTTGAACCTTTGCAAAAGAGTTGTATTTGAATTGTGAATTTAGTAGCTTGGAAAATTGCATTTTGAGAGCTATTTTTGCATTGCTTTAGTTCATTCATGCCTGAGATGGGACACTGGATGCAGTTCCTTGAAATCGCTGTTCTAATTGGAAACAAAAGGAGACACAAACCTGTAATTCAGAATGCTCTGTGGCATGGCTCTTGGTTCTTCCTAAGGTGGCCTGAACTGCAAGTAAATGTAAAGTCCATTATTTTACCATGTTTATAAGATCTAGACAGCTGTTAGAACATCGTACTTTGGTCTTTAAATGGCATTGCTAGAGGAAACTACCGTTGGAGGCTGTTGGGATTGTGGATAGCAGCTAGTTGTACTTGCCTGGCAGTATTTCAGAACAAAAATAGATAAAGTGTTTAAAGAGAAGAAAAACTGTGCTTGGTATGACCATGTTTAGGCAGTCATTGCTTTGTAGTCATTCTCAGCTTTTGTACCCTGACCGCTGAGTGTAATGTGCAAGTAAAAACACAGTAAAATGAAGTCCAGTTGTGAACCTGTCTAGTTTTTCCATTCTCTGATGTTGAAATGCTTACATTGTGCAACGTGCATAAATTTGTTAAAAAGATGAGTAGGCCTTCAGACATGCTTTAATTTTGCATTTAGAAGGGGCCAGTACACCTGAGCTTGCTTATTACTGCAGTCAGAGGTGGTTTTTGAGCTCTGCATTACTAGTAAATTCACCTTGAACATGTTATTTATTGAAATTCAATATTCGTTTAAAAGACTTGCAGCTTTGAAAAACACCAGGGGGACATCAGAACTAAAGGAAAAGTTTATTTTGCACCGTCTTTGTCTCTGTAGTATAAATAGTAGTGAGCTTTCTTGTTCTGAAGACATTATCTTTGCTCTCTTGTGCATCCAGTAGTTTTATTAGGTGTGCATATGGTGAGATTTCAGACTTCTGATTGGATTCACAGTAACTTAATAGTTTAAAAAACTTAAAGTTAATTGATACTTGTAAACATATTGTAGTGACCTAGGTGTGGGCTAGATTCACAATACCCGAGGAAGTGCTGAAGTCCCTGTTCTGCAGAACCTGCACTCAGAAGCATTGCACACCAGCTGCCCTCCTGTGCAGTCTGTGTACCATGCAGAGCTGGGCTGCCGTGCTCAGCAATAAGGTTCTGTGGAGAAAGCAGATTGCTTCTTGGTCTCAGGCCTGTAATGCAGCATGCACAGGCAGACATCTGTTGAGAGAGTCAGCATGGTGGCACTTCTAGTAATAAGATTACAGCTAAATCTTTAAATGGACAAAAGTTCTTGTTGCTATTGTGCTTGAGACGTTATCAAATTTGAGCTCTTTTGTTCCTCTACAGTTGTGTGCCAATAGAGTACCAGCAGTGGCAGTTGCCTCTGGTTGTATTGTTGGTGCCTTTTGCGTGGACAGACTGTCCTTAATGGTTGGTAAGCAGTGCAGTGTCTTTGCTTATTTGGCCTGCCAGCCTGCCCTGGCCACGGTTTGAATCTATTAATGGAAACAGTTACTGCCTACTACGGCGAAATGCCAGCTGCTGCAGCAGTGCTGTGCAGATGCTATTGCTTAAATGAGTAACTTATCAGATTGCTCTGTTCTTTGTATTTTGTGAAGATGTCTTACTGACGGCAGCATGAAGGCTCTTAAAGGACGTGTGAAAGTGTTGGCAGAAGACAGTGAATTTTATATCTTCAGTAAGCGTAGCCTGAAAAGAAAAGGCCCTGCCGTGCAATGATGTGCACCACAGGACTTGCCTATCAAGTTAACTTGTGACCCAGATCACCAAGTGTAACAGTCATGCTGTTGCCTGGAAATAACGTTGCCGTGTGTCTTTTTACAAGAGACAAGTAGAAGGGATATGAGCTTGTTCAGTCAGTAGGTGACTTCATGTGTTGGTCTGAAACTGGTCATCGATTTTAGATCTTGGTCTTCAGTTGATTGTGTCTTTTCAGTCCTCCTGTGGCAGGCCAAGGGAGGAGCTTGGTAAGTTAAGCAGATAGAACATTTTCTTTATGAAGGCAAATCAGAAAAAAGCATTGCTGACAGGAGTTGAAAATTATGAACGTGAGCTCAAGATACCCATGTTGGTGAAGAGTAGGAGTTTCACAAGCTCTTCTCAGTGCCACGGGAAGGTGTCCTTTTAGGCTGTGTCCCTTTTAGTGGAGAAGAGGGCTTTAACGGCTTTCTGATGCTCTTGTTGTTGGTTAGTGTTAATTAACCTATGCAGTCCTGGTCTTTAATAGTGCCTTTTAATCTAAAAAAAGTAATTAACCCCACCAACCTTCAATCATCAAAACATCTAATGAAATTCATAACCATGTCTGGAAATAATACATTCCATAGTTACCATCTGCAACCTTTATTTGACATTTTGATACAGCCTAAATAGATGAATCCTCAAGTGTCAGTGGCTTGTAAGGTAGTAGATTTTTCACTTGGAGGCAGTCTAAATATTCTGTCTCCTTTCACATATTTCTGTATGGTAACAGCCCCTATTGAAGTCTCTAATGATTTCTTGTTCTGTAGTACCTTGCTTGCTATTTAAGTGTTGTAAGTCAGGACAAAGCTTTAGCTTGACTACTGTCTTGAGAGATTAGGCCATGAATACTTGTTGGTGCTTACTAATGGTGCAGTACTTTTTTGTATGCTGTTTTGAGGTATATCAGTCAGCACAGCAGTAGAAAGGTGTCCGAAACATTGCTATTTGCTTGTGTTGGTTAATGCCATCATGCTGAAGATGGGAGCAAAGAGGCTCATTGTGCACTAGCAACAGGGTCCATTTTCTTGATGCTAGCCCGCATCAAGCCTGTGCTGTTGCATCTTCATGTTTAGCAACGGCTTAGATAGTAGGCTAGTACTGGCCTACTTAGAGATCAGCGGTGTCACTGCATCTCCTTTTGCAGTGGATGTATGTTCCAAGAATTTTAAGCATTTCATGAACATGAATCAAAGCAGCTGCTGTGACATTCTTATCTCTGCATGTTTATGAAGATATTGTTCAGTGTGATTAAAAAACTATTAAGATGCATTCTGAACTGTACATGTTCTAGAGATTAATCAACCTTTTTGTTTTAGAAACAAGTTGCTGAACACATCATCACTTCAATATTTTTTTTGTCAGTGAATATTTAAGAATTGTAAATAAAAATGAAAGGAAACTTTGTGAAACTTATTAATTGAGCTTATATTTTCTTATTGCACAATCTCTATTTAAACTTAAATGTAAATTCTCAATCCCAGTGTACAGAAGTTTCCAGGTGAAATTAAATTTTCTTCTTGTATAAGGCTTCAAAATTCTGAATGTGTCTCTTGAGCTACTGGGATAGTTTTCTTATTGATAGACAGCTCCACATATTTGCATTTGTTTTGCTTAATATTTCTTGTATGGTGACAAGCAGCAGTGGATCTGAGATAAGAAACTGCAGGATTTGTTGCGTTTCTCCACGTAGTTTCCTCTTTTTGTTTCTCTGGTTAAAGTCGTGCAGTGTAGCTTTCACAAATTTTCTTCTTTCAGAGTTGATTGAAAAATAATTGGGTGAAGTAGGAATGGATTTTCACAGTGGCTGCCACTGTCTGCAATGTTATTTTAGTACTTCAGTTATTATTTTTGTTGACTATTTAATTGGGATTCAGTTTTACTTTGGTTCAAAAGCCAAAGCTTGTTTTGCAGTAGATGAGCTTTTGCTGAAGATAAGTCAACAGAACATTCCAGTGGAGAGACAGAGCTGGCATAAGTTTTCTACTGCCAAAGCTATTTTACAGACTTGAATGAGCAGCATCCTGGTCTGCTTTGGAAACTTTCTTTGTCAGCATCTGTCAATGTGAGTTTTTAATGTATGCAGTGTGATGTAAGTCAGGAGTGCTCTGGATGTGTTTTGACTCAGCAATGCCATGTCCCTGCATGATGCAAGTCCTCAGTCCTTGGGATAAAAAGATTGTTCTGAAGGTTTTGTTAGAAGTGGACCACAGACTATCATGGGTTTTGCCATTTTGGAGCTTTGTACTGTCACTTTATTGCTGTTTTGCAATAAAGTGCCTGGAAATAATCAGATCTTTTCAATAGTGACTGTCACTTTTTAAAAAATGAGAATTTGGAATAGTTTTCATTATTCTTATGGCGTAAATGTAACCCTGATACCTGCATTCTTAATTGGAATGCCCTTGAAAAATGCTGCCTCAGTGTCTGCAAAGGAACTGACACACAAGGAAACACAAAAGGTGGCTTGTTGGTGGATTTGCTGCTGATGTGGTAAAATACAGGGAAAGGATACTTGGGAACCAGCACTGCAAGGATAATGAAAGGCAAAAGTGAGATACAGAAATGGGTGCTCGACAGCATGATGAAACTCCTCAAGGTACATTTTGGAGGAAACCAATTAACCAAGCAAGAAAACCCAACAGTTTTTTTGCATCCTCCTGATAATGTGTATGAGAAACTGGCATTCTCTGCGGTGGTACTACAGTCTTCACATGTGTTCTCTTTGAGATCCAAGTTGAAAACAAAAAGGAAAATCCACTCTTGTAAACAGACTGTTGAGCACTGGACAGCTTGCCATCTAGTTGCCTTGTCAGGAGCTTTCAATTTCTTGGTACTTTTTTTTTTGGTGGTGTTTATAACATTATAGGTAGGTTTATGCGATGTTCCTAATTTTCATTGCATTGTAGTAAATCATATCTTAACACTGAATTTTGACTGTTTATTACAATAAATGTCATGCTCAAGAATCTGTGTAAATTTGGCCATAAAATCTAATTGGAAACACGTGTGTAACCATCAAAAGGACTATGAAACAAGTTTGAAGACACAGTTTTAATTGTTCTCCTAAGGTCTGTTTCAATGGAACAGCATCTGGAGTTTTTGTAATAAATTCAGTTCTCCCTCTCGGCATCCCAGTTCCGTAGTTGGATTCCCTCCTGGTGTCAGAAGTGCTGTGTAATGCAGGAAGGGGATGTTTGGTTTCCCTGTGCTGAGAGTTAGAAGTTGTCTCTTGCCAGTTCTTTTCAGGTGCTCAGTGGCTTGGTGGGTAAGTACTCAACCTAGACATCAGTTTAATCTCTCCACTCTTGTTTAATTGCTCTTTGAGGCAGACTGCATCCTCTCCAGTAGTTTTTGAAGTTTCAGATTTGCAGATGTGACTCCTCCAGTGGGAAACTCAGAAATACTAAGTGTGCAAGCTTTGTGCCTGTAGTGTAATCTCTTCTTTCTGCAACCTACACTCACAGATAGAAGCTTTGTATTATGCAAATGAGGCAGGTAATTTCTTTGGCCTGCTGCTGTTAATCTGACAGTGTCTGAAATGAGATGCTTGCTTTAAACTGCAGCTTCTCTTGCAGCAGATATGTCTTTCTACTCATGCAATTATTTTTATGTCTGAGTTTGTAGATGTAGTAGGTGAAAATAAGTTGAACTCATTTGGAGTTAGTGATCATGTAATGTAACTTCTAGCCATTTCTTTTTTCAGTAGAATGGATATTTTAGTCAAAAGGAAACAGCTGACCCTTTATTACACTGGAAATTGTTGAGGATTGAGTGCTGCTGGTGACTTCTGTTGAAAATATTACTGATGATGCTAAACTGAAAACTTTGTGATATGCTTTTCAAATAATTCTTAATTTAGTTCTGTGTTTGCCAAACTCAAGTTTTGCTTGCAGTATTGTTGCTTACCTACTTTGCTCTTTTGCATTCGTACTCTCATATTATTAATCAAACCTTGTTGATCTCTGTAGTATTTGCCTTCTCTAATCACTGATTATTGCAATGCTTATTAGAGTACAAAAGGTGTGTAACCTTTCATATGACTTTTCATGGTTTTTCAGACTGACCTACTTGTTCTAATGCTCTTTATGACTTCTAACATTTTTGTCAGCCTTTCATGAGACCTTGTTTGATTCTTTATTATTTTCTACCTTGCTTTGTGTAACTCTGCTGTGCAGGCAGATCTCTAGGTAGATCATTTAAGCTGTGAGTTAATTATGGCAGAGATAATTAACTAAGTTAGAGCTTCTGAAGCAGAATCATTGCAGCTTGATGTCTTGGAAGTTTAGCTGCTAAGTTTTGTGAGGCCTCTCCTGTGGAGAGCCGATCAGAAGATTCAGTGCTAGACTCCTACAGCCTGATTATCACACAGTAGTGCAAATACTGGGTGTGCGGCAAGGCTTTGTTAACCTGTGCTGTTTGTACTTGTCATGGCTTGAGTTGAATCTTCTGATGATATTCGATACCCTGCTACTATCATGCCAGCTTCAAAGCGAAAGTGCTGGCTGGAGCAAGGTATCATAGGACTTTAAGTTCAGACTGTAACATGAGAAGCTTTCCATTCTGGTTGCTGTTTCAGACTTTTGAGGTGTTGGTCTTTTCTACTGGGGTGGCTGTGGGTCAGGGGGTGGAGGGAGGTCACTGGCTTCTGCTGCTGCTTCTACATTTTGCTGTGCTTATCTGCAGATAGGCTAAGGGAATCATGCATTGTATTTTCTCATTTCCAGTAAAACTCTTTATCTGAACTTAGAATTTGTGGGTTGGGTTTTTTTTTTTGTGTTGCTTTCTCTCATGGCTGTGTTGGGAAAGAGGAGCTTGTGACAGTGGGCTGTGTTAGCCCAGGACAGTGCTGTACCTGGTATTCATGGTTGTCCTTGTGGACTTGGAAATGGGAGGGGGTGTGGCAGTGCTGGTGTCAACAGCAATACCAGGGACAGGAAAAGGTAGAAGTGTGGGTGGGCCTCCACTGCTGTTTTACTAGTTCAGATGCAGTCCAGGATGAGCGCATTGAAGGTTATGAGGCAAAGCTGATGTGAGTCCCTGAAACTCAAGAGTATGGGGCCTGGCTTTACAGAGGTGATTAATTGGCTTCATAGTGTTGATTTGGTGATCGTGAGTGTCTGCAACATGCTCCTGAGCATGCACTCTTTCATCTGGGATTTTCTCTTATGGGCTGAAACGCTTGACACTCATTGCAAGTAGTAGAGCTGGCTGCAGATCACAGCAGAGATGGTACTAAATGGGCTATATGTTTGTGTATGAACATTTAAAGTAGAAATTTAAGTACTTCATTAAAAGTAAGAAACAATGTAATTGAAATACTTTGCTGGAAAGTGGGACAAAAGTCCCAGTTTGGTTTAAATGTACCCATTGACCTTACTGATCAATCTGAATGTTAAAGAATGGCTATTTGCAGTATCATGAAAAGGGAATAAATTTTTTCACTGCTCTATGAAAGAGGGACACTTCATTGTATAACTACTGTACAGAATCACATGCACACACTTCATGTCCCAGTGCAGAAACCTAGATCTCCCTTCTTAACTGCCTTGGAAGAGATGCTAGGATGGGGCAGACAGCAGTGTCTGGGCCCGACAGCAGTGTCTGGGATGATGACTCCACTATGACTTATCAGCCTGCAGGCTGTTTAAACACACACAACTAATCTTTATACTAAACCTCATTCTCTCTGTGCAAGCATGTCCATAGATAAAGTTTATGCCTTTCTCTGTTCTTCTCCAGTTCAACTTTCTTCTTTCCCTACCTTTCATTCTCATGACCTTCTACCTGCATTCTCCTATGCTCTTTAAAGATGATATTTAAAGTATTATCTCCAGAAATTATGATGCTTTAGAATAAAGAGCTTGAGTGCTGCTGGCAATTCCTGACAGCACTCCACTGCTTACTCTAAATTGGAAACTTTGATTACATTTAATTGTCTGCACTCGGTGTGGGAGCATGTGTGTGTTGTGTTTCAGCTCCTTTGTTTTCATGTACCTCACTCTGAGCAACTCACCCTCACCTTGCAGTACTCACTGACAGTGTTTTTTTCCTTCTCCTATTAACAACTGCTTTGTATTTATGTTTCTGTGTGCTAATTGCTGAATATCTCTCTCCTGTTCTGAAACTCCCCACGGCTGACAGATTAAGTTCATCTTAAGATGATCAGGTTTTCTAATTTTAGAGTTTGATTGTTTGACTTTTTTTTGTGCTGCATTTGGATAAATCTTGTAAGGCAGTTTTCTTTCCTTTGTTTTTTTCCCCAGTGTAACTGTGCTTAGCATGGTGCTGCATGGGATCTAAACCAGCCAGCTAGATCCTAGGGAGTCTCTGCAGCATGATAAACATGCTCACATTTTCAAACTCCCTCTCCCATAACTTGCAATACTCCTTTGCTCACTATCCACCATGTAAAAATGGTCATACACCTTCTCTATTTTTAGACCTTGCCATGTCTCTTTGCCACACTTCTGCTTTTTGTGCCTGAACTAATAAAAGCCTGCCTGGAGTCAGTGTCGTCTTTTTATCTGCACAGCCAACCTGCACCATGGATAAAATTCTCACAGGTGATGGCAGTGGCAAGATATTTCAAACAACTTCTGTCTTTCAGTGTAATAATACAGTAGCGTTTCACTCTATAGACATATTCATGAAATGAATTGTCAGTAGAAACATGGATCTGCACATAAAAAAGCCCCAAACAAACACATTTCGAGGGGATACTACTGTTGGCTACAAGCCAAGGAAGGGGAAAAAATCTGAAAGGACTTAAATGAGAACAAACAGTTTTTCGAAGAAGTATTTTAAAGATCTGATAATCCTTGAAGTGTAGATAGACTTAAGGCTATTGGAATAAAATTCCATTGAGGATACCACATGCTGTTGGAACACTTATTTCTCTCCAGGTAATTTTATACATTTAAAAATAATTTAAGGAAATAGCTCTTTTTCTGACAGTGGTGCACTGTGCAGGCTGAGTTCAGTCATCAGAGTTCAGTATGTCTCTGCTTGTGTGTTTTGTTAAAATTCCTGTGTACTGATGACAGTGATCAATAAATCATAAGAGTTGCCTAGTGCAGGAAGACAGTTTAGGAGGGTGATCATGATGACTGGCAGTCTTTGACTGAATTGTTTCAAGAACTTGGTAGCAAAGTTGCTCAGTTTGCCAGCATGGTCTTTAAATGATGCTAACATTTTGTGTTGCTATTTTATAAATACCTGTTCTAGCTGATACAGTGACTTCAGATCAAAGCTTCTCCCATCCTTTCTTAGAATTGCTCTGGTTACTGTGTTTGGGAATGTGGTCATTTAAGTTTAGCATTGAGAAACCTGCGAATGAATGTGGGCAAGCCGGATTAGTCCTCTGGGAGTGGTGTGGCCTTCCTTCAGTTTCCATAACTACAAAATGCCATGTAATTCTCAGTGTATTAATAAATGGTAAAGCCATTCTGATTCATAATAGGAAAAATAAAACCTTTTAAAAAAATGAAAATAGAGCAGAATCAACATAAATTTTATAAAAGGCACAGTCTGACTCTTGCTTTTCATTCATGGTATATTTTCAAAAGTTGAAAACTGCAGGCAAACATGATTATTGTCTTTTACCATTTGCAGGAAAGTTTTTACTCCAGTTGCTCCTGAATAGTATTAATCTTATAAACTAGTTGTGAAGGTGAGAAAAATGCTAACAAACCAATTGTGATGTATAAGATGTGGGTTGCTAAATGGAAAGATGTGAAGGAAATTGGAAGACAATGCTCATTTATCAGCAGAAGTTTTACTCATTCCTTCTGACAGTTCACAGTCAATTATGTGAGGTGCAGTGCCGGTGAATTCTCGGAGTTGATGAGAGGTCAGACTTTGGCACAGAAGCTAGACCTCTCCCATGCACCTTCTAACTTCCTACATGAAATGTTTCAGAATTTACTGAGGACTGCAGGTTTCAGGCTTTTTCACAGAAAAGTGAGTGAAACTATAGGCAACTTTGACTAAACAACTGACCTTGACCTCAACAATGTGACCAGGTGTAGTGCCTTGCACATCTGCTGGGGTGACATCAGAAGTTACTGCCCTTCATCAGTTTAATACTGTGCACTGAGAGGTAATTTCACTGTAAAGTAGGTCTTTTGAGGATGAGGTGATGTGTAGCATTTAATTGCTTTTTTTCAACTGTGATAGTTATTAAATAATGTTTTAAAAATAAGTATTTTATTTTTGTGAATGATAAAATAATAACTTCACATAAATAATATATTTGGAAGAGAAGATTTATTAATATAACAAAGACTGGTACCTAAAAGGTGAAGCCTAGTGCAGTTACTTAGTGACTGGATGAAACTGCTAAGGGAGAATGAGTGTGGCTGCTAACTGGAGGAAACAAGATATGTCTTTCCTTTTGCCTTTGACCAGCTTGTGCTTCTCCTCTTTCTGGATTGTGCGGTCAGTGAGACAGGCCATCCTCCTTTCTGAAATGTAGAAGTCTTTGACCTCCTACTGCCTTAGACAAAGCTGGATGGTGGTTTACCATCCTCTGGGTTTCTGGTGTTACAGAAATTCCCAGAATCACAAAATCATGGAGGGTGGAAAAGATTCGTAACGCTCATCAAGGCCATCCATCAATACAACATGAGCCTACTCACTAAACCACGGCCTGAAGTGCCGTATCTACATGTGTTTTGAACACCTCCAGGGATGATGACTCCACTACTTCCCTGCACAACAGACAAAATGTCCTCTGTTTTCAAAGCCTACGCTAAGGAGTACACTTTTAACCTTTTCTTTCTTTAATACTGTGTCTCAGAGTGCTGGTGGGGTGACTATCAGCAAACCAGGGTTATAATATGAAAAAAAATGTTTCCAGAAAGAGTGGTCAGGCATTGGAACAAGCTGCACAGGGAAGTAATGGAGTTCGCCATCTCTGCAGGTGTTCAGAGAACACGTAGACTTGTTACTTCAGGACATGTTTTAGTGGTTGGGGTAGCGTTGGGGTGACAGTTGGACTTGATATTCTTAGAGCTGTTTTTCAACCTTAAAAACCTACCACTTTCAGGAGTTACAATTTGGGGTTTCATAGTTTTGAGAGGAAATATGTGCTGAAACATTTTGATAGCCATCAAATACGTGATGGTTAATTAAACTTTTTTCATTGTCTGTGTTTATCACTTTGGACCAATTTCTTGTAACAGTAGCTTTTTCTTTGATATCTTTCTGCCCTGTGTATTTGGGCTCAATAGTATACTTTAAGATAAGAATTAGAAATTACTTGGAAAACTGAAGCCTTACGCAGGCAGAAGAAGGTTGGCAACTCTGAGACAAATGCCGCTTCGGACAGAAGCTGTAGAAGGACAAAAGACAGAGGAACATTATGAATGATATAAGTGAAGAGAGTTTCTTACCAAATGTGTACATGAGGAAGTAGAGTTGTGTAGTTCTGGGGGATCCTGATGGTCAAGAGGTGGTAAAAGTTCACAAGAGTATTTCTACTGCACATGCACATTTAGGGAGACAATGGAAGAATTCAATTTTTAGCATCTCCCAGATCATACTCTCCGAATTCTGCAGTTTGCAAGTAGGGGAACATAAGGTTCTCCAGTGTGTGTTTCAGGTGATGAATTGCTTGAGTCTTCTCCAGTAGCTTGCATTTTCTCTTTTAAAAATATAAATGGATGTGTAAAATCTTAGTGTTTAAATATTGTTTGAAAGATAGAAAAACTATTTCCTGAGCACTTCAGAGGTGCTCATTCTTTGACTGCCTCATGAAGCATTAGGGATGGTTCTGATAGCAGAAGTTTAATTCAGTTGATGTATGGGAAACAACATCTTGCCTCTGTGTAGCAGCTTTTAATTTTTTGAAGCAGTTTTAGCTCAGTTGGGGAAAAAAAGTAATTGTGATGCTTTTTGAGATTGTTGTTAGAAACAAGTGTAACGTAGATAAGTGTTTTTTTCAGTGGTGAAAAGGTTCACAGAGGTGCTTAGTCCTTTCTCTGAGATAAGTAGAAACTTCTCTATATAAGGTTGTTGTTAATGAGCATGACTTTTATTATTGCCAGATGAATAAATAGCTCAAAGCAGCTAGCTGAATTTTATATTAGTCTTATACCAGCTGGAGTCAGCACAGAAAGCAGCAATAGTTTCCACTGCCCTGTTGTGGAGGAGTGTTAAACAGAGATCCTGAGTAACGTCTTAGAATCATTGAATGGCTTAGGGTAGAAGAGACCTTGGAGATCATCTAATCCAACCTCTCAGCCATGGGTCTTTCCTAGTATTAAGAAGCAAGCAATGTTACATTTCTGTGGACTTCATTATTATGGGCCTCTTTCTTGAGAAAAGCACTTTTTAATAAAAAAGTTGCTTCAAGAAGACAAAGAACTGAAGTATTTGGAAGGAGACAAGGTATAATGGATCAGGTGGTGTGTATGTGCAGTTACAGGAAATTAGAATAATCTGTGTCTTGGATTTGAAGGAAGAAATGGCAGCTGAATTGTTGGAAAATGTTTTATTTTTCCTCATCTTGTGTCACAGGTGGAAAATAAAGAGAACATCTCACATGGGAGATGTTTTGCAGGACATTACGAATAGAATGGTCACTGTTTAGCAATGGAAGAAAAAATCCTCTGATACAAATTGAAGCTTAAATGAGGTGATTTAGTTGGAATTGGGTCAGAAAGCACTGGTTTCTAGTGGGAAGGGAAAACTACTGTAAATCCCTTATCACAATTTTCTGAGATTATGGAAGTCATTTGGAGTAATGAGGAAGAGATGGCTTTTAAAAGCTCTCCAGGAACTGCCTTGCAAAAAAAGAAAAATCTTGAAAGTCATTTGTCTATTGTGTCTTTCCCTGAATACAGAAGCATTTGAAATGTGTTCTCTGAAGAAATACATCTGCTTGTGCACTGGTGTTTTTGAAGTTTATTCCACTTCTCCCAACCTCCAGGACTTGAGAAAGCCCTTTTTAGTCATGTTTTATGCTCTTACTAAGTTTTGGGATTTTGTATTCTCTGTTTTGTGTCTTTGTCCTATTTAGAACCTTAGTATTTTTGTTCAGCATTGTTTTAGACCATCAATTGAAATAAATTTCTATGCTTGGTGATGAGACAGCTGCACAGAAAAGATTCTTTTCTGCTATCTTAGAAAAGTAATGAAAGTAATGTTAAAGAGGTACAAAAGTAGATAGCATAGAACAGTAGTAACTCATTAAAGAAAACCTTTCAGATGTAACTATTTTTCAGTTACATCATGGAGGAGAAGAAACTAGTAAATAATGACTTAAACCATGGAGTTCTTTACAGGATGTAGGTAAAGGAAACAATTGAGCAAGACTTGGAGAGCAAAGATGGGCTTTTTTATTGTTTCCCACCAGAGTCACTGGGCTTTCCCTTGCTGTAGGGCAGCATTCAGAAGCTCTAGCACCTCATGCCACAGGTGAAATGAAGTGAGCATATATAGTTAGTATGGCTTTGAATTGTTCACATAAGATGTTAGTGGCTCAGATGCCATCTTGGAAGAGCATTTCTCAAGTTGAGGTGTTTGAGAATTCTTAGCAATTCTCCCTCTGTTAATACAGTGTTGCTGTTGGCAGTGAAAGAGGATGAAGGTAGGCTGTGTGCAGGTGTGTCTGCTTTTTTGTGAGAGAGATAACTCAAACCTCTGTCAAATGTTGCTGTGTTGTGCCTCCCTTTTGCAAGACAGCTAATGTGAAGGGATTAAATCTGACTTCGGTTTTATGTTCCACACTGTGCCAAGTATTGGCACCAAGGTGAGGTGTGAGAGCAGTAACCTCTTATTGAGGGAAGCCTGGGATATATTTCACTGTGGCTTCCTGGCGAATAACTTGGATCTGATTGTGAAAGTACAGTGAGGTGTGGCAAATTCCTAAAGGATAGTCTGCATACAACACCTTTGTGTGTGTAATTTTTCTTCATGTGAGAGATGTATTTCCGGAAGTGAGTTTTTCTTGAGTGATGATGAGACCTAAGAAAAACTTGTTTGAGACAGCCAAATGAGCCCAGTAATTCTTCTGAAAACAAACTTGTAAAAGTTTGTAAAAAAACAAACAAAAAAAAAAGAAAAAAAAAGGGGGAGGGCATAGACCACAACCCCCCCCAAAAGAACCCAAACCCAAGAAACCAACAACAACAACAAAAAGCTGTTCAGTTGGAAGCAATTGCTTCACACTTATTTTCTTGCGTTCTTTTCCCTGCTACGACTCTCCCAAATTAAAATGTATTTCCAAAAATCAGTCTTGCTGTTGTTTTCTTATATGCCTCCCTGAAGGCTTAACTAGGAGCTAGCTACTCACACTGCAGTAACAATAGGTTTACTTCAGACATGCACAGCTACTCCTTAGAACTGGCATTGGATGGACTTTCTTCCTTCTTTGGAAAATTAGTGGCCAAGATACCAAGTTTACCAAGACTGCTGTCATTTCTCTGTTGTAGTTATTTACCCCAAAATGTGAATTTTATGTATCACTTTAAAAAATGACATGAAATTGATTTGTGACTTTAAATTCGCCCTGATTTGGGATATGAAATTTGATCTGGTTTTGCAGTCTGGGTTTATATGGTGTCTGGCTATCTTGGCAGACTGCACAGTAAGCTAGAAGCACCATCAGAAGCAGAAATCTGTGTCTGTGCTTGTTGTACTATTCAGGAAAAATACTCAGATTCTGAAGTTGTCTGTTGTTTGTCTCTCTCCTTTTTAAACAGAGAAATTAACAGTCTCTTTCCTCTGCCCTGCCCTCCCCAGCTTTTAATTAGCATAGCAAATAACCTTGAATTACATTGTTTGTAGAGGTCTTAATCTGAACTTTTTTTTTCACAGCTTTGCTCCTTTCCATAGAGCTTCCCTTTTACCATAGTTCAGTGTTATGCCTGACATGAAGTATAAAGCTGTCATGGGAACAAAAGGTTTGGAGGACTACTCAAGGACTGGTTTGCTTTTGAAGCAGGATTCCTGGTTAACTTTCATGCCAAGAGTTAGACGATGCCAGTAAGGAAACAATTGCTTTTGCTGATAATGGTTCCTTCAGATGCTTGTTTGGGAGTGTGCTTTCTGGAGGAGGATGCATGCTTTGATGGAGATTATGGCAGTGTGTTTCTGTCACTGTTTTTCTAAGGAAGACTGTCTAGAAAAATAAAACCTGTGGGATATAAGTACAGTATAAGAAATAAAAACTCCTCCTGTATTTCACATAGTTACATGATGCTGATTTTGCCGTTTTCATGCTGTTTGTGCTGTGGGTGAATCATTAATATGTTTTGTGTGTGTATACACACACGTGTAACATGCCCCAGGACACAGACACATGAGTCTGTTAACCCATGGCATTTCTATCTCTGTTTTGAAAGATTGCAGACACCTTGTGAATTCCCTGAAGGTGATTTGTCTATAGATAATGGGACTAAGTAAATCTCTGGATGAATTCAATGAACTCATGCATAAGTTCCTGCTTCTGAAGGGCAAATCTTGTGTTTCTCATGTTTCTGACAATGTCTGGTTTTGTATATATGTGTAAATTAATCTGGGATTATTAGTTAGATCTTTCCTTTCTGGTCAAGATTCATAAAGCATTATGTCTCTAAGTTCTTGGGAGCTCTGACAGCCAAATACTGAAGAATGAGTCAAACCAGCCATTAAATTATTGTTCATGCCATTCCAAACATAAGTGCTGTGTTGCAGTAGCTTTGTTTTTATACATTACGTATTTTGCCTGTGAAACAGACCAGATGATTTATATACCCTTTTCAGATATTCTGGGGGAGAAAACTGCTTCACCTTGCATTTCTTCAATTTTAATCTAAAATCTGATATCATTATATGACCTCTCTGTCCATGCACATAGAAGAGGACAAATCCAGTTGCTTCTTTGGCCTAAACAGATTTATGCTAAATTTCCCATCAAGATCACTGGTGGGTTACAGAGTTCTCATGTGCACACCCTTATCTTCTGTTCATCACATCTGACTGGACTGTTGCTCTGGAAACCGTTATAATGTCACAACTGACTTCATTATGATTAAATGAGGGGAAAAAAAATAGAACAAAAGAGCACATTCCTGTTTCAACATGCAACTTGGAAACTGAAACTGTCTCACGCACATTCTCTGTATTTCAGAGCATTTTTTGGTAACAGGACACAGATCTGTCCTGCAAATCAGGAATAAAATCTCTAGTTTGAAATTGCTGTTCTCTCAAACAAAATCTCTAACCAGCTGATGTAGTTATAAGCATAACTGTTCTAGACTCTATTAAAAGCTGTGCATGGATCTGTGAAAGGAACCAATTAATGTTTACACTTATCTTTGTTCCTCACAGGGACTTAATTAGTTGTCTTAAACCGTGAGAATTATTTGGTTTCTGTTTATATCTGGGATTATTTTCTATTTATTTCTAGTATTTGTATGATATTCTAGTTTCTGAAGCAGACCTGTATCTGAAATAGCAGAAGATAATAATTTACCAGGATGCTGCAATATTATTTGGTGCTGGCTCAGCACTATTACTGGTCTAAAGAAATTTCCCTGTCTTTAGAGCTTAAATATAATGTTTTTCTCAGTTCATACTTAATTTCTTGTCTGGCAAGTTTAAATCTCTAATGCTGTATGGTAAATAAAACACGAATAAGTAGAATACAGAGTTATAGTTTCCTAGACCTATCTGTGCCTTTTTTTTGCTTTTAACTCTATGGAAGCCACTTGCAGAATCTGAGCCAGTCTCTAGCTTTCTAAACAACAAAATCTTCTGTCCATACAGCTTGCATTAAAAAATGTACAATGGTGGGAGTCAGTGGTTCTTGCTTGGAGGTGAGGGGGAGAACACCTGGTGATCAAGTAGCTCTACAGGGGTGCCATCACTTCGTGACACGATGGTGCATGTGCAGCGTAGTCTGCATGTCTGATTAGCCCTGACCGTCCCACTGGTTTTCAGCTACAGGTCTGGCTTGCTCATTGGTTTCTGCAGTAACGCAGTGTGCTGCTAGTCGTGTTCTGGTGCTTTGCTGGGAATCTCCCCAGAACTGTTTCTGAGCTGTGGAAGCCTGTCCTCGTCCTGGGCAGTACAATAAAGGGATTGCTGGCTGAGGGATGTATGTCTATCTGCATTGTTACTGGGAGCACTCATCACTGCTACAGATTCTCGGTGCAGGTGAAATCTGCAGTAGGACTGCAAAAGTTTAAAAGGGTTTGGCAGTCACCTTTTCATTAAGACTTTTTAAAGATAATGGCAAAGCTGAATGATGTGTACAAGGAGAGCTGATTTCAGTTATGTTGCTTCCAGGAGCAGCTTGATAGGTGCCATCACAAATTAAGATAATGAATTTTAAATATGCTTAAGTCCCTCTTGGTTTTCTTGTCTGCTTGATTCATTCAGTTTCTTGATTGGTTTGTTACAGTAACAAACAAACTAACAAACTAACTGGTTTGTTACAGTAGTAGACCCGTGAGATAGTGTGACAGCAGTGGCAGAAGTAGAATGCAGCTGAGGTGGGGCTGCAAAGACACGAGTGTTTTTTGTTGGACTGTATTCATGTCAGTTGCAAAAATTTACATTTGTAGTCATAGATAAACTTCAAAGTCATTAGTATTTTCAAGTAAATTGACATTTTCGTCCCTAGCAGTGTCTTAACACCTTCCTTTTTTGACAAAGCAAAATGAGTAAGCCTATCCTGAGTAACACATGAAGTATCTTTTCCATTATCACTCAGGAAGTTCTGGTTGTTTCTGAAACCTTGCATACTACTGATCTGCTACCTGAGGAATGTGTCCACTCCCTCTATTGTATAAGTACACCCTGTAACCATTAGTGTGAATCTGTTGTTCAGTTAGTCTTTCTGAAAAAAAAACCAAACCAACAACAATTAACTGTATTAAAGCAGTATCTATTTCCTTGTACAAAACAATCATTTTCTCTGAATGCATGTTTTAATAGTCTATGTAGGCAGCTATAAATGAGCATCTTATCTATAAGATGTCTCTTTGCTTTTGTTGGTGAAATCCTGAGTTAATTTCTGAATCAAATTCCAATCACAGTACCAAGACAACTGCTCTGTGAAGAAGCTCTGAAGTAGGACTTTATTAGCAAGGAAGGCCTTGCTGATTAGTACATTCTTGGGTAAATCAAATACAGGTAACAGTCACACGCTAAGTGTACCTTTGTTCAGTCACAGATCCATCATAGTAGTGCTGTGAATTATCACCAGTTTTGTAAATGAGAACAGATGTGTAAATAGCTATTCAATTCACAAAATTCAGGCAGACTATTTTCATTGCATTCTGTTACTGAGCATATTTAAGCTGATATTTTTAGCAGATACAGATTGTACTGAGACACTGTAGTTGTGCGAGGCCAGGTTCTTTTCCAAATTGCTATTTATAGGCTGGCCTGGAATGCTCACATGATATTGTTTGTAATCTTGAGTATTTATATTGCCAGCGATGCTATGGCAAAGAGCTTCTCACTATTTCCATTATACAATTCTATTTCTAAGCTGTATACCTAGACCCTAACATAAAGCTTGGCTTGGAGATAGAGGCTCTGTCTCCTCTGTGAGTGGAATAAATACTGCTTTCCTACTCTTGAAAGTGCCCTGTAATTCTACCGACTTGTATGTTTCATTATCACGTTGCTACAACAAATGTTAAAACACGTGGAAGTTAAAACAGGATCCGAAAAGTATCCATGGAAAAATGGTCAAAGAATAGACAGAAAACTGGAACCGAAGTGTTGCAGCTTCTATGTGAGGTCATTCTAGTACAGTGGAGTCCAATCCAAAATGATTTGGAGCAAGATTAGGCCCTGTTGAAAATACAGGCCAAAATGAAGGTTGGCAGGATGTCAGCATTTTGTTTCGATGCTCTTTAGCTTGTGTTCTTTAGCACAGTGATTAAGAAAACAAAACACCTTCATTTGAGTGGAGTAGAAAAGGAAGAGTGGAAAATAATCGAGCTGGCAGGAAGAGAGTATCTTTCTTTTGTTGCTGGATGCTTAGTGGATTTTTTCTGTCTCTCTTCTCCCTGTTCTGTAACTTTTTTCTGTCCTTGTTTCTAAATTAATTTGAATTGCTTCATTCTGAGGATACTGATCTTTGGTTAAGTGAGCCAAGGCTTCACTCTGTCTTGTAATTCAGGACTGGATTTTACATCTTCTGTGTTTACTAACCTCCAGTTTTATTCTCGAGTACCATTGCACCACCTTAATTTACAACCCAGCAGGAGGTGAAGAAGCAGCTGTGTATACCAAAGGCTACTTCCTTGCATTTAAACCTGGGCTTTACAAGCAAGCAAACCTGGTCTTTCTTAAGATGAGTGTAAATTCTTACCAGTCAGCTTTTGGAATTTGATCACTTTCTGTTATTTTAAAAAAATGTCTTTATTGCAAAGTTAATGACAAAGAATAGAGACAGAGGAGTTGAATGTTTTTTGTAGAATCTCCTATCTTGTTTTTACAGAGCTCCAAAAGCAGCTTCAAAAGTTTACCCAATATTGAAAATAAAAATGTACATTTACTAATAATATTCTTTCTAAATTTTCAGCTACTCAAAAGATGTATTTCCCTAGTGGTTATAAGTCGACTCCTGCCCATGATACTCTCTGAGGGGTGTGTTGTTGCAAGATTGAACCTTTTTTTAAGAGGACAGCAGCAAATGTAATACTTGATAAAAGGCTTTACTTATAATTAGGTACAGGCTCTTGCATTTGCCTTTGTGAAGATTTCTCCTGACTACGGATATGCAGAGCAGTGTCTTGGTGCTCTGTTCTCATTTGTTCAGCATTACACCACTGTGACAGC
Source organism: Tricholaema leucomelas (assembly GCA_013400475.1). Classification (NCBI taxonomy): domain Eukaryota; kingdom Metazoa; phylum Chordata; class Aves; order Piciformes; family Lybiidae; genus Tricholaema lacrymosa; species Tricholaema leucomelas. The sequence goes on from WAAF01013955.1 coordinate 293,055, forward strand.
ACCACTTGTCAATGCACACAGAATTGTCACAGTTGGAAGGGACCTCAAGGATCATCTAATTCCAACTACCCTGCTGTGTGCAGGGTCACCTCACACTAGATCAGGTTGCCCAGAGCCCTGTCCAGCCTGGCCTTAAAGGATAACCAGGAGTGGAGCTTCTGCCACCTTCCTGGGCAGCCTGTTCAGTGTCTCACCACCCTTATGGTCAAGAACTTCTTCCTAACATCTAATCTAAATCTATCCTCCTCTAGTTTTGCTCCATTCCCCCTGGTCCTCTTGCTACCTGACATCCTAAAAAGTCTCTCTCTAGCTTTCTTGTAGACCCTTTTCAGATATTAGAAGGCCACAATAAGGTCTCTTCGGAGCCTTCTCTGCTCCAAGCTGAACAAGCCCAACTCTCTTAGCATGTCCTCATAGGAGAGGAGCTCTAGCCCTCTGATTATCCTTGTGACCCTTCTCTAGACACATTCCAGCACGTCCATATCTTTCTTGTAGTAGGGACTTGTGAAGTGGACGCAGTGCTCCAGGTGGAGTCTTATGAGAGCTGTGTAGAGAGGGAGAATCACTTGCCCTTGACCTGCTGGCCACAATTCGCTTGATGCAATCCAGGATCTGCTTGGTTTTCTGGGCTGCAGGTGTATACTGGTGGCCTGTATTGTGCTTCTCATCCACCAGCACCTGCAAGTCCTTTTCTTCAGGGCTGCTCTCAGATTTTTAACAGACTTTTGTGATTGCTCTTTGCATGTCTCTTCTGTTAACAAAGAGAAAGGTGGTCCTCTAAAGTAGCATGCCTGGGGACAAAAAGGTGGACAGGCTGAGAGAGTTGGGGCTTTTCAGCCTGGAGAAGAGAAGGCTTCCAGGAGACCTTATAGTGGCTTTCCAGTATCTGAAGGGAGCCTACAGGAAGGCTGGGGAGGGACTATTTACACGGTCTAGTAATGTTAGGATGAGGGGGAATGGGTTTAAGCTGGAAGAGGGGAGATTCCGACTGGATGTTAGGAGGAAGTTCTTTACAGTGAGGGTGGTAAGACACTGGAATGGGTTGCCCAGGGAGGTTGTGGATGCTTCTTCCCTGGAGGCGTTTAAAGCCAGGCTGGATGAGGCCTTGAGCAACCTGTTCTAGTGGGAGATGTCCCTGCCTGTGGCAGGGGGTTGGAGCTGGATGATCCTTGAGGTCACTTCCAACCTGAACCATTCTATGATTCTATGTGCGGGTCACAAGTCTACAGAGCTGTTACTGTGATGCCTTTGCATAGTGATTTCAGGTGAGGGGATGTTGACACATCTGTGACCTGTTACACTTTCACCTGCGTACCTAAGGACTTCCGCTCACAGGTGCTTACGTTGTTGCAACTAGATCCTGTGAGGTAGAAGTCAGTATAAGTGGATAGTACTTTTTTATTTCTATCTGTCACTGGATACCTGGGGAATTGATCACTGATTGCCATTTTCTTCTTGAAAGAAGAATGAATCTTTCTCTTCCGCTTGCCAAGGTTGAGGGATTTATTCATTATACTTCACAGATTCACAGCATCAGATTGGAATGGTCATCCTGTCCAACCCTCGCAGTCAGCAGGGACTCCTGAAACTAGATCAGGCTTGAAATTAAGAACTAAACAATTTTGTAATGGGGTTTGAGTGTGGGATCCCAATAACAAAAAAAAAAAAACCAGGATCTGTTATGACTTACTAGTGAACAAAGGAGGCCAATAAAAATTGTATGCTCAGTAAGAATAAGCCACTTGTCCAGCTAAAATCGTCTTCCACACCCATGTACATCTGATGTGGAGCCCTGAGGAGGTCTCTGCTTGGTCTGTTTTTATATCTGTAAATGAACTGAAGAAGAGGTGAATACTGGTAAGAGAAAACATAATAGCAGCACTGTGCTGTTGCTGCTATTGTTAGTGTGGCAGCCACCGAAAGTTGTGGGAGGACTTTCACACAGGTTGTGGCTGGCTGATAAAAAGGTGTGTGAAACTTGCTGTGAAACACAAAGCTCTTCAGAGCTTGTGTACCCGGAGGTGCTTTCTAGACTCCCTGTTCTTGAGAGAATCGTCTTGAAATTATGCTTGTTCAAGGGTTACATCAGCTTAGTGCTCAGCAAATTGAGGAAGGACAGCAAGTGACTGTTAATCAGAGAATTGCAGAATGTTAGAGGTTGGAGACCTCCAGAGATAGAGTCCAGCCTCCCTGCGAAGGCAGGATCCCCTGGGGTAGTCTGCATAAGAATGTATCCAGGCCGGTTTTGAAAGTCTCCAGAGGAGACTCCACAGCCCTGTTCCAGGGCTCTGTCACCCTCAGTGTAAAGAAGTTTCTCCTCACATTGACATGAAACCTTCTATGTGCAAGTTTCTATCCATTGTTCTTTGTCTTATTACTGTGCACCACCAAAAAGAGATTGCCCCCCTCCACTTGACACCCACCCCTCAGAAATTTAGACATTGATCAGATGTCCTCTCAGTCTTCAGACTAAACAACCCTAGGTCTCTCATTCTCTCTTTGTAGAGGAGATGCTCAAGTCTCCTAATCATCCTCGTGGCTCTCTGCTGGACTCTCTAGCAGATCCCTGTCTCTCTTGAATTGGGAAGCCCAAAACTGGACACAGTACTCCAGGTGTGGTCTCAGTAGAGCAGAGTAGAGGGGGAGGAGAACCTCCCTAGACCTGTTGGACATACATCTTGATGCACCCCAGGATACCATTGGCCCCCTTGGCCACAAGGGCACATTTCTGTCCTGTGGGAGACTTTACCAAAACTCCAATGTATTTCTCCATGGAGCTGCTATCTAACAGGGCAACCCCCCAACCTGTACTGGTGCCTGCTGTTACTCCAGGTGCAGGACTCTGCTCTTGTCCTTATTGAACGTCTTGAGGTTTGCCTTCACCAGCTCTCCAGCCTGTCCAGATCCTGTTGGGTGGCAGCACAACCTGACAGGCTGTCAGCCACCATGCCCCCACCCCAGTTTTGTATCGCCAGTGGCTTGCTGAGGGTACACTCAGTGCTGTCATCCAGGTCATTGATGAAGATACTGAACAAAACTAGACCCAGTACTGATCCCTGGGGAACACCACTGGCTACAGGCCTCCAAGTTGACTCTGTGCCACTGATGACAACCCTCTGAACTCTGCAAGCCAGTTTTCAATCCACTTCACAGACCAGTCATCTGTGCCACATTTCCTGAGCTTTTATACAAGGATGTTATAGGACATAGTATCAAAAGCTTTGCTGAAGTCAAGGTACATGACACCCACAGCTCTTCCTTTGTCTACCCATTTAGTCATGGTTTCATGGAAGGCTATCAGATTAGTCAGGCGGGATCTCCCCTTGGTACATCCGTATTGGATATTCCTGATGGCCTTCAGAATAAGCTGCTCCATCATCTTTCCAGGGATGACCTGCTGAGGGAAGCGTGTTGGGAAAGAGATGGGAATGACAGAATGTGTCTCCACACAGCTGCAAGGTGATCTTGACTGATGAATTTTTATTCTGGCCCTCCTGTCTCGAAAAGGTGTGCTGAACTAGGAAGAAGTAGAGAATGGTAGTAAGGGTGGTGAACTTACAGACCACTTTTACATGAGGAACCAATAAAGTGAGAAGTCTAGATAACAGCTAGAAGGTAACAGCTGGGAAGGGGGAAAGAGGTGTGGTTAGAGACCTGTACATATGTGAACAGCAGGAATAATGGTTTGCTGCCTGTTATAGGAACTGTGTGACTTTACCTTAAATTATCAGCAGGTGGGTTCAGAACAATATAAAGACATACCCATAATTAAACTGTGGACTTTGTCACAAGATGGTGTTGCTTTTATAAGTCCACGTGATTTAAAAAATGGTAAAATAGTATGAGGGAAATACCATCAAGGATTATTAAACTCAAACATACCAGTGAGTTCTCTGAGGTTTCTGATTGCCCCTGACTAGCGAGCAAGCCTGTGTTCTGCAGCTGCACTAGATTGCTGCTGAGCATTCTGCTGTGTTAGGTGGCTTGTTTGAAGGGTCTTAGCAGTGTCAGAGGCAGGATCTGCCCCTTCCATGATTATGCCAGTGGCCCAGCAGTCAGTACAGCTTAATTTCTTTCTCCTTGGGTTCCTGTTCCAATTGCACATTGTTTACTGTGCACATTCCCTGCATGGGTACAGCTGGTTTCTGATTCTGTAAACCAAGTCACTGAAGGCATTTTTAAAGTAAAGAATAGCTAAGCAAACTAACGATCCCCTTGGCACTCTGACGTCCCTTCACACACATTTATCTGGCAGAGACATATCCGAATGTGAGAGATTGGGGTGTGGAGCTGGGAACAGGAAGCAGGAGAGAAGCAGAAGCTTCTAAAACTACCTTTGTCTTTTGAACACTGACAGTGAAATGGTTTTTGGACAACCGCCGCCAATGTCTATTAGTCTGAAGCTTACTCGTTCTGCCTCAGCTCTGAAATAGAGTGTACACAGTTGAAACGCTACCTTTTTTTCCTCATCCAGTGCAGAGATAAGAGTATTTCATCTTCAACCCAGTGTAAGTTACAGAACTTTGCTCTCAAAAGTTTTTTCTTTCTTTGTTTCTGAGATGTTTTTGGAAAGAATCTGATAGCTGAAATAGTTCTTCAGCTTTCAAAAATGAAGCAGTTTCTATTGTTCTTCCCTCCACTCTTCATTCTAATCTCTGATGCAAACTGAAATTAGTCATAATTTATCCCTTTGCAATCTACTAAAGACCTGAGCCTGCAGAGCACTGTAGCAAAGACTAGAGAGAGTTATGCTTTTGTTCCAGTTAAAGCACAACAACTTTCTAGGAAAATAAGTTTGGTGGGTTTTTTTTTCTTGTGTGTTTGTTTGTTGAGGGTTTTTTTTATATGAACAAACATATTTTCCAAAATGCTTAAAAGCAAATGTTGCTTCATAAGCAGTGCATTGTGAACACAATGTGGAGCTATGCCATTTCAAAAGACATGTGGTAGAGACTCTTGGACTTTCTCTCTGTTTTGGAAATGCACTATGTTTAGAAATACAAATTCAAGTTGGTTTGAAGTTAAAATAACTACAGGACTGTGGGACCTGCATAAAAACATACTTAGAGCTAGGGGGAGAGTAACACAGGAGAGCATTTGCAGCAAGCTGAGTTGCAGTGAAGTGGTAAATGCAGTGCTGATGCAAGAACAAATAGAGACTAAATTTCTTCAATATAAAAAGTTGGGAAAGCTTTCTGGACATCATGACAAGGAAGAACCTTTCATGAAGGAGAATAATGTATCAGACTGAATTGTTCAGATTCCTTCTCAGAGGACTTCATGGCCTTGTTGCCTGTGAAAGGTGTAGACTACATGAACTGGAGATCCTTGCTTTACGTTTTACTGCTTTTTTCAGCCTATCAATGTATATTGGCAGATGTAATCTCACTTTTTTAGTTGTGAGAATAGACATAACTATTCTTTTTTGTTCTCATCTTTTCAGGAAGTATTGAAAATGCATTTCACTTCTTAGGTATTTATTTGATCACATTAATGACTTGTGCACCGTAATACTGTGATATCTTTCTGGAGTTTCTTTAATGCCATCAGTGTCTGAGATGATTTCTGTTTCTCTCATGCTATCTTGTAATGTTTACTAAAACTACATTCTTCTTGTTCTGATGTGGTGATGCCTTTACTCTTCAAAATTAATGTCCAAAGAAGGGCAGTGAAGCTGATGAAGGGTCTAAAACACAAGTCTTTTGAGGAGTAGCTGAGTTAACTGTGACTGTTTAGCCTGGAGAAAAGCAGGCTGTAGAAAGACCACCTTGCTCTCTAAAGCCACCTGAAAGGAGGTTGTAGCAAGGTAGAGGTTGTTCTCTTCTCCCAGGTCACATGATGAGGGGAAATGGTCTCTAGTTGCTCCTGAGGTTTAGACTGGATGTTAGGAAAAAGTTGTTTACTGGAAGAATAATATGCTACAATTGTTTGCATTTAGCTGTGGATTCATTATCCACTGAGACACTTCAAAGCTGTATCTACCTAACTTTATAGATGAAAATTTTAAAGTAAAGACAGCACTAAACCAACTTCATCTGTTTTAACCATGATATTACTTGCATATGCCAACCTTTTTTATTTTAATTTGTGCTTTAGCCCTTCTGGATAAGAAAACGAGTTTTCATTTGTGCTGTACACAACCATCATTTTCTTAGTAATGACTCTGGCCATCTGCTTAGAACTGAAGAAAATGGAGATTAAATTAAACCCCCTTTATCTGCTAGAGCAAATGAAAAATTGCTACCGTGATGTTGAAGTAGTACTGTCCAAGGTCATTCATTGAAGATCAATAGGTCAAACCTAGATGCTAGTCCTTGCCTGATAACCTCACTTGATGAGCTTACCAGATGTCTTCTTGGAAACAAATTTCACCAGGCGTGAAGCTGCACTGAAGGTTGCTGGGCTACTACAAATCTTGTATTTCATGTTGAACATTTATTTCTGTGAAGCTGGTGCATATGGATTAGTGTGTGGAGCACATCATACAAGGATTTGTAGGGTTTTTTTTCTTTGACTTACTACAATCTGGGATGATAGTAATGGTTACAAATTACTGAATCGCCAACCTTGCAGATTGTCTCATACTAGTGTTCATGCTAGTCTATGCCACACCAGTAGCTCAAAAAAAATAAAAAGGCTTTTTGCACAGAAGGCAGAGATGTCTGGAGATCGTTTGAAATAGATCATCTGTAGGGCTCCCTTCTTACTCCTGCCATTCTGTAATCTAATCAAATCTTCCTGCTCAAACTGGGCCACCTAGAGTCAGCTGCTCTGGACCATGTCCAGGCTTCTGAGTATCTCCAAGGAGGGAGAGTCCACAACTTCCCTGGACGTTCTGTGACAGTGTTTGATCACCCTCACAGTGAAAAAGTGCTTTCTGATGTTTATAAGGAACCTCCTCTATTTCAGTTTTTGCTCATTTCTTCATGTTGCTGGGTACCACTGGAAGGTGCCTGACTGTCATCTTTGCACCCTTTCTTCAGGTATTCAGTACAAATTGATGAGATCCCCCTTGTGCCTTTTCCAGGCTGAACAGTGCCAATTCTCAACCTCTCCTGGTTCTATTATTCTCCGTCATACAAACTCAGACTTCCTTAAGAACGTGAATTCAACCATTTAACTAGGTCTAGAAAAAATGCTGAATACTGAACTCAAATATCATTTGGGTTATTTAACCTGTGCTCTGTTACTGTCTTCTGTTCCAGTTCTAAGATGATCCGTAGATACTTTAGTCCTGCAAAGGTGCTAGGCCCTTATTGCTGCTGCAGTCCTAAAGATTTCCTATTTTCTTGCACATAAGCAGTGTGTACTTTATTTTTCAGTCCAGGAAATTTTAGAGATCTTGTTTATTTTTCCACATTGCTAGCTGTAGTGATTGCATGGAGTGTTTGTCACTCATCTTACTTGTGTCTTAGCATGTGGCACGTGGTGAGGAGATAGTTGTTGCTACCATCAAGTGCATATTTATGTCTACTAGAAAGCAAATGCCTCTTGCCTGTAAACTTTGCTGTAAAAGAAGGAAATTCTTGTGACTAATGTAATATTTATACAAATTTTCTCAAATTCACAGCTCTCATGGGAAGGAGCCTGTTAAATTTTGTCATTCTGTTGTGTAGGTTGTGTTCTGTGGCAAGGTATAGAGCCCTTATGTCCCTGTTGTCTACCAGAAAGGCATCTAAACCTCTGTTTGAAGCCCTCAGGTGGAAAATCCACCTGATAAATTCCTTTTAATATTCATGTCATTAAAAACACATGCTAGGATGAAATGCAGATAGCAAGCTGTGACTTGTGCTGAGTCTTGGGTAACTTTTTCATATGACAGTTATGTGTAAAGAATGCTAACATCCCTTTGCAGAGCTGTGTGAAAGGCAGAATTGCCAAGCCCAATTAGTGTCTCTCTTGAAACCTTATTAGTAACATAAAGTAGACAAAATTCGAATTATTATTTTCCCTGTTGTGGTAAAGGAGTGTGACAGGGAGACTTGGGGATTCAGATCTGTTGTCCAGCTAGAACACATCTTCACAAAGTTGTCACCTATCTTACTGTCCTGATTTAAAAAGGAAGAACACACTTACCTCTAAGCAGAGATGAGCGTTTCTTTTCTGTCCGTTTCCACCCCCCCTTTCTTCTTTTCTGTTTGCTGATCAAAGTAAGACACTGCAGCAAAGGTTCAACTCAGTTAACACCTATGGTTTGTTTCTTCATAGCGCATAATGTTTCCACTGACTAGAGATTCTGTTCTTTACAAGGAAGCTGCTAATTGTCATCTGTGTCATCTGAAGCAAATTGTACTACTGCATTTTTGAACAGGAAAACTAGCATTTAATAAATTCAACTTTATGTTGTTTATCAAATTTACTTTGAGTGCTGTCAGAGGGAGTCTATCTTGCAGTAAATAACATATATATAGTGGTAAAACAACAAGGTATTTTTCAAATAGCTCTGAGCACTGCCTGAGCAATGGGCATATCTTCACTGTAGCCTACTGTTTAGATGGTTCTTACAGGCAACATTTCTGAAGGAACTTCTAAGGAGCAGTAACTTTGAAAGGGAATATTTTCCATTGCCATTAGAGACTTAAGACGCAGTTAATAGCTGGGAGTAGCTAACCCAAGGGAATGGTTGGTTTGGTGTGAGTTTATGCACAGAGTTGAAATGCCAGTTAGTGCTTGGGGTGGTTTTCTCCTTGAAAGCAGTAGTAGTAAATATAACAGGATAATGGATGCCTAATAAATGCCACAGTAATTGTGTTAATAATTCTAGAATGTGTTTCCATGTACTTTCTAGAACTATAGGATATTTGCCCTGACATCAGTTTTGTTGTATTCAGGATAAGAATAATTTATTTAAAACTAAATTAAAAGTTAACAGGTCTTGTGTTCAGAGTGGATTCTTTCTCCCTCCACTCCTTTTCCTCATCTTGATTAATTTGTAAAAAAATGATTAATAAAAATCTCCTTCTGTAGGTTGTTTTGTAGCCAGTTTTATTGAAAAGGAGGGAAAAAACCAGATTTGAAAAGTTCACAACTAGTTCACAGTAGTTGCAGTACTACATTAGTAGGACCAATTAGATGTACTTGCATTGCTTTGCCTCTGACAAGGCTAATGGGATGTTAGTAAGAACAAGCTTAATGTACTTGTGATTGTGCTTATGCTGTACCTCTATTAGGTGTAGCAGGTTTTCATTACAGTAACTAAATCTTGGTTAAGTTTTTAATGAGTCTGATGAAAGACTTGGGGAAAACAGGTTATTTAACATGGTAGTTCTGGATGGATGCTCAGCTAGCAGGGTTGAGCTAGAGCTATTTGATTGCTGAGCAGAATTCCAATTCTAGTTTTTGCCTTTTTAATAAAACTAAGAAAAGTAACTGAAATGCAATTTGTTTTATTTTAAACACACACCACCACCACCATCCCCATGTGGAAGGGTAGAAAGAATTTTATGTGGTATTTTTAGTGATATTTTTAGCAAAATGATAGGGTAATCTTCCCGTTAATGAGTGGTGACTGTTCTGAGCCAATCACTGTTTGCAAAGTGGCGTGCTATTGCATGTAGGACAGGTTTCAGCCCTTTCTTGGGCCATCAGAAGTTGTTTTTACATGAACACTAAGGCTTCTATGAAAAGGTTAGAACCACTTGAACTTCACATCAGCCAATAGCTGGCATTGGAATAATAATGCTTCAGGCAATAAAAATAGTCACAACTTGGGAATGAAGGTAGGCTGGGGACTAGTGGTATTCTGGGGCAGTTGTCACTTTGTCATCTTGTAAATGTCAGAAGATAACGCCTTTTGTTTATTTTAATGAACTTGTATTGGTTTTGGTAGTTCCATCACTGCTGTAGTCAATTAACTTCATTCACTTCTTGGAGTGAAACTTTGTTATGGTGGAATAATCAGGCATTTTCTAGGGTGTTTTTTGAGCTATGGAAATCACTCTGCTACTGTGATGTCCACTTTGTTTAACTTGCACTGCAATATTTGTCATTCTGACCTCAGTGTCTGACTTTTCCCTCTTTGCATGTGGTAGGGTAGCACAACTCTCAATGCAGTGTTCCCATAAAGTGTGGGAAAGCAGTGTATTTTACAGTATGCATCTATATCTGGTGGTGTGTTGATTACAGTCAACTACTGTCTTATGCAGTCACTTGCTCAAATTGCTTTACTTGTTGATTTTTTTCTTGTGTGTTTGTGTGTTCTTCAGAGCATTGTTTTGTCTATAGAACAGACTTTTGCTGGTATTAAACAGATATAGGGCATGTACTGCCCACCTTATGTAAGAATATAGTAATACTAATTATCTGTGTTTGTGCACTCATACAGTATGCAAAGCAACTCTTCCAGGAATCAGGGTATTGAATTGTGATACTAGCTTCATTAGTCAGCTCTACAGGAGGTGCCAAGCAGAAAGGTGGGATGCATTTCCCTTGAAGAATATTGCCTCTGCCAGATCCTGTGGTGCTTTGAGGGGAACAGTCAAATGAATGTTCTTTCTCTGTGTACTTAGAGAAAATGACGTGCTGCCAGTAGTTTGCAGTACACAATCATTGAAAACCGTTTCTGTGGCAGACTGTGATGTTTTTCTTAGCTAGGTACCTTTGTTAAGTAGTGCAGTGTCTATTAATAATGTATAGATGCTTGGTATAAAGCCTGCAATACCAGCCTGAAGTGATAAACCATGAGACAATGAAAGGTCCTAGAGGAGTGTGATCTTACTATGAAAGATAAGAGAAACATCATCCCTTTGCCTCTACATAATTTACATTGTTTGCAATTAGGAGTGTTTGCTCTCTCTGCTACGGCTACTTTAGAAACCTGATAAACGTGGACAAAGAATGCACCTGCTTTGATCCGGTAAAGGCAGTTTACGAGGGTCCTGCCACTGTTTTGCTCCCATGCACTCTTCCTCTAAGTGAAGCAGACAGATGTTGCTGGTGATACCCTCATCTTGATTGCCAAAAAAATTAAAAATACTTAAAAACACTGAAAGATACCTTCTATTTGTTTTGAACAGCTGGGCTTTAGATTGCAGAGATGCTGGAGCAGTGGAATGTAAAAATACTATTTTAATGTATTAGGATGATGTTTTCAATTTGCTCATCTTTCTGCTTACAGAGGAAAGAAGGAAAAGCTCTGTTTTTCAAGTCATCATAGAGAAGTCTGAAGATTTCTCACTCTTTTCTAACATACTGGTAGTTGCTTGTACTAATACTTTTGACCAGTGTTCCTATGGAACACACCATTGATTGTGTAGCCTCTACATGTAAACACTTAATCATATATTTGGGAAGACAGTGAGTACCCTTAATTTAGTGATTTACTGTGGTTGCACGTGTGGTGAGAGCAAAAAGGTATTTCAGACTCAAGTGTCTTAGACAATGATCTCTGGTGTAGTCAGCATGGAAGAACAAGCAGCAGAGCCCTGTGGTTTGTGCTTGTCTGCTGCAGATACTGTGTGTGGTTACTTAACATACCTGGTTATGATTGTTTTGTTTTCATTAATTGATTGTGAGAAAGGAAGATGATCCACCCACTACTTTCCAAAACGTGAAATAATTACAGTACAATTGTGACCTACTTGGCCTCTTAGCAGAGATGAAGTGGGATGTGTGGATGTAGTTTTGAAGAATCCTAAGACCTGTTTTTCACAGGTGCTTTGTTCCTCTGCTTCAATGTGGAGTACCTGGTTTCACACCCAGTTCTTGTTTTTAAACATACCTTGTCTCTACTGAAGGTGACTTTTTTTGAGAGGGCATGGGTTGGATGATGAAACCCCATTATATGGAATGAGAAGTGAAAAATGCTTTCAAGTCCTTTTGATTTGTAAAATGGTTTTCCATCTGGTCAAGTGACATTTGGTTGGGAATGCTGAAACATTCACTAAGGGTCACAAAACATATGTGGTTCTGAAAATGTTTGAGCCTTTGAGATGACATGTACTTCTGGGCACTGGTGGTGCATACATGTTTTCTGTTGCATCCTGTTGCTTGAAATTAGTATTCTAGTCAGAACGTGTAATGACAACTGTGAGCAACTTTTTGCATGACAAAGAGGGACTCCAGCCAGTTTTGGGGAGGCGGTTGTGAAAAGGAAAAAAACCAAAACCACCCTGTGCTGTTGTGGTTAAATGGTAGAAAAAAAAATATGGATGCAGTCAGGAAGAATTCCATTCATGTGCTACCATAGAGCATGAGAACTGGTATGTTGTGAAACTGTAAGTAAATATGAGAAGCATTTAGCAAGAGACAACAGAGTTGAATGTGAGAAAGTATGCATTAGCACAAGGCTTTCTAGAAATTAGTTTTCTCTGAATAAAAGTGAGGTAGCTACACATTGCAGTTGTGATTGCCAGCAGGAGAGGAGAGACTTAGTGCTGTTGAGAGAGATGAAGCCTGAATTGGTATCCTCTGCAGGTGTAGTGCTCAATAAAGTTATAAAGTCCTTCTAGTGACATTTCACTAAAGTCATGGTGGCTTAAGGACAAAGGCAGAAGGAAGTTCAGAGGCACAGTGGTTTTTGTGATCACTGAAGTTTATACCTTTCCTCTGACCTATGAGAATATTTTTCAGGCTTTTGGTTTTATTTCCTTTGGTTTTGAGTTCTAGGCATGTGAGAAAAGTCAATTTTCCTCCTGGATGTGCAGATAATGCCCTTCCTCGTGTTAACCCAAAATCTGCTGTTATGCAGATGTATTATGAGGTTCAGCAGCTGAGCTGTCCAACCAGAGGGGATTGTCTTTAAAGAGGTATACCTGCTTGTTGTCATTAATATCGTGCATGATTAGACATGGAATTAAAAAATCTGGGAAATAAAAACTCTAATTGTTATTTCTCTGTGATCTGTTGTCCATACCTACCTACTCACCCAGACAACCCCAGCCATGACACTGAATCCCATTTGTGTGGTCAGTGTTTGGTAAAAATCGAGACAAATCCAATTATTTATGAAGCTGAAAGCTGCTGGTTTCTGGGAAAGGAAAGAAACCATAAAACACATATGTAAAAAACCCCTAACAGAAACAGTCCACAAACCAAAGCCAAAAACTTATGTGCAAAATCGATTGAGGCTAATTCAGGTATTACAGAACATCTTTAAGCTGCTATAGGTGTGATTTCTGGTAAACTATAAACAGTTCTTTAGTTACTAGTCTGAGTGTTTTGATTGAAGAAAGTGTTTGGAGTGTCTCCATCTGAATCATTATAAGGGTAATGGTTGCAGTGAGTAGGTAAGCTGCAAGTTCCAAATATGCTTAAAAAAAATATATCTCCCTTGTGACCTGATATATCTGACTTGGTAATCCAGAGGCCTTTGATCATATTGCCGCTAGTAATGCGAGCAGGTGCTAGTTTAGTCTTAACAGCCAAAGAGTTTGGAGCAGCAGGATGGAAGATAAGGTAGAAAGCTGCAGCAACTTTTGCTTTGAAATCCAGGATCAGTGATGAACATCCTGCTGCCAACTGGGAAGGTCTGATGTCCACCAGTGGTTAACAAAGTCACTGTTAAACTTTTCCTCTTAATTTTCCCATTTCAAGAAACTTCATAAAAGGTGGTGGTTTACATTGCTTACATAATTATCTTAAGAAATGTGTCAAACCGTTTGTTTAACTCGACTGACATTCTGTACCTTCTTCAGTTGGGGCTTATGAGGATGATCTCAGAAAAAACACTAACCAATTGATTAAGTTTCTGTTGATTTCTACTTACATTAAACTGTTTAGGACTTCTGCTGAACCCATACAGCAGTCTATCAGGAATTCCTTAGGAAGCTATTTTTCAATATATAGGTGTGTTTGTAAGCTTTCAAAAAAACCCCAACTTTATAAGAACTTCTCTTCTAAGTAGGAACTGGAAATTTAGAGCTGGGGCTCTGCCTAGACAAGCTGATAATGCTAGACTTTCATCACAGAATATTAGGGGTTGGAAGGGACCCAAGGAGATCCAGTCCAACCCCCTAGCCAGGGCAGGACCACACAATCTAGCACAGATCACAGAGGAGCGCATCCAGACAGGCCTTGAAAGTCTCCTGAGAAAGAGACTCCACAACCTCCCTGGGAAGCTTGTTCCAGTGCTCTGTGACCCTTATAGTAAAAAAGTTTCCCCATGTGTTGAGATGGAACCTCTTACGCTGCAACTTACACCCATTGCTCCTTGTCCTATCACAGGGAACAAGTGAGCAGAGCCTGTCCCCCCCTCTCCTGACCAACCCTCAGATGTTTATAAACATTTATTAAATCCCTTCTCAGTCTTCTCATCTCCAGACTAAAAAGTCCCAGGTCCCTCAGCCCCTCCTCTTAAGCCATGCCCTTCAGTCCCCTAATCATCTTTGTAGCTCTCTGCTGGACCTTCTCCATCAGATCCCTGTTCCTCTTCAACTGGGGAGCCCAAAACTGAAGGCAGTGTTCAAGATGAGGTCTCACCAGGGCAGAGTAGAGGGGAAGGAGAACCTCCCTTGATCTGCTGGACACGCTCTTCTTAATATACCGAATTTCACCTGATTGAGGTGAAAAATACATTTAGCTACACATTGAGTATTTTTCACTTAGTGTACGTGTGCACTCTGCACAAGTTCTGAGCTACCTGGACACAAGTTAGCTACAAATTGTGGCTGTGTAGCTGCCATTAATGAAGGGGTAAAACTGGCATGAGTAGTTTGGCTCAGAGGCAAATATGTTTACATCATACTACTACTGTATACCAACCATGTAACTTCTGGTTTAGGTAGACAAGTCATCTAAGGTACCATCTAAGAGTAAGCAGAAAAGATTGTGTAAGATATATTTGGGGATTTGCATCTCTTCAACTTTTTGCTGAGCAGTTATATTGTGGGTTACTAAGAAAATTGCTCTGAGTGTTGGGATTTTCCCTTCTGATTTGGTGGAGTTTGTGTGTAGTCTGGTGGATGAAAGTATGGCTTAGTCTGATGTGTTTCTGCACTGAGACTGTGGCCTCTTTATATCTTTGAATTTTGTGTACTGTGTCTGTTGCTGGGTAGATAGAGAACTTTCATCCCCATCTTTATCTTACAAATCTTACTACCTTCTCTGATCTTTTATCTGTAGACCTTCTTGGTTCTGTCTTTGCTCTTCATCCAGATTTGTGTGCTTTGTTTTCCTTGTAGTGAAGAGTGAGGAGAAGTTTAAGTGTATTACTTCAGTCTTACTTCAGTACATAATTTAAACATCTGCCTGATGTTATAGTTTTCATGAATGTCCTAAGTGAGTCTAACTTTGAAACATAATTTCACTTTCTTTGGACTGGGTTTGCAAGGGGTTAGTGAGCTTAGGGCTGTATAGTGAGATGGGGTAGCAATTTCTCTTGAAATCAATACCACTAAAAAACCTCAAACATAATTAATTTACTGTGTGGCCATATGGCTGCCAGCATAAGCATAAAAACATTTAAGGACAAGCTAAAGTATTCTGAGCTACTGTCTTTAGGGGGTTGCCATCTCTGTCTTATTTCTGAGAGAATTCGTTGGTGTGTGTTTTTGTGTTGGCTGCTTATAGATTCTGTGTAGGCTTTCTGTGGATAGGGAAAACACAGGTTTGTTTTTCTTCACAGTTCTCTACAAGTAACATATGTTTGATTCTTACCTTGATGTGTAGCACTGCTGAAGTCACCCAGGCACCTTGGTATGCCAGTATGCAGACTGTTTGCTGTAAAAATGGGCTGCCTTTTGACTTCCATGGCAAAACAAATAGCTTGTCTTCCTTCTGGAACTCAGTGCTGTTGGATTTTTATACCTATAAGCAAGCTGTAATTTGATTTTCTTTTGGTTTTTTGTTTGTTTTTTTTTAGTAATGTGAGGCTATATTAGTAATTAAGTAATTGCTGGTTAAAAATCTGGTGTATCATATACAAGTCTTCTGATTATTCTTAAATATATTGTGGATTACAAAAAGTTCAGATTGCAATAATGATGTGTAACTGACTTGGTTTCTTTTCTTTTTCTTTGCTGCCTTCCCTTTATGTGAATGCGGTGTCTGTCCTCATCATTGCTGATGTTTTTATTGCCAATCATCTAGAAAACCACCAAAGGTGAGTATTTATTTTGTCTTTTTCATCTGCTTGCAAATTTTGGGCAATGCAGAAGTACTGAGCATGTTGCCATAGTATATGAGCAATACAGCTTTGATAAAGGAGAATACATGAAAAACAGAACTATTCCTCATACTTTTAATCCCCTAGTTTTGAGCCATGTGCAGCCCAGGGCAAAAGGGCTGAAAAGGTATTTTACCCCTTCCCAAAGGGGTAAAATAAAAGCACTCCACACTGGATTGGAGGTTTAAATGGAAATTCTATTTACAAATACATACAAAAGGTATTCAGTTAAAAGGAATGCATACACAAATTAGGCTCCATTCTTCTTCTGGGTTTACCAGACCAAAAACCTTCCAGAGCCTACCAAAAACCTCCACCCTACTCAGCCTGAGCAGGCCAAACTGCCCCCCACTATACCCAAGCCTACTGCAGGCTTCAGGTCCAGTGGCATAGCTGGAAATTTACAGCCAGCCAAAAAGCCTTTCCCCTGCAAACCATAAAGTTAACAGTGTGCCTGTCCTGAGACAGAGAGTGAGAATTGGCTGTACACTCCCTTAAATAGAGAAATACAGGAAAATGGAATAGAATAACAGATTACAGTATCTTGGGACAAACTGCCCACCCCCTTTGGGACTCTCTAGCCTCTGGAGAACTTTTCTTCATGGTTATACCGATTGACTCTTAACTGTTGTAGGTTAAGGGAAATTAAATAGTTCATAATTCCAGAACAACTGATTTTAATCCAACTGACTTGCAGACAAGGCACAGGACTTGTTAAAGCTGTGTCTAGGACAAGCCATGATTTTAATGCGTTTGTAAAAACATTTGAAGGAGTAAATACGTGTGTAAAACCTTTGCTGCACTTAATTCTGCTTAAAAGCGAAAATTCTGTTTACAAAAGGAGCCAAAATACATCTAGTAAGAAACAAACTGGTTTTGTTTGCAATTGAGGGTGTTCAGGAATTAATTATTTGTATAAAAACACTTTTGAATTCACTTGAAAAGATTCTCTCTGTTGTTAGTTATGTGAGGAAGGGAAAATGAGTGTTAGACACCTATTGAGATAGAGTAAGACTCTTACTGCGATGGCAAATAGAATATTGGTGCAAGGCTGGTAGTTGATACAGTCCTTTTACCTTATTGCTGCTATGTCAGCACATGCAGAACTGTGTTGTTATTTTGCTTCAGCAATTTGATTTGATCTTGTATCTGTTGGATGCTACTTTTTACAGTAAGTTGTAGTTAGCTCTGGATGAAGTTTCATTTTATGTTCTTCGATTTGTAGATCTTCAAGAAAGAGTGTATGTAAGTCTGTGACTTCTGCAGGTGTAGCAGAGTACTCTGCAGGGAATGGAAACTGGGATGGATATTGATCTATGTATCTTTCTTACGTGACTATGTACTACTTTATTCAGACAGCAGTTTTATATATGTGTGTTTGTACATATAAAAAAAATAAATCTCTCTTGTCCTGTTTTTAAGTGTCAGAAGAAAACATCTCAGTAAGGGATGTGTAAGGAAGAATGGAACAAACTTTGTTTTCACATGAACTGATATAATCTTAGTTGGAAAAAAAATGCACAAAACCCAACAAGCAAGAACCAGCCAACTAACACCAAACCAGCAATAACCACAAAACAACAAAATAGTCCAAATGAAACAACAAAAATATGTAATTCAAGGTCACAGTGGGTAAAAATGAATCACACAATTTTAGAATGGTGTGGTGTGCTGATTTGTACCCAAACACCTCCGTACACCCTTACTTCAAATTACTGAATTTCTTAAAATGATAGACCTGGCTTTTAGGCTCTCCGTTTAGATGCTCAGTAAATGCTTTTAAAAAGCATTTAATGAAGTTTTTCTGTCAGTCCCAGTTATTATACCTAATACAAGTGTTGGATCATTGTTAAAAATTACTGAAGAGCAAAGCGTCCTTCTTTGTGGTGTAATTTCACAAAATGTTTTTGCAGAAGCCTTCATTTTCTGCAGTACATCATTCATGTTTGATCATAGGCAGAAGATTTTTTTCCTGACATTCTTAATTGATTAAATGCATGATTAAATGCTTAATTATGCCATTTATTTGATAAAAACTTAACAGCTCCACCCCTGTTCATATGTACCACATGCTTGTTAGCTATAGTTACATGGTCATTCCCATCCTTACACTGTGATGCCAAAACTGAAGGTGTTGTGTGAAATACTTCATCAGTTTGAGCGTGAAGAAGGTTCTTGCTATCAATGGAAATCAGCTTTGTGAGTTTGTAAAGCTGTGATATGAGGTATGGAAGGGTCTTGATGTACACAAGTATCAGAGTACTGCATGTAGTTGATCTTAAGAGTTGGATTATTTTTTTAAATGTGAGATTTCATAAATATTAGAAGTTTCTTTATTTTTATGTCAGTGAACTAGTTTATCATCAGCCATGGATGAATTATGGTCCCAGTTCAACTAGGTAGCTCGCAAGCTGTAATAGAAGTTATGTGAGGTGTTTTGCTGTTTGTAGTCTACAGACACTGTGTTTATTCCTGATCTTGGCCTTTTAGTGCAATTCTGTGACAAAATGGCTGTGCTGAACTGAAATTTGTGAGCTATGCCCTAGGTCACCTTCAGGTTTCTGTGCTTTAGGCTTATGTTAGGTCTTGTTGTCATACAGTGACCAACTTCTTTTTCAGTTCTCTAATGGTTTCTATTTCCATCAAGCATACTGGGGGAGACTTCAACATTTCCTAATGTATCTCCTTTATCACTTATCTCCATCACCACTTGTAATAGGGATGTAGGAACTTGTCTTCCTCAGTTCTCCCTTGCTTTTCTTTTTAGCAGCCAGTGTGCCCTGTGAGTCACCCAGTCTGTCAGACTGCCTGCTTCATTGTGAGCAATGTCTGCACCTGTGCAGCATAACTTTTTTCTTGTAAAAAACACAGTATGGTTGACAGAGCATCCATCAGTCAGATGGAAGTGGCTATTAAATGTTAGCTGTGCATTTACAATGTTTTATAGCCATGTAGACAGCATGTTAAGGATTATGTTCAGTCTGGGTAATGCAGTTCTGGAGGCCCCAGACTTTGTTTAGTCTATACCAAGGATTAGGCTTCAAAACTACCAATAATGAATGTGAAATTAGATTGCTTTCTAAACTAATTATGTCATTTGGCTTAATCCAGGCAGCAGTTAATAGTGAATATGCTACTTGTTACCCGTAAGTAGTTCACATAAGTATCCTTGCATGTGTAAACCTTTAAAATTATTAATTCTTCAGAGCATTGATTAGATGCTTTAATAAAAACAAGTTCTGTAGGATATTGTTTTGGCTATTTAAAATGGGAATACCCATTGTCTGTTTCCTCTGGTTCTGTGAGAAACTACTCCTGTGTCGCAGTCAGGCCCAACAGCTCTTCTAGTTTAAAATCTGTGATCTTGTTTTAAGCCACAGGTATAGGTGAGTTTCAGACAAAACTCCAGTATTTTTTCATTGATGTGGTGGATGCATGGACCTACATCACCCAGGTTTATTTTGCTATGGAAACCTTAACCTCTAGCAGCCTCCTTGGCAAAATAATAATCAAAGTTGTCAACTACTGTAGGGGCTTGCTGAAGCAATCTGAATCAAAGACCCATATGTTCTTTTTACTGAAACTTATATGGTTACCAGAACACATCTTTTGTTTAATTTCTGCTAGCTCTTATCATTCAGAATATCATTCTCAATAACCTGGAAATGCCCTATGTCTTTTCCCTAGGGAGATGCACACACTTAACGATTTCTCTGGATACAGTAGTATCAGGATCT
Organism: Tricholaema leucomelas; assembly: GCA_013400475.1. NCBI lineage: Eukaryota > Metazoa > Chordata > Aves > Piciformes > Lybiidae > Tricholaema lacrymosa > Tricholaema leucomelas. Next base: position 312,894 of record WAAF01013955.1, read on the forward strand.
AGCACTTCCTGGCTAATTATTTCTCATTGCATCCCATTTGCATATGTCTAAAACTCTTACAATGATTATATGAGTACATATTCAAGCTCATGTACTTATTTTTGCTACAGACTTCTACTTGTCCATAGTAAAATCTGTGCTGGTGAATTGTGCTCTATGACTTTTAGCTCTGTCTGTTACTTGACTATTTCTAGATGTCTAACATGTGAAGTGCAAGCTTTCTTTCAACTATTCATGCCACTCAGACTGAAAGTGCTATGCAATGTCAAACACTGGAGTAATGAGCTGGGAAAACCCCCATCCTGTTGATTTCCCTGGCACCGGAGGAGTCCCAGACTGGATCCAGCAGCAGACAGGAACCAAATTCTGGACTGGATTCAGATACTCACGAATTGTAATCTAACTGATGGTGTCCTTCTCAGACACTGACCACTGAAGAAGGGACTTGTCCCTCATGATTCTTTAGCGTTATACTGAACATGATGTACATGGAATATATGTTGTTGGTCAGTTTAGGATCACTTGTCCTGTCAGCACCTCCCTGCAAGTGCAACCTTTTACTCTGCACCTCCAGCATGGTACACGAGATATAGAAGTGGCCTGGTCTGCACACTAATCCTTGTTACTGACTGTCAGTGTGGAGTGTTACTGCTGCTAGAAGCAGACACTGTTTATGAAAACATGCTTTCAAATGCAGAAAGTGCTGTTACTAGTAAGAGACTGAGCTGTAAAATCAAGTCATTGAAGAGAATTAATTCTGTTTTAACTCAAACCAAGACAAATAGAGATTTTTTTTTACTTCTTCATCAGAGTATAGACTGTGTATCTTGACCCCCAGGTATGCTTCAGCACTTTTCTTGGGACTTCATGTTCCTGCAGTGGGTGTCAGGACAATATGAACTACTAAATTGTCTCAGTGGTGGGAAGATGACCATACGAGTCACTCTTCAGTGAAACTTCCTATAGGAGTTTCCCGTGCAATGCCTGTTATGGTTGTGTGGAAGAGCCTCACTGATTTGGACCAAGCTTCTTGCCCTTTCATGCCTTATTTCTTACTCTGTTAAGTCTTGCATTTGGAATCTTTTGCCAAAGATCTAAGTCGTTCTAAAAATTGCTTTGGTTGGATGCTTCCTGAAGCGTCATTGCTGGGAATGTTCGTGGTGGCTTTTTCATCATCACTCATCAAAATAATTTTAAAATGTGTGTCTGCCTGTTTTCATGGTGAAGGAATTTTTACTGTAGCTGCTCTGTTTCACAGATAGTGCATGCCTCAGCAGTTTTCATTTCTTTGCCTGACAAGTTTTTGTTTTTATTATTTTTAAGTAATCTTGTTAGTTCTGTTAGAAGGATTTGGTGCTTGTCCAGAACAGATGTTATAAGCAGACTAAGTCTGTGCCCTGACTATTTAGTATGAAAACATACTAAAATACTGTATTTGCATTTATTTTGAGGTATCTTCCTATTGCATAATCATTTTTTAACTACTAAAAATAAGTCTGACCAAGTTTTAGCTTTTAGAAAAAATAATCCACATAAAACCTGTTTTTCTACAGGAAACACTTTACTACAAGCACTGTTTTTATCATTTTAAGTCTATTTACAAGATCAATAGCTCCAACTGCAGGGTGCTGCACTTTGGCCACAACAACCCCATGCAGAGATACAGGCTGGGGTTGGAGTGGCTGGAGAGCAGCCAGACAGAGAGGGATCTGGGGGTGCTGATTGATACCCACCTGAACATGAGCCAGCAGTGTGCCCAGGTGGCCAAGAGAGCCAATGGCATCCTGGCCTGCATCAGGAATGGTGTGGCCAGCAGGAGCAGGGAGGTCATTCTGCCCCTGTACTCTGCACTGGTTAGACCACACCTTGAGTACTGTGTTCAGTTCTGGGCCCCCCAGTTTAGAAGGGACATCGAGATGCTTGAGCGTGTCCAGAAAAGGGCAACGAGGCTGGTGAGAGGCCTCGAGCACAAGCCCTACGAGGAAAGGCTGAGGGAGCTGGGATTGTTTAGCCTGGAGAAGAGGAGGCTCAGGGGTGACCTTATTGCTGTCTACAACTACCTGAAGGGTGGTTGTGGCCAGGGGGAGGTTGCTCTCTTCTCTCAGGTGGCCAGCGCCAGAACGAGAGGACACAGCCTCAGGCTGCACCGGGGAAAGTTTAGGCTTGAGGTGAGGAGAAAGTTCTTCACTGAGAGAGTCATTGGACACTGGAATGGGCTGCCCAGGGAGGTGGTGGAGTCGCTGTCCCTGGAGCTGTTCAAGGCAAGGTTGGACGTGGCACTTGGTGCCATGGTCTAGCCTTGAGCTCTGTGGTAAAGGGTTGGACTTGATGATCTATGAGGTCTCTTCCAACCTTGGTGATACTGTGATACTGTGTAATATTAAGATTAGGTGTTATTGAATAATTCTCTTGTGTTCTCAGTGTTAACCAAGGGGAAAAGTGCAGGACAATAGATTAAATCAGTCCACAGTACTACTGTATTGACATTTAAGTCATTACACATGAGCATGTGTAGCTTGGTAACTTTTATAACAGGACTATGTGATCCACTGCGGATAACAATTTCAAGTTGGAAGAATGGATATGTGTTAGATTTGGATTTCTATAGCTGGAGTGGTTTTGGGGTAATTGAACTGCTTGCTGTTTAATTGTTGAGAGATTAGCCATTGTTACCAAGTCCTATGAGGAAAATTTCAGTAGAAGTGAAATGTGAGAAGAGAAGCAGTTCCGGGACTGTGTAAATTGATGACCGAGAGTTCTTTATGCTTAGATTTGAAGCACAAGGAAGGAATGCACAGAAGTAATTTAAAATACTCCTACTTAGGTGGAGGTCAGAAGAGAAAGTGAAGTATCTGATGATTTTATTTTTTTTTTTTGCTTGCAGTTCAGTGGCAAAACTACATCTTTAATTCAGTCACATCAGGGGACATCCTGACTTGTGAAGCTGTGTTCTGTCTGTGTTACAATAAATGTCTCTGACCTCCCTGTTGCATTATTATTATGGGGTGTTTATTTGTTTTCACATCAGAAGGGAATTGCAGAAGTCATTTTGCTGTTGTATGCTAAGCATTGTCTCAGTATTGAGTGTTTGCACAGGCCATTTGCTGTGTTATGTGTTAAGCTGGAGGAAGGGGAAGGAGGTGAGGTTACTGTGCCTTTATCCTTCTGAGAGACAGCAAGAGACATTTTGGGAAGCTAAGGAGATCGGCTGTTGGAAGGAAGTTGTAGTGAGGTTGGTATTGGTCTCTTCTCCCAAGTAATGAGTGGTAGGACAAGAGGAAATGGGCTGAAATTGTGCCAGGGGAGACTTAGATGACACATTCGGAAAAAAAAAGTATTTACTGAAATAGTGGTGAGGCATTGCAATAGGCTGCCCAGGGAGGTGGTGGAGTCACCGTCCTTGGAGGTGTTCAAGAAGCATGTTGATGTGGTGCTTCAAAATGCAGTTTAGTGGTCATGATAGTTGGGTTATGGTTCGAATTGATCTTAATGGTGTTTTCCAAGCTTAATGATGCTATAAAAGGTCAGGCAAAGAAAAACTTAAGACCAGAAAAAGTTTTAATAAAGAAGACTTTTTCTTCCCTGCCACTTCCTCTCCCCCTTGTACTCCCCAAAAAAAGACCTCAGCCCCCCAAAACTCGCCAAACCAACCAACAAACAAAATACCAAAACCAACCCTCCCCAAAGTTTAGCATTAACTCACACACAGTCAGTTTACCATTGTAAAATGTGGAAAATAAACTGCAGCTGCAAGTGTGCTTGTGGCAATATAAAGCTGCCAAAAGAACAGTGTTAAATGTCTATAGCAGAATGTTAAGTGGTTTAACAGGACGCTGTTCAAGGTCCGCAAGCCCCCTGAGCACAATATTGAGTCTCATTTAGTTTCTACCCAGCTGGAACACTTGACTAAAGTGATACTCAGTCTTTGCATTACGGTAGGCTCTGATAGCTTGTCTAACGTAGCTGTGTTTTCCAGTTGTAGTTTTTGAGTCACCTCTATTGAGATCCAGTACTGTGCTCTTGATTTAGACAGGTAATCTGATACTGTTTATTTGCTCTCTAAGGCTTAGAAGTTTCAGTCCATGCAAAAAGTTTCGTGCATCTTGTATTGATGTCTTTTAAATAGTCATCTTGTTATGTTCTGTATACTGGGTCCTTTCAGTGTCATTTCATTGCTCTTGGCAGAACTGTGTCAGTATTAGTGCCTAGAGAAGAGTGGAGCCAATTGTTAGGTGTTGTCTGTGTTCCAAAGAGTGTATGAAGAGACATGATAAGTGGTATTTTGCATTGTGTATAACACAGATAGAAAAGAACTGTTGCACTTATGAAGCTCTCAAAATTTCCCAAAAGTATTCCAACTGATGAAGCCTTTTTGCAGTTCTAATTTAGGATCCATAAGAACAGTAGAGTCTAACTGCTGTTAAGCAGTCATGGATTTGCACAGCTTTAAGTGGAACATCTGGTAGCCTGGGTTCCTAATTTGTCTTTTTGTGTGCTTCTGCAGGTGTTTGCCTTTGATCACTGCTTTTGGTCCATGGATGAATCAAACACCACAAAATATGCAGGTAAACTATTTTTCATTCATTTGATAGTGTAAATAATTTGAGAACATCAGGCTTTTGTGAAATCTTTTTGGATTTTGTACTGTGATGCTCAAGTGACTTCCTCACAGAAACAAACTTCTCATTTTTAGAGAGATCATGTCATTAGATGATCTGGACCTGGTGCTTAGGGACATGGCTTAGTGTTGACCCTTCAGTGATGAGTCTAGGATCTTTGAGGTCCCTTCCAACCAGATGCATTCCGTGATTCTGTCTTTTCCAACCTAAGCCATCACATATAATCTGAGTGATAGGGCCTTAGTTTAAAAGGCATGAAAGCTTTAAAGTGCCCAGTACTATTCAAGAGGATGATTTTACATCTAAGTTGTAGTGTTCTTTTTGTTATCCCCTGGAAGAGCCTTTTGTGGAGACTATTTCAATTTTTTCCAAGAAATTACTTCTGACTAATGGTAGTGGTGAATGTGTGTTTTCAGTGCTCCCTATCCTTGGACATGAGAGGTATAAAATGTGTTTTTATCAGATAATGTGGTTATTCCAGGTCTGATCGTTCACATCCCTTTCTAAGTGATCTGCTTAGTGATTTCTTCCTCCCCAAAGCTGGATAATCCAGACAAGATTGTAATTCCTGTAGTTAGTTTCCTTAACTGGATTTGTGAGTTAGCATATTCATATCTTGTAAGAGGAACTGTTTGATAAAAAGGTTGATGAACACTAGCATTTCAAGACTGGTCCATGGAAAGGGATAGGGGAAGTAAGCATTTAGAAATTCATATTATGAAATTTTGTAGCCCATAAGAGGTCTTGATGACTGACAGGGTTAATTAGCTCAAAGTTTGGGACCAGTGGTTTAATGAATGAAATTACATATTTTAATACAAGTATGTAACACTGGCTGCTGTGGATGCTGGTATCAAATCCCAAATTTTAGGAGTTGCACTTGATCATAGATTCTGCTTCATTTCTTACTTACCTAAGCAAGTAAGCAAAGAGTTTTCATCAGCAAAAATACTTCTTGGTTGGTTCATCTTTCAGTGACTGTTTGCACTGATCAGCTGCACAGCACAGTATTTATAGATGTTCAGGTTGGTAGAGCCATTTAGGCACATAGCAACTCCTTTTGTGTCTGCACCCCTCTGCTTCCCTTTTATAGGAAGGAAGTGATGGTACCACCCAGATTTTGGGCCCATGTGCCTCCTGCAGTGTGCAGGTGTGAGCTGCACCTGTTGGATACACCATGGTGCTGATCTACTTGTAGGGTAGAGGTAGACCAGACAAACACTCCCTAACCAGCTGAACTTGTTTCTGTCTTGATTTCACCCATCTCCAAGTGAATTCAATGGGATCCTAAATCTATCTGGCTTTAATTTTTAAGCTAGATTTCTCTAGCCTATTTCAGAAATTGCCATTGAATTGATCCCTGCAAACTGAAGTCTTATTACCTGTGTGCAGATGAGCCTTGCAAGTAGACATGTTGTCTATGTCTAGAGATATGCCAGAGGCTGTTACAGAGTTATCAAGCTTAGAGTCCAGGCAAACCACTTGACAGCCTGAGTTGTTGAGTTGAACGGACATTTCTTGGTTGGGCACTGGGCTACAGAAGGAGTGCAGATCTGGAAGCTGGATAGGTGCATTAAATACTCCCTGCTCAAAGTAACTCCATGTGGACACTGAAGTTTAACATCATTGGCAAGAGTAGTGATTAGTTGTACAATTAAATGGAAACAATTATAGAACTTGAAAGTTAAGTCCAGAGTGCTTTATAACTGTAAGTAATATAGGACCTTCAAGCTTAAGTAAAATTCTTGAAATAGAAAAAGTGTCCCAGGTTGGGAACTATAGGGTTAAAAATCCTCTAGGGACTAGAAAATTGTTATTCAATCCCATAATTCTGCTATCTCTTCATAAACTCACAGTGAGGCCAGCTCACTCTCCTTTCCTCCCCTTCCAGCCTTGTGTCTGGCTGGAGCTGCTTTACTGGGACAAACACGTAAGGAGTGGGCCTGTTCTGGGGCCTCCAGGGGCTTGTGTTTAGGCCTGTGGATGGCAGAGGCGTTGTGGGGGGAGGATTGGAGCACTGGAGAATAGAGATTTAGTTTTGGGTTGGGGGAAAATTCAGGGAGTTTGCTATGGATGTTATATCTGCTTTGTAATTCCTTTCTGTATCTCTGTCTTCAAATACGATTGTGTTTTCTCTCCAATTCATTTGAGAGCTTCATTCTGTCTGCTCTTTAAAAAACACAACAAAAAAAAAATAGGAGACAAATTTACTTGAAAAACCCTTTTATCTAAATCACAGATGTAGTGGGAGAGTTTACCAAGAGGTTCTCAAAGTGCTAGGCCACCTTATCAGTCATTGCTGTCTGCGCAAAGCCAAAAGCGAGTTCACATTGCATTATGTTGAATTATGTTGTCTGTCATGCCATATTAAAGATTTTGCTGATTGACATATGGGCCATCAGAAAACCCACAAAATGGTGCCTACCACAGAAAAGGTATATTTGTGTTCTGCATTTAGTTAGTTGGATAACTTCCATGTTTTGGTTTTTGGGTTGTGGGTTCAGTGATGCTGTTTTGGTTTGTTTTTTAATTATTATTTTTATCTGTATGTGTTTATTTTGTTGTGGTGGTGTTTGTATTTTAATGTAAATGAACCCTAAGTCTGTGCTCGCCTGGAAAAGCACATTTGTTACAGGATCTTTAAAAGGTGTCACACATGATTATGGGATGGTTTTACTTTTCAGATTCTGATTGATCTGCATTACTGCTGGGCCTTATTAATATTGTTTGCATAAGAGCATGATTATTGTTTGGATAAACTTAATGACATGAATGATTAATAACAGTTCTCAGGCTCTGGGGTGTAGAGGTGATCCTGAACTGGGATTAGCTATCCGTTTTTCCTACACTAAACTTGTTCTGTGCAGTACCGTCAAATTCTTTGGCTGAATGTAAGTCTTCTTTTGAATATACTAAGTTTCTTTCTCAACTTGTATTCAGAGGAGGGAATCTTATTCCAATTTGAAAGTTACCATCTCTTTTCAGCATTTGAAAACGCAGGGATTGTTGCTGTTAGTAGCAGAATTGCTTTTATAGCAATTATTTTCTTTCCAGTGAAGTAGAAATTGAGTTCTAAGATTCTAAAATGATCCAGCGATATTAATAAGAGAAACAATGAATTAAAAACATGTAGAGGCCATTTTTGCAGCTGTCCTTGCAGGACTGTCTCTCTCAGAAGGTGTTGCAGGACTGTCTCTCTCATAAGGCATTGGAGAATCTGGAGCATAGAAGTGGAGTAAACTTCTAGCAAGAGCTTTGTGGAAATGATGTTTTGGTTTGGCTCATTAATAACTCCATACCCCATCTTAGAGACTGCAAGGTGCAGAATCCTCTCTGAATTGCTCTTAAGACTGAGGTGTTTATAATCAATGTAAAAGTGGGTGGGGGTTTTGATGAGTGTTTTGGTTATGGGTTTTTTGTTTTGTTTGTTTGTGTTGGGGATTTTTTTTTGTTTGTTTTGTTTTTTAATCCAACCAGTCAGCAGGTAAAGGGAAGGTTACTCTGTACACTTGTACTGTGTGTTTCCAAACAATTTACGGCTGTGTCATTCCAAGCGAGAAACAGTTTCAAACGTCTGGGTTTGTACTGATCATTACATGCTAGCTCTGGCATCTTTTTTTGTGGTGATTTAATTCTGAAAGATCTAGTTGGATATTTGGGGAGAATATGAACCTCGTATCAGGAAGGGAAAAAAAACCCCAACCCTCACATCTGGAAAAAAAAATTAATCTCTGAACAACAACAAAAACCCAAACAAGCAAACCTCCTAAACTATTAAATAATTATGTCTGTTAGGAAGCAAACAAATTTGGTTGTAGGTCAGAAGGAGATTACTTTCATCTGGAAAAGAGATGAGCTCTGCTTGACAGGCTATAGGAGAGATGGTTTGAGACTAAGCAAAACAACTTGTTATTGTTTATTACTTGAATGGGTCAAGAGTCAGGGTAAGGACACACCTGCTTGGCTTGAGAAGCTCACAGACAAATAACAGCTTGTCATTTTGGTGAAGAGGAGGACCTTGAGAAATTCTCAGAGATGATGACAATTCTTTTTATAAGCCCAGACAATAGTAAGAGCTTATTGATGTCTGTAATGAAGTGGATTTTTAAAATCAAAGAAAGAGACCTTTTAGTTTGCGAAGGATTTGAGCGATGGTACAAATAACTACCGTATCACTTAGGCAAGTCCGTTCCAAGGACCTCATGCTGTATCCACTGTGGATTTTTCCTAAACTCTCTAAGCTGCATTATCTTTGGCCTGAAATCTCAGCTCTGTGTTTCTGCAGGCTGTGTTGTCTGAAAAGCTGAGTATCTGACTTTGGGCTAAGCTCTGATTTTGTAGGAAGTATGTATGCTGACAACTACTCTTTCAGCTGCTCTTTTAACATAAAACAATCCAGACAACTGACTTAACCGTGAGCTTCTACCCTCACGAGGGATCTTAAGGTGTGGCCTTTGAGCAGACACAAATGTCTGTACTTCCAACATTTAAGCTGTAAAATGGGAGAAACTTTCCTTTCTTATTGGTCCCCTGACACCCCCCCCTTTTTTTTTTAAAAAGAGGAGAGTCTACATAACATGTGGGACTTAATTTTGTCATGCAGCTGACATTTGACCTGTACATACCTGGGGAAACTGGAGGCTTTTTAGTGTATTGACACTTCAAACATTAAAGACTCCAGTGGTTGATCAGTACTGTAGTGTTGAACGGCAGTAGTTAGGAAATGCAAGCTGCTGTTCTTTTAGATTCTTGTTAAGCTGAACCACAGGCATATTTCTTCCCATTTCAGAGAGACTTTTGAAGTATTATCTAGCAGAGCTTTTAATAACACTGATCTCCACAGATCAAGTTTTATTGTAACTATTAGATTACGGAATCAACTGCAGTTTATTGCTTATTAAAATGTTCTGGCTCAGAAATTAAACCATTAAGAGGTTTGGGTTTTCAGTGTTGTACATAACAGCTTGTTACTTGGTTCTATCTGGTTTTGCTGTATAGGGAAGGGGACTTGAAGAATGGCAGCCATGTGTCATAACACTTTAGTCACAACCCGCTTGAATGAGTCTGTGCTAATATGAGACAATTATCCCTTTTTCGGCTTGACAGGTTGTCTAATGTTTCTAGTTCATAACATCTAAAAACCAGACACTGAAACTAAGTGTTATTACAGTGCATTTAAATGTGCATCTCAAATGAGTAGATCTGTTGACTGCTTTTTTAAGAGGAAATTTTGTTGGAAAGGATGTGGTTTAAAGAATGTATATTTGCCCAATTTACAATTAGATGTCTAAATGCTGTATTATTTTCTAAGTATTCAGCTTATACAACACCTCTTTATAGGAACATCAGCAATGTATTTGGATGCAGAGCTATCAATTACACTCATTTCAGGCAATAGTTTTGAACTTGTCACTCAGTTGTATATGAAAATATTTGTTCACCAGTGCCCTCAAGAACAAAAAATAGATGTCTTCATTTTTTCCCTATTCCATTTAAAATAAACTTAATTATTTTATAGGTCAAGAAGTGGTGTTCAAGTGCCTTGGAGAAGGAATTCTTGAAAAGGCCTTTCAGGGATACAATGCTTGTATTTTTGCCTATGGACAGACAGGTGAGTCTCCTATGCTGGAGGGGAATGACTCTTTTAGTGCACATGGGAAGAACAAAGGAAAGATTAAGGTAGATAATGTTTTTAAATTGTATTTTGAAATACCGAAGTATTAAAAGTCAAGTGTTAGTATAGCCAAGAACCATGTAAATTTCTTAAAGCAGCTCTGTAGGTATGTTCCCAGTTACCACCTGCTGGAGCCACTTTCCAATCTTGAAAGGAGTAGTTCATGCTGAAAGCTTGTTCAGTCTTGTGTTTGATTGTGTTCAAAGAGGTCCCAAGTAATGACCTTGCCGAAGGAAACCTTTGAGATAATTTCTCTTTTGTTTATATGTACTTTATAGTCCAAACAACAAGCTGTCTGAAATAGCATGTCATGTTGTTCTGATACGTGCTTCTGGAGGAATAAAAATTTGCTTCATGAACAAATGGTTAGCTATGAAACTGTGTTCTAAAGCATTTTCTTCTTTTTCCCTTCAGGTTCAGGAAAATCCTTTTCAATGATGGGCAATGCAGAGCAGCTGGGTCTGATCCCACGGCTCTGTTGTGCTTTATTTCAGAGAATCTCTGTGGAAGAAAATGAGTCTCATACTTTTAAAGTTGAAGTGTCCTATATGGAAATCTACAATGAGAAAGTCAGAGATCTGCTTGACCCAAAAGGGTGAGTAGCTTTGCTCTCCCCTTCAGCCTTCTTTAGTCTGAAACTATAAAAGCTGAAATATTTTTTGAAAGTTTTTCTCAGGGTGTGTGTTTATACCACTTCCTTAGAAAGGATTAGATATCCAACATGAGAAAAAGATGTTTGAAGCCTGTATGTGAAGTAGTAACTTGCATGCATCAGTTTAAACATTAGAATACCATTACAGTGATGCAAACGAATACTGCATGAAGTAGTCTACCACCAGAATGCAAGACTATGTACAAGTAAATTGTGGGCTTTTTTTTTGCCAGATGATTCAGATTATGTTCAGGTAAGAATTTCTGGAATTCAAACTGGAAGGAGTTTGAAGCTTATTTACAGCTCAGATTTTGTGCTTTAGATGTTGAACTTCTGAATGTGGAAGGGTGATTCTGCAGAATATACTCAGGACACTCTTCCATGTCATCTACACAAAAAAACATTGGCTAGACTCTCTGGCTTGGAGATGTCTAGATTAAGTAGTGTGATAGACTTTTTCAGCTGAGTACTCATTGTGTGTGTGTGTATGTATGTATGTATTTAGTATATTTTGACTCTTCAACGTAATTGCAGTAGGTAAAGAAGTATGCAAGTTAGTTAAAAACATATATTTGAAACTTATTTGATACATGTCAAAGTATGAAAAATACAAGAAGAATTGAAGTTTTAACAAGTTGCTGGAGAAGGGGTGATATTTTTTTTTATTGTCAGCTTTCTTTCCAACAAATGACACATTTCAGGTTTTATTCCAGCCACTGTTACTGGGGAGGGAGGATACATTAAAAATAATTCAAGTATATAGACATATATATACATACAATATATGTAATATATATAGACATATATAGACATACAATATATATAATATATATATAGACATACAATAGTATATATTGACACCAGTTACATTAATGTGTTCTTACAGTTAATTTGCTTTTAAAACCATTGTGGAAGACTTCTTATTTTCTCCTGTTAAAATACATAAATTGATTTCTTATATATAAAAGATTCTTAACATTTCACATTATAACTTTTGGTTTTCAATGAAGTCTGTACTCGTGGATTGTGCATAAAGTCTGCTTTTATTCCATAGGAGCCGGCAGTCCCTTAAAGTACGAGAGCACAAAGTGTTGGGACCATATGTAGATGGCCTGTCTCAGCTGGCTGTTACAAACTTTGAGGTAAATCTAAACCAATGGCAAGTTCATAAATAACATCTATGTATGTAAGCAACAGGAAGTTATGAGAGATAATTCTAGTGTCCATCTAGACATTCTGTTTCATGTGTTTATGGTCTCTGTCTACCACAACAATCTCTGATGCTTCAAGAGTATGTAGTTCATGTAAAAGCATTGAATGCTGGTTAAAAATAGAATAGTAGTAGCTCTTTATTTTGCAGTTTCTATATGCAGTGTGTATAGCATGCACCAAGAATATAATTTTTCCTTGACACAGGAAATGCGAGACTTCCAAAATAAGAATATTAATTTCCCTTTGACTTTGTTGTTGAATTCAGCCTCTAATTTTATACAGATGTATTGTGTGAGAAGCTTGTGTGATTCGTAATTAAAACCACGACAGCATCCAAGCCCACCTGAATTACCCAAACACGTTCAAATAAATCATTATGGTAGAATTCATTGAGTGGAAATATTTGAAGCGGCTCAATTGTATGAATTGCGTAGACCTACCATTTTATAGAGAATCTGCTTTGGAAATACTAGTTTTTAAAAAAATAAAGTTAATTGTTTGTAAAATATGTGTGAGCCATTTTACCTTTTTTTTTTTTTTAATGGTGATTTTTGTTTTTCTGAGGCATTGTGCGTATTATAGTTGCAGAAACTGCTTTTGCAATTTTTATGGTGAATTGTGGGCTTCGGATAAAGAAAACCTCCTTTCAGCTTCTAGAAAATCTTGTTTGTGCCTAGATTTTGGTTGATAACTTTCATGAAACTGTCTTGGAAGACTCAGCAAGCACATAGACCAGACTTAGCATAGTCATCTTCATCCCTACTACATGGGAAGGTCCAGGCTCCAAGTGAGGTAACACTTGGAGCCAATTAAATGAAGACAGTATTAGTGCATTTCAGTAAGGAGATGCAATGTGTTCGCTTGTGTAAGTAGATCTGTGCTGGTCTGGTTACTGGCATTCAACAATGTAATTTGTAATGTGGATGTTGCCAACATATTTCAGCAGCAGATAAGGAGAAGGTGCATTGACTGTAGTTGCTCGGCTTTTAAGCACAGTGGTTAGAAGAGAGATGTGATTTAATGTCATTCTGTGGAATTTCAGGCCCTTTGTTCCAATGCATTTCAAAATGAGCAAAGAATTTTCTCATTGCTTCTAATTTCCCTTCTTCTTCTCTCCCACACATACACACCCTTCCATCTAGATGGGGATTTTATTCAGCAAGCACAATAGTTGCTTTCATCCCTAGCATCACTGCTTACTCTTTTTGCCCTAGGATATTGAGTCACTGATGTCGGAGGGAAACAAATCACGAACAGTTGCTGCAACCAACATGAATGAAGAAAGCAGCCGGTCTCATGCAGTATTCAATATCATAGTGACTCAGACACTTTTTGACCTGCATTCTGGTGTATGTATTTCTGTTGCTTAATTTGTGAGGTTGTGGTAAACTATTTTTCTTCCTTCCTTTTCCTCACACACAATCTGTTTGAATGTGCTTCTATCTTAAATGCCATGGAGGTCTAGTGATCAACGTAATATTGGCAAGACCATAAGATTGAGAGATCCCTGCAAAAGTGAGGAAGCATGACAGATAAAGCAATCATTTGGATCACTTTTAAAGATTGTTGCCACCATGAAACCAGTCTTAGGCCCTAGCTGTTGCTGCAGTTGATATATTTTAATGGTCTGCTCTAACAGTAAGAGTACTGATGTTACTACACATCTGATTGCTGGTTCATTAGTGCTTCAACCCTTTAAGAGTCACTCATGTATTTTACAGTAAATGGCTATAAAACCCCTGACAAGCCCTTCTTCTCTCATACCTTGAATTTTATACTTTAACCCATAATATTTCATATTGTCAGTGTCACATGTGTCAGCACTTTCTGATTCTTAGCTGTTGTCCTCCCATGTCCCATCTGCACAGAATTCTGGAGAGAAGGTTAGCAAGGTCAGCCTGGTGGATTTGGCTGGGAGTGAGAGAGTGTCCAAAACGGGAGCTGCAGGAGAACGTCTGAAGGAAGGCAGCAACATAAACAAGTAAGACATCGGCATATGCATGCTGCAGAGCTTAATCTTGTTGTTCCCTTGGCCTCCTTTTCTTGGTGAACTTCCCACAGTCAGTTCAAGTGATGAACCTCATCAGAAGCAATTCAATATGGCTTTCAGCTTCTCTGTGCTAAATACTGTTTCCTTACATTGGCATTAGGATCCTGATTCATACTTGACTCAGCTGAGGTCTGTGTGAGTTTTATCTGGAAAAAGTGACAGCAGAGCTCTTGAAGTATATACCTTTTGTGATTCATTTATACACCCTGTCCCCAGGCTCTTGTGTTCCTCTCATCAGCTCAAGCAAGAATGCAAAGTTGCAGAGTTGAATGGCTTTGTTCCAACATGTATTAAAATATGTGAGAGCATAATTCACAGTTTAAGAAAATGAAGCTGTGTTAGGTTAGCATTGCCTTGGGCATTTGTATTCAAGCAACGACAAGTTTCAATGCACTTTTTCACTGTAATTATTGTGATATTGCCCAAAAGCAAGAGTTTCACACACTGTTACTTCTGCCTTAAATATACTTATTTTCCTGGTAAAGAAAGAGTTAATTGTTAACATTAAACGGTAATACTTTTTCGATTGCACCTTTAGCCCACAGGTTACCAATTAAATTTAGTTTGATTTTACTAGAAACTGTTTGCATTTTGTATAAACAAAGGTGGAATGAGATATGTTGTCCTAATTCTTGTGGAAAAATACAAATTCCAGATATTCTAACAGCTGCTAACAAACTGAAAGGGTGGTTATAGGTACAGGAAAACTTTTCTATTGGGATAATTTACTCAGTGTTAAACACTTGTATGGTACAGGTGCAGTAGAGGAAGGTACCTTGCTTTGCAGTGCTGAACCTCTTTGACAATACAGGACTTCAGATGTAAGCATCAGACTTTTCTGTAAAAGATACTTAAAGGAGGGGAGGAAGGGACAGCTCCACATTTTTCTATCAATTTAATTCTTACATGGTACAAACCTTTATTAGTCCATTTATTAAGTATTTGAAATCCGTTTTGGAATTGGTAGGGGAAAGAATTTGTAGTGCTGTGCTTGGTGTCTCCTGTTAGACTTTTGCTGGTTTTGGAGCTTTGATAAAATCTGATTTTTGCTGGTAGGCTCAAAAATTTTAAACATGTTTTATAAGACTAGTTCTTCAGAGAACACTGTGTATGACCTTCATTTGGGTGTGATGCACCTTAGTTATTAGGCAAAGTCAATACTTTCTGAGGTAATCCAGTATATTTAAACCAGTGTGTTTAAACTGTGTCAAGTTCTTGTTTGTATTATTTTATTAATTTGTTTTCTAAGATGAGTAGTAATGTATTGGTAGCATGTGTTACATGACATGGAACTGCTGAAATTACCTGACAAGTAAATTTACTAGTTGTGCTATCTTTTATTGCCTTGAAGAAAAATATAGAAATAATGTACCTGTTTATTTATTTACAAAGCAGGGGAAATGTACACTCAGCTATATATACCAAACTGTTATGTGTGACAGTCTCTGCAGGGTCAGTGTCATTTGTTTCTGATGAAACATGGCTAGGGTTATAGGTGAATTGCAACTGACCCTGTTTGACCCTATCTCAGGACAGTACATCACAGCAGGGAGGTAATGGATTTCTCTCCCACTTAACTGAAACCACAGAGAGTTGTGTCATTTTATTAACATCTTCAGAAAGTTGAAATAAAAATTACTTCTGCTTTTTCTCAGAGCTGATGCAGAGCTGCCTTGGTGAAGGTGCTGAGTAGTCTGCTCTATTGATGTTTTAGGAGGACTTGCCATATGTCATAGAAAAGCTGGATGTGCTTGTTCTCTCTAGGTTGTGCTAGTTCCCATATTGAGCATAGAAATGCAGGTGCTTAACAACTCTTTGTGGTGTAGTCAGAGAATTTCTAGGATACAGTAGGAGGAGGAAGCAGGATAAACAGACTGTCAGTCAGGAAGAAAAATGCATTCTGTAAGCAGTCTTCAGTTTTAATTCTGATTTCATAAAATCAGCTGTTGTCATTTTAACTTGAGAATGCAAAAAAAAGAAGCCTTTAAATGTAGGTGGTTGGGGTGAAAGAACTGGCTGAGACAGGTCCACCTCAAAGCTGATTTTAGGGAGGTTTTTCATATTGGAAGTTAACTAAAAGAAATGTGGATTCTGCTCAGTGAAGAATTTGGTTGTAAATTGTGCAGAACTAGCTTGAATAGGTGTAATTTAGGAACTAAGTTGTTCCCTGTGGTGAGGAAGTATCATTTCCCTTTGAACACTGCTGACTCAGGCTGGTGGTAGAGTGTGCGAGCTTCCCACCACCCACTGGCAAGGACAGCTTGGTCAGGTCTGAGGAGTAAGGGCAAGGGGAACAGAAAGTGTGCAGTGGGCACTTTCCCATGCTCTTGCACCATGTAAACTCACTCTGCTGCTTCTGAGCTGCCTCGGTCTACCGTGCTCTACAGGCTTAGACCTATTGGTTGAGTAATTATATAAGTAGTGTGAGATAGGATCACAGTAATGATGGATCTCTGATGCGTCACTTAGCATGAAGGAAAGCAGCAGAGGAGTCCTGTAATTATTCTCTTGGGCAGCCATTTCTTTTACTGGTTTCTTTAGAGGCTTTAAACAAATTTGTGTTCTGAAATCTCAAGCAAAATACGTAAATGATTCTAGTTTGGCTTTTATTGCAGATGTTAACAGTTAAGTCTTAAAATCAAACCAGTATTTATGAAGAGGAAAAGTATTATCAGATCTTTCAATCTTGTGTTAGTAGAAAGTAGCTTAATTTCCTGTTCATTAAAAAAGTGCCTGTAAGTTGATGTTGCAGCCCTCTTGAGAAATAGTTTTCAATGACAGGCCTTTTTGAATCCCTGTTCTTTCCATCCCGCTTTCTGAGTGTCCTTTTCTTCCTTCTCCCACGGTTTTGAATTCTGGTTTTCAGATTTCCCCTCATTTAAAGAAGAATTAGAGTAGGCCAGGATGGCTTTTTAGCTTTATGCTCCTTGAAGCTAGACTCCAAGTGTGGTGGTGCTCTTCAGTTGTGCAGTGGGAGGTTGCTATGGAGCACTGTACAGCACCATAGCATGCATATTTAGCACACTGTCACCTCTGTGGAGACCAGAGACTGGAGGCATGAACCAGTTCTCCTTCCCCCATCCCCCTTCCCCCCCCCCACCTCAAGCTGTCAGAAGTTGTTAGGCTTTTGTTTAGGTCACAAACGAACATTGTCCTTTTTGTTGCGAATTTTCAGAGGTGAATGGGAAAGTTATCCTAGAGACAAGCTCACAAAGTGGAGTTCTCTCTTAGGAGCTCAGGGTTGTCTAGCCCCTCCTTATATTTTCTTTAATTTTGCTTTCAGGTGTGTTCTGTCTTCATACCATTTTGTGCCATGTGCAATATGAGATATCTTCTCTGACACTCATAATGGTTCTTGTTAACTTGTCCTCTGAAATCTCCTTTGAAATATTCTTCTGCAACACTTTTGTTGTTTTTGAATCACTGGTATTTTCAAGCAGCACTAAGACCCCTTTACAAATATGTGCAAACACTGCCTACCCATTAAAAATAGTACTGCTACTTCTTTGAAAAGAAGCCTCAAAAGGATGGAGTGGAGCAGTGCAATTAAATATTTATTTGACTACCTAATTGTGATGCTGCTGAAGTTTTCCTTGGGAGTCATAGAGAGTAGCTGGATAATAAAGCGTGAGTATGACAGACCAGATATGCTCTTGTGCTTCTGTGCTGTCTTTTTAAAAACCCTTTAGGCATCTGTTTAATGTTCTCAGGCTCCTGAAGCACCTCATTATCTTAAACACACTCAGGCCGAGAGCCCTGATGTCACTTACGATTTACACATGGTTGTATAACAATTGGATAATATAATGCACACATGCTTTGCACAGATTGCTGATAGAGTTGTCTCTGTCAGTAGAAGTGGTGCATGTACCAAAATGAACAAGTTATCTGTATTATACTCACGATTCTAGAGTGATGTTTGTGCAACATTTTTGTAACTGGGAGGTTGTTTGGTCTCTTCCACCCACAAGAAGGCTTCACCTCAATTGTAAGTCAACCCATTTTTCAAGGGGCTTCTTAATCAGTCTCTCTAATGAGCAGTCTTCCATTGTTTTCTGGTGGCTGATTAGTTACTGGTTCACCAGACAGACTAGTCCTCCTGGGCTGTAGCTAGCTTTGTGTGGAGGGTGCCTCCTTACGGCTGGAAAATTGTGCAGTTTCAGTCTGTTGTTGAGCCAGTGCTCTTATAACACTGATCCTAGAGACAGATGATTCTTGCTGTGCTGTCAATGTGACTCATAAGTGTCATGAGACAGCGTCCAAGATGCAAAGGCAGTGATTCTCCATGTGCTGAGGCAGTTTCAAAAGTTCTTTAAGTATCCAAATATTTCAACTTAATCTTGAAGGAACTTGATTTTAGTACCAGATGAGATGAAATACTATAGACATCCCTTTTTTTTCTTCCAGATCTGAAAAGTGAGTAAGTACATTGCTGCGCTTGGAGCAGGGCTTAGCTGATCTTCTGTGGCCCTTGCCAATTTCAGTTATTCTCATATTGTAACAGTTGCATTTGAAATTCTGCTGGGCATACATTAAACTCCTTATCAAGTCACATTGTCAGTGTTTTACTAAAGCTACATTTGAACTATGTGTTAAAGCTGTTCTGTTGTGTTGGATTTGTAGATCACTTTCAACGCTCGGCTTGGTTATATCATCACTTGCTGACCAAGCAGCTGGGAAAGGGAAAAACAAGTTTGTGCCTTACAGAGACTCTGTGCTCACTTGGCTTCTCAAGGTAATTAATATTTTTCATTCACTCTGTTTGCAGGAAATCAGCTCAGTAGTTTGTAGGGTCAGTGTATCATGCCTTTGTGTAAGTACACTTCTCATCTTGTATTTATAAGCTGTTCTAAGATGTGGACACTTAAGTGTACTGTGTGTTAATTCTGTGTGAAGTCCTGCTTGGCCTTTTTCAATCATAGTAGAATTAAAGCTGGTGGATGTGGCTGGAAATGTTTATAGATCATAATGGCTACTTTACATCCAGAGTACCTTTCTGTCTCTAAACTATAAGCTTTGCATTTTAAGTGTTGTTGTAAAGGTATTGCGTAGTCTCAGAACAACTTTTTACCCTCAAACTTTGTGGCTACCATCTACAGGACAACTTGGGAGGAAACAGCCAAACTGCCATGATAGCCACAATCAGTCCAGCAGCAGACAACTATGAAGAAACACTCTCTACACTGAGATACGCAGACAGAGCCAAAAGGATAGTTAACCATGCTGTAGTGAATGAAGATCCAAATGCCAGGGTCATCAGGGAATTACGTGAAGAAGTTGAAAAACTGAAAGAACAGCTCTCTCAAGCAGAGGTAACATTACAGCACAATGTAAATAGAGCATCCCAAGGAAATGTCAGACTGACTAGAAGCTTAGCTTTCTCTGTAAGCCTTACAAAATGAGGAAAGGAAGTCTTGCAGTCTTATAGTTAAAAAAAACCACCCTAAACCCTAGCTTTTTTGTCTGAAATAAATCCAACATATTATTTGCTTATTTTTAATAGCTTTTTAATGACATTGTACTGATGGTGACCTTTGTCAGAACAGACTGTTCTTCAAGAAATACAGACAGCACAGGCAAGAGCTGGATTGCAACTTCAAATTCAGACAGCGCAGACAAGAGCTAGATTGCAACTTCATTCTGTAGACGTACTGTCAGAAATTTACTTGGTGGTATCTTATTGTGACCTGTGAGAAGACCTTATAGTGATCTTTCAGTACTTAAAGGGGGCCTTTAAGAAAGATGAAGACAGTCATTTTAGCAGAACCTCTTACAAACAGGATAGGGGTTTTAAATTAAAAGAAGGAAAATTTAGACTAGGTACAAGGAGTAAGCCTTTACAGTGAGAGAAGTGAACCACTGGAACAGGCTGCCCAGAGAGAAGTGATGGATGCCCCATCCCTGGGAACATTCCAGGACTCTGAGCAACTTGATCTTGTTAAAAGTGTCCGTCCTGACTGCAAGGTGTTTGAATCAGATGACCTTTAAAAGTTTCTTCTAATCCAAACTATCCTGTGATGCTGTATATGGCGAAACTAGGCACTGCAGTGCATGATTTTTGTTGTTGTTATTGGTTTGGGTTTGTTGTTGTTTTTCTTTGCAAGCAAGACACAAGAATGCTTAGTGGAAAAAGAACAGCAATGTTTATTAGGGTAAACTTCTGTGGTGTTTAAACTTAATATTCATTTGAGGAATTGTATGCCTGGTAGGAACAGTTCCTTACAGGTGAAATGGGAAGGTCTGCTGTAAGACAAAGGAGCCATTAAATTTTCCATATTTAAAATGAGAAAATAATATTGTAACATGTACTTAATTATGTTGGTGGACTGTAGCTGAACACAATCAGTAGGCAAGTGTCCAAGGCTTAATTTTTTTTTTGATGTTTTTTCTTGTATAGCTTCTGTTAAAAACAATTGTATGGAGTTATAGGCCAACTGATAGCTCCAGTTACAGTTACTACTTGACACTGGATGTATTCAAGCCCTTTGCTTTTGTTTTCTACTGTGAAACGAGAAGTCTGTTAGCTGCAAAACACACATGTCTTTGAAAGAATTAATAGGTTCAGTCTCGATGCATCGATACCTACGAAACCAAGATAGAAAAGCTAAATATAAATATTTGTATTTGAAACTACTTTTGGAAGAAAGACTTTCAAGTTTCAGACAGTTAAAGCTTCAAGTTCTTAAATATGCAGACAATTTTACACAGACATGAATGCCTGAGTAACCTGGCCCAGAGATTTTTGTGCGTTCCATTAGTCTCTGGAGCTATGTCAGTCTTCATCATATTTCAGATCTGGACCCATAATAAGATTGCCTGTGTCCTCTTCTTTGCAAAAGGCCTGTTTCTTCATCTTCAACCATGAAAAACCTGCAGATGGAGTTAAACTCTGTATCTGTTACATTTCATACTCTGTTACTGTCTTTAGTTTCCACGTGCAAGCAGATGTTGAGGTGGGAAGAGTAGCTGAATTTTTTTGCTCATCTCTGCCTTATAGGCCATGAAGGCACCAGAACTGAAGGAAAAATTGGAAGAATCTGAAAAACTTATAAAAGAGCTAACAGTCACCTGGGAAGAAAAGCTAAGGAAGACAGAAGAAATTGCACAGGTATTTCAGAGGACAAAAGGCCAGATGGTCACATAGTGCAAATGAGTTGAATTTCATGGACTTTACTAGAAGGTGCTGTCTTTCCCACCAGCTATTTAAAAATCCTCTATTTTTTGTCTTTTCCCCTTGTTTCTGGTTTTGGGTTTTTTTTCTTTGGTTGGTAGTTTTACTTAAGACTAAATTTCACTAGAATAAAGGTAGTTATATCATGATATCACTGATAAAAGCTAATAATTGATTTTAAGATAAAATACTAAAATCTGTTTGGGTGGCTTGTTTATTTCTAAGACCATAGTAGAATCTTAGATGTGTTTACACTGAAGTGACTTGAAAAATGAAGAGTTACAAAAGGTTCAGAATTTTGGGCAATATTTCTTGCTTTTGGTTTTAGTGGGTTTTTTGTTTGTTTTTAAACCAGACAAGGAAAATGCTGCATGTGTGCACTGTTTTTAAGTACAGTAATAAACAAAATAAGACTTCTGGATTCCAGTAGACTTTTACAATATTTCTACCTTCTGTGGCATGGAGAGCATGTATTGATAATTTCGCTTTCTGGTTCCAGAAGCACACTTTGGACCAAGCACTGCTTAAATAAAATTTAAAAAGGCAGAGCAAAACCTAAGCCCAGCCAGCCAAACAAAAAAACCCAGCTCTCAAACTGTAGCAAAACAAAGGTGCTTTAGCATCTTGAGAATTATTTATTAATGATAATAATATTAAAGATAAACCTAAACTGTGGCTTGCTACTTTATAAATTATTTGTGACTGTGTTTGTCTTTGAATTAGTTTTTGAGACTAGTTTTTGACTAAGAGGTTTCAAGCCACATTGTGTTACTTATGAGTAGCTCCAATAACATCAATTGGGTTGCTTAGTGAGTTCCACTTTGGGGAGCAGGTGTTTGCAGATTAGATCTAGTATTTTGTCATTGGTCTAAAAATACTATTAGAAACATAGTACTTAAGTTCTGTTTCTGGTAGTGATATACAGAATGCTTGCTCAGCATGTACATCTTCACCTTTAGTTCCCTTGATTTCATTTACCTGCTGTAGTTTTCTCTACATATTGCAGTAGGCAAAGTTAACCTATTTTTGTGCTTGCAGGAGAGGCAAAGACAGCTAGAGAGTATGGGTATTTCACTTGAGTCTTCAGGTATCAAGGTTGGAGATGACAAGTGTTACCTGGTGAACCTGAATGCGGACCCTGCGCTCAATGAGCTTCTGGTTTACTATTTAAAGGTAGAAATACAAACAGGATGCTTAATAGAATCGAAGCACACTTGCTTATTGTTTTGATTTTTCTGGCTCAATGTGTTATTCAGACTGCTTTTAGATTTTTGAGCCCAGTTGCAGCAAAATAGGATAGGCCACCTCCTACTGTTTAGGCTGTTGCTTTCCCTTTGCAGTTCAGGTTCATTGTTTTCTTAATTATCTCCTGATTGCCAGCACTGAGAGAAGTGTTCAGTGTGCACCAGGGCTGACATGAATTTTAGTTTTCCCAGACAGGATGTGAACAGAGTTAACTTGAAGTTAGAGCCTCGTGTTAGATACTTCTTGGTAGTGAGCTGAGAATTGCGTTAAGTAATGAATGAGTTAGTCATAAAGAGATAATGTTTAGTAGCAATCAGTAAGACTAAACATAAATGTAGGTTTTGGTGACAGGAAAACTTAAAGCAGGGGAGAGGGGAGCACAGGCAAAAACATACAAAAATGTCTTTTCTTATTGTCACTGACTTTCATGCCATTCTATTTACCCTAGCCTCATGTCAGAGTGAAATAGTTTCAAATACTCAATGAGCCTGTAAGAGCTCCTTATTAATAAAGCTATGAAAGACTACCCTGCCTTTTTTGACTAGTTTTCTGCTTTAGAGGCTGGATTTCTTGCTTGTGAGCAAGCATAATCTGAAAATATTTTAAAATCAGAATTTGTCCACTGCTTTATTTTGTTTTATCTAAAAACATACGAAGATAAAGCCCAGAACAAAGGAACGATTTGTGATCTTCTCTCCAGATCTACTGGTGCCGTACAGAAGTGCTTAGCAAAGGAAAGCATGTAGATAGTGCAGTCTCAGTGCTTTAGCAGATATTTCCTAGTAAATAGTGATAGTTTGCTTGTCTCTTAGTAACAAGCTTATCTTCTAGGATCACACAAGAGTTGGTGCAGATACCACACAGGATATACAGCTCTTTGGTATAGGAATTCAACCAGAACACTGCGAAATTGATATTGCTTTAGATGGAGAAGTTACACTCACACCAAAAGAAAATGCAAGGTAAGGGAGATCAGCAGCTCTCTAGGGAAGTGTTTGCTTTTCTTGACTAGGACATAACTTGCATGCATTTTTATTTTACATAGAAGTATCTTTAAGTTCTGATCAATAAGCTCAATATAGATAACTTAAAGAGCTACTTAGAAGTGAAATTCAGTGATACAAATGAGATTTCTGCACGCGTGTCCACACCCACCCATTCACTTTGCCACATAACTGGCCATCAGTGGTTTGACTCAGAATAAATCATTTTGAGAAGATATTCAGTAGGAATAAGGGACCATTGCTTCTCTGTAGCTTGCATAACAGGATCACTGAGGCACTATTAGCAGTCCTATCTGTACAGTGAGTTAAGAAGCTGTCTTAATGGGAATGGATAAATTATGCATCCTGTGTAGTTTTTGGTGTAAAGCTCAGTATTTCGTGAGAAAGGTGTTTTAAAGATCTTCAGATCTTTAAATTCTCTTTGAAATCTTTAATTGTTATTGTGTCTAGCAAATATGCAGTGTGAAATCACATTTCTCCTTCTGCTTCTAGTCTTGTATTTTACCCGTGTTTTGTTTTGGGGGCACTGTGGCCCCTTGGGTGGAATTCTGTTACTTCATCTCCAATGGCGCGATAAGCACTGCATCTGTCTAGTGGAGTAATCATGCTGCTCGTTTGAGATCTGAACATCTAAATAATGTTGAGATTAGTGCTGAAGTGGGAAACAAATGTTTTTGAGACACCACCTGAAAATTTTGACCTCTTTTGTGAAGAGTGAAAATGTTTCTTGGCGTTTGCATTTTTCATCTGCAGTACAAAATTTAAAACAGATGAGATTCAGACTTGTGGTGATAGAGTTACTGTACTGGAAATCAGTCATTTTGACTGGCAAGAACTAAGTCATATGTCAGTGGATAAAAGATTCTCGTGCCTGATCTGCAATGTTTAAGTAGCTGTTCTTAAGATACTAGTGTGTACAGAAATTTAGTTACCAGAATTTCACTGAAAAAAGACATGAAAGGGTTTTTTTGGTGTGGGGTTGTTTGTTTGTTTGGTTTTTTTAAATCAAATACTCTGAAGTGTTTGTGTTGAGACAGCTGAATTCAGAATACTGCTTCTGAAAAGACTTTTTTACATTTTGCTTAAGTTCTTTTTCTGCCTTTGAAGAAAGTATTTTGCTTTCTGACTCCAGTATGTCAACATTCAATAGCTCCATTTTCTTATTTTTGTGATTTAAACTTAAATACAGAGAAACCTAAATGCAAGCATAGCAGTATGCCAGATGTTCACAAAAACAGACCCTTGTTAAAAACAGGCACTCTGCTGAAGGAGTGAAACTTGTATCTAAGGATCTTTTCTTACTCTTGAATGTGGAGTATGTTAACAGTATGTTTTATGACTTTGCATTGACTAACTTGTGTCATGGAGACCTTTTTGTCAGTCAGGTTTGTATGCATTCAAGTTTACAAACTGTTCATAGGAAATAGGCAGTGTGACCCACATGGAGATGTGGATAAGCAACTAAAAGAAGCTTTGTATTTTTACTGACAAGTCATAACCAGCCAAAACTAGAGAGGAAGGGTGCTTTGTGTTTAATTCCAACAGTAAAAATCAGACCAGTAATTTTCATGTTGATTCTTTACTGAGAACCTAGTATATTTGTACATCATGTGATAAACAAATCACTGTCTGTAGAGGGGAATAACAGTAGATCTCATAGTTACTTTTTCAACCTTTTATATTTTGTATTTTACTGAAGTCATATTTTCTTCTTTCAGATCCTGTGTAAACGGTACCTTGGTCTGTTCTGCCACTCAATTATGGCATGGAGATAGAATCTTATGGGGAAACAACCACTTTTTTAGGTAATAATTGGTATTTGTATTCCAACCTGTTGACATTCAGCATTTTTTCCCCTCTGCTCTTCTGTATAAACTTTCTAGAAACTGAATTTCAATTTTTACACAGAATTAATTTACCAAAGAGGAAACGTCGAGACTGGCTGAAAGACCTTGAGAAAGAAACTTCACTGGGAGACCATGATCTGGATGCAGCTAGTGAAGCTTCTTCAGAACCAGACTACAACTATGAGTTCGCACAAATGGAAGTTATTATGAAGACACTGAATAGTAATGGTAAGAAAATAGCCAGATAAAAATGTTTTTTTAGATTGTCTGAAAAATTAAGGTCTTAATTTCAGACTAAAACAGGTGGTACTCTTACTCCAACAGTCTTAGGAGTATTTTTAGGAAAAGATAATTTTACAGAAACTTTTATGCTTATATATGTTATTAAAAAAAAAAACAAAACAAAACAAACAAACCTTTGCACCTAGGTGTATACACACACAAATTAGTAGCTGGTTTGTGCCTTGACACAATTTTATCTGTTCATTTGCTGTCCTTTTATAGTGCAGCTAAATTGTGCCTATCAAGTGATTGTCTCTGCTAACCTCTTGCTTTAAGTTATTGCAGACAATAAGATTCTCTAGACATGGCTCAGTTTGTGTTATCCTTCCTTTTGTATCAAATATTACTGACCCCATTTTAACCTTAGTAGAAAAAACACTGAAATGCTAAATCAATATTTGAATGTTAAGTAGTGGAGTTTTTAACACTTGTTAACTCTTAGTATTTAATCTTTGCTAAAATCCTGTCATGCTTCCTTTTTGGACAGTGTAAGAAAATACAATCTATATACCATGCCATTATTTTATAGATAAAAAGCAATAGATTTCACGATTTCCAGAAGGCAAGTCACAGTTCATAGGATGTAAAATAGTATGAAGAAATGCTGAAAGACTTGGTAAACTACTGGCCACTTTGCACAGGTGTCTTAATACATAAAATTTGAAAGGGAAATACCCAGGGGTTTGGTCACTGACCAAGAAGACATAATAGATGGTGTTTCACTGGTTTTTGTTCTCCTTTTTTTCATATCTTTGCAGTACTTCTATTGTTGTGGTTTACTTGTTGAAATAGAATACTTACTTTTTTTTTTTCTTGGTCTCTTCCATCTCTTTAACTTTCTCTGTTTTCCATTGAGCACAGCATGATGATTTTTTTAATGCTTGCTGCTGTAGCAGCAGTTTGAAGATTTTAAATTTTTATTTTATTTTCTTTTTTTACAGCTTGATTTTAATGAGATTGCTTGTGTGAGTGAATTACAGGGTCAGTTTCATTTAAACTGATGTCAAGTTACTGGCTGGTAATAGAAATATTCTCGTTATGATTCACTCATACCAGGAGACGAATTTCAGATGAATCTGCCATCCTGGTGGTCTTCAGTGTTGTCATCCCTCGTGAAGATTCTGTTGCCTGTTTTAAGGCCTCAGATCATCCCGTATGTCTGCCAAAACTGGGACAAAGGTTTTGAACTCTCTTGGCTCATGCATGAGACTGCTGGAAAAATTTGAAAGCATTAATTGATGCTTGATCTGCTTGTCACTAACCAGAGATTTGACTAAGCTGTAGCAGTCTAAAATGAGTCTGTGTTCTTTGAACAGGGGTCACATTTTTTGGTTTTTCATATGTTGTTATCTAGCTGACTGAAAATATCTTTATGTTTTAGTTCAGTAAGCTTGCTGGATTGTGGTCCAAGCCAGTTTTTATTGGTTGTTTTCTGTCTTTGCTCAAGAACAGTACAGACCTTGTTGTTTCATTACAGCTCTTTCCTCCTTAATGCACAGCAAATGTTAGCAGTCATACGTTGAACAGTTTCAGAAGCATCATAATGCAGTAATTCAACTTCTCATCTCTTCTGCTTCCTCTCACATAGGTGTTGCTTAATTAACACGTAGTAGTAAGTGATAATAGAACCCTGACAAAACAAGTGGCTTCAAAGATCATAGCTTGGTCTTCTGATTGAAACCTAGATGGTGTTTCCAGGTTTCTGTTGTTCTCAATGCCAAAATACATTACTTTCTGATAGGCTTCCAGTTTGTTGGGTAAGAAGCAAAGCACCTTTACTACAATACCATTTATTTATTCTTCCTTAAAATGGAAAATATATATGGGTAAGGAAGAAGAAATAAACTGAAGATAGTTAATTCTGTTATATACTCTGGAAAACGCTGGGGCAGAAGGAGGGCAAAGAGGTAATTTTAAAAACAGGTTATTATCCTTATAGTGATATATTGACATATAGCCAAAAGCAAGAGGTTTTGATTTTTCATTTGGTTTGGGTTTTTGGTTGTTTTTTCTCCCACCTTGATCTGTTATAGAACAACAACTCTCTTTAAATAAATAGCTTAGCTTCCCCAGAGTGCAAACACATTTGTTTCTATGGTGTGGAACCAGCATTAACAGTGTCATATTCAATCCAGCTCTAAAGAAGCTCTGAGGAAAATGTCTAACTTTGAAAACAGCTGTAAACATCCGGATTCTTTCCTCCCTTCAGCATGTTAACTTTGTGGGATTCTGTCAGATCAGCTTTGTACAGCTAATTTTGTGATGTTGGTCAAACACAGAATGTAGCAAAGAAGTTTACTTTGTTCTTGTACACTGTGTGGTGGTTAAGTAAGCAATGTGATCAGATTGTGCAGCTTCCCATTTATGCAAACAAAACTGTTACAGCTCAGTATTGGGATTTTGATGAACTGAACAAAGAAGCCTGCATCAAAACCACCTAACTTGCTTAGAAAACTGCAGTTAGATGAAGTCTTGAGTAATTGTTAAGCATTGCTGTTACTGGACTAACAGATGCAAGATGTGAATTAAGGGGCATTTGTAGCAGTGTAATAAATACTGCTCATACGTTCTTCTGGCTCAATGTTAATATTCTGATGTTTTGCAGAGGATTAACTGCATACAAATGGTCTTTTCAGGGCAATTGTACTCTTGTTACATAATATGTAAAGGATTGGGACTTGGGACTTATAACACTGTGTGGAATTTGCTGTGTGTTTGACAGGCACTGGGTAGAATCTCCCCTAATTTATTTGACTTTGCATGAGGAATCCGAACCGGTAGAACATCATGTTCATATCTAGCTTAAATACTACTGTAGGTATTTTGAATTGTAAAAAACTTGACTATTTTTTTCATCTTTGAAGTAGATGGTTTATAATTAACACCACATTTTGGCCCTTTTTTTTAACTGGGAAAAGCTTGCAGTTTTCTCTGTAAGCTCTTTCAAAAGTTAAATTTAAAACTTTTCTAGAAGTATGGATTTAGCTTTTGCATTTTAAGCATAAACCTCCCCTCAACCACTAATGGATTTAATTGAAATAGGGTTTTAGATTAGGTTCTTGCATCTTGTTCCAAGTAATTTCTACGGTATAATTTAACCCTGTGGTGATTATGATCCTGTAAGTCTAGATGGCTGAAACGATCCCTTTTATTAAGGTGATCTGTTCTGTGAACTTGGAGTTGGTCTTTGAGCAGTTTTGGGGAAGTCTGAATGAGTCAGCCTTAGATTAATTTCCTGTGTTTGCAAGCACAGTAGAAGGCTTCTCATTTCTTTCCATGCCTCTTCTCTGTCTTCTGCTTAATATGAGATTTCTCAACCACTCTTACACATAATCAGAGATGGTTTATGGATTATGCAGTAAAACCTATGCATGTGAAGGTAATTCTAGTATTATCTGGAGGAGTCTGGAGAAAGATGTTGCGGATCAACATGAATAACTTGCTTTGTAATGCAAAACATTAGAACTTGATTCAGTCAGTTGTTTTTGCTGCACTCTGTTGCATAGTCTTTCTGACATATTAAAAGGTAGTATTTCCAGTTATTTTAAGACACTTTTATGCATTACTGTCTTACTCTTTGCTCACTATTTATACTGACTGATTTTTGTTTTGTTTAACCTTAATGTTTAAAAAAAAGGCTAGTGAAAGACAAACCCATTGTAACAATACAGCCCTGGAGATCCTGTTTGCTTATCTGGCATTTATAATAGGGAGGAAGTGTTTTATGAGCTGATGCCTCAGTGGCCATGTGTGTGAAAATTGCAGACATTGTCAGTTGATCTTTAGCATAATTGGTCTCAGCGGATTTAGTATTAAGGTGTTACAGATTATTAGATGTGGTAATGCTACACAGATTTGCCAAGATACAGGACATGTGGTTCTGGAGAGAATCTTTGTGTGTGTTTTGATGCCCAATATATACTACTATTGATTGAAAAACCCCTGCAGAACTTTAATGTGAATTCTCTATTGCATGCTGTAGTTTTTGTTTCCTGTGGCTTTGTAGTATCAGGAAAACTTGCACAACGTTTTACAAGGGTGAGGTTTTGTTTGTTTTGTTTTGGGGTGGTGTTTTGTTTGTTTTGGTGCATTTTTGAGAGATGCACCTCCAGTTCCAAAGTGGGACAGTGTAAGGAAATCTAGGTTTATTTTCTCCCTCCTTTGTGACAGACAGGCATTCTTAAAAGTCATAGCAGCTCTTTCTTTCTTTTTTTTTTTTTTTAAGGGTTTCTGTAATGGAAGAGGTATTTCAAATTATTATTTCAGAACTGAAGGTTTTAGCATTTGAAAATCCTGTCATGTCCTAGAGCTGAAATGTTGCTTCCCCTAATAATCCAACACTCCACCTCCTCTCCCTTCCCTTTCTGATGTACAACCCAGCAATCTGCTGAGTGATTTGATGTCACTCATATATTCATCTAGACTGGTCCTCTTACAGACCACTCCTTTGCTGTATTTTAATTGTTCAGATATAATATATGAAGTAGATACATACATGTACTATATAATAGAAGGAGCTTGTTTCATTGGATTGCTCTTGCAGAAGCACATTCTGGCACTGGACCTAAACCCAGGAACAGATGGAGTAATGTTTCTCTGATTTGAATGCAACTTAGATTTAACTGTAGCTGATTGACATAAGCAGTTATTTCAGGCTAGAGTGTCTGAACGAATATTTATTTTGGGCTGATACTGAGATGAAATATGATTTGTAAAGCTAAATGCAGAAGTTTCCTCCAGAGCATAGTTTGCTTCAGTGTTGCAGAGTACGTTGGCACAATGTAACCTGTTACTAGTCAGACAATTTGTCCCTCTAAGTTTTCATCTGAGCTCTCCAATGTGCTTCATTCTCTGCCGAAATGGAGAAAGTAAATGTCTGTTTACTTCCATAAGTAGTTTCCTTCTCTGGCTAACATCATTTTCTCTTGTATTTTGCTTTGTTTTCTTATTAATCTGTTCCCTTTTCCATTTATTCTTTTTCCTGATGGGATTCTGGAGCATACTGTAACATCACAGTGCAGTGTAGGTAGTAGACAAGGATCTTAACTGTTCTTCCAGCCTTATTGCATGCTACATTTTTTTTCCTGTTTGGATGTACCTGTTTAATGCAGTATTGGAGATGTTGGCATTTGTATTGGTGGGCACTGACCATGTTGTGTTTGCAAAGGCTCTGAGATATGTTGATTGCTGTTACCAAACAAGTAATGAATCTTCTGTAATGCTGAAATGGCATTTTCTCACTTTCTGGATGATTTTTCTTCTCCATTTTTTTTAATTTCTTTGCAGACCCAGTACAAAATGTGGTCCAGATCTTGGAGAAGCAGTACTTGGAAGAGAAGCGGAGTGCTCTTGAGGAGCAGCGTCTGATGTATGAGCGTGAGTTAGAGATGCTGCGGCAGCAGCTGTCTCCAGAAAGGCAGCATCAGCATGGCAGCGACAGGCTTTCCTACACTGCTCAGACTGCACAGCAGAAAGTTAATCTTTGGACAGAGGAGAGGTGAGAATACTGGAGTTAAAGCAAAGGCATTAATAAAAACTACTAAGGACAAAATAGGAGTCTTGAACCGCCTGCCATAAACTAAATAATAATGTTTTTATGGAGCTGTTATGCCATATGAGACCTGCATCCACCAAAGTGTTAGCATTTGATTTAGGATTAGACTCTGTGTAGCACATGTGCAGAATCTTCCTGTTTAACACTCATGAAGTAAGAATGTAGATTTCACTGGTCAGCAGAAAAGTGAATCCTTAAATAGGAAACAAGAAATAAATCGTTGAGGGGTTTCTGCTGTAAAAGTATGGTAGCACAGTGCTGAGAGGGTATTTACCAGCCAACTGGTCAGAGGGTAAGAAATGCAGGGGAAAAAAAATGAAAGGACTGGATATGAAAAACGTGTGAAAGAGCCAAGTGTCTGGATTGCATGAGATTTGATTAGTGCAGCTTTAGCTGTTGCTCTGTTGCTGTTGAAAGTGAAGTTGAGTTGTAGGCATGTGGTTGTATCTGTCAGATCAGCTTGAACGCATCACAGAGTTTATTCTGGCTTTATGCTGACTATGGAAAGACAGCTGATACCTGACCTGGTGTTAAAACCTGTTGGCACAAAGTTAACCCATTGTGACTTTCAACAAAATGAATTTGTTGGAGTGAGGAGAGGTGGTGGCGTACTAGACCAGAAGGTCAACGTATTCATTGTCTGGCATCAGATTCTAAGTTTTCCTTGTCTGGGTTGAAAGATTGCTTCAGAAATTCATGTTCAGTGGGTACTTGCTTTGATTAATATCCTAATGGAATTTTGTCATACGAATTTTGTAGAAATAATTAAGAAATCCTATCTGAAACTTTTAAAAATTGCTTTAAGTTTGTGGAAGGATGCTGGCACAGCTCTGAATGGAACAACACAATTGTAATGAGAACTACCCATAGTAATTGATTGTGTTACTCATAAGGTTGCTTTATCGTCTTAAATAATTCCTTTCTGAAGAACCTAACTAAGAAAAAGTCGATGTGGGAGCTTCCTCAGAAAGCTCACCAGATGCCAGTTTCCTAGATTAAGGAAAGAGTTGACCATAGCTGTATCCCATGGCTCTTACAGCACTTAACAGATCAAAGCTGCCTTCTGTCTCTTGAGCAAGTCTTGCAGTGGTTGCAGGTGTAATGCACTCTGAGTGTTAAGTACTGTTTAATGACCAAGTCTTGCTTTCCGTTTCTGAGTGAATCCACAATTATAGCTGTTTGTGGAATGTGTCGCTCTCATGATCTGGAATAGCTCACTTGATGGCCTGGATAACAGAAACCAGAGGCCAAGGGAAAGGAATTTTCTGTGTAATGCTGACAGCAGATAAGGAAGAAGCATACTAAAACTCCACTGATAGTAGGAAGCTATTTATGCTCCAACAAAACCCCTTGGTATTACAGTCATAGGCTAGACAAGGGAAAGAGATGAAACTGCATGTTTAAGCATGTTAAAAGCACTAAAATTCAGTGCTGCTTGCTGACACTGTTAGTCATTTACCACTTTGTGGTACTGGGAAGTCAGCAGAGCGCAGTCTGGACGTTCTTTGGGAAAAAGATAGCCACTCAAGAAGAGTTCTGTTGGGAACTGAAAGGCATATTGGCAGTTGTCTGTGGCTTGTACTGTAGAGACATCCTAAAGATCTAAACTTACCTGAATAAAGGCAATTTTTGAAACTGCCTGTATTCACAGCAAGGCCTGGGAGTTTACTTGTTCTTCCTACACTTGTCTGCAATGTAAAATGTATTCTCTAGAAATGAGAAGTGCATATACACAACACATACTGTGTTTCAGGAGGACTTTAGTGTAGAAAAGCCTAAAAAAAGAATCTCAGTGGGAAGTGCTGGTCACTGAAATACCTGAAGTCTGATCATCACTTTTATGAAGATGATGAGACACAGTAAGTGCTGTTGGGATTCCAAAGAAAGGCAGAGAAGGGAGACTTTGCATTTGCTCAGAGGATAATTGTGATACTTTTAAAAAGGCAAATCTAGTCCTAGGTGAGAGCGTATTGTGATGTCGCACTTGGAGGTATAGTTCGTGTCATAGGTTTGCCTGGTGTTATGTAAGAACAGATTTGCTCCAACAGGCCCAAGAAAACACCTTGGAATTTGTCCATACTCTTAACAGTACAGAATGCACAAGCTATAACCTGTGCTGATTCAGAAATTGTTGAAAAGATACTGTGGAGATACAGGACTTATGGTTTTGAATGTATATGCTTGAGATGTCTAAAGGATGTGGAGGGGGGGTCTGGGGGTTTGTAGCTCTGCAAAGCCCTAACTGTATAATGTCAGGCTGTGGCCTGCAGCAATTGCAGGTTCCAACATCACGATCAGAGGAGAAGTGAGTTTTAGCAAGATGAAGTCTCACATGTTGGGACTGGTAGTTTTTGTGTAGCATGACTCCAGATTAAAGACAAAGACAGCTGCAATTATTTCATTTCTGGAAAATTAGGCATGTCCCATGGGCTTTTATCAAATAACAGCTTCCACAGCACTGTGCCCTTTTATTGTTAGGCATTACTATGCTAGCCTTACCTCAACACTAAAGTGTTTGTTTAGTATGGGATCACTGCTTTTCCTCATAAAATTGTCTGGCACTGGTGTCTGCTGACATAGTGCAATACAGCATTTCTTCTTAAACTTGTTTCAGAAAAGTCTTTGCAGCTTTCCAATAATGGAAATAGGCTTCTGTGTATTTTTCATGTTACCTACTGCACCACAGGGATGAATTGTTTCGACAGAGCCTGGCTAAACTTCGAGAGCAGATAGTAAAGGCAAATACACTGGTGAGAGAAGCAAACTTCTTAGCAGAAGAAATGAGTAAGCTAACTGATTATCAAGTAACACTTCAGATCCCTGCTGAAAACCTCAGTGCCAACAAGAAGGTAATGACAACAATGAATGTTGGAAAATGCAGTTTTATGACTAAAATATATAGTTGTATATAACATTCACCTGACTTGAGTCTGTAAAATAATTACATTTATTAGGCAAAATATGGGTGCTGTCTGGCTTGAATATAATAAAAGTATTGAATACTTATGCCCCTGTTTTACTTTAGTATGGCTCTTGCTTGTCTTTCAAGGGTTTGATCACCGTATATGTACGTGATTTGTGAACAGACATTTGTGTTCTGTTCCTGTAAAACCTGAATTTCATTTATAATTGGAAAAATCACTCTACTGTTGCAGACTTCTACCAGCTTTGTCTTAAGGGTTTTCTACTTGTAGTGCTGCCATAAATATAATGGTAGCAATCAGGATAACATGTTTGTCCTAAGTGTTTTGATTGAAAGTGTTAACATTCCTGCATGAGTGGCAGATGTCTGAGAAAGTCAAAAAAAGTCTGGACCTTCAGAGATATATAGGATGCATCTTGTGTTTGAGAACAGAGAGTATGGCTGGCATGTAGATAGAAGCTGTGTGTTCTGTATTTTCATTCTTTTTAAGAATGCAGTATGAGTGAAGAGTTAAAATACTTATATGCACTTCCCTACAGTGATTATTTTCTTCCTCTGATTTAGAGGGGAGCGATAGTAAGTGAGCCTGCTATTCAGGTGAGAAGAAAAGGAAAAGGTACTCAAGTGTGGACTATTGAGAAACTAGAGAACAAACTGATTGACATGAGAGACCTCTATCAAGAGTGGAAGGAGAAAAGTCCTGAGGTATTGTGTACATTTTCTGGAAGGTATCAGAGAATGAGGGGGTGTTTTCTGACACCTTTTAATATGTTGTTTGGATCCAGTGCAATGACTGTGTATTAAAGGGTGCCTAATGCAGATAAAACACAGCTATTTCCTATGCTCACTTGCATTTTCAGATACAAGTATGCTGAGGTAGTGACTCACAGTACCACTATGCACATGTTTACCTGGTGTAACGTGCCATGCAGGCAAGCGCCGGCTCTGAATGGAAGCACCAGACTGCACTAGAAATAAAATTATTACATTGTAGTCAGCATCAAAGGTAGCAAGGCTGCTGCTTAGATATGCTCAACGTGCAGAACATGTTAGCAAGGTAGAACTTTGTCTTCAAATAAATAAAAAACCCTAAAATACTCTATAATTTCATTTGTATATTTCCCAGCCTTAAACCAGTGAAGAAATCAATTAAAGAAACTTAGTCTCCCTCAGCATCTGTCAAAACCACATGGCATTTTCTGAGAATTTGAGTAATAAATTAGCAGTGGCAAGTAAGCATGAGGCTGGTCAAAAGCTTGCTTATTTACTGGTGAGAGAAAGATGTAAGATTTGGTCTTCTAGAGGATGTCCTCTCTAAGTATGTAGGTGGAATTGTCTAGGAAGTGTATCTTGCTGTCTTGTGGCTGATAGGTAGCACCTAAATTACTTGTATCAAGAATCATTCTCAAATATGTTTGAACAGCTGTTGTGCCTTTGTTACATGCCTTGGACGGGACAATGGGAATCTCTAAAATCATAACACAGGGGAGGTCAAGCACTTCATCTGTGCCCATTGAAGACAACGATGATTTTGCTGCTGACTTTAGTAAGAACTGATAGCACATCGTTCGAGTACATTATGTCTGCCTGAGCTAGGATCATCCTTGCCATGACCTATGTCATTCATAATGCATGTATTCTATGTACTACATAGAAACATGTAGGTCAAATGCATGCGTTGAAGACAAAGGAAGAGGAGAAGGGAAGGAGCTAACAAGTCCACTGAGGAGTGCATATCCTGCTGGGAATCTGCATGAATTCTTTGTGGCTGTATATGGAGCACTTGAGTAGAAAATGCTGCAGATGTGATCTCAGCTCTATGGGAGTCATACAAAAGAACACTTGGAACACCTGTAGACTTAAGTGGTAGTCATCCTGCACCTTCCCTTTTGCCCTTGTAGTGGTACCCAGCAGTCAGCTCAACTTCTCAACCTGAGAGTGACTTGACCTGTCATTTAAAAAGTGTAAACAGAGCAGAGAAGTGAAGTGAAGTAGGTGGTTACTGTGCTAGCTCATGGTAAAAATCTGCATTGTCTTAACATCACTAAAAAAAATGTAGGTCATCATATTACTATATACCATAGTAAAGAAAGGATTATATAGTATCTCACCTCAAGGATTTAAATACAGAAGGATTTAGTTTTGTATTTGTGATATGCTTTTAGTTTCTTTCTGCTTGTGTAGCAGGAACAAAAAAGATTGTTAGTGACTTAATTTTGGTGCTATGATTTTACACTAGTGGTTATTTGATCTTGTGTTCCTACACTTAACGATTTTGACCTGACTTTTGTGATCTTTATAACAGATAAGGAAGCTGATTGGCAAAAGAGGTGATCCTTTTTACGAAGCACAAGAAAATCACAACTTAATCGGCGTTGCCAATGTGTTTTTGGAGTGCCTTTTCCATGAGGTGAAGCTGCAGTATGCTGTGCCCATCATCAGTCAGCAGGGGGAGGTAAAGCCCTGACATGCTCTCACCTAGAGTGGGCTAGGCGCAGCCCTGTGCTCACACTGGCAGGGTGGCATGGTATTGTTACCGTATCATGCTTTCAATTGGAAGGAACCTTTAAAGGTCATCTAGTCCAACCACCTTCAGTGAGCAGAGACACATTCAATTAGGGCAGATTGCTCAGAGGCCTGTCCAGCTTTATCTGGAATGTTCAGCTGTTTACAGCTGCCCAGATACTAAAATAGTAGAATAAAATTCCTGATATTGGTGTAAATACAATGGTAGCCAGCAACTAGATGTCATTCAGCTCCTTGCTCACTCTTTTGCTTCTCTCAGTGGGATGGGGAAGAGAATTGAAAAGGAGGAAAACCCAGTGGTTGAGATAAGAACAGTTCAATCACTAAAATAAAATATAATAATAATTATTATTTAAAATATAATAATTTTAAGGAAAATGAATAATACAAAAAGAGACAGAAATAACTCCCAAGAAAAGGACAAGTGAGGCACAGTGCAAGTGTTTGCTGCTTTCTGACCAGTGCCTAACCAGTGATCTGCTCAACCTGGCCAACTCCTCCTGGTTTATATACTAAGCATATGATGTTCTGTGGCAGGAAATAACCTTTTGGCTAGCTCGGGGAAGTTGTCCAGTCTGTATTCCCTTCCAGCATCTTGTGCACCTGCACACTACCACAGCATGGGAAGTTGAAAAGTCCTTGATCTTTCTCAGCAACTAAAAATGCTAATATGTTATCAACGTTTGTCTTATACTGAATCCAAAGCACAGCATTATTTTAGCTACTAAGAAAAGAAAATTAGCTCTGTCCCAGCTGGAGCCAGGACATAATATTCTGATGTGCAGTCATGACACACTGTAATTTTTCTGTTGTTTGTGAATTAAAAGGGTCAGTAGTTCTGCATACAAATACATTTGGGATTTATTATTCCTTTGTCCTCGTTTTTGATGTTGTTGTTTTTCATTTTGTGGTTGAGAACCATTCAGTTCTGTTTCTCCACACCTAGAGTTAAACGTCTGCCATCTTAATGTCTTTAAGTCTCTTACACACAGGTTCTTAGTATTTATCTTGCCTTAGGTTGCAGGACGATTACATGTTGAAGTCATGCGAGTCACTGGGTCTGTCCCAGAACGTGTAGTAGAAGGAGATGACTCGTCTGAAAACTCCAGTGAGAGCGGGAGTCTGGAAGTCACTGATCACAATGGAGAAATTATTCATAGAGCAAAGAAGCTCTCCTGCAGGGTAAGTGAGAACACCTGATAAATTTAAGTTTCAGGCCTTTGTAACTATGTGATCAGTCTGATGTAGAAAGTATTGAGCCACACAGGCTACTGTTTGTTTAAAATTATCCAAAGAGAAAATTCTCCTCTTTGGTTCAGTATACACCAGTCTGTGGTTGCCAGTGACTACATGAATTTGCATTAATTTCTGGTATAAGTAGATCTACATCATAAATACTGATGTTACAAGGACTGTCCTTAGCAGATAGGAAAAGACAAACTGCTTTTCCGTGTAACCATCTTCTACAGTTTGTTTAATCAGATAATGTAATATCTATGAGTGGTGTTTGGAATTGAATCAACCAGGTTGGAAGAGACCTCCAAGATCATCCAGTCCAACCTATCACCCAGCCCTATCCAGTCAACTAGACCATATCACTAAGTGCCTCATCCAGTCTTTTCTTGAACACCTCCAGGGATGGTGACTCCACTGCCTCCCTGGGCAGCCCATTCCAATGCCAATCACTCTCTCTGGGAAGAACTTCCTCCTAACATCCAGCCTATACTTCCCTCGGCACAACTTGAGACTGTATCCCCTTGTTCTGTTGCTGGTTGTCTGGGAGAAGAGACCAGCCCCCACCTCCCTTCAGGTAGTTGTAGACAGTGATGAGAACTTCATTTGTTCTGTGATTAAGGGCTTAGTTTTCTATTCAAGCTTATCAGCTTCCTAGTAAGAAAATGAGTATATGTGCAGGCTATTTAGATGCATCTAAGTGTTCTCCTTGCACATGCAAAACACAGATCTCCTCAGTAGGGATCTCCTTAGGAAGTAGTTGGAGGTGTCCTTCAAAAATTCTTCTTGGCTGTTGGTGCTTTCTGAATAAAATACTTAAGTTTTTGAACAATTTACAATTTAGAAAATCCATCATATTTATGACTACATCTATTTTGTTCCCTCAGGTGAAGATAAAAGAAGCAACTGGACTGCCGCCTAATCTCTCCAACTTTGTCTTTTGTCAATACACATTTTGGGATCAATGCGAGTCAACAGTAGCAGCACCAGTGGTAGATCCAGATGTACCTTCACCTCAGAGTAAAGATGCTCATTTTACAGTGACCTTCTCTCACTGTAAGGTAACTATTATAAAGTAGTGTTACTGGGAGGGTGGTATGTTTGAAACAAACTATTCAGAATTTGAAAATTAAGGAAGACATTGATTCATGTAACTAATAACTTTTGACTCTGCTTTAGAATGCCGTAATGTTTCATTTCAGCACTTCTTCAGAATGCATCCAAATGAAAAATAGGTAATTGGTCTTCTAAGTTCAGGTATTTTCTGTAATACCTGGGGGAAAATATATGTAGTGACACCTTACATATTTGCTTAGTAAGGTCAGTAACATAGAAAAGATCATTTGATCTGTGGCATCATTTTAATGGAAATTTTCAAAGTGTGAAAAGCAGGATGCAGGAGCAGAAATTACTGAGATTATATCATTTGCACAACTTTCTTGACCAGAGTTGAACTTCATGATCATACTTGTTAGGTGTGTTCTTAAAAACTAGAGAAGATACATTCAATTAAGTAAAATAACTGTCATCTGTTTATCTCATTGCCAGGACTATGTGGTGAATGTTACGGAGGAGTTTTTGGAGTTCATTTCAGAAGGAGCTCTTGCTATTGAGGTGTGGGGTCACAGATGCACTGGCAATGGCAGCTCTGTTTGGGAAGTTGATTCTCTTCACGCAAAAACCAGAACACTGAGAGACAGGTACAAATAAATTACACCTGAATGCTTCCATCAGCTTTCCAAAGGCTTGCTAATATTTGTAGTGCACAAAATATACTTTGGTGAGGCAACAGTTAGTTTTTGCGGGGATGTCTTCGTAGGTGGAATGAAGTAACTCGAAGAATAGAAATGTGGATTTCCATACAAGAACTGAATGAGATGGGAGAATATACTGCGGTTGAACTCCATCAGGCAAAAGATGTGAACACAGGGGGAATTTTCCAGCTTAGGCAGGTACATATCTTTGCTCTTCCTTCTTATTCATGCTCAAATTAATGCTTAATTTTATTCTTAGTTTCTGTCTTGTCTTTTTTCTCTCCTTCTTTCTGTCTCTCAATTACCTGGTCAGGGTCATTCTCGCAGAGTGCAGGTGACAGTGAAACCCGTACAACATTCAGGAACATTGCCTCTCATGGTAGAAGCAATTCTTTCAGTCTCTGTAGGTGGTGTGACTGCCAGATCAACCAAACTGCAGAGAGGCTTGGACAGCTACCAGGTAAGACAGTTAATTTTCACGGATTGCTCAGTTTTGGTTTTGCTGTGCTAGAGCCAGCCAAGCATAATTCCAGAAGAGATATTGGCATATTAGTACTTGATACATTGTTTTGCCATTTTAGATGTATTTTAGGTTAATATACAGTGTGAGCATTTGGGCCTAGATCTGCTGCCTTTTTTTGCTTATAACTCAGTCTGTAACTGATAAAGTGCCAAGTGTGGTATTTGAATATACTCAAGACACTGGGACTACAGAAGTTATTTATACCTTTGTGTGTGGAGGTGATTAATACTAGGCTCCTAGTGCTATTGGTTTCTGTCTCTTACAAGGATGGTGAAAGCTGAGGAGGGGAAAAGCAGGGGGAAAAAAAAGAAAAACAGAGAAAATGTCTTCTAGTAAGATGACATTTACACTTTCAGAAAGGACCAAGTTGCTATTTGATCAGAAGCAAACACAGCCACCACTGAATGTGAAAGGGCAGAAAAAATCCTTAAGAAGTATAAATTACTTCAAGCTGATACTGGGCAAGTTCATATTGAAAATAAAGCATGATTTTAACTGTGATAGCTAAGAATAAGTGGAATGGACAGCCTGGGGAGGCAAGGTGCCATTCATCAGAAGGATGAAGAACCACAAGTTGTTTAATATAACCTTAAAGATTAGTCTGTGAAACATGAATATTGCTAATGTGCTTGTTGACTCCTTTTTCTAGTACTGTGTTCTGTGGGTTTCCAGTTTTGCTTTTATAAATACATCACTAATGCTAAAATTGCATCTGAGCTGCTGTAGTCTAGTGAAGAAAATAAAAAGGCAATCTGTTTCTACCTGTTAGTAAGACTTTGGTTATTAGAATATTGAATGTTGTAATTTTAACATTCTACAAAATGTTTATGTGCAAGAATGTTTCTGTTTTGGGGTATTTCTTTGGAGAGAAATGCGTGGGTTTTTTGTATTTTACAAAATTTATTTTCTCCTACCAGAAAGAGGAGGATGATGGTGGTGATATGGATAGTTACCAGGTATTGCTGCTGTTGCTGTCAATCCTGTGGCATGGGGCACAGCTAATGCTAATAGCCAGCAACTTTCAAATGAACAAGCGTACTGGAGCAAGCAAAAGCGGCTTTGAAATACATCTGTGCTGTGCATTTAAGAGGCTACCTGGGCTATAAACCACTGCTATTTCAGTTTACCTTGTGACTTTATACTCCTGTAGTGTGCTCTCTTCTGTAGTCCTCAGCAGTCAGCTCTCCTAACTGGCTACAGGAAATCCTAAGCGAATGAAAGCTTAATAAACACTTTGATTCAGAATGAAAACAGGTTCCACTGAATGTCATGGGGAAAAAAAACACAACCACCTGCAGCTGCAGGCATCTTTCCTAACTAGACTGTACAGCATAGGATTTTTCTGTTTGTTTTCTAAAGAAAACATCGTAATCTTTTAAGCTGTGCAATTTTCTGAAATGCTTGTGGGAGAAAGAGGGGAGGATCTGAATACAGAAGCTTCAGTGAGGCAGTGTTTTTATCTACATGAAAACAAACCTTTAGTCTGAGTGTTTTTTTTGTGTGGTAAGTGAATGTAAGACAGGTGCAGTTTAGAAAGAATAAGGCACATTTAAAAGGCAATAAAGGGCAGAAGAGAAAACAACTGAAAAAGTAAAACACGTTTCAGATTTCTCCCTGGAAGACTTATTTCCAGTAGGCAGCCTTACAGAAGTAAAACCAGTTAGGTGAGAATGCTGACTGCCCTTCAGATAACGTATTAGGGTTTTACAGGAATCTCAAAAGCATCAAAGCACTAACTTCTTGCGGGCTGTTTGTGCGCTTCCTGACATATCACAGAGAAGAACCAACCAGATTTTCTGTGATACACAAAGCATGATTGCATGATGGGTTTTGTTTGCATGAGAAATCTTTTAATTGCACTGATGGCAGCTACTAGCAATGGAATTTTTGTGCAGGTTTGGGGGCATACTGACCTGTCTAAGCTTCAGGAGAACTTTTGATCAACTGATGATGCCTGGTTTACCTATTCCATTAGGTAAACCATTAGGTGCTATTAAAATTTAATTGCCACCTCTCTGAATAATTAGCTTATGGTGTAAATTTCTGTCCAGCAACTAAGGCAGTCACACTTTACCTCCAGTTGAAATTTCAGACTTAAAAGCAAATAAGTTTCCATTCATGGGTGATGAGGTACTTAATTGGTGTGCATGTTACTTGGGGAAGAAAGTTTTCTGCATCACGCAAGCTGTTTAACATCTATTGTAATGAAATTGCCACAAAAATCACTGCCCTTAAATCTTAACCACTTAGCCTAGTAACTTTCTTTTCCATTTCTTTCTTAGGAAGAAGATTTAAACTGCGTACGAGAAAGGTGGTCTGATGCATTGATAAAACGTAGGGAATACTTAGATGAGCAAATTCAAAAGATCAGCAATAAACAAGGTTTGAAACTTTAAGTCCCAGTCATAAGTACTTTTTGTTCCTTATGCCCTGAAAAATGTGTCTTATGTAATGGTGATGTCTTTTGCTGTAGAAAAATCTGAGGATGATCTAGAGCGAGAAGCCCGGCTGGTTGAACAGTGGGTAGGGCTGACAGAAGAAAGGAATGCAGTGTTTGTTCCAGCACCAGGTAGTGGAATTCCTGGTGCCCCTGCAAATTGGTATGTTCATTAAAAAATTGGAGTGGTTAGCTCTTTCTACATGAACATTGCATGATACAAGGTAAAAATCCGAGGGCATGTTAGAGCTTCGTTTTTCCTGTAGCTCTGTAAGTTATACTCATTGGGGAGAAAGCATGAAGGGCAAGTGTTGGTTTGAATGTCAAGATGTACTTGGTTAAAATATTGTTTAAAGTAGCTTTCAGATATTTTTTCAAACTCTGAAAGCTCTTTTATAATTTAACATAGTATTTTACAAAATTCTGGGAAAGTTTTCCTGTAGTTTGACTCTTCAGAAAAGGAGTTGTTCAAAAATGAATGGTGGAGCATGTGATCATTTCACTGATAAGAAGCAACGAGGGAAGGAAGTCTGATTTCAGAGGATATGTTCTCTTCAGTTTAATTTCAATTTCTAATATATTAATATTATTTAAATTTCTGTTTTGACTAAGATCATTGGAACTGGCCTGTGAAAATTAGGAATACAGCATGTTAGGAAAGTGTGGGCCTTATCAAGTGTACACTGATGTCTCTGATATATCTTTTCCTCATTGGGTGAATTTTGTAGTGATACTCTTTTGTCATTATTTTTTTCCCCTTATCTACCTGAAAAGAGCTGTGGTCCTACAGCTAGAAGTGTATTCACTGATATAAAAACTATCCCTTGCTAGTAGTTACATACTCAGTTGTTTGAAAAGTTGCTGATTTTATGAATGAGATTAGTACAATCAGTTAACTTCCCGTGAAATAAGAGTGTTTAAAACTTGTCCTCACAGCTACTGCAACATACTGTGTGCAGTGTGAGTTATGTCTTGGCAAAGCACTACATTTAGCTGCATATTTGGCTAAACAAAATACTGTCTGCAACAGAAGCGT
Organism: Tricholaema leucomelas; assembly: GCA_013400475.1. NCBI lineage: Eukaryota > Metazoa > Chordata > Aves > Piciformes > Lybiidae > Tricholaema lacrymosa > Tricholaema leucomelas. The sequence goes on from WAAF01013955.1 coordinate 356,636, forward strand.
TCATACTATCCATCAAAATGTTGACAGCTTTAGTCATTTGTTACAGGTAATGAAATGTCATGGATATCTGTTTGCTCAGATCAGCTTAGATACGAATTTGCCTTCTTTGCTGACATCAGTTTGCTTTGTTTCAGGATTCCACCTGCAGGGATGGAAACACATATACCTGTCCTTTTCCTTGATTTGAATGGTATGTTGTAACAGCAGGTGTGAGAAACTGGGGGGGAAGGGTTGGGGTTAGTTTGCATTTGGATTAATAAATTGATAAATAGAAGAATGAATAAGTAATGTCTTAAAAATCAAGTCTTGGCAATGGCACTATCTGGTGTGTCTTTTAAAATGCTTTTTTTGGTGTGTTTCTGTATATTGAAATAATTAAGCAAAGCTGATTTAAAATAAAGATGGAAATTGAGGAGCATGGGTACAGGGGATAGGCTGTGTAACAGAATAGCCAACAGAAGTAGTTGAGAGCAAGCTTAGTTTAAATTGAACATGTGTTGTTAAAGCATTAATACAGACCCTTCCAACACTTTCAGATCTTCCACTGAGGTATCTGTAGAGTCTTAACTCTTTGTAAGAGAATCTTTATGTTCTCCTTTAAAGGTATTTAGCTTTACATGTGAATAGACTATTGAGATATATTCTTGTGACACAGGTACACACTGTAAGTGACAAGAAACTAAAGTTAGCACCACAGTTAAGGACTGTTTAGGAAGCAAGTCTGTAATTGTGAGCTTGGACATAAATCTGAGGAGACACCAGAGGTGTCATCATCTCCAGCACTGCAGGCTACTACAAACGTATATGTAGTCAACATATTAATACTTGCTTGTAGAAAATGATACGTGCTCATTGCTTCATCTCTGCTTACAAGGAATGTTTTCATTTGTTTTTTCATTATCTGCAGAGAGTAGCAGGCAGAAGAAATAATTTAACTAAGAGATGAGCTTGTTAGGGTGAGAGGCAGATACCTGAGAAATGTAATTTACCCAACCAGAAATGTTATGAATACCTAGAAATAGTTCTGAATTCTGTTCAGGTGATGTGAGAATAAATCTCAGCCTGGTTTTACTTCCCTTCTTTTGTATGCTGAGATTACCTTCAAAATGCCGCCTAGTAATAAGATGAATTAGGCTTAAATGTACTATGAAATACAGCTAAGACTTTATTACAAATTTGTTACAACTTTGCCTCTCTATATTAATATCCTTTGGTATAAAACTCTATCCTTTGGTATAAAACTCTTTCATTCTTTGCATGTTTGTTTCATTAGCTGATGACCTGAGTGCCAATGAACAACTTATAGGTCCTCATGCATCAGGAGTTAACTCAATTCTACCAAAGGAGCATGGGAGTCCATTCTTTTATCTGCCGATCATAAGACACAGTGATGATGAGGTAAGTTGTTAGCAAGCCTCCTTCTTCACAACTGCAGCTTATTAATATATTCTTCTTATGCTTTATTTTTTACTTGCATGTATTTAATCTTTCCCTTTTTGGCTTAGAAGTGTTTTTCATCATTCCTCTTGCAGGCTTTTGATTCTTCAGAGAAAAGTATTTTGTGTATTGTGCACACTAGGCAAGCTTAATTTTTCAATAAAACCTTTTTCTTTGCGGTACACTGGTTTTTGCACATAAAGTTTGGGAACTGTTGGAGATGAATGGTTCCGAATCCCTTTCAGAATATCTTAACTCATTTCTTCCATGCTTTGTGCCAGCTCAGGCATTGCTTAAGAGACCATTTCCAGAATAAATGGAGTGCCAAAGCTGAGGAGGAGGTGGGGGGGAAGAAAAAGATGTTCTGCAGGATGGGGACGTGTTTATTCTGTATGGGCCATTATAGCCTAATCCGAGACAGACGGAAAATTTGACGTTAGATTTAATAAACTTGACTACAGTTGCAGTAGGATTTGTATTCCTTCCTTCAGTCTTGCTTCTGCTTTCCTGTCTGTCTCTAGCTGTGTGAAGATTTCCTATAGGGGCAGGGTTTGGACAGTGCAGAGATTGTGTTCACAGTTGTTTTTGCCAATATCTTATCACTTCTTCTATGCTGCTTCTGATAGATTCCTTACTATGAGAGGTTTGACTTTGTTGAATTAAGTTTATTTTTCTCTCAGTTGTTTTACTTACATTAAATCATTTCAAATTATGTCAGTTGATAGGGAAACCGAATCTCTGATTTCCTTTTCCTTCCTGCACTTAATTTGTCTGCATAGGTTTCAGCCACCGCTGCTTGGGACTCTTCTGTTCATGATTCGGTGCACCTGAATAGGGTAACTCCTCAAAATGAGAGAATTTACTTAATAGTGAAGACTACTGTGCAGCTCAGCCACCCTGCTGCCATGGAGCTGGTATTGCGCAAAAGGATTGCAGCCAATATTTACAACAAACAGGTAAGAACTCGGATATTATTATCACGTTATTAGTTTTGTTTCATATACTTGATTTTATGAATGTGGTTTCTTAGATGCTTGATTCATTTCATGGAAGTTTGCTCATTCCGATTCTTTTGAAATCAAGACAAATGAAAAATAGGTTCTTACAGGTTGCAGTGAAGCTGTGCACTTCTGGTATATTCCTTTTAATTGTCTGTTTTTCAACCTGATTTGGCTCAGTATAATAAATGCTCCTGTTTAAAAAAATACAGAAAAAATACCTTCTTACCTATACAATTGTAAATATTCTTTGATTCAGAGAAGTTTGCAGTACTTTGCAAGACCAAGTGCAGGGTCCTACATCTAGGTCGGGGCAATCCCAAGCATCGATATAGGGTGGGCAGTGACTGACTTGAGAGCAGCCCTGAAGAGAAGGACTTGGGGGTACTAGTGGATGAGAAGCTCAATATGAGCCACCAGTATACACTTGCAGCCTAGAGAGTCAACTGTATTCTGGCTTGTATGAAGAGAAGCATAGCCAGCAGGTCGAGAGAGATGATTCTCCCCCTCTACTCCACTCTGGTAAGACTCCACATTGAGTACTGTGTCCAGATCTGGAGCACCTATTACAAAAATGATCTGGACTTGCTGAAACGTGTCCAGAGAAGGGCAATGAGGATGATCAGAGGGCTGGAGCACCTCTCCTATGGAGACAGACTGAGAAAGTTGGGGTTACTCAGTCTGGAGAAGAGAATGCTCCAAGGAGACCTTATTGTAGGATCTGAAAGGGACCTACAGGAAAGCTGGTGAGGGACTTTTTAGTGTGTCAGGTAGTGATAGGACTAGGGGGAATGGAGCATTCAGATTGGATGTTAGGAAGAAGCCCTTTACCATGAGCGTGGTGAAATACTGGAATAGGTTGCCCAGGATGGTGGTGAAGCCCCATCCCTGGAGGATTTTAAGGCCGTGTTGGATGGAGTTCTGAGCAACCTGATCTAGTCTGAGGTATCCCTGTCCATGGCAGGAGGGTTGGAGCTGGGTGATCTTTGGAGTCCCTTCCAACCCTGACAACTCTGTGACTGTGATTAATGCTAAAAAGTCCTGGAAAACGTGCTTTTGTGGTCAAATTTTACATTGCAGCTTCTTACTTCTTAGGATGTCATAAACAAACATTATCAAAACAATAATTAAAACCTAATTTTGTTTCTAGAGTTTTACCCAGAGCCTGAAAAGGAGAATATCCTTGAAAAATATATATTATGCGTGTGGAGTGACCTATGAAATTGTTTCCAATATACCAAAGGTAAACTATACCATAGTTCTCTGGTAAATCACAAAAGGGAACAGAATGACCCACTGCAATGGGTGAGACTGACTGTTTCAGGAATAGTGTGGCCAGCAGGACAAGGGAGATTATTCTTTCCCTATTATCAGCACTGGTCAGGCCTCACCTTGAGTACTGTGTCCAGTTCTGGGTCCCTCAATTCAAGAGAGATGCTGAGATACTGGAACATGTCCAGAGAACGGTGATGAAGCTGGAGAGGAGCCTGGAGCACAAACCTTATGAGGAGATGCTGAGGGAGCTGGTGTTGCTTAGCCTGGAGAAGAGGAGGCTCAGGGATGACCTCATTGCTGCCTACAACTACCTGAAGGGAGGTTGTAGCCAGGTGGAGATTGGTCTCTTCTCCCAGGCAACCAGCAACAGAATGAGAGGGTACAGTCTCAAGTTGTGCCAGGGGAGGTATAGGCTGGATATCAGTAGTTCTTCCCAGAGAGAGTGATTTGCTATTGGAAGGGGCTGCTCAGGGAGGTGGTGGAGTCGCTATCCCTGGAGTTGTCTTATCTAGTCTTCTCTTCAACACTTAGTGCCGTGGTCTAGTTGATTGGATAGGGCTGGGTGATAGGTTGAAGTGGATGATCTTGGAGGTCTCTTCCATTCTGTATGATTGTATGAAATGAATGTCCTGTTCTGCTAAATGGAGACAGGTTGCTAAAGTGTATATCCTGGAGTTCAGTGGCGAGATCCTGTTTATCTTTCAACTCTTGAAAACTATAGGGGGTTTACTTTTTGAAGCATTTAACTGAGCACTTGTAGAGCTATTTTGGAAATCGTACTAGTGCGTGCGAAGAAAATGTAGATGATGCTTCAAGGGATGTTCAAGTCAGTGAAAACAGAATAGCTGAGAAAGTTACTTCACAGGAATAGAAATTGCTGTTTTATAGAAAAAGCTTGTACAAATTCTAAATCTATTTACAAAGTTTATTTTAAAGGTAAACAAGCTATACAAATGAAAATAAAAGTAGTCTTGTCACCACGTATTTGTCACGTTTTTTGCAGTGGTATTAAATGTGAACTCTAAGGAATAATCACACAGAACATCTAAGATTTGAGAGAGAAGCTGTGTTTACTTGCTTAGGAGGTTGTCATTAGTTAATCCCCAACATAGGCAATTTCAGATGTGTGTGTTAATTCTAGAAGTACATTGATTACAGTGAATGGGCAAAACCTCTTCCAGCATGACCTCTTAGTTATACATCATTTGTAGTTGTACTGAAAAGTCCTTTACTGATCATAATTAGAACTACTGATTGAGTCAAGCATTATTGATTCAAATTAATTTCTGGATTGAGATGGTTTAAAAAGTGAATTAGTAGATTAAAAACAAGACTTTAATTTTTATAAACTTTAGTGGTGTAACTTCCCACTTAGGCTACAGAAGAAATCGAGGACCGCGAGACCTTGGCACTGATGGCTGCAAGGAGTGAAAATGAGGGGACATCTGATGGTGAAACCTACATTGAAAAATACACACGTGGTGTGCTGCAAGTGGAGAACATTTTGAGCCTTGAGCGACTAAGACAGGCAAGAAAAAGGCACTTCTTGTACCTTTGGAACTAGATTATGAGAATTCAAGTAGACCTGATTGATCTTTTAATAAATAATAAGCGTCATTTGCTTTTAGTTTGGGAGCTTTTGGAGAACGTTGGATGGATAAATACAAGACTACCTTTGCGTAATACACAATTTCAGTAGTGATGGTTCTAGTCACTATAGTTGTCAATGCTGTAGTACACAGAACCTTGAACAGGAAAAGACCAAAGGATAAATTTCTCATAGAAATTTCAATGGTTGTGTGTGCAGATTAAGGATTGTAAATACAAGCTATATTTACTGTTGTTAGCTACATGAAAAAAAGTTTCTGTCCTGTCTCATGAGGAGACCCTGTCATTGTTTTTAGTTTCTTCTTTTCTTCACACAGGCAGTCACAGTCAAAGAGGCACTCTCCACCAAAGCGAGAAACATGCGCAGGAGCATCAGCACTCCCAATGTCCACAATGTAAGGAGTCTTTATCCTCTGCTAAACTGACACCTGTGGGGCAAGGGCATGCTGTTTGTGTGCTGCTGTAATGATCATTCTAATCTAGGACTAACCAACCTGTAGGAGAGTTGTCAAGAATGAAAATGAGTCACTTGAAATTTCTTCCCACAACTGTCCACCCTAGGTAGGGAGATACCAGAGTTGATGGGGAAGTGGGAAGTGTATTGGAAATTAATAGTCAGTTATGCATTATGAATGTCAGTTTCTGTATGAATATTAATTTTATTATTAATAATATTAAAAAATCAGGACAATTCACTGAGATTCTTTGGATTTTCAGTCTACAGGAAGTAGTTGCACAGAGGGTATTTATAAACACAGAATTAACAGTTTAAACAATCAGAACTTGGAAAACAGTAATGTGAAAACAGGAAAAATTCTAATTATGCTTATGGAGCCTTGGCATTAACTCCAGCCTGTGTATTTATGATGCTTTTTGGTCCCTCAGTAAGTCTCCTGTACCAAAGATGCTTCCGCAACTTGCAATAATGATCCCGGGGTAAAACAGAAAATATTCCAGGCAGAGGAATAATAACTGAGTCAATGCTGCTGAGCTGCCAGTGCTAGCTGCATGCACAGGGCCGCCTTGATTCCCAGTTAAGCCGGGAAAGGGGAAAGGCAAGAAGGCTCTGTGCAGAAAGGCAGGAAAGCAGAAAGGCACAGTTTCTAAATCACCCCCCTTTTAAATACTTCATTTTGAAAGTCAAACTGGCCAATAGGCACTAACAGCATTGTTTTGGCCAGTGCATTCAAAGCTTCATGCCTCATTTGACCACACAGGCATGTTGAGGGGCAGCACAAGACACCTGACAGGTGGTGCTAAGCCCTTGGCCCTCAAGACTTTGCTCATCTGACTGAACTTCCTGGACCCGCAACAGGAGGAGAGCAAGGGCTAAACCAGCCTGGCAGGATTTATGCCCTATCAGAACAGGAAGCTAAGTCAAAACTGTTTTCCTTCTGTAAGGATTCTCATTTTGGACGTAGTTTAGGGTAGTGGTCACCCTGATTCAGATTACTTTCCCTTCAAAGTCCCTTTACCTTTTTTCACAGTGTTAAGGGATAGTTTTCCATTTTGTGTACATCTTGTGTATTCTTCTATCGCTTCCTCATATGGCACATACATATAAATAATAACTGAAAAGTTGTTAGGACTAAATGATCAGAGTGTTTCCTCAAGACATTGTAGTCTATCAGTAAAAGGTAAACATTTTGTCATTCTGCCTCTTGTTCTGCAGGTATCCTGTAGCCGGTTAGATCTTTCTGCCTGTGATGAAGATGATAAGGTATGTAAATGTCAGAACAAATGGTAGACATTCTCAGACCTCTATTCTCTCCTCTCTAAAGTATTTGAGAAATGGCGGGGCAGGGGGAAACAAAACCAAACCCACAAACAAAGCCAACCAGTATTTTTTCCAGTGTTTACATAATATTTTGTAATAATACTGTACTAATTATGTTTTATTTTGGATAGTCACACAGAATCACAGAACCTTAGGAGTAGGAAGTGACCTCAAAATCATCTAGTCCAGCCCCTCCTGCTAGGGCAGATCACCTAGAGCAGATAACACCAGAACACAATTCATCCAGGCAGGTTTTGAATGTCTCCAGAGAAGGAGACTCCACAGCCTCTCTGGGCAGCTCATTCCAGTGTTTTGTCACCCTCGCCGCAAGAAAGTTTTTCCTTATCTTCACATAGAACCTTCTTTGCTTCAGTTTGCACCCATTGCCCCTTGTCCTATCATTGGACATCTCCAAGAAGAGCCTGGCTCCATTGTCCTGACACTTGCCCTTCAGATACTTATTAAACATTAATAAGGTCACTTCTCAGTATCCTCTTCTCCAAGCTAAAGAGACCCAGCTTCCTTAGCCTTTCCACATAAGAGAGGTATTCCACTCCCTTAATCATCTTTATGGCTCTGTGCTGGACTCTTTCAAGCAGTTCCCTGCCCTTCTGGAACTGAGGGGTGCAGAATCCTTCTTGTTCTTCTCTGCTTGTCGTATTAGAATTGTAGGAACTGCTATTTAAGAAGAGCAAATAAAATTTAATATGCTTCATTGAAAAGCTAATTAGCTTCTAAACAATCTCTTTGCGATAGAAGATTGTCTTAAGTCAGTAACTTGACACTCCTTCAGTTCTGGGATGTTTTTATGTGTATGTTTGGTCTTGGGGTTGGGTTGGTTTGGGTTTTTTTTGTTTGTTTTTGTGTTTGTTTGGGTTTTGTTTTGTAAATTACATTTGAGTTTCTACCTATGGATTTTTTTCATGTTTGCCTGAATCAACATGCATATTTATATATTTTTGTTTCTTAGGGTTGGTCTGAAAGTCACCTAGATATATCTGACTGTTCTTCCAGTTACCAAGATGTATCATGCTATGGTACTTTACCCAGGGAGTCACCTCGAAAGAGCAAAGATAGCAGTGGTGAGATTTTAAAGTATATACATAATGACAGTGTTTGTCATTTCTTAATTACTGCATCAAAGTGAAAATTAAATTCTCAGTGTTTTTTTACCTGATAAATGCATTATCCAGGTTCTTGCTTTAGCAGCAGAACATAATCTGGAATTAGGGATAAAGGGAGAAATGCATGAAGACGCTCAAGAAAGGACGGGAAATTGCGGCTGGCCAGAAAACCAAGAGAAGGACAGAACAAGAAGCTAAATAAGAATCAAAACAGTGGGAAGAGAAAAAAGACATTGTTATTTTATGACTCTGAGAATGAAGATGTTTTGTTAAAGTGGGAAGGGTGCCTTTTGCAAGTTCTTTACATGATGTGGATATTTGCTCTGCCATATCAGTGTGTCACAGGTGGCTTTCAGGCCAAACTTAACATGCTGTTCTCATGTCAGCAGGATTAGCTCTGGGAATGGAGGCCAGAATAGAATAGAATAGAATCAGTCAGGTTGGAAGAGACCTCCAAGATCATCCAGTCCAACCTATCACCCAGCCCTATCCAGTCAACTAGACCATAGCACTAAGTGCCTCATCCAGTCTTTTCCTGAACACCCCCAGGGACGGTTACTCCACCACCTCCCTGGGCAGCCCATTCCAATGGCAAATCACTCTCTCTGGGAAGAACTTCCTTCTAACATCCAGCCTATACTTCCCCCGGCACAACTTGAGACTGAGTCCCCTTGTCCTGTTGCTGGTTGCCTGGGAGAAGAGACCAGCCCCCACCTGGCTACAACCACCCTTCAGGTAGTTGTAGACAGCAATGAGGTCTGCCCTGAGCCTCCTCTTCTCCAGGCTAAACAACCCCAGCTCCTTCAGCCTCTCCTCATAGGGTTTGTGTTCTTGATCAGGGTATTACACGTAGAGCTACTGCTGCAGTTAAGTGGGACAGATTGTTGCTTCCTTGTCTATAATTTCCTCACTGATCATCCTGGTTGTGCGCAATTGCTGGACAGAATTGCACAGGGACATAATCTCTTGTTGAGTTCCGTTCTCTTATGTTTGGACAAGTGGTTGAGTACCAAAATTTTGACATTTTTCTGTAGCCAGCAACTTGCCAGATTCATGGCTTAACCTTCAATTAGTTCAAATGATGCTCTTGCAGCTGAGAGATGAAGGACTGAAATAAGATGGTTTTGCTTTTTTATCTAGGTGTCGTAGCAGAGAATTCCCATGCTTTAATGGCCAGCCCTTTTAAAGCATTTTCTCCTCAGCCACCTAAGTTTTTCAAGCCCTTAATGCCAGTGAAAGAGGAACATAAAAGGAAGACTGCGCTTGAAAGCAGACCTCTGCTTAGTCAAGAGGTAATCTTTGAAAACCACCTGTTTGGTTCTGTTGTTTTTTAAAGGAAAATGAGTGATTTTTTTCGTTTGTTTTTTTGGTGCACTTTGCTAATGGTTTGCAGCATGCATCTCTTGCAGTAGAACTTTGTCATTCTCTGGTAAATTTAATCATGCTGTTGTTCAGATGTGGTGGTGTTTTGGTATATGTTTTTAACCCAGAACACTGAGGGGTTTTTCACTTTCTGGTAAGTGTTCTTCACGGGGTGCGCCTGTCTTATTTTAAAAGTAACAGTGGGGTTTTATTAATTCTCCAATGAGAAGTTGGTGTGTTTTTTCAAACAATTCTGAGAAACAGTGTTCTAGAGTGGTTATGATTCTGACCTGTGTTCCTCAGCTTAAAACTCTGATGAGAGTTTATTAACTTGAATTTTGACATACATGTATATGGCCAGCACGTGCGTTCTGCTTTCATCATGACTTCATGCCTTTCTAACTTGCATACATGTAGTGCTGTGGTCAGAATTGTGGTTTGTGTGATGTGTTGTGTGTCTTAACCTTTGCAGAGCATGCCTTCATCTCAGGTGCATGGCACTGGCTGTGTGGTGCCTTCAGGAAGTCAGGCCAGCAGCATGCCTGTAGAAAGCAATAGCATACATGAGGAAAAGATTGTAAGTTCCGTACCAGTTTCTGTTACAAGGCCTGGTGGTGGGCTTAGGGTCATTTAATGGTGGGCTTCAGGCACTTATGCTCCTGCAGTAGAAAAAAAGTGTAATGTGGGTGTAATCACTTGTAATTGTTTGTAACTGATGCTTATAATGTACAGTTGCTTGCTTGGCTTGCAAGTCTGATGCATTTGAACTAACTCGGGGTTTTGCATTTATTTTTGTTTTGGCTTTTGGTTTTGTTTGTTTGTTTATTATATGTGGTTTGTCTTGTGGGGTGGGCATGAGATGGGAGGCTTTATTTTTTTACAAGGCACAAGTGATCAAGTAAAAGGTGGTTTAGTGAACCGTGTTATTGTCGCTCTAATGTACCTTGTGTGTTACCCAGATTTTGTGACTATACCCCAGAGTAAATGGAATGCTACCCTTTGGTGTAAGTAACTATACATTTAGGTGTGGGTACACTAAAAAAATTCTCATTGCCTGATTTGGAAGTAATAAGACTAAAATAAGATTGTCGCTCTTAATTAACCTGCAGCCTGTCTTCATTGTAATTCAAGTGGTGAACTGAGGTGGAGGGCTTTTATTTTAATCTTCACCTGCCAAATCCTGTTCTCACTGCTACTTCAACAAAGGGTGTATCATTGTTTCTGCTGTGTGGTGTACTCAGGTTTTGGGCTGTTGAACATGGCTGTAAATACTTGCTTTAATCGGAGCTTTAGATTTAAAACGCAGAACCTTCCTAGGCCTCTCTTACCACAAAGTGCTACTGACATTTTCTTCCCATTCAACAGTTATTTCATTTCTACCATATAGCCAAGCTATTAAAAATATCTCCTCTGGGTTTTTAATGTTATTTTGTAGGTTGTTGTACCAAAGTATCCTGAGTAGTCTGATGTATATATTTGAAGCGTAGCAGCTGTTTTATTTTCACTCATGTTAGTTTTCCATAGGGTAGCTGACATGCTGACTCACACTGAGTCACTGGTGGTATGAAGCCTGAAGGTATTTGGAAGACAAATTCTTCTACTTGGTAGAAAAACATCCCTTGGAAAAAAACCTGTTGCACAAATTTTCCTAGCAACTTCAGGGCAGTTTTAATCCCTTAAGTGAAAATAGGAGTCCCACCCCATGTATGCCCTGAATTAACCATTTTCCTGTGCTGTTTTCCAAAGATAAGCAGAAGCATTTAGAGCTGGAAAAAGACAATGTCCTGGACCACAATTTTCTAAATACAACGGAGCTAACTGACTGAACAGCATAAACCTACTCTAGCCAACAGTGGCCTGGAAAGACCCCTTCTCTCAGTTCTCAGCTGCTTGCTCCTACCCTTGCACTAATTTCTCCCTTGCATCAACACACCTTTTTGTTTGGTTCCACAGGAAGTCAGATCAAGGAAGCTGATGGTTATACTACCATAGATTTGACATTTCTTAAGAGTGATGGGATCTTTTAAGGTTGAAAATGACCTCCATGATGAGTTCAACCATTAACCTAACATTGCCAAGGCCACTATTAACCTAACATTGCCATATCTACATTGTTTTTGAACATTTCCAGGGGTGGTGATTGCACCACTTCTCTGGGCAGCCTGTTCCAGTGCTTCATTGTTACAGTGAAAATGTTTTTCCTAATATCCAACCTAAGCTTCCCATGGCATGTTTCCTTTGGAACTGCTCCCCTGTTTGATCACCTTTTAGGCACTTGAGTGAGTACCAGGGCGGCAGGCAAGAACTAGCGGCCACTAGTAGGGAGGAGGTTGAAAAGGTTGCTTTGCATAGCCCTTCAAGCTTGTGGTGTCAGGTTTATCCGGTGATGGCTTCTGCATTTTTTCCTCCTTTAGGGAGAAAGCCTTTGAGTTGTAGACTTCACAAGCTACCTCACATTCTTCAGAGCTGACCCAAGCCTATATGTCAACTAAACTGTAGTATAAATTTCACACATTTGAACGAAAGGTGCTGTCAGAACAAGCTCAGAGATTACACTAGAGCAGTGTTACAGCTCTGCATGAAACTTAGCTGTCTCCTCCTCTCTAGCTGATTTGTAGTGAACTTTTCACATTAATCAACTGTAAATGATTGCTTGAAGGTACAGAGCCTCACACTCCTAATTAATCACCAGATTACTGGTGCTGCTTCAGGTGTGATGTTCACTTGCAGCATACAGCATGTGAAAAAAGCAATAGAAATTCAGTGACTAAACACACAGGAAGCTGATAATTGTAACTACATGAATGTTCTGCATGTAAGTAGGCATAAAAATGTTTGGCTCTTATTTCATGTTTCTCTGGGATCTATTCTTAACTTTTCTTCTATATTCCAAACATGTCTGTTGAAGGAAGACAGGAAAAAAAGGCAGTTAAAAATAGTTTTATTCATTAGGCATGGAATAGAGATTTTTGACCTAAAATTTCAAATAGTACTTCCACATGCATTTAATATTGTCCCTATTTCAAGAGTGTGACATCAGGGTATGCTCTCCACAACACCTGAGTACAGTGGACATGTTAAGGTCAGGTAAACTATTTTCATATTGAGCATGTTTGAACACTGGCTGTAATTAATATGTCTAAGAGGGGTCTGCCTTAAGGGTAAGTCCTCCTACTGTGCAATGACAGTTGAAGCACTGCTGATGCAAGCACTCAGTACTACTGATCTTTAAATTAGCAAAATGGGAACTAATATCTTTGAAGTTACTTGAGAGCTGTAACTTAGGGATCTGAAAACTCAGATACTTCTAATGACACAGTGTGTTTGTTACAAAGCAGTTGTAGGGAAGGCGCTCTGTGTTCTTGCTGACTTTGCTTCTCCTCTCAATAGATTTTGATTTCCTCCATTCTTACTGACACATTCTTACTGTTACCAGTTCTTAAATCCGTTTTTCATTTATAGTTTTTTTTGTTACTTCCCAAGGAAGTGGCTACAGTTTCTTTACTGATTTTTCAAGGATTTTATCTTTATTTCTACCAATACCCTGAGCAGCACAAGGTCATTTGCATTTTTTTTCCCCCATATCTTAAATCAACAGGAATTTGAAGAACCCTGAAATTGCTTTGTTCTGGCATTTTCCAGTTGGGAAGCTCAAGAGGAGTCTTAAAAAGGAAATCTTGTCCTCAAAAGGGGCACCTTTTGTCTGTTACAAGGTGGTGTCTTGTCACCTATCTGCAGCACTCTTCACAATCCATGTTTTAGTAGTAAGCCTGCTTCCACATGGTTTAGCTTTTGTATTTATCATGATAGATAACCCTGGAGCGATATACCACTGGCAATGTGGTTACTTGCTTGACTTTTCACCAACATCTGTGTGTCAGCAGAACCATTTTTCACTGATAGCACCCCTTATCCCATCTGACTTTGAACAGGGGCTCCTGTGTGCTATTTTTTTTCTTCTTTTTTTCAGTCAAGTGAGGACTCCTGCAGCATTTGAAGGAGAAACATGCCTTTTGTTTTCATGTTTAGCTAGTATCCACTAGAAATCCTTCATTAAACGCTTATTGGTTTGGAGTTCATGTTATATCTTAAGCTCACCATATTTTATAAACACTCAAGCTTTTAGTATTTTCAGAACAACAAACTACAAGGCTCTGCTGAAAGGAGAACTTAACTGAGTATAAGTAATAAAGGTAAGAAGGAAGTAAGCTGAGTTACTGAGAAAAGGACCCTCAGAGATGAGCAAACAGATGTACTCCAAAGTGCAAAATGATGCTTTGCATAACACTTTAGTGCCTGGAAGCATAGTCATTGTCTCAGTAAAGATGACATGGATTTTACCTTTTAAAGGAACATTTTGTAACACTGTCACTCCACTGACAGAAATAATGTCAAAATAAAGCCTTCTTTCAACTTCTATATGAAAAACAGCTCTGAAGCAGAGCTGTGAAAACTAGTAAGCAGAGGATTCTAAGGCTTTACTTCAGCAAATATTTATAATCTGGAATTTGGTTGGATTTAGCAGATATTCTTAGACAAATAGAGGCACCTTCTTCAGATACTGATTGCACTGCCAACAAAAAAAAATACCAATATTGGTAATTTTGATTCAGCTTAAGTACTTCATCAGTTGTAATTTTTCTGGATGTTATTCTTTCCAGTTTGGATTTGCTGTAAAAGAGCCATTCTTTTCAGACAGAAGTGTGTGTACACATAGATACACATGTATATATACATGTGTTTATATATGGGTATAAAAAATACATTGATGAAAAGCAAAGTATTTAAAAAGCATCCATATGAGGTTCTATTTGCAGTATTGTACATTGGGAGAGAAGCATAGATATGCTGCTGGGGTTTTCTCAGAGACATCTTGACAGGCAGAAGCCCTCAGCCTCAGCTGGGCTCTGTAAAAAACCACTTTTGTGGGCTGGTCACAGTGCAATCACAACTTCTCATCAAAGGGCAATTCAGGGAGCTGTCTCTAAAGTCTGCCAGGTTACTTCCCTCCAGATACACATGTGTCTGTACAAAAATGCTTCCCTGAAAACTGTGTAATATTTAATCCTTTTCTCTCATTTTCAAACATGATGACGGTGTTCAGGTGTGACAGCCGAAGGTAACCAAATTTACTGAAGCTTACTGGTATCAGATTAATAGAAAATCTCACTGGGCAGGGAATTCTTCAGTAATCAGTAGTTAAGTAATCAGTATTGCACTGGACACTTTGCAATAAACTTCCATTTATATTTGTTTGTCTTGTTAAGTAGTCAATTACCTTTATGGACTATCCTCAGAAGGTTTAGTTAGTCTAAATTATGAGGGAAAAGCAATAATACATGCCTTCAAAAAATTGAAAGTATGTAAATGCATGACTTTCTTACGTTGTGACCTTTCCTTATGCTGAACTTAGTTTTCTGAACTCTTTAGAATTTATCTGCTATTTTCTGAAAACAGAACAGCTCAGTGTAGTCAGGATATGTTCTCAGCAGCTCTTTCCAGCTCTTCAATTAAAGAGTATTCAACATATCTCTTTCTCTACCTTCAAAAAGACGAAAGTCAAGGAAGGTTTGTTTATTTCGAAAACTTTACTCTCCTAGGTTCCCAATCCCATGCAACTCTCTTCTCTTGCAGGACTCTGAGGAGGAAGACAGTGAGTTGGAGGCCATCAGTCAGAAGCTAAGTCCACAAAGTTTTCAAAATTTCCGGCCTTATGTACCAGAGGAGTTTGCTGACTTCAGTGTTTACAATGCTAGCCTGGAGAGCAGAGAGTGGTTTTCTCCTAAGTCAGACTTCTTGAGTTCACGTGTTCTTGAGAAAGAGGTATCCCGTAGCCCTACCACTAGCAGTATTACTAGTGGCTACTTTTCCCACAGTGCCTCTAATGCTACCCTGTCTGACATGCTTGTTCCCTGTAGTGATAGCACAGACCAGCTAGCCAGCCACACAAAGGAGCTGGACTCCAATGATCCCCCAGGATCATCTGTTACACTTGATGCAAGATCTTTGAACAAGGAATATCGAGAGGCAGAAAAGGAGTTATCAAGAGAGAAGTTACCTGTGTTACCACTGAAAGAAAGCAGTGCCTTAATGGGACAAGTACCACTGTCTATTGATGCCACTGACAGAGACTCTCAGCAGTTACCCAGAGCCACGTCGCTTTCAGCTTTAAGTTCCTCGGGTGGCAAAAATGCCTGTCATAAAATTGAATTTTCAGCACGTGAGGCAACAGTTGAGCATGTGACAGACATTCTGGAAGACCACTCCTTTACAGAGTTCATGGGCGTCGAAGATGGAAAGGACTTTGACCATTCCACACCTCCGCAGTTATGTTCCCTTGTGTCCTCTAATGGAACGAGTTCCTTGGATTTGCCCCAAAGCACTGACAAAGAGCAGAGCATGTGTGTGGGCCGGCTGGGCTCTGCAGCAGTGGTGGGCAATCGACTTGCAGATACTGTGGAAAGCCCTTTGTGTTCTATTCCGGTAAAAGAGACTGCAGACCGTGAGACTTATGCTGATGCTTCCGCGGATGATTTTATTGGGAAGGACCGCTTGGATAGTTCTGATTGTGAAGAAGGTGCTTCTGCAGATCAAGCTCATGTTTTGCCTAGCTGGGTGGCAGTGGGCGAACAGGTCTGTGTTGGAAGTAATAAGATGGGCACAGTGAAATACGTTGGAACAGTGGATTTTTCTGCTGGAATCTGGGTTGGAGTTGAACTGAACATTCAGATCGGTAAGAAGACTAAATATGGTCTGGGTTATCTATGCAGTTAGTGTGATCTTTTTTCAAAGCTAAACTGCAATCTGCTGTCTGCTTTTGGGAAATACTTCTGGTTTCATACACAGGCTTAGAATCTGATACACGTGGTTCCATCCTTTCTGTTTGTAGGGATACTTCAGGATTAATTTTTCACTGTCTTCAAGCCCTGATCTTGCTTTTTGCAGATCATGCTTTTGCATGTTGTGGTTGTTCCTGTTGGTACTCATCCATACCAAGTAGAGCTTAAAAAAATCAACCCGCGTGTTCATGGTCAGTAGTCACAGTGGACACCACTTGTTAAGTAGATTTGCCGCTTGTAGCCTTCAGATAGATCTTTTAAATTTTTTTTCTACTGGGGAAAGCTTAATTAGAGAGTGCAGCTTTTCATACAATAGAATCCTGGGATGGTTTGGAAGGGCCCTCTGAAGGTCATCTTGTCCAGCCCCCATACAGTGAGCAGAGACATCTGCAACTAGATCCGGTTTCTCGGAGCCCAATCCAACCTTACCTGGAGTGTTTCTAAGGATGGGGTTTCTACCTCTCTGGGCAGCCTGTGCCAGTGTTCACTACCCTTCCTTGTATCTAGTCTAAATATCCCCTTTTTTAATTTAAAGCCATTATCCCCTTGTCCTGTAACAACAGGCCCTGCTAAAAAGTCTGTCCCTATCACTCCTGCGTGCCCTTGGTAAGTACTGATAGGCCACAGTAAGGTCTCTCCTGGACCCTTTTCTCCAGACTAAGCAATCCTCAACTCTTCTTCAAACTAAATGATTGCAGTGTGTATTGACCTTCTGATTCGCACTCTAACTTAAGAGACTCCTGCAGAAATGTGTCAGATCTTTAAAAAGATTAGGTTTTGTCGTTCTCTAGTGTTAATATCTGTTATTTTCTCTGGCAGCTAAATTTTAAGCATTGTAACCAGGTGGTTTTGAGGATGATTTAATTTGTGTAATGTTAGGCTTTTTAACGTATTCACACTTCAAGACTACAATTGTGTGTGCTAATGAAATGCCAACAACTAATCCTCTGTGTATATTTTCATTGAAGGGAAGCACGATGGAACTGTGAAAGGCAAAGAGTACTTCCACTGCAAACCACGCCACGGTGTCTTTGTTCGTCCCGGGCGCCTCAGCAAAGCACCAGCTTCTGTGAGGAATTGGAGTAGCACTTCACGGTCTCAGGCATCTTCTTCCACTTCAGAGAAACGGAAAAATTCCATGCTTCCAGGCTCGTCACTTGCTCCTTCAACAGAAGTCCTCCACCATTCAGCAGATGCAGCAGCTTCTCCTTTTTCTAGGAAACAGGAAAACAGGAAATCTTGGATTAACTAAACTGCAGTATTTTTGCACTTACTACACGCATCACTGTGTAGAAAACTTTACGGATTTTGGAAGCTATTGTACATTTTAATCTGTCCATATGGAATGTGTATTCTCTAGAGTCCTCGACTTAATTCTCTAATTTTTTTTATAAATAATATATATATANGCAGACATGGCTGCACACTAAAATACAGTTAAGGCTGATCTGTAGATAACCGAGGTACTGGAGTATTTGTTACACAACAACTTGGGAGATATATTTTAAACAACAAAAAAATATTTTATTGTGGGAAAAAACAGGATGAAAATCCATATTTGAAAAAAAAAAAAAGCTACAGTTTGCTGTTCTTAATTACCAAAGAACTTGTTTTAGACTGACAAATTTGCTGTTTCTATCTTTCTATTGTAAATGTTTTAACTGATGACGTGGTGCCATGTTTCTTCTAGTCACCGGGCACCGTGCAGCCTTATGTTCTGTGTTTAAGCACACTGAAATAGCCAACTGCTTCATACTTTTTGTCTTCCTAGAGGCCTGCCACTGTGCTGACTCGGCAGTGAATGGAAGTCATTAACAATGCCTGAAGCTATATGTCTGGCATTTTATATGTTAGCATTAGCCAGCCAGGCAGTTTGACTGCAGAAACAGTATTACTGCAAGGGGTGAGATGACAACTTTGGGGGGGTGAGAGGGGTTGGGGATTTTTTGGCAGTAGGGGGGAATGGAGAAACAAAGAAGCAGTGAATGGATCATGACTGCAAACTTTGCACTTGTTACTTGCTGGTTATTATCAAGATGAAATAGAACCTGCTAAAGTAATTTTAATCTGTAAAATTTATTTTAATAATGGGAATGATGGAGGGATTTATGTCTGGTGCTCATGAATTCCTACAAAGGTTGTTCCACATGTAGATACTGTAGATGCCTGTACAAGTGTTCTGGATATTTGTAAAGTAATATGGTAAAAAAAAAAAAGAGTGAAGTGAATGGCCTGCTCTATCTGTTCTTTGTTCCTTAGCAAGTGAGTGAGTGAGATACCTGGGACCTTACTGAAAAGCTGCTGTTCTTTCTTTGATTGTTGTGTACAGTAAGCAGACTTTCATATTTTAAAATTTACTGTAAAGAACTGTAATTTATATACTGCCATACTGTATTTAATTGGTACAGACCTATTGTGTGTTAGAATACAGACTGTTTACTTGGGATTTAAAAAAATAGTGTTTTCTTGTATTTGGTGCAATTAGATTTCATGGTGAAATGGTAAGTTGGATTTTAGCTGCAAAGTACCTTGTAAAAATGCTGAAGGACTGTGCAATTGGAGCGGAAGGCTGGGTGGTATTATCCCGTTTTAACACTGGTTTATGCAGTGGTGAGAGGAGACTAGCAGGCCCTGTGGATACACATTCCTCACTTGGTACTTTTCCCTATCCTTCATCTGAGGGAGAGCAGAGCTGGGGAACTCCTGCCAGAGAATGGTGTTATGTGAGTCAAGGGGAGAGGGGACAAGTTCTTGGAAGACAGACAAGACAGAGTCATTGCTAAATATGTAAATGCAGTGTCTGAGTACAAAAAAGACTGGATGAGGCACTTAGTGCCATGGTCTAGTTGCCATGGTCTAATTGCTTGGACAGACCTGGGTGATAGGTTGGATTGGATGATCTTAGCGGTCTCTTCCAGTCCCTTTGATTCTATGAATATAGTTGGCAGCTGAGAGGGTGACGTGCTAGGGGTGGTGAAAGCAGGTCATGCGAAGTTCAGTGTGCTTGCCCTTGAGAGAGCTTTGGGCTCCTCTCAGACAGGATGTGTTAATTGATTTTGGTCGAATGCATATCCTTGCAGAAGATTTCAGACTTGTGGTGTCCACTTAGACTTACTCTTGTTGCCTTGATGATACTACTGCTGAAGGAAACTACCATAATAGAAAAAATAGTTCTGCATGAAGTGTGTTATCAGTCACAGATGATCTAAAACCATGCAACAGTCTTTTAATTTTAGACACTACGTTAATCTCTTTATAATTTTTAGAAAATTCACACTCAGATAAACATTTGTCCAAGGCCACTACAAGCAATCTTTAAAGTCACCATGGCCATTTTCTTATGGCAAAAGTGTAGCACTGGTGCCAGGTTTGTATTGGCCAAACAGGGTAGTTAATGGTTTCAGACCTTTGTGAAGGCAGCACACGACTGCTTAAACACCAGACTAATTTTACTGCTTGGGGTATACAATCTATTCATGCCAGAGAAACCTAATGAAGCCAGCTTACCTTTGTGCGGTGCATGTTTTGCATTAACTGCTGTCATGACTTTTGTTACTGTGGAGAGGCTTGTACTTTTGCAAACTTGGGTTAATTTAAAGTTTGGGGGAGCATATCCAATGAGTATGATGAGGTAATGTGGCAATGGACACATGGTACATAGATACAGAAGTACGTTTCCTATTAGTAATGTTAGACTAGCAGTTTGCTGTCTGGAACTTTGTAATCAGTGGAAGAAAGCGGTGGTGATAACCCAACTGCCTTTTTTGTTGGTTTGTTTTTTGTTTACATTACCTTAAACAGTATCTCAAATGCACTGCCTAATAACCAGGATGTACAATCCATACCAAGAACTTGATCTATAGTAAAAAACAAGCCAGCTCCACGGATAGTACTGAATAATGTTGGGCAGAGACAGTCCCTCGTTTGTCTCAGCTGCTGGAACAAACTTGTCATCTCAGTGGTTTTCCAAGTCCAGAAAAATTACCTCGTTTTGACCATTAGAATCATGACAGTGCTGAATGAGATCATGCTGGACTCCGTTTATGATGCTGTTTTTTCAAGCATACAGGCCCTCATGGAGCTTCAGCCCTCGATCCAGCAAGCAAAAGCAGTGTTTGATCAGTCCTGCTGCTGGCCCTGAAAGACTCCCTCACAAAAATCTTCCTTCATGTTTGCAACTGGAGGTGCAGAGAGTTACATGCTATAATGATGAAGTAAGTGCCACGAAGCTGTGTAATAAAAGGAAGCGTAGGCTGCGTGTCCCTAGGAGCAACCTCTGGGTGTTCTCTTCTGCTGCCTTCCAGTCACATGCTCCCTGTGCCCTGTACCAGGAGCCAAGTCTGAGGCAGGAGCTGCCTCTTAGTCATGTGGTCTGGTGAGCAGGGATTAGGCTTAAAAGAGCAGTTGTGATATGCTGGGACCTGCCTTTTGCTCCTCCCCATGTTTTAGGGACCTTTACTTCTCTTGAGTTGGTAATTTACAGAATTCGAAGTGTGTGTGTGGGGGGGGGGAATGTAAATTCTCAGACTGACTGAAAAGGATTAGAAAGGAAGGGTGGAGAGGAAGAGGCTGGATAACAGTAGTTGCTATCTTAGTTACTGCAGAAAAACATGTTCAAAACAGCTTTCCTCCTATGTAAGCTGTCCAAGCTCTGTTGGCTGAGCAGCGTGTAGAAGCTTCTTTAGTGAACTTCTCTGAGGGTGGGCTTCACACTGATGATGGTGGAAAAACAGTCTCTGCAGGAGCTACTATGGAATGTCCAGTTGAGGGGCTATGACAATAATGAGACGACTGGAGCATCTCTGTGACAAGGAAAGCCTGAGAGACCTGGGCCTGAGAGGGTATCTTACCAATATTTATCGTAAGAGGTGGGGGTCAGGATGACGGAGCACCGGAGCAAGCTGACCAGAGAGGTTGAGTCTCCTCTGTGCCGATTCCAAAACCGACTTGGGCACGATTATGTGCAGCCTGCTCTGGGCGACCCTGCTGTAGCGGGGAGGGTTGGACTAGATGATCCACGGAAGTCACTTCCAACCCCCACCATTCTGATTCTCGGACCTACTCGTGTGTGGTTGAATCCAGCAAGTCTTGGCTCTGCCATTACGTGAGGCGAAGAGGGCGGAGCGAAGCGAGGGCCAGCCCCGCCGCAACCTCAGGGCGGGACGTGCGGCGCCGCACGCCTCCACCTCGGCGCCGCTGAGGTAAGTAACGGGCGGCGGTGCGCGAGCCGGCGGCCCGCGGGGTGGGCCTGGCGACGGTGCGCGTGAACGCAGTCGCGCTGAGGGGGAGGCGGCAGAGGCCGCCGCCTCCCCTACAGCTCGGCTCCTTTCGCCCGCTCGCTTCCCCTTCGCCCTTCTGCAGGCGGGCAGCTGCACGTAGGCTTGCTGACCGCCGCGACTGCTGCGGCAGCAGCTTTCTCCCCGGGAGGAACCCTGCCCGGCGAAACGGCCGCTGGGTGACTTGGAAGAGGGAAGGAAATTGGAGGTGCTCCTCGTGATTAGTTTGTTTCCTCCCAGGTGAAGCGCTTCCGAGCGATACTGATGAGTCTCTTTACCGCTCGAAGGTTGGTTTCTCAAGCGTATTGCGGGTTTAAGGCTGCTGCTTCGAAGCAACAGAAGTTTCCCTTGGAAATGGCTCGTCCTAGTTCAAGTAAGATATGTGTTTGTTTCCCTGAGTTACCCCGACAGGATTTTAAGCTGGATTTGAATTTCTAGAAGGTTTTGTGTAACAGACAAAATCTGCATGCTGTGCCGTTACATTTCTCAGTCTAAACCCTGGTAAAGAAACCCGGCATTTGTCAGGTTGAACTGTCAGGCCAGGTACTCCTTCCCCAGGCTTCTAGAAGCGGTTTTCCTTCCGGGCTCGCGCCGGCACTAGCAGCTTCTGCAGAACATTGCTGTCCCCTGAGCTAGCAGCTTCTACCTCAAAGTCCCCCTTAGGCGCGCTTCTCGGGAGGGCAGGGAGCCAGAGGCTGGGACAAGAAGAGAGCTTTTCACTGGGGTGCCTCCTTCTGACCCCATGTTGACTGTGGTGAGTTAACAGTCACACTCGATAATCTTAAAGCTCTGGTCCTTCAGTATTTTCCGATTCTGCGTGAAGTGGATTTGGGAGTTTTTCCTAGAGCTTCAAAATTTATCTTCTCTCTCTTTACTGTGTAGTTTCAAAAGTCCTTGCATAGCTGTGGTCAGCGTGGTTGCCCGGTGATATGTTTTTAGTAATTTATGCACATAAATGTATGCTAGCTAATTGTATTGCCTTTTCATAAACAACAGAGCACCTCCTTTCTTTGTACAAGAAGTATGAACGCCTTTGTAACCATTCAGGAGCAGGGTGCTGGGTAACCCCAGGAGCCCTGTTCTATCCAGCAGTAGCAAATACCCTCTTTTTCGTTTGTTTGGGTTGTTTGGTTTAGTTTGTAGATATGCTTTAATTTTTCAGAACTTGACATGCATAGCAGTAAATCCCTGAACTGTTGCCAGGGTGCACTTGCTTTTTCTGCTGTCTTGAGTCTTGGGACTTCCCATGTGATTGTCTCTTCTTACAGAAGCTTGCTGCCTTTCATTTAAAAGAACAAACCCACAATAAAAGCACATAGTAAATTGTGAAGATTAGGGCTGTGATCAGCAGCTCAGACTTCAGCTGCAGGCCAGTAACTAGTGACATACAGTTGGAGTCAGTACTGGAGCCAATATTGTTTAATATGTTTGTTGTTGATCTATGTGGTGGGACAGTGTACCCTCAGCAAGTTTTTTGGTTACAGAAAACTGTGAAGAGTGGGGGACAAACTAGAATGGTCTTTTTGCCATCCAGAGGGCCCTCAACAGGCTGGAAAACTGGGTTGGCAGGTACCTCATGAAACTCGACAAATGGCAATGCTAAGTCCTGCCCTTAAGGACAAATAGCCCCAGGTACCAAGACAGGATGGGGTGGTCAACTTTGCTGAAGAGGCCCTGAAGATCCTGCTGGGCACCAATTTAACCATGAGGCAGTGATGAGTCTTTTGTAAGGGCAAAGGCCATTGAGTGTTCTGTGCTGCAATCAGTAGATAATTTTGAGCAGATGGAGAGAAGTGACTCTTTCCCTCTGCTCAGTGCTGGTTAAACACCTGTGGTGCTGAATCCAGATCTGGTCTCTCCAGTACAAGAGAAACGAGGACTTACTGGAGAGATTTCAGCAAAGAGACACAGAGATGATTAATGGGTTGAAGCATCTGACATATGAAGAGAGGCTGGGAGACAGGACTGTCCAGCCTGGAGATCAGGCTTGGAGCGCCTTAGCAGTGCATGAGAATACCTGATGGAAAGGAATGAAGACAAGACAGTCTCCTCTTAGTAGTGCCCACTGACAGGACATCAGGCAATAGACAGAAAGTACCCCAGATTCTATCTGAACACAAGAGAGCACTTTTGCACTGTGAGGTTGATCAAACATTGGAAGGAATGGGTGTGGAGTGTCCATCCTTGGGGATACTCCAAAGCTGCTTCACTGGACACAAGAGTGTTTGGAATAGACTGCTTCCAGACGTCTTTTCCCACCTCAGCCACTCTGTGATTGTAAAACATACCGCTTTAAAATTAATACCTGAGGTAAACTTGAAGAGACCTTTTAGCCTGTGTCTGTATGGCCTGCTCCTTTTTAATCTTGTTTGGATTTTTATAAAAAACACAATGGAAATTGTCCATGCTTTTTCAAGGTACTTTACCATGCAGGAAGAAACAGAGGAAATACACATTCCAAAAACCCCAGAAAATACAATTGCAAACCTAGAAAACAGGCAAGATCCCATGATCCCTCGGAGGGAAATGCCTTTTGCCAAATTACCTTAATTTTAAAGATGATACTTAGGAACTAAATACAGAGTTACATTCATCTCAGAATCTTACCTTACAACTAGGAAGCAAACTCTTCTTGAGTGGTGGTGGCAACAGTGTTACCAAGATAGCATCTAGTGTGTGGTTTAGTTTCATATTTTGAGTATATCCATGGTTTACTACATGTTTCTCTCCTGATGTTGCTCATGTTTGGGGACCTCCAGGAATTTGCCCTTCAAATTCCAATATACAGGAATATCAAAACAAATTAGTATTCTGAAATTAAAGCTGTGGGAGGTATATGTGGAATCACAGAATCACAGAAACATTCAGGGTGGAAAAGACCCTCAGGATCACCAAATCCAACCAACAACCCTCCTCTGCAAGGTTCACCCTAAACCATATCCCCAAGCACCACATCCAAACAACTTCTAAACACATCCAGGGTTGGTGACTCTACTACCTTCCTGGGCAGCCCATTCCAATGCCTGACCGTTCTTTTCTGTGAAAAAAAAATTCCTAATATCCAGTCTAAACCTACCCAGTTGCAGCTTGAAGCTATCCCCTCTTGTTCTGTCACTACCTATGAGAAGAGACTAGCACCAACCTCTCCGCAATGTCTTTTCAGGTAGCTGTAGACAGTGATGAAGTCTCCCCTCAGCCTCCTCTTTTTCAAACTAAATGGCCCTGGCTCCCTAAGTTGGTCCTTATAAGATTTATTCTCCAGGCCCTTCACCAGCTTCATTGCCTTCCTCTGCACTTGCTCCAGCACCTCTACACCCTTGTATTGAGGTGCCCAAAACTGAACACAATACTCAAGGTGTGACCTCACCAGAGCGGAGTACAAGGGGACAATCACCTCCCTGTTCCTTCTGGACACAGCATTTCTAATACAAGCCAGGATGCCACTGGCTTTCTTGACCACCTGTGCACACTGCTTGCTCATACTCAGTTGCTTGTCAATTACAACCCCCCATGGTAGAAGCCATTTCTGGATGTGTAAGTTTGCCAGCACTGTCTGCGTGGTCTCCCATACGTAAATCCAAGTTTGAGCAGCTCTTTCTTTTTCCTCCTCGTGCATAGATATGGCAGATTTTCGAGAAGTGTTTGCCAAAGCGAAGCACATAGCCATTATCACAGGAGCTGGTGTGAGTGCAGAGAGCGGAGTTCCTACCTTCAGAGGGGCCGGAGGTTTCTGGAGAAAGTGGCAAGCCCAGGTATGTACTGGTGGCACACATCTGCTAAGCTGCCCATCAGGTAGGTGAGTGGGAAGAGTCACAAGAAGCTAGGCACCTTAGAGAGTGGATGAGCTTGAGCTCTCTCGGCAGGCTTATCTGCAGTTCTTCTCCATGCTCTGGGCATCTCTTTGGTGCAACTGCAACTTCTTTTCTCTTGTTTGGGAAAAACAATTGTTCTTGCAGACAGCTCTTAGTCTTTGTACCATCTTTGTACAGTTTAGCTGTTTGCTCATTTTTTGACACTTGATGTTTGCCTACCATGTGGGGCCCTTCCTATTTTAAACTCTTAAGAACAAAATATTAAAGGGCAGAACCAATAGTATTGATTAATTTTTATTAAAGAATCACATCAGAAACACATCAGAATTCCTCTTGTTGCTTCTCATTACTTTAACCCTTTAGTCACCTGACAAATTTGTCTCTTTATTAAGAAAGCTGCTTTTGAGCCCTATGTTGGGTGCCAAAAAATGCAATGGGTTAACTGCCTGTTGCCTTGCAACACAGAAGTGGGAGAAAGTAACACAAAAATCAAACTCCAGGTTGAGATAAAGAATTGAGATAAAGAGCCTGTTGGTCTATCTGTAGGCACAGAGACCTTCTTTTGCCCCTGAGCACTCTGAACAGTGATGAGAAGGGCTCAGTAGGCATGGACTAGTCCCCAGCACATACAGTGATTTTTTTTTCTCTCAGAAACTTCCAGGCTGACAACAGACTTTTTCCTAACATTTCACCAGCTTCTCAGGATTTTGCACTTGTTCAGGGGCAAAATTCCAAATTGCCAGAGGTGACCACTGGCCTAGGCACGTGCAGCCAGCCCAGAAGAAAAGACCCGATACCCCCAAAAATGGAAAGTAGCAACCAGAACAAGCAGCCTCTCATGTTACAATACTTCAAGACCCATAATACTTTGCTCCAGACAGTAACCTGGAATTGAATCTCAGCAGCAGATTCAACTCAACTCATGACAGTTTTGCCTATGGCTGTAAGTTGGCTTATGTTGCTCTTAATTTAAGGTAGAAAAGAAACTACTAGCAAAACAAATATATCTACACCATGCTGTGTTTTATGTCTACTGTGCAAAAGAATTCTGAATGCCAAATTTATGTGGATTGAACTATCTCATCTTTGTGTTGCACTAAACTCATAACGGTTTGATATGGCAGCACAGAATATGGCCAAAGTGAATGTACTGTATGAAACCATGCACTGCACTATTGATATCAATTATTTCCTCATGTGATAAGACACTTTGCGTTATCCTCCTAACAGCTATGGAACTATATTCCTGGCCACAGCATCTGATTATAAATTACCTGCTTTTGATTTATTCTGGTAGCAGTGTAAATGGCAGTAATCTATCAGGCTTCATCTGGGGAGGGGATTTTCTGTCCCTTCCAATGACAGAATGAATTTTTGTGTCTTTTCCAGGAGCTGGCCACTCCGGGAGCCTTTGCACGAAACCCTTCTCGTGTGTGGGAATTTTACCATTACCGCCGGGAAGTGATGCTGAGTAAGCACCCAAATCCTGCACACATTGCCATTGCAGAGTGTGAAAAGCGACTGAGCAAGCAAGGAAGGAGCGTTGTGGTCATTACTCAGAATATTGATGAACTACACAGAAAGGCAGGCACTAAGCACCTCTTAGAAATTCATGGTAAGAATCGGTTTACCTCTCTTCTACAGACTGGCAGACCTGGAGGAGAGAAGAGAGCAGGAAAAGTACTGGGAGAAAAGAAATTTGTCTAAACATGCATGTGCAACACATGGAGGTCAGCAAGGCTTTCGGATGTGAGGAAATGCACAAGTGTGGAGACAGGGTGGAGAAGGGTTTCTCTGATGTGCCCCCACCCCTTCCTTCTCCGGTCCACAGACACCAATGAAGAGTAGAAGTCTCCCAGAACAAAGCTTCCTGATCCAGCACTATTGTGCTTTTTAACTGCAGTATCCCAAAAAGTTTAAATGGGATTTCCCACCACTGTGTTATGATTTGGACACAGGAAACCTGTACAAATCGTTTGCAATTGTGTGCAAGGATAAAGCCTTGGGTACAGTTTAATTTTGATTCTCCTCATTCTTTTCAGAACAGAAACAGTTTTAAACTCTTGGTAATAGTGCACATCTCTACAGCATGTTACTAATGCTACAAGTGCATAAACCAAAGCAATCACAGAAACATTCAGGCTGGAAAAGACCCTCAGGGTCACCAAGTCCAACCAGTAACCCTACTGTACAAGATTCACTTTAAACCATATCCCAAGCACTGCATCCAAACAACCTTTAAACACACAGAGTTGGTGACCCAGCCACCTCCCTGGGCAGCCCATTCCAATGCCTGATCACTCTTGCTGTGAAAAACCTTTTCCTAATGTCCAGTATAAACAATGTTAAATTTTTTATATTAAATTTTGGTGAGATTGTTAATTTTGGGAGATTTATTTGGGGTGGGTTACATATTTTATGTATTTGGGTTACATATTTAAGAGAAAAGAAAAGGAAGAAGCAGAAATTGTCTCCCTCACTGATATCTTGATGATTTTCCCCTGGAACACTGTTACAAGGCAGTGTTATGCTGTGAGGTGGAATAAAGTGATAAATCCTAGCTCAGAGGGACTGTTGCTGCCGTTCACCTCAGCCTTTCAGCTGAAATGGCTGAGTCTGGCTTTGCTGGTCACCTTGGGTTGTTGAGCAAAAGCATGAGTATGTGTTGTGTAAAATACCATCTTGCTCATAATATTGCCAGGCTTCAACACTTGCCTGTTACCTTCATGTAGTAGGTTACCTGCGAGGTATAGTTTTCAAAGTCAATTAAAGGCTGATGAACACTGCCACTTTCTGGTACAGCCGTGTCACAGAACAGTTGCTTGATCCCTGATGTCTTTTCTTTGCATTTCAGGTAGTTTATTTAAAACTCGATGCACTCACTGTGGAAATGTAGCTGCAAATTACAAGAGTCCAATATGCCCTGCCTTGGCCGGGAAAGGGTAATGTCTGTCTTTTAAACACTGTGGATTTTCTGCTTAGAAACAGAGCCATTTTTGGAGCACACCCCATTTTCTTTTAGTAGCTTAAATTTTACACAGCTGTTTTGAAATGCAAGGATTCTGTTTGATGACATCAGTGAGAGCACAGGATACCATCTTGTGGATGATGTTAACCTCCAAGTTAGCACCACAAACTTCCAAGTTAGCACCATATTGTGTATGCTTTAATTTCAGATGGTCTGAAGCACTCACACTGGACTTATTGTACTCCTTGAGAACAGGCATTTACTCCCACCCTCTTTGCCTTCAGAGTATTTTTATTGTATCTGATGCTTATTCTTTACACTGGACAGTCATCAGTTGATAGATGAGTTGTCCTGTTTTGCATCTCTTGAGCACCTGGTAGCCTTTGTCATTCAACACATCTCTGAGATTCTTATGATTACAAGTCTCAACATATAAACGTGTGATACAATCAGGTGGGAAGTGTCAGTTTTGACAACTTTCTGCAATTTAAAAAGTTGCAGAAGGAATCCCTCAGTCTCCTTATTATAGCTGTCCTCTTTCACCGTTAAAAAAAGGAAGTGGGAGGATGGGACAGCCACAAGCTCCTAGATTTTTGGTTTCTTATCTCCTTTGCATTTCACCAGATCTTTAGAAAGCTGCACAAATACTTGTGTCTTTGAGCAGCTTATTACAGTTGCTTAGCTCTGGGACAGTTCTGGACAGATGCTTGCCTGCCCTGTGTTGTGTCGTAGTGCTGTAGTAGGTGTTGAAGTTGGCTGAAGTTCCAAAGATGCCTTGATTGGAAAGTGCGCTTTACACAATACGAAGTTTCTCATAATAATGAAGTGCATTTTGTACTAATCAAAATGTATTTCAATTTTGTAACTTCAGGGCTCCAGATCCTGAAACAGAGGATGCCTCAATTCCAGTTGAAGACCTTCCTCAGTACGTATGGACTGTTTTGGCTTTTGCTGTTTTGCATTCATGCTTTGTGCATTGAAAAGGGTTGTGTTACTATTCATGTAGTCTTGGAAGGACGTTCTACAGGAGCAAAATGCATGGGACTTTGCCCCAGAAAACTGAGTCTAAAGTTAGGAGGAACAGCAGACAAGAGTGTGTACTAGAAGCTGACCATGATGCTAATCATGTTGTGTGTTTATGTGCTTCAGCTTCAAGCTGAAACATGCCTAAATTCATGAGATTTATAGTAAGTGGAGCAGTAAGAGAACTGCAATAAGAAA
Source organism: Tricholaema leucomelas (assembly GCA_013400475.1). Taxonomy (NCBI): domain Eukaryota; kingdom Metazoa; phylum Chordata; class Aves; order Piciformes; family Lybiidae; genus Tricholaema lacrymosa; species Tricholaema leucomelas. The sequence continues at coordinate 386,333 of WAAF01013955.1, forward strand.
CCAAGTGCTACGGAGTGAATGTTTTACAACTTTTCAGGTGGTCTCTACTCGTACTCAATCTGAACTGCTGTGCTGGGGTAGCCCTTGCAGCCGTAGTCCCTTGCAGCCATTAAATGTGCCATGGTGCTTTTTAATAATGGCTGAAGCTAGTTGCAGATGCCAGAAGCCACCATATTTTTCATTTGTTTCCCAAGGAAAAGAGGCTAATCCCATGCTTCTATCTTTCAGTTCACTTTCTCCTTAAAAACCTCTTGGCCAGTTTGTTAGGGCTGATGGAGGCTGGGGTGTGCAGCATGTACTGCATTTCAAGTTTCATGCAATTCAGGAGCTGTGTAAGGGGAAGATATGATGAAGTATTTCAGTTGAACAACTTGTTCAGAAACTTGTTCTGTGTAAGCAGACAGCATCTGTTTACATGCAATACATCCATAGCATGGCATCAGCTGCCTTCTGCCCCACACATACTAAAGGAGTGTGTGGGGTGGGCTGTGAAAGAGATGGGATAAAGATGGCAGATAAGACATGTCCAAATGAGAGCAAGAGCTGCTTTGCTGTTTTGTAGCTCAAAATGGCCTCATCAGCAGTGTAACAGTGTTGCTTTGTGGTTTCTAAACAGGTGTGAGGAGGATGGCTGCAATGGACTTCTCCGTCCCCACGTTGTGTGGTTTGGTGAAGCCCTGGATCCTGACATTCTCACTGAGGTTGAGAAGGAGCTTGATATTTGCGACCTCTGCTTGGTAGTGAGTGATGCTTTTGTTACCTAACCTCTTAATGGGCAGGGAAGACATGCTTAAAGAGGTTGTACCTCCTGGGTAAAGGAGATGCATCCATACTTCCTCACAGGAATTAAAGCCCCTGAGGGACTCTGTAGTGTCAAGTGTAAAACATTAGAAGACTGACCATGGCATTTGAAAATGTGCATGTGCTCCCCAGATGGTAACAGCCTCAGCATGTGTGCACCTTGCTGAGCTGGCATCTACAATTTTCACTTAGTGTACACAAATATTAGATGTTCAAGTGTTCGAGGTTAGCAAATACTGTTTAGCTGTTGAATTTCTCAAACAGAGAGAAGTAGGATTGTTTTGATGCTCAGTTTTAAAAAAAGAAGGTTTAGTGGCCCCAGTGGTTTAAGTCAGTGGTTGGACTTGATCTTAGATCTTGATCTTTTTTCGACCAAAACAGTTCTGTGATTGTGTGTGCTGTGTTTTTTGGTGAGGCTGTTCACATGCCAGATTGCTGACCAAAACACTTGCTCAGAATGATGTGTACCTTTCACAAAATAATCTCAAGTAACACAACAAATGTCATGTTTCATTTTCTTGAAGGCAAAATTCACCATTTTGTGTCTGTGGGATATTGAATTTTTAGTTCTACACCTGTAATCCACAAATAGGCTGCTTTGAGTTGTGTCAGAGAACAATCTCTGATTCTTGTGCTCTGTTAAATAGCCACACATGCAGTGACACTAAATAGAGGTATTGATTTGGTTTTATTTCCACAGGGATCTTCCATGCTTCAATGTTTTTGCACATCCATTGTTCCAAGAAGGGTCCCTAAGTTGCGGGTTGGATTGGTTTTGTCTGTTTAACTACTAACTTGTAATTTTTCATCTTGTCCCTGCAGGTTGGGACGTCTTCAGTGGTGTATCCTGCAGCTATGTTTGCCCCTCAAGTATCAGCCAGAGGAGTGCCAGTTGCAGAATTTAACATGGAAGCTACTCCTGCGACAGACAGGTTCAGGTAAAGGTGTTGGGTTTTAAAACTAGGCTACTTTAGCCCCCTTCATTGTCTTTTGCACTAAACTGCTGAAGCACAATTCTTAAACATGCAGGACCTAGGTTTTTCCCCAGTGCTTCAGATACGTTGTTTTCTTCGAGTAAGAAAATGATTGTTCTCTCTGGGGGGAATTAAGACCGAAGATCATAGCAACAGTATTCCTCCACGAGTAAGGCTGAAGCCTGTCCCTGGGTCCCCGAAGGCCTCAGCCCCCAGAAACAGGAGTGAGGAATTGTCCGAGCTCGTCTCCACGTGCTCTGGCACTGGCAGACAGCGGCACTGTGCGCTGCTCGTTCCCTGCCGCTTCATCCGGCTTTCGCTTTCCAGGTTTCACTTCCCGGGCCCCTGCGGGACCACTCTGCCGCCGGCGTTGGCCCGCCACGAAACCGAGATCATCTCCTGAACACCTCAGAGCGCCCGGGCCGGGCAGGGGCTCAAGGGACCTGGGGAGCGGGTGGGTGAGAGGAGGCGGCGGGTCTCGCTGGAACTGTCCCCTCTCCTGTTCCCTATAGCAATAAATGGGTGGCGGCGGCGGGGCTCTGCCGATCCCGCCGGGCTCCCGCCGCCACCCACGGCACCTCCTGTCGCGTCCCGCGTGGCCTCTGTCCGCGCGCGCCCTCACCGCCGGGGGGCGGGGCCAACCCGGGAGGGCGTCCGGGAGCCGCGCTCGCTTCCTGGGGCGGGGCCTCCCCAGAAGGGCGGAGGACCCGGAGCACTTCCGGGACGGGGGTGACGACGGTGGCGTCGGGAACATGGCGCGGCGGCAGGCGGCGGAAGGCGTGGGGCTTCTCGCCCCGGACTCCTCGGAGGACGAGGCCCCCGAGGAAGTGGCCTTTGGAGTGGCGAAGGAGGCGGCTGAGATCGAACGGAAGCTCGTAGGGGAGGCGGCCCGGAGGTACGGACACAGCCACAACTCCCAGAACGGGCCCTCGCACCCCCACCCCCTCGCCCCTCACACCCTTCCCTCGCCGCTCACGGTCGGCCCGAGGCCGCGCTGATGGCGCCTCATGCCTCCCCCGCAGGCACAAGGAGTTGTTGAAGGAGAAGCGGCGGCGGCGCCAGGAGCTTTTCACGGAGCAGAAGGTGAGGTTCCCTTTCCTTGCGCCACCGTCTGACCCTCGTGCCGGGCGGGCAGCGCCCCCGCCCCGCTTAACCTCCCTCTCTCTCGCAGAAGCGGAAGCTTCTCCCTGAGGCCGTTCTGCAGGAGCTGGTTGCTGCACCGCCTGCACGGTGAGGGGGCGATCGGGGCGGGCAGGTGGTGGTGAAGTGTTGGATGAGCGCTGCCGGCCGGTAGCGAGCTTACTTCCTGTCTTTGGGAGGCCGGGGTGGAAACAGGAGCTTTCGCGGATTCTGAGTGACCCAAGGCGGTGTAACTTGAAAGAGTGACCTGTCGCCTTCCGCTTAACTCCACAGACCCGCTGAGCCGGCTGCGGCAGCGGCAGCTAACCGAGGTACGAACCTTTTTTGCTGACGCGGTGCTTTTCCCTATAGCTCAGGCCCCAGTTCTTTGCTGGAGCTGCAGCAGGGTAATGCTTTGCGGCCCCCTAGCTGGGCTGAAACTCAGACCATCTGCTGCCGAGGAGCAGCACCTGAGGAAGAGTCTGAAGTCCTATTTGATCAGATTCGGGAGCTTTGTGCAAAAGCCGTTTGCTGTACAATAGTTTGTTAAAATCACCCGAGATGTTTAAGGAAATAGTGGGCAAGTGTCCTAACGGAGGACTCACAGATTGTAAGAAAGAGATTATTTAGCATGTGTTTCAGCTACAGAGGCTGTTTATGGATCAAGCTGTTAATCACCTTGCTAGTTTACAATACTATGCTATGATTTAACAGCATCAGTAAACATTTAGTAACTTTTTTGAGATTCTGAATTAGAAAATCAAGTGCCTGGAGTATTCCTGACTGCTGTTTTCCAGCCCTCTTCAGCCGTACTTTGGAAGTACTTTATTAAAAAAATAAGTGGGTGGGTTTTTAAGCATTATCTATCCATTCCTCACATAGCTACACAGCTGGATGGTCTAACGGCTACTATTACCCCCTTTTATTATTGTTTCTTTTTTTAAAAAAAAGGAAACCACAAGAGCCTGTTGGCATAAACAAGAAATGAGCTCAGGATGAGTTTGAATGCCCAGCTTTGCTCTACATTTAATGTTGAGAATAAAGCTGAAGCTGAACTCCCATTTGTGCATTACTTGTAGCTGTGAATGTCCTCTGAGTCCTGGTTTATGTGCTGAATGCCAAGAAAGGGGAGAACTAACTGGTGGTACTTCGGATGGCATCCTTGAGGTGTGCTGCTTCCTCTCCCTCACACTCTGTGAGGGCCACACTTTCTGGCTCTTTGTAGTCAGTTTGTGAAAAACGCCAGTTGGAATTACTTAAAGATGCTTCATTGTTCACAGTCTGATTGCTATTTCTTTCCTTTTTCACATAGAGCTCTTGATTCATGGTGTTGGATAATTATTTTCTGTTTTTGAATTAAATTTACTTCAGCTAAACGCCGTGGAGGTAGAGCTGCAAAGCAGAGACAAGGCAAAGCCAAAAAGCAGGTGAAGAAAGACAAGCAAAGAAAGGGTACCAGGTATGCTGGAAGCAGGGGACATGACAGTGGCAGTCCCGTCCTTCTGTGGTTGTGGTTGCTTCTGCATTTGGTATTCTCTGTGCTCTTCCTCTTGTTGAAAGCATGTTTATGTGCTACAAACAAAGCACCTTTAAGATGCCTCCTATCCAGTGTATTTGGAAACTAAAAAGAAAAATACATGCACACACACATACCTAGTGCAATCTGTCAGATTTTTGTGTTGCATGTATACAGCTGATCTGAGGTAACGGTGTAGTCCTAAGTGTGGCAGCAGACATTCTGTTAGGTGCTGCTACCAGTCTGGGGGTTGAGCACTGAATTAGAATTAAAAAAGGACTGAAATGCAAGAACTTTGACACTGATGTCCCTACAAGAGGACTTGCATTCATTTCTGGTAGGACTAGTTTAGGACTCCCAGGGACTTATTTGGGGTATGTAAAGGCACATGGTTGTGAGCTGAGGGTCTTGTTCCAGTTACTGTTTTTTTTAACGTTGCTGCAAAGTGAGGCTGAGCAGCAGAAACCAGCACCCTCCACTGCTATGCTCAAGTAGCAAAGTACTGACCACTGTGTCTGTTGTTCTGGGTTCTGCAGCCGTGCTGCAAGGATTGTCCTCTCTGTTTAACAAGGTCAATAGGAAACTACACAGCTGTGTGCTTAAAAGATCAGAGTGCAACAGGCCTCCACCAGCAGCTTGCCAGAGATTTTCTGAACACTCAGCTCTATGGACCAGGAACCAACCGAGTCCAGGGTAAGCAGTTTTCCTGAGGTGGGTCTGCATCTAGTTGTCTGTGTTAAACTTGGTGGTGAATTAATACTCCCCTTCCATTTCAGCCAATGAGTTTTTTTCCCTCGAAAACAAGAAGAACCCAGTTAAGAAAGCTGCAGTTCAATTTGTTGATAAAACTTGGGGTGAGTATTAACAGTAAAAGCAGGTACTGCTTTATGCAGATATACTTTACACCTCAAAAACAAAGCTTTTCTGTCAAGCCATGGTCAAGGGCTGTATCTTGCTGCTGTCTTCACAGGAAGAACATGTAGTAAGACTGTGCCATGGTTGAGTTTTAGTCTGCTATTCACAGCATCCTGCTTCATGCCAGCTTCAAAATGAAAGTGCTGGCTACAGCAAAGTGTTATGGGGCTTGAAGTGCAGATTGTAACACAAGAGGGTTCCTGTTCTGGTTGCTGCTTTTAGGTTCTGAGATTTTGGGTGTTGTCTTGTCTGCTATAATGGGATAGGGGAGTAGCACATGGCTTGTTTTTTAGCTTGCTACTGCTTTCTGCGCTGCTTTTTCTGCAACTAGGCTAAGGTAATTGTGCATTATGTTACCGTTTATGTGACACTCTTGAGCGAGAGTTGTTTTTGTGTTGACTTCCACTGGCTTCTGTGTTGTAGGGAAAAGGCTGTGCTAGTTTAACTCAGGCAGCAGCAGCTGCAGTGGGTTTAGTGAGTGCTCCACGGGGGAGGGGGTTGAGACAATGTACAAGAAGGAAGGCAATTTTTTCCAGTTAAGAAACTGCAGGTGGGTCTAGAGCCATGTATACTTGTTTGAGATAAATATTAATTGCTCTGCAGTCTCTGAGCTCATGGAAGTAATTTTAGCTATATGTAAAACTTAAAGCCAGGATGCCAGAATTGCAGTGCATGCACCAAGTCCACCTTGTAAGAAGTGGCATTGTGGGAGTGGAGGGAAACGGACTCTTTACACACACTAGTTACAGCCACCTGTTGCCTCTCAGTCACACTAGTGGAGCCTGAGGCTCATTAATAACAGGGGCAAGTTACTTGCAGTAGGCAGCATCTGCTTTTCAGTAGTGCTTAAGCAATGAAAGTGCTGTGCCCCAGGAGAAAGTTTTACCAGCTTTGTTGTCAATTCTTCTGTTCTGAAACACAGTAATCAGGCAATAGATAGCTCCTTCTCCAATAGAAAATGTTAACAGCTTTGCATTTTTTTTTTCCAGGGGGAAAAATAAAGCAGAAAGCAAAAAGATGGCTTTCAGCACAGTTCAGTAAGGGCACATGAAAGCAACTTTTACAGAAGGTGCTGCTATGGAGCCTCTCAAAGCAAAGGTGTGTTTTCTCTACTTCACCACCCTACTTTCAGCACTAATTTCCACAAAGCTCTGTCCAAACTGGTTTCCCTGCTCCCTTCCCACCTCCACGGAACAACTGAACCAGGGAAGTGACTGTGTGTCCTTAACACTGGCTCAGAACAGCTGGAGTTGGTGTTAGGACCAGGCTTGTAGAGCTGCCTCCATGAGGCAACTTTGCAGAGAATAAAGATGAACAATGTTGCATTGACTGTTCTAGACACTGCCTTTCTTACAGCAGTCACTCCTGCTTTTTCAGTTAGTTTCACAAACCCTAAGGCTGTATTCTAATACCAAAATCATTGAGACAGCCCACATAGCACAACCCTTCTGTCCAACTTGAGGATTACTTTAAAGAAGTCTTTCCCCTACCACTACCTATAGGGAGTACTAAGTTTCCATCAGTCCCCTGATTCTGCCCTGCTAGATTGTGACCATTCTGCCACAATGCCCTGGTTCAGTAATGGCCACAATTGGTGCCGAAACCTGGGACCTCTGCTGCCAGCTCAGGTCCTGCAGTGCTCTCATCTCGGAAAGTGGCATTGCCATTTCAACCAGCAAGGTGGTGGTCTGATTCAGTGGTCTACCCAAGAACTACTGTTCCAGGACAGAACTCTTGGACCAAGGCACTGTAGCATACAAGTCCATGCTACCATCTATGTAGAAGTAAGTTTTTAATAGCTGGTTAATTATGATATCACTACATTTTATTGCAATATAGTACTATTTAAGCACTTTTAAAAATGCAAGGTGTACAAAGATTAAATTAAGACTGTAAATTGACTAAATATTTGGTTTTTATATAAATAGGTCATAACCACACTGTGTTGACATGTAATACTGTTATAATACAACAGTTAAACTGGTGAGTCTACACAACAGAAGCTGTCTTGTAGTTAAACAAGGAAACAAAGTTGAAAAGACCATGTTAAAACAAAAAAAACCTACTAAGATCAACAGCTTGGGATTGTAAGTAGCAACAAACATATTCACTCAGCTCCTGAGTAATTCAAGTTTTACAGTACACATTAAAAAATATCATTTCTTCCCATCAACACTATATATCCAAACCATCAGGTGTTTATGCATTTTGCAAATTACACTGACTGAACTATGTAACAATGGGGGTGGAGGTTGGCAAGTCATCCTGCTTGGTGTTCACCCACCTGCTGATCCATCCAGGTTCTCTTCCATCCCACCACAAGGCAGCAGGATTGTTGGCTTGTTTTGGACAATCGTTTCAAGGATTGGTACTTGTAAATTTGGATGTCTGACATTATCAGTGATACTCTCCACTCTTAGTTGTCTAAGAGGTTTAAAGATGGAAATTTTCTCCTAACACTAAGTTAGAAATCATTTGCATCATGCTGTAAACTAGGAAGCAACATAAAGCAACAGACTTGTCCTTAGTACATAATGAAAACTCCAAATTCCAGTCAGCAGAGCTGGTCTACTCTCCATGTTGAATATGCCACAACACCTTTCAGATCTCCAACTGCATAGCTAGTGTAGGTAGTCTTCCACCGTGGCAAATGCACAGGATCCAATTCCTGATCGAGCCATCAACCCTAGACACTGTGATGCCTGTCCCATGGCTAGGGCAAGCGGCGGTTGCTTTGGCAGGTTGTGAGTCTCTGAAAGAGAATCCAGTGGCATTTAAAATAACCTGATTAATTGTATAGTAGCACACTGAAAACATAGGTTTTAACCTCACTTGTCAGTTCCAAATTTCTGGGTTTACTTGCCAAGTTTGCTAGACAGGGCAGGAGCAACAAAGTGACGTTTTCAGGTGCCCAACACAGCATCATTACTGAATAGGTCCATTTTTCCTATGGGCAGGAACATAGGATGACCTCTTTTACTCTAACATCCCCCCAGAACTACCTCTCTAATGGAGTGTACCACACCATTCCTATGCTTTGTTACTCAGCACAGCTAGTGGTGCATGCTGAGTGGCAGTGCTGCCTGTCTAGGACAGGCGCACACCCATCACCAGAGAAGCAGCAGGAAATCTCACCTACCGAGTATTGCACTGTTCAGTACAGAGCACACTGGTTCTCTTTGTATCGGGTCAAGCTGGTTTCCAACAGGGCTGCTCCAGGGATCTGAGTATGCAAGCAAACTGAATGCATCCTGTGGAAAGATGGGGTTTGTTACATCTCACAACTATATACTACTAGTGAAGTCAAGGATAGTTTCCTTCACCAATTTTGATTCAGAATCAAAAAGGCGACTGGATGCACACTGTTCTTTTGACAGTCCTTATTTGATGAAGGATACAGCTTCATCACTACAGAAGGACAGAAATTGTAGCAGGACTTCCTTCCATTTTGAGGATGCAGTGTTTTTTCCCCAACAGAGAAGTAACATTACCAGTGAGGCAGGGAAAGAGAAAACAGACTGAAAATTTCACCGAGTCTTCATCAGTGAAATTCCTTTACAAAGCAGTCTTAAATCAAGGTGAACGAATTAACACCCCCAAGTACTGAAGAGAACATGTGAGGTATCTCTATCAATTCCCTTCCTTGTGGTTCATTTGTCATTAATGCTGAAAACGGCACCTGGACTCAAGAGGTCAAGCTACATGGCCAGAAATGAGACTGAGGGAAGTGCTAAATTTGGTTTCAGCTGTGTTGCAGTATGAAATTACTTTTCCTGTGACTGTGCTACACAGACAAGACAGGAGACTGTTATACCACAGCTGACCAGAATATTGCTCAGGAAAGAGCTGCAGACAGTAAATCAGAACAGTACTGCCATGCTGCACGCTGTGGGCACTTTCTGGGCAGCAGCTTTTTGCCTTGACACCACATTCTGAGATGACACATACCTTGAGCATTTTCTTATTTGCTGTGTTTTTGCCACATTCTCTTCTTAGCTGCTCACTCATTGCTTGCAATTCTCTTCCAAAATGGATCATTCTTTCGATAGCGGCTTGGCTGCCACCACATAGCTGGCGTCTTAACTGACTTGAATCTACTTCTGCAAAAATGATATCGTCATCATCACCACCAACAGAGCTGCCAATAACAATCTACAGATCTAGAGAAGCTGCACTGATTTCACCCAAACGACATCTGCCTTCTCAGAGAAAGCACACTGGGCCAGAGACCTTGGCATAACATACTCCTACATCGAGTGCTGCTTAACTCCTTTATAAACACAAAGAACCTTGGTTACCTAACAGCAAAGAGTGTCTGCAGGGGCTGTTTACTTTGCAGTGGATCATTTTAAACTAACTAGACTATAAACTGAAGTTTACCTTAAAATTCTATGGGAATTGTAAATTAAAAGCCCCCACATTTTTACTTTAATTCTTTGGCACTGCACTTCTGGAGATATGCCAAATCTGGAACTGACAGAGGGCACAAAAATCCTTAACTTCCCAAACAGCCACGAGGGATGTTGCTGCAAGATGATCGTTTAGACGGTTCATACTCCTTGTTTAGGAGTATTATATTGATAACTTGGACACTTCAGGTATTTTTTTTTTCCAATCAAGCAGAATACTACAATTTATTTATTTACTGTTTGCCACAACATTCCTCAGTGCTAGTGATTTTAGAAGATATTAGTGAAACTTATCAATAGTAAATCAACTTCTCCGAAAGTTCTGCCTATTTTACAACTAAAGCAACTTGGCAAAAAAAGCATTTATCTATTCCTTGCCTTTTTTCATGAATGAAATCAAGTTTTTCAGAGTTTTGTTGTACACTTTAATTACCAAAATTATTCTTTCTGATTTTAACACTGGTATCTAGTGATGGATTTAGACCACAGTTATAAACAAGGCTTTATAAGTGACTGCTTTACTTTTTTTTTAGATGTCAGCATATCACCTTTGGAAAAAAAAATCTGCCTACTTAGAGAATACACTAAGGAGAATACATAAATATTTCAAAAAGCAAAAGCACCCCAAACTCAAACTGCGGGGAATAAACAATGTAAGTTGTGGACCCACACATCTGTTTTACAAAGGTGAAGCACCCACAAGTCTTCAAGCAGCGGTATTTGTTGCTAGTTGCAGCCCAAACTAGAACATCACTTCCCAAAGGCATAGAAAAACAACACAAGCACTCTGCACCCTGTGCAGCTGCTTCGTGTCTGTCACAGCAAGCCTCTGTGGGAAAGGCTGCAAGAGCAAAGACCTGTTTTGTTTTTCTGTCACAGAAACGCGGCCTTGTTATTATCCAGCTCCAGAGCATAACACAGGGAAAACAGTCTGGCAATGTGAATCTCCCTTCTCCAGGACTGTAACAGAATTGTGTTTGCTTTTCAACAGTCACCTAGTGTTCACCAGCGAAGTGGCACACATGTTCACGGCTCTCTGTAAGCACTGCTGCACTCAAAGTTTACCAGGGATGTCCTGATTTTCACATCTCATTTAAATTACCTATTAATTGATGTCTGGTTAAATAATTGTTTCTGCAACTGCATAAATGGCTGGGCTGGATTCCTCCACTTCGTCAGCCAGCCAGCAGCACCAATCGTTGTCTAAGCTCCAGGCTGCACCCACTGCAGTGATTTGCCTGCCCCTTGACTGGCCAGGGACAGTCAGCACCCTAACTGTCAAGAGTAAACAGGATTTAAATGGTATGCTAGCAATCCGAGGCTACAGAAATACAAATACATATGATCACGTATAAAGGAGGTAAATAAAAGCTAAAAAGGGTTTTTTTTTAGACCACAACTATGTAAAATTATTATGGAGGGGTGAGAGCGGGGCAGAAACCTATTTTTTCACCTGTAAATTCCCACTCAGAGCTCTTTTTTTGAGCATTTCATATTGGCACTTTGCATTCTCCAGTTTCAGTAATTAGGAATTTACACTCTTACTGCTGAATGCAAACATGGCATGAGTGGTAAAAGGACTGAGGGAAGAGGGAGAAGCCAACCCTAACCCAAGTACGCCACACAATATCTTCCTTCTCAAAGGTGCTTCCTTAGAAACATGCTAGTTTCAGTATCCATGAGTTAGCAATTCTCCCTATTCTCACACTACCATTGGAGCACTTAAATCAGTGGTTAAAAGATGTACATCTAGTAACAGCAAAACAAACACACACGCACACACAATTAAGATTGGCGCTGATATCCCTAATTAGCAAGTTGGGAAGCATTGCAAGTAAAAACATAACCTTGTTGCCATCACTTAATAAAAATGTAAGAAATATCACTGCAGACCCATTTCTGTGTCACATTCTTCCATTTCGTGATCATGTTTAGAACTACCATTTAGGAAGCCATTGGATGAAGTCTCAGCAACCCCATTGGAGTAGTGATCTGTTTCCATGTCTACATCATTGCTGAAAAGAGAGTAATAGAAGTCTTACTCACATTTAAGTACTGAGGGCTAACTTCACAACTTCAGCACAGTACTACCCCCTAGTCTTGGCTACTGAAAAGCTGCTCCTAATATTATTAAGGTAGGTCACAGTTCTTCCCATAACAACTGCTGATAGCAGAGGCCCAGGGCAATTTTAAGGCTCTCAACTAACAATGGCATTTAGTAACATTTACAGATGCCAAAATAGTAGTTTACTATTATTCAGAATTGTAACACTTGCTGAACACACACTCCATAAACTTTAAAAGTTTTTACTTTATCTATCTGTACATACACAGAACTGAAGAAAATGCACTTGGAAAATACTCTATTCCCATGAAAAAAAAATAACAGTTAATAATACACAGTTTGCTTTGATATCATCATGTTTAGGTAAATAATTCTTTCCAAAAAGCCTCAATCTCTCATTGACTCTGGAAGTACAGGGCAAAGAAAGAAAAACCCAAAGCAAAGACTGAGCAAACAGAAACAAAGAAGAGAAACTCAAAGGCCAATTCAGAGCATCACACACCTCCTCACCACACTTTGCTTGCAGCAGGTCACAGAAGCACCTTCAGAAAATGCCAGTATGGCTTTGGGGACTGAGCTTCACTGACAGTTACATCCTAGCCTGTTCTGTTTTGTCATGGAGAATGACAACCTAAAACCTCTCTCAAAATCAAAAACATTTAAGTTTAAAGTTTAGTATCTTGCTTCTAAGGAATCAAAAATATTCGGCTTCCTTTGAGAAAGGAAAGCAAAAGGCCTCTCTGACTGGGCAACACTGCAGCCAAAGAATTGTCTTCCTCCTGTGAGAAATCTCAAAGTTGATTGGACACTGGTAGGCCTTTTGGCAGAGACAAGAGTTAACATAAACATGAATCATTAAAGTCAGTTCTTACTCTTACTTCCCCTCTCTCAGTCATCACTATCCAACTGAAATAGCTTTTATTATCACCACCACAGCATCACATCCTAGTTGGTGGTTTTGGAAATCCACCTTGGACAATGTAGCTGAATACTGTTGTATTTCACATCAAATTAGGTTCTGCTGCATATGTGCAATCCAGAGCTTAGTATTTACTGGCTATGAATAACCATATTAACTCTGGTTAACTCAGTCTCTGAGGTGAGTGTCTTTGCACAAGTGACAGTGATTGCAGTAGGCAAGTAATTCTTGTGCGGAACGGAAGAGGCCACACAGTGCACATTTCCACTGCAATTGTTTTGCAGACACTGCTGTAAATGGGCAATTATTCAGATTCTTTTGATTACCTACATGCAATGTACTTAAAGCAATGTCAGTGTCAGAGAGCTAGTTCATCTTCACTATGCAACTTCAAAACAACATAAATCGCGATAAGCCAAGGAATTTATCCATTACACTTCTTTCATCTAACAGGAGAAAACAGTCTGTTGAACTTGGCAAGTTAAAAGCAAAGCACACAAGAGTGACCAGAAGCCATTGGCCCCATACACTAAGTGTTTCAACGGTCCTTGAAAAACAAGCCAGCTCAAATCCTACTGAAAGCTTTTTGCAATACAAGCACATGAACAAGACAAGCTTTAATGAAGTTTATTCACCTGGAATAGCTGTTAACCTGCTGTGATCTTGATACATTTACGTTGTTGAGCTCTGGCACATTCAAGCTGGTGGTCAAGTGTTTATTGTGACAGTAAGACTGATGCGCTTTATTTGATATTACTCCATTACTGCAACTACTTTCAAACCCTGAAAAGAAGTTTTAATAATTTTAACAATCTACAAACTTATTTTTAAGTACTGATTAATAGAAGTGAAGTAATTAGAGCTTAGTTTTTCCTGGTCAGTAAGCACTACATCTGTCAAGTAAACCAGAACACTAGGTCTCCGTGTTTCAAGTATTTAAACCTGTAAAGCTTCTACAGTGCAGAAGCTAAGTGTTACTGAGCAAGTGCTCACACAGAGGTGAGGTTTTTCAGTTGTACTTTTACAGCAATGAAACAGAAAACTGCATCAACTTAGGATCCCATTTTTTTAGAACCAACACACTGTTTCTGAAAGATCTGAAAATCTTTTTCTAGGCCACTGTGATAGTTCTGAATAGAAGCACACATCTCTTGATAAATTAATTCAGTGCTGAAAATACTTTACTATGTTGCTGTACTTAAATACAAGCTCCTTCCTTCTCCATACAATTATTTTAATTGTTAATATTGTGCTTTGCTAAATAAAATTACACCATGCTGTGAAATGATGATGTCTGGCTATAACCTCTTCTGGCCATTCTAAAATGTAATCAACAAACTACTGCTAGAAGCAAATTTAATTGCCAGTTCTATCAAGCTGAAAAGCAGGAGCTCTTTAGTTATCTTCCAATATAGAAACAGGTCACAGGAAGGGCTTTTCCAATATACAGAACAGTTGCTGCCATTCAGGAAATCCCAAACCTCAATTCTAATAACGCATTCATCAACTTGCTTACAGAGTGATGCCTCTTATTTTCATGATTAGGAAGTTAGATACAATACCCCCCCCCCCCCAACTAACCACCTGAAGAACAAGCAGAAAATCTGAGTCAACCACCACTAACAACAGCAGCCTTGACTCAGAGGGAAGGAAAGCAAAGCTGTTGCCTTTCCAAGGGCAGCAGGTATTCCTACTCAATTCCACAAGAGAGAAAAAAGGGCAAGTCCACCAACAGTTCCAGTTTGAAGAATGAAATGGAAGCGAAAGTTAATGGCCTCTGCTACCTTAAGAATCTTGAATTCAAAGATGACACATTCATACAGCATTTTAATGTGCCCAGCTTTTTTGTAGGGGTACTTTAGGAGGCACAGGGATCTCCCCATAGACACAGGGCAGTTCTGAACATTCAGATTTCCCACTGAAGCTTGTTCACCATGCAGGTTCTCCCAGAATTGTTTCAACTGTGCAGACTGAAATTTGTCTGCCAGCAAAGAGTCTTTTACCTTACTCCATCTCTGTGCTTCTGGCATTTCCTACACAAAAGCAGCTGTTCCTACTATTCCATAAATGCCATAGGAAATGGGTCGATACACATCCTCCATTTACTGGACTTAAACCAGCTTGCCCAAGCCATAAATTGTCATTGAAATGACAACCAAAAATGTGTTCCATCTCCTGAAAGCAAGTATTTCTTAGAAATCAGTAGCAACTTACTTTACAAACTTAGTAAAACCAAGAGCACATGCAAAACAAGATTTGCTCCTATCTATACACTTTCCATTTCCCCAGAGACTGAGGCACTTTTGTACAAAGCATTCAGTATTAACTCTAAAATAAAACCCATTATCATTCTCTGTATCTTTAATTTCTCCAGGCATGTATTTGTAAAATAAAATACACTGCTGTGGTCTGTTATATCCAAATGTATGTTGTATATCCTCCACATCAACTTACCAGAAAAGTGTGTGCTGCTCCCTTTGCCTGTTGCCAAATTGTGAATATTCATTCCGTGGCTGGGACTCATGCTAGGACTACTGAATGACCGAGGGCTAACAGGGTAACTATCTTGAGATTTTGGGCTGTGGCCTCCCAAACACCGCACTTCACTGTCTGTACCATTCACCATCTCTATAAACTGGCGCACCCTAAATGAAAGGCAAAGAAGTTAAGCTAATAAAACAAAAGTCACACATTTCAGTTTACCAATGATATCAGTGATTTCATTTTAGTGTTAAATACACAAAAAGTCTGACTCAACAGGAATGCTGGATGTCAGTAAAGCAATCGTCAATGAATTTTGGAGTATGCAGCTAAAAATACACAATCATAAAACTTGTGAGGGAGAACAGGAATATTATCCTTTAAGCACAGACTTTGTCAGTAAGTCCTCAAAGTTAGAGAACTAAACTATTACTTCCTTGGTTTAACTGTTTTGCTTTATTGGCAGGGGCAAGGTTATTCCTTGAGAAGGATATGTTAGGTTGTCATGTCTGTCATTTCTCTCAAAGTACACAGTCTGACTGTCTGGAACAGTAAGCATTAAACAATTAACTCTAAACATTAAACATTTGCACTGGAAAACAGTTTGAAAAGCAAGCTTGTATACAAACCTTCCCTTTAGAGGCTGTTGCTCTTTGTCAGTTTTATTTTAGATAAGGAGGTTTTACTATGGACTTTAAGGAAGCTCAGAACTACTGCTTTACATTTTAGGCTTGGATAGCCTCAACAGAACAGGCAAAATTTAGACAGACTGATTAAAAAAATAATACACAGTTGACATTATCAAGTGAAGTCTTTCATCAAAACGTTCACATTTTGTGAATTCTGTGATGTCTGCAGTGCTACCATGTGAATTCTGTTCAGCACTTGAGCGTGACAGACTTCAAACACATTCCAAGTTACTTAACATAAAAACTGAAGTGCTTTGTTCTTACAGGAGATAGCAGATTTTTTTTTCCGCATTCAAGCACTACATGATACGAAATTCAGGAGTATCAGCCAAGCTGGCAAGTGAAAATGCCAGAATGAAGGTGACTATTGTGTGCCTGGGAAGCCAAGAGAACTCTTCGGGATTACAGAATTTCCACAGTATTAGCCAGAGGTTTCTCCTTAAGTGACATGGAGTGAGACCACTCACTTAAACTGGTCTTTAAATCACCCATTTAGAGGAACAGACCAAGTCATGCTAAGAGGACTCTCAACCTTCTTTGATTATGGCACTGTATCAGTTTACATTTTAAGTTTCACTTGACACTCAAACTGATAAGAATGGATACAAAAAATTGCAAAACTTAGTTCTAGAGAACAAGTCTACAGTGAGATGTGAGCTATGCTACAAAACAGGATCTTAATGACAAAACCTAGTTAAACACGTAGCAAATAATATAGCACAAAGAAAGTGAACTATACACATCTTCTAAAAAATGCTGCTTAACTTTGTTCAAATTTCTGTGAATGCTTTAAATGAGTAACTGTCTTGTCTCAGAAGGTACTGTGCCATCTATAAACACACATCTGTATAATTTGAAGACTCACTTTAATGCAAATAAGAGATTAGGATTTCTTTCTAGTAAACTTGGATACAACTGTTGTGTTGTTTCAATGGCTTCTCCCATTCTTCCTGCTAAAACCAATTTCTGAATTCCTGTTCACCAAAAAACAAATAAGAGATTAGGATTTTTCTCTAGTAAACTTGGATACAGCTGTTATGTTGTATCAATGGGTTCTCCATTCATCCTGCTAAACCAGTTTCTGAATTCTGCTCACCAAAACCAACATCAGTTAAATGGACAGCTTACAAATTAATACATGTAAATTAACAATTAAAAGAGACTGCAACCACCAGTCAACAAGGTTTCTCTCTCAGAAAAAGAACAGTGTAAAGAAACATCATGCTTCCTTAAAATGTTTGATAGGAAATGTTTAAGAATTGCCCTCCACCTGCATAGATCTAAAGGAGTACTCAAGTATTTTCATTTGTTGCCAGCACACAACTGCTTTGTACTCAGACTGCACATTAAGATTGCTGACACTCTTCTGCAAATTACTTCTCATTTACAAATAAAAGCCCATGCCAAGCTACCGTCACCCAAGAGCATCCAAATCATATCCCACTCCCACAGGTTCAGTTTTGATGAAAATCAAAACTTACTCTCTCTCATCTAGGACACACAATTCCAAGTCAGGGTACAGCTGACTAAACCTTTCCACAACAGTCCCTGATTTTGTTGATGCTTCTGTTACTGTAACCCAGCACAAGTCAAAAACAGCCTCACAACTCCATCCACCAACAGAGAAATTGATCCAAATGAAAAACAGCCCAAGGAATGGGTTATTTTTCAACTAGAGCAGTTTCTCCACGTGGTGTGTCATGCAGTTACACAAATGCTTGTGTAGGGATTTAAACGAACAGAGATTTAAATGAACAGGGAAGGCACTGTTTTAAATTAGGCTGCCAAACAGCACTGTCACAGCAAGTTAGAAGTGAACTGCTGTGTAGATCTCCTCATCTTCTTCCCGCTCACATCTGTAAGCAGGAAAACTCAAATTTGATTCACGTTAAAAAGCCATCTCTGAACTCTGCTCCTTTTCAGTTAAGAAGTCTAAATGTTTGTCAAGAACAAGTTTTATATTCCTGTTTGTGAATGACCATTAGCTCTCACAAACACTCATTTACAGACGTTATAAAACAGATCTATTTGCCGTTCCAGAGAGACAACAGCTAATTTACCACATTCTCCTACATCAAGTCTCAACGTGTTAGTGCAGAAATTGATCTTAATCAGCTGTTCATACACGTTTAGCTTTTGCATGGCAGCAAAGGACTGTACTATAGAGTAGAGCTGAAAGGAAATTCTACAATGATGCTTCACAAGCAGTATATGAGAGGGGGCAAAAAGAATGCAACGTGGTTTGCAGCCTTACTTTGTCTATTTTTAATGGAAGCTAGTTCTTCTAGCACAGTCTGGTCTGTGGATCTGGCGAATGCCTCTGCTGTTGCACAGTATCCATGGTGAACTAAGTAAGACGACACCATTCTAAAAATAAACAAAAACAAAATCCAGAGACACTCATTAAAAACAGGTTAAAAAAAAAAAGTCAAGAACTTCCTGAATATAAAAACTCTTTCCAAGAAATGACCAAATTAAAGAATTCTACTTGAAATTCAGAAGTTTCTGTGAAAGTCACACAAAAGCAATTCAGCTAAGAGCCAGCATCTTCTGCAAAACACTGTACAGTAAAACAGTTTTTAAAAACTAAATCTATGTATCATTTTATTATGATGCATTTTAATTGAGTCATTACCCAAAGGTAAAGTACTACCTGGTAACAAAGTTTCTTTTTTTGCTCATTACATACACTGAAGTGAAACTTCTGCACACATTTTGCTTTCACTGAAGAAATAAAAGATGCAAAGCCACAACAACTGTTTTTCCAAGTGAAGCAGCAATGAGCCACCTCTTAACCTGATGTGGTGAAGGCTGAAATGAAAAAGGAAGCTTCCAGAGCCCCAAATATTAAAACTATTTATTACAACCATGGCAATTCATCTCCCTAATCCACATTAGACAGGTCAAGTCAGAACAAAAGGCTTACACTCATTACAAACTCCCAGTTCACTGAATCATAAATGGTTTGGGATGGAAAGGGATCCTAGAGATCATCTAACTCCACTCCCCATGCAGGGCGGAATGCATAGGGACACCTACTAGACCAGGTTGCTCAAGGCCACATCCAACCTGGCTCTGAACACTTTCAGGATTGGAGCCTCCGCAACTCTGGGCAATCTGTTCCAGTGCCTCACCATCCTTATGGTGAAGAGTTTCCTCCCAGTGTCTAAATACAGCTTCTTCCAGTTTGAAGACAAATTAATGATGATGTAGATAACTCTACCCCAAACAGCCATTCACACTCTCTTTTAGCCATATTTATCAAACCTGTTAACAAAACCACTTGTTCTAGTTTTGATACTACCTGCAATTTTTTGCACAATAGGTAAAATGTTTTAAAGATCTCTGTAGTCATACAATTATTAACCTTTTTCTTTTGAAATGAACAACAGAGTCTTACTTCTGAATCATTGTTTGCCACTCTCCTTCCCGATCTCCTATTGGAAATCTGTCAATCTGTGCTTGAATTTTGGTTCTCCATTCTCTCATATAGTCTTCAATATCAAACACAAATGGGTGTTGTCCAAAATTAGCATCCACAACCTCTCCTGGTGTTTGAAGCCCTACTGTAGGGTACAAGTTTGGCTGCAAGAAATGTTTTTAGTTAGTTTATTCCTCTTATTTTAACCTTTCCACTTTTTTCCCCTTCTCTGTAGTATCCCTACTGCTACTAGAATGTGAAGAAACTAACACATCTGGATCATCTGTCCAGCAGTTAAAGCAACTTCTACCAAATGAGCAGTACAATGAGTGATTAATTTCATTCCAGGTGGTCACAACTTTATTTTACAAGAAGTCCTTACTCATCACTCTCCTAGTCAGAAAATGAACTTTATAAACGGTGCTAAAGTTTACAATTTTTGGTTTCAATTGTACAAAGTATTAAATGCCATTAAAAAAATATATATTTTTAAAGACCAGAATTAAAGCTTCTTTTGAAAAAAGAACAAAAACTAAGCTTACAAAGTGGACTATTTTCCTTTTGGAGTGAGATACTTAAAACATCACTGAACTTTAGTGGCAAGAACTGACAGGAGAGAGAACTCGGTATCCTCAAAGTCCAAGTGTAGCACCTAAAAAGAACTGTAACAGTACACTGAAGTTCTTGTGAATTCCTGGATTTGTATCTAGAAAAAGACTTTAAAGCATTTATTGTTGTTTCATTTTTACTTTCTGCTTAGAGATTAGGTGCATGCAAATCTGGAATATGTAAAATATGAGAGAAGTACAACTTGCCCGTTGAGGTTAAAGGAACTCTCTCAAATGCAACTAGCATCTCAGCAACGGCAATGCAATCGGCTGGGGGTGGGTTGTCTTGTGCTGATGTTTCATTATTTTTAAATATCCCTATCTCACATTCATACTGCAGACAACAGAAGTATGGTATAATGCTATGTAACCTACAAAACTATATCCTAAAAAACCCTAAAGTTATCAGTAAGAAGCCATTACCATGCGGGTCAGCATGAAGAGTAAGCCCAGTCAAACTGAAGAAAACCACTCTGGTTGTTAAAACCATGGCCAAGTTGCTCTCTGCTCCATTCCATACCACCACATCCCATAACCCCCCCTTTTTCTTCCTTTTTCAATATAAATTGTTCACAGCATTAGCTAATCAACAAAACACAAACCTCAAATATTTTAATGAGATGAAAACAAGCATTTCTAATGAGGTGGGGTTCAGCTTCAGACTTCAGATTAAAGTATCAGTCTTTCTGAGTACTGGCAAGGAGCCCTGCTGGCACTGTTCAGGACAGTGACAGTTGCATTCTACACAAAGCACTCAACACTGTGGTGGGGCTAATAGGTGCCTTGAGTTACTGACTTCATTTTTCCTTAGTATTTGTCCTTGCTTCTTAAGGCCAGAGCAAATAGAGTAGCGTGCCAGACGGAAGGACATCACACACTGCACCCTAACCAGATTAAATCAGAAATTAAGTGGCTCACTTAAAATAAACAAAACCACCAATGTGCCTCCAGCATCATGCCTGTAGCAATGGGAACATAATTATAAGGTTTTTTAAGGAAAGTACAACTTAATTGACTGAAAGGTTTGAAGACTTCAGGTATCTGCAGCTTTCTTTACAAAAAAGTTACTTTTGTATGTTTGATCTTATAGAACAAACAGTATAAAGATTTTAAAACTCAGGCATCAAGCCTGGGTTTAGTGTGGCCATGTCTTACGCAGTCAGCACCGCTGTGATACACAGTTGTAAGCACACACCCCCTGTCTGTGTTTAATACATTTTGACTTTGTATGTAAGGCCTGCATGTATGAAAGTAGCTAATAAAGACCTGTATGCATTACCTGCTGCTAAACTTCCATCAGAACTACCTGTTTAAAAAAAAACAAACTGAAAAGGAAAGCTCCTGTGTAAAAGCTAACCAAAAAATACTTAGCTTTGATTATTAACACATCACCACAAATCATGGGAAGAAATATCTGGTCTTAAATTGCTTAAGAAGATGATCATTATATTTCCAGGAAGCATAAGATAAATGCAAGTTACATCTGAAACATTGGTTTGTAATACAAAGGAAAAACGTTTGAAAATACACTCATCTTACCGGTAAATCTGTGAATGCGATGCCTGTAATGAAGAGAAAATTAAGATTAATATCCATATGGCTGGATTCTAGCCTCATTTTCTTCAAGGTGTCATTATATGTTCAGGAAACTCACCCAAGCCATCTCAGAAATATGTATGGTGATATCCATGATGCTTAGGAACAACTGATGTCCTTGAGTAATAAAGGACAATATTTGTCCAAAAAAAAATCCCATAGTCATTCAGAAGTACTCCATTTGGCCTCAAGTTTTCAAAACAGGTCATAGGATTTAAGCAAACCCATACGGATATGCAGAATAGAAGGTATGAAAATACTGGCTACAGATTAAAATTATGAGGAAAAAGAAGACCATCTACAGACATTTCACTTGATGTCTCAAGATGCTGTGACACTGAGATTTAACAGTTGTCTCTTCTTGTTTGGTATTACTTTTCTTCTTTACATGAGCAGCACACGCCCCCAGTACTCCACACCAGCCTGGTAAAGGTTTCATCTAATCCAGGCCAGGGCATTTTGGTTTTAAAGCACGCTGTCTTAGTATCTTGTTAAATAATTACAAGGCTCTGTCTACCCTCAAGACCAAGGCTGTGACTTTGCTCTCTCAGATTTAGCAAAAAACCTGACCTCAGTATACTTCAGGAACTTCAAACAACTGGAGGGGGGAAAAGGGATTTAAAGTTATTTAATGAAATGTAAGTATCAGGAAATCCCTGGCAGTCAAATGGTTAACTGTATTTCATAATTTCCTTTACTGTTACAAATATTTATTCTCTTTTTTTTCCCGCAAGTGCATAATGATTCCAATCTTCTAATTCCTTCAAACTTATTTCATATCACTACCTTTTCAAAATTAAGCTTGAAACAAAAGTTTTTAAACTTTTGTCCTGAGTTCTTGATGCAAAAGAATGGCAGAGTGAACTGATTTCCTCTCACCACTTCTCAAAGCTGTAACTTAATTTATGACCTGTTCACAGCCTAACTTTTTCTAAGCTATTCACCCAGCTTATTATTTTTCAAAATAACCATGGCAGCAGGCAAGATAGACAAAATCAGTGACACGTAGGTATTACGGTTTGGGGGAGGAACTTGGGTTTAGGCGTTTTCAACTGAGGAATTCACATTTGTATAAATAACTGTTTAGCCCTTTTTGCAGCATCAAATCTCAGGCTGAGCCAGAGATTTCCAATATTCTAGATTGTACCTGCAACCCAGAGAAGAAATATAAATGTCCAAGTGACAATTGTATAGGAATTTTGGACAAGTGGCAGCAACAACTCAGCAAGACAGCCAAAATGTCTGATTTCTCTTTCCCCCTAAACACAGAATCAATTTTCCTCTGCCAGAAACTCAAGCTAGCAAAGCCCACAACAGCAGAACAGCTGTCAGGTTTCCCTCTGAAACTCATAAAGTATTTGTCAGACTGTCTATGACAGATGACCTTTTACTAGCCTCTCCTCACCTACACCATTCTGTTCTCTTTAAACAGATTTTAATCACTTGCAGCACTGTTTCACAGATGATTGAATCTGACCTGCTTTCAGACTTCCACCAAAGGAGAAGATTCTGCTTCTCCCTTCTTAGTTATTCCATGCATGTGACCATACAGTAAAAAACTAGTGTCTGCAACTCATCAACAAAATGATCCAACCTACCTGAAGGCACACTAGTTCCAAAAAAAGGTATAAGGTAAGACAACCCTTCTCAGCTTTAACCCAGCTAAAGGTTAGGCTAACTGCAGCATGAGCCTGTTGTCTTGCATTTTAACATATACCCTGAAACAGGCTCAGAATAAACAACTACACAGTACATGGTTCAAGTGCCCCACTACCACAAATGTCCAGATAGTTAGATCAGGTGCGCAGACCCACTGGAAGTAGAGGAAACATTCATCATAATAGAATCACAGTGATTAGTTGAAATTGACCTCTGCAGGCACCCTGCTCTGAGAAGGGTCAGAAAAACTCCACTTAGATCTGCTTGCTCAGGGCCTGGACAAACAAACACATAGTTCTTTTTTTGAGATACAAGAAGAATTTAAACCATGTTCTTCCCTTTACTACTTTACAAATCTTCCTCACGTTTGGCAATGTTAAGAAACAGTGGTAAGAAATAAGAACTCAGTGTCTCTGTTCTATTCCTTACTTATTTCTATCTAGCCTCTTTCCTCCTTATCACATTTTTTACCCATGACAAAAACCTTTTTTCCTCTTTCTGAGCTTCATCATTTGAAACTTTTTACTCCTCTCAGTACATTTTCAAGACCTCGTCCCCAAACCTTCACGTTCTCCACAATGCAAGAAGTGGATTTTTTTTCCTTTACACTCTGCATCTTTGCTCCTTAAACTGCATTAAAATAACTGAATTTTCTATATTGAAGCAATTTTTTTTCAATTCTACCCTCTCCTGACATCACAGTCTTCCAGTGTTGCATAAAAATAAAATATACCACAAGAATGTAAGGGACATTTTTATGCTTAACTGGTGTAATTCACAGCATTAGCCCAAAAAGACACCGACTTGTTCTTCAACGTGCAAAGTAACACTGATTTGGCTTAAGTTTTTAGTGAAGGCTAAGTGTCCTGATACAGCAGCAATGAGTTTTAGCTACATCCATTCTCCATTTCTACAATACTCTTACTACTTCACGTTTATAAGGTAATAAGTATTATTTGTGGATTGAGTAGCAGAGCTCTTAAGTGTAGGTCCTGTGGAATGAGATGCCATGACAAATCCTTCTAAGTTCACAAGGAAAGTTACTGCAAGTGGCACAGGAAAATATTCTTCCCAATTCCTCAATTAATTCATAGATTATGAGACTAGTTAAAGAACTATTCAGGTGCATTGCTCCTAACATGAAAAGAGTTTCACATTTACAACAGACTTACAGACAAAATGTTCTCATTAAAGATAACATTTCTCCATACCCAAGCTGTGTCCATTCTTTGTGTAGAAGCAGGTATTATTGATGAGGTTGACACAACAACCGATGACATCACCCGTAGTAAATGTTGGGCCATAGGGTTGTCCAGTTCCAGAGGAACAGAATGAATGTCCATCATCTCCATGGTAACCATACGAATGCTTATCCCAACCTAGAGAACAAAAGCATTTGCAATGTATTTGTTTCCTTTATTATGAAATAATGGAAAGACTATACCAAAGTAGTATATTCTAACTGGGTTAATACACTTAGTTACTATGCTCAGCTTTCTGCTTTCTAATTTTCTAATTTTTCTAATTTTAACCAAATGACAACTTCTATTATCAAGATGGCTGAACAGGTAATTGCACTTGCAGTACAAACAGGTAATGCAAATTCCAATAACACAGTTTTCTCTTTAAGCCAGCACAGAAAATTCTCAATGCTGAAAGCATAATCGGCTACCAATGTCAAAATCTGAAAAGCTATATGCAGATCTGACATGTCCCAATAACGCAATGAAAATTCTCCTCTTCCCCCCTTTCATCTTGCAAAACTGTTGCTACCATATGTCATAATCAAATTCTTCCAGGCTAAAACCCAAACATGCATCTCTGAGGGAAACACATTTCTACTCCTGATTATTCTCAACGACTATTCAACAGCAAGCAGTCTCTGCATAATAGCAAACTCTTCAGACTACAGTGTCAGTAGCTTTGCTGCCCCTAAAAATCAATTAAAAAGAAGAAAAGTTATCAATACAGGTGGAAGTCACAGACAGCAGAAAAGTCATTATGCATGCAAATATAGTGCTAATTCTGCAGATGAATGATTTGCAGAACCACCTAAGCAGCTTCTAATTGTTACACTTCTCAAGGAAACGCACAGCAATTTTAGTTGAACTGATTTTAAAAGTGTTGTCCACACACTCTAATTCGGTACTAAACAAAAACCGCACAGAAGGGGTAAACTTCCAGGTACCACAAAACCTTCCTAACAGATCTATTAAATGTCTATTTAAAATAATACAAAGCACCACCTTTAACAAATTGCCACATTTCACATATATATATGCGTGCTCTAACTCTTAGGAATTTATACTGACAAATTCTTTTTCAAGAGTAAAAGGTTGGGGATTTATTCTTCTTGTCAAGCTTCTGCCTAACAGGTTAATTTGAAAGTATTTTCCATACTTAGACCCGTAATCTGTATGATCAGCAGCTTCAGCTGGCACCACATTAAGCACCTCTCAGTAAATTAAATACCCCAAATTACTGCAGTTACACTGATTAGTAGTATCTTTGATAATTATCTGCAATGCCTCCTAAATTATACTCAAAATAAATTTAATGCCACCCACTAATAATTTACCACCCTTAGTTGGCCTCACAGTGCAACTGGGACTTGCTGTCATCATAAAGATCTCTACCACAATACCTGGGTGAGAAAACAGCAAAGCAAAACAAAAGCCAAGTCAATTCAATGCTATTTTATACTTACCTAATAGTGACAACTTAAAAAAAATCAGTTAAAAATTGCTTGGCTCAGTTTTTTTTTGTTATTTTTGTTTTGTTTTGTTTGTTTTGGTTTAAGTATCTTTAAAACCCAACAGATACACAAACAAAACTTCTTCAGATACTACAGAGAGATCCTGCAGACAGTGATTAACAAGACATTGTTCCTGATTATGCAGATTAATGGAACAGTGAAAACTTAGAAATAATGACACAGCCTTACTATTAAGATTTGGAAAGTTAATGGTACAGACACTGGCAGTAAGAGAGGTCAGTCCATGTCTGATGAACTTTACTATCATAGTAGCTTATTTTTATTGCTAGAAGTTCAGTTTACAGAGCAAGGAAATCTATGGCCTTATTTTTATTTGGAAAGATGACGAAAACTTTAATATCTATTCATTTGCTAAAAGGTATTTACATAATGCTATAAAGAACACTGAGAGTTAAGGGAAGTAGTACAGGAGCAACGGTACAAGAAAAGCTAAGCCCTTTACCTGCAAGCTTTAATAATTCAGATAAACAGACACAACATAGATATGATGCCAAGTCTTCAGCCCACCAGAACCTTCCAACCCAAGGTCAAGTGCTTTTCATCGAACACCATTATCCAATGTAAGTAATTTGAAAAAGATATTGAATACCAAAAAACATACCTGGTAGTCTGTTCATGTTCACCCCCTGTGCTGACAGCCCAATTCCCATGTAACTGTGAAAATGAAAGAACAAAAATAATGTAAATGTATTTCTGTAAGAGGTGGATATATGTGGTTAAGGACATGACACAGTGCTGATCAATCATATACCGATTAAGTTGCAGAGAAATCATTTAATAGTAGCATAACAGCAAGGGAGTTGAAATGTACATTCCTAGCATATATAGTTTAACACAGAGAGCCTCTATCCCTTCAGTAGGTAAGGACAACTTTCTTTTTTAGGCATCCTGGATAATTGATACTGACAATAGCCGTAATGATCAAAGCATGAAAAAAGAAAGCCAAAGGCCATGGCTTACTCTAGAAGCAGGGTTAAAGCTACAGAGATACGAATTTCGTCATCTCTGATGTACTTAACCATATTTTGCAGACAATCTGAAATGAGTCATTTTACAAAATACATGTAAAACTGCATTATTTCAGCAGCAAAATGAATCCTTGCGCAGCACTTGGGAAAAAGATCACTGCAACACCAAAGGCCTGGATCACTGAGCAGAAGGCCATCTTCAGATGGCACCATTACTTGCTGCTGGCAAATTAAAGAGGGATAATATTCATATTAATTAATAATCTTAAGTCTGAATGAGTTATGGCTAGATCCAAAAGTTGGCTTAACAAAAAGCAAGCCAGTGCCCAGTACAACTCTTAACAACTTAGCAGCAAATAAAGCTGGAAAGCTGAAATGAATGACCATCCCACTCTCAACTCACACTATTTGACACTAGTGAAAGCAGTTTTTCTGTTTCTTGTAGCAAGTCATTTCATGACCAAGATGACAGGGTCTGGAGAGCAAGTCTTATGAGAAGAAGCTGAGGAACTGGGGCTGTTTAATCTGGAGAACAAGAGGCTGAGGGAAAACCACCTCACTCTCTACAACTACCTGAAAGGAGGTTGGTGTTGGTCTCTTCTCTCTAGTAACAAGTAATGGGATGAGACTAAAGTGGCCTCAAATTGCAGTAGAAGAGGTCTGGATTGTGTATTAGAATAAACTTATTCACTGAGAGGATTCTCAAACACTGGAACAGGCTTCCCCAGGAAGGTGGTTAAATCCCCATTCCTGGAAGGGTTTCAAAGATGCAGAGATGTGGTGCTGAGGGGACACAGTTTAGCATCACATTTGGTAGAGTTAAAAAATGGTTGCACTTAATAATCTTAAAAGGTCTTTTCCAAACAAAACAATTACATGAACCCAAAAAGAAAAACAGCATAATAAAAAGCTAGGCTTCAACAATTCCCCCCTTGCCCAAAATAAACCAATTCCTCGCTAACTAAAAAAGCATCCAAAAATAACTTAAACCTAACACTTCCTAGTTTATCAAAACATTCAAATCATTCTGACACTAGATCAACTTACTTAGCATAAACTGGTCATGCAATAATAAACACTACGAAAAAAAATACCCATGCCAACTTGAAAATAGTCTAAGTCAACAAACATGATCTTTGTATTCCTACGTCAAATTTGAAGCAACTATTCTAGCAGGAAATACAGGTTAATCTCCTCTTTTAAATACATTTCACACTGCATGAAACTGAGCAGCAAATCCTAGAAGTCAGATGTTTAATTGTGTACTGGGCTTTCTGCATTTTCTATTGATCACTTCCAACAGTGATCTTACCTGCTTCTATGTTTGGTGTTTACAAAGCTCTCCTCTGATACATTTTAATGCACAAGACCATTTTTCACTCCCTCTCACATACCAGCATGAAATGGAACCTCAGAACCATATATAACAAATATTACATTTAGAGATACTGAAGAACTGAAGCAAAGGTCAACAAACAAAAAGATTTGTCTTTGCTACATTGCCAATTACATTACTGAGGCACCACTACAGCAGCAGAGCCCACAAAACAAACATAAATGAAAGCATCAAATGGAAACCCCTTGATTTTACTTGAAATAAAGTCAGGATTTTTATTAGCATAGTCTGGAGTCTGAAGTGTGAAGGATTCTCATGTAAAGACTGAAAACTTGTTCCTGTAAAGTTTCTTGCTCAGGAGATGTACTAAAGAAAGGAAAATTGTTTTTAAAAAATAATCTTAGATAACCTCAGTGACTGCAAAAGGCCTTTCAACATGAGTCAAACTGAAACCCCCTTCATTGTAATCAAAGCTTCATTCCAATATTCTTTTAGAGGCAACATTACGGTTACACAAAAACATAAAATGCTAAACAAAAAATAATCCTGTTATTAACATTCTGGTACCATCCTTTTCTTTTTTCTCCCCCCATGTATCAGCTCTTCTGAGCCTTCCCTAACTCAGGAACAACTGTAAGGAGACCCATTGTGTTTAATACAGCTGGGAAGGAGGATTTTTCACCCACCAGGAACGACTAGATGGCATCTCAGTAAGAAGAAAGGTATTCAACAGTATATATTTTTCCCCTAGGATTCACTTAGAACTATCTGGAAATGTTAACACCATTTCATAAAGAGGGCTTGGTATCAACAGAAGCTCAAATCAGATTAAAACAGAATCACAGAAACATTCAGGTTGGAAAAGACCCTCAGGATCACCAAGTCCAACCGATAATCCTACTCTACAAGGTTCACCCCTAATCCGTATCTCCAAGCACCACATCCAAATGATCTTAAAAAAAATCATTATAATGATTTATGGTCATTAAAAAAAAAATCATTTTAATGACTAAAAATAATTAACCCATTTACTATAGACATCTTCCAGAAGGAAAAACAAACATCTACAATTCATAGTTTGGAAGTGAGTGAAATCAAAGGCTCATCAATTAAGCTAATATATTATTCCTTATAGTTGATGGATAGCTAATGTCATGTTACATATACATTATAAATATGGTAAAACAGTACCAGCACAGATAGGCTTTAGATGCTCTAAATTTCAACAACAGGAGCTGCATTTAGGCCACATGTAACTTATCTCTTTTCCTGGAACCTGTAAGCTTTATAGGCTTAAAAAGACTTTTTTGTTGGTTTTGGGTTGGGTTTTTTGGGTGGGGTTTTTTGTTGGGTGTGGGGGGTGTGTGTTTGTTTTTTTTAAAGAAGTTTAGCCCATATTTAGGTCCAGAGTCACTGGCTGCAAAAAGACTTGCTTCAGTGGGAGAAACTACTTAAATTGTCCTGCTGTTTGCTTCCATATTCTATGAAATGCTGGAGAAGCCAGAGAAAAACTGTAGCAGAGCTATGCATTTACATTCTCCTCCCTTAGTCCACAATAAAAATGCAGGGTAGGCCAACAAGCAGCATGCTAGCACCCAGGTGTAACATGAGTTCACACTACTCTCAGTCAGTTCATTTCCTGCTGTCCTGTTGCATAAATGGGTTTGGTCTAGGACACAACCACAGACAGGAAGAACAGGTCCACAGAGACTATGTCACACCGTAACAGCAGCCCTGGGGAAATGGAGGCGTCAACACCCAGGAAGGAGCACGCACACTATGGCATGTAGCACCTTCCAAAAATGGACATGACACAGCATGGTGTGAAAGACAGAGAGGGTGAATAATGGTATGGTGCTGATGGCACCTCCCTCACCTTTTCCCTCTGTAAATGTCCCAGGCTGCTATGGTGTAAGGACCAATTACTGAAGCAAAAGGAAGGAAGTGTCTGGGACTCTTTTTACTAAGAAATCCCTCTCTGAGCATTTCAGTCCCACTGATTGCAATTTTTAACTTCATTGAAGTGCTTAAGTCTTATAGGAGCTCATAAAATTACTACTAACATGTAAACCCACTGATGGAATATACGAAATCAACCCACGAGAGACATAAATAAGAGACTATGGCTAAAAGCTCATTTAAAGCACAGAAATTGGTATTAAACATCCAAAAAAGCAAGTGCATCTTACATACTTTTAATTTTTTCATTTCAAGTTGTATTTATTCTTGTTCCAGTTCACTAAAAATACATATTACTCTTTTAGTGTCTTAGCCCATCTTTAATCTACATCTCAAATTGCAAGTCATAGAGAATTTTTTAACAATACTACTATGTTACAGAGTTTAAAGTTTGATGAAGATTCAAATTATTCCAGAAAGCAAAGTCAGTGGCAAAACCACGAGCGCTATGACACCTATTTTTCCCACTAACAGACTGGAAAGTCCAGGCTTCTTTGCAGTGTAATGTGTAAGAAGCAGCAAGCTCACAGTAACCATTTGCTTTGCAAGTATCTCTCAGTCAAAGAGCTCAATGCACATTTTTGCTGGAGCCTAAAGTTTCCACTTGGGTGCTTGAATAGACTAAGTATGAGAAATAAATTTTATTTTTAATCACCAAAAAACCCTCAACTACTAGAATCAAATAGAAGGAAAAAATAGCAAGAGACAGCACAGAACTGGAGACTTAAAAGATACACAATTCTGACTTTTATTTGAAATGGTTCCATTAGACATTTTAGTGACTGTGTTGAAGCTGTACAGAACATCTTCCAATAAGGAAGTTGCTAATAATAGGTAATAATAATTATAGTTAGTTACATCCTATCCCGTTCACTGCATAAAATAAAATAAGGAATCTCAAAAACTATACCAACTCACAGGTACCTCAGAAATTTTACTAGTGGCTGAAGGTAACTTTAAGCACTAAATAGCCACTTCTCTAGTGAGAAAAATTAAATAAAAATCAAATATAATATAATATTTGTAAAGACAAGTAAAATAATTTCTCATATTGTTAAGCAATTGCCTCTCTACTAGAGAGATTTCATTAGCAACCTGCTATCTGCAAAGATTCAACTTCCTTCTGGCTTCCACTGTGTTTCCATTTACTATTAAAGAGAGTATAACCTGGGGAACTGCTACATCATGTCTCAAACACCAAGCTCTTTTGCTGATGATGAAATTAAATAATCAACCTGATATCACACACAAGAAAGCAGCTTTGCCCATACAGTGTTAAGATCTATGTTACCGTAATATCCGTAAGGAATGTCAGTCCAAGCACAAGTCCTAACAAATATTAAACACCCATAAATAAGGCTGCTGAAAACATCTTAATGTTTTGAATACACTGACTACTAAAACCCAGAAATAACACCGAAAAAACATGCAAACAAACCCTGTAGGCTATACAACAGGTGCTGTTTTACTACCAAGGTTGCATCTTAGAAGAGGGTACAAGTAGGAACAAACAGAACTTCCGTGAGAATTCCAGAATAAATGTTCTTCTACAGGGCCTTTGCAACTGACTTGTGACCGCAAAAAGCCTGAATAATGTTCTCCCATAGTTTTCTCCATTGCCTTCACTGACACTAAGAAGTCAGATACCCTTACTGCAGAATCTTTAACAGTATTAACAGTACTGCAGAGTCTTTAACAGTATTAAAATTTTGTAGGAATATGCTAATCCAAGATTGTTGTTGTCGACACAATCACAGTAAGAAATGAGCTGTTAAATTTTTCTCTGTTTAAGTGTTTCAAAATACTCCACAGACAGTTTGAATCTTGAATTTCAAACTGAAAACAAGTTTAATTTTATGGAATGTTTCCAAGCAGACTGTATTTTGAACCTGATAAACTCAAGTTTCATATCAACCCCACTCTACATAGAGGAAAAAATACACCCAACAACAAAGAGAGGAAAGTTTCCTCGCATAGTGCTTGAAACTTATTCCTGGAACATTTTGCTTGTGATTCCTATAATGCTGCTGTAAGTATTCTCATTTACTGACATCTTGTACTTTCTAAGGTTGCACAATTTTTTCTTGTGATGCTTTTCTCTCTAAGCAGTGAAATCTTTTGGGGGGGCTACTGTGTCAGAAAACAATAGCAAGAATATATAGAAGAATAATACAAGGTAAGTCCAGGTTGCAGTAAGATTATTATCTATATATTGATGAGAATGAACCTCATAAGAAAACAATTTAAATGTTTTCAAGAAGCAGGGATGAGGAAATAATATGTATTATCTTGACTTCCTTTTTAAACTAAAAATCCTCATTTCTAGAAAATATCAACAAAGAAATAAAACTTTCTTGTTCCCATTCCATTTATTTCTGATCATTTAGAGAAAAACCTCAAATAACCTCTTACATGTCTAGTTGCTGTACCTGCTGTCAAATGTCTGGTCCTGTAAACTCAGGTAAAAATTAATTACTGCTACTGTTAAGAAAAGATACACTTGCTCATTCATGATCCAATCTTCTTGCAGCTGATGCAATTCGAATAAAAACATTAGTGCAGAAAGCTGCTTCAGACTTGAGTGGATTCTGCTCTACACAAGTACTCTGTTAGCAATACAGTAAGACATGTAAATAGAGACTGAAGTTTGCATGTAGTTGTAACAACTGCTGAGGACATGATCAAAATTATAAAAATTGGTCTTAAGACTTTGTAAAGTTTTAAAGTAACCTACAAAACAAATAAGCAATGAGCAATGTTCTCTTATTTATCTTATGCTTTTGTTGTGAACAAGAAAATAGGTACACTGGATATTACAGGAAACACCAACTTACTACAACAGAAACAATTTACAACGAAGTAAGGTTTCTGCTTAAAGAGTTACACAGACATGCTCCAGGCAGACATTACAGCATCTGCATTTCACAAGCATCACTCAAATGCACTAAAGTTGCTCAGGCTGAACCACAGGCATGGGTTTTGAATTGGATTTTTTTTTCATCTTTTTTATTTCTTCACCCACTTTGTCATCTACACAACATATACTGCAAGATACTGCCAAAAGACTTCACTCATTATGACCAGTGTCAAAAGTCAGACAGTCCAACAGGTGTCTAAAGCCTTGTTAACACTGCTTTATCAAAAACATACTGATTACTTGTGTAAGTTGCCAGAGTGACATTTTTTCTTAGTGCAGAACATTTAGGAGGTCTTACACACATGCAAACGTAAAGCATGCCCATGAAGATCTGAGGCAATGCCACCACAGACAAAACAACCATGCTCACAGAAGTGTAAGTCGTGCTCTCTTCTGAAAGACTAAATAAAGGCTTTCTAAACTTAGTTTTCATCTTTTCTTCTAGATTGCTTATCACTTCTAATCTTGTTTTCACTCTTCTTAAAACAAAAAAGCACATCTGCCTAGAGGATTGTGAGCATTTTAGGCATAAACCTTCCTTAGTTGTTCCAAAAGCACTGAAGACTATCTAGAAGTAAACAGCACTACCATTATTTGCCCACTGCTAATACCTGTGTTTACAAAATA
Source organism: Tricholaema leucomelas (assembly GCA_013400475.1). Lineage (NCBI taxonomy): Eukaryota > Metazoa > Chordata > Aves > Piciformes > Lybiidae > Tricholaema lacrymosa > Tricholaema leucomelas. The sequence continues at coordinate 420,088 of WAAF01013955.1, forward strand.
ATTAATAAAATTTTTAAATGGCCATTAATTCAAGGCACCAGAGATAGCTGAACCTAAGCTAAAAATTAATGGGCACAAGCTGCTGCCATGACATAAGCTGCTGTAGCATTCCCACCTCCAGTGCCCAGATACTCATTTCTGCCCCAAGTTCCCCTCTCTCTTCCTGCCACAGATACCCCTGAAGTGATACAGCCAGCCACGACAGGGAACAAACCTAGTTGAAAACTAATTCACTCCTGAGGTCAGCATACACACATAAGCCATTCATAACAAAATCATGGAAAACAGCTTGCTTCCGAAAGCCAAGTAGCCAGCAGATACTCTTGAGACAGCCACTTAGAAAGTGGAACCAGAGTATGCTTATGTCTAGTATGAAATGCCAAGGAGTACAACCCAAGGTTACAGCAAAGCTCACAGACTCTCAATTGAGAGAGACTGTTAGGGGATGTCCACAGTACCAGGACAAAGAATTCAACATGTACTTAACTATGACAGCATCAGGGCAAGTATCTTTAGTTATGTAAAAGAGAGAAACAACAACTGTATCTGAAATAAAAGATTAACTGTGGAGTTGTAAGGCAGATGCACTGCTGCTTTAGACAAAGCTGGAGGACTGTCACAACTCAGTTTGGTAAAGAGCAGCAAACAGAAAAGAAGAGATCAAGACTGGAATTCACTTGGATATACTTACCTAGCTTAGAGAACTATCATCATCGTGGTCAGTTTTGGAAAGTGAGGAGGCAGTACCATATTATAACAGATTTAGAGACTGAGGCTTACATCTCCAAATCACAAGAATCCATGGGACAAAGCACACCCTTGTTCATTGCCATCTGGCAATGTAGCTTGCTTTAGTTAAGTTCCTATTCTAGACATTTAGATGCAACTAAATAGGTGTATGCACAAGACGGTATTATGCCTTGAGTACTTAGTAAAGAAATGACAGAATCAAAAACTCTGTAAGTTCCTTTTGGTTTTCTGGCAGATTAATTACAAATGAAGGCTGTGTCGAGAGCATACAACAGTTAAATGTAAAGCTAAAGCTGTTTAGCTTCCCCAACTGTAACAGAATTATTGATAGTGCTTCTGCAATATCTTGCATTAATGGACACATACATGTATTTGTTGAAACCCCCACTTAATTAAAAATAAATTAGAGATGCAGATATAATTTACTGCAGTTACTCTTCTTACCATGCCTTCTAATCATCACCTTGGTACTTGTTCCCCATACCTACACCCATTACTTATCTGTTATCACCTCCAACCACTCACATCACTGTCCACAATGTTCCACATGAAGCCAAATAAAACAATGAAAAAGTATAAAAGGACAATGTAAATAGAGGTCCTCAGACCACAAAATGAGACCTGAAACTAAAAACTGAAGGACAAAAACACATTTACAGAGCAGCCCAATACCCAGATAGTACTTTTACCAAGAATTTAAAAATACTTAATTATTTTACTTCTTTCTTACTTACTAGTAAGCCTTTCATGCTTTCTTCAGTGTGCCTGTAATGTCTAGAAGTTGATCAGCATGAATTATCTGCAAAATTAATGTACTGTGCACCTTCAAATTCCAACTCAAGGTTGCTACCCCTGAAATATATAAATAATCTAATGACCTAGAGGTCATTAGTGTGACAAAACAAATGTTGTTCTGGCACACAGCCAGTGTAACAAGTCATACTGGAAGTCATGCCAGGTTTACTAAAGAGATTGCCCAGCAACTTTGAGATACGCAAGATCACATTCTGGGAGCACTGCTATTATCAAGTGCTACAGTAGCACCATTTTTTTAAATTAAATATTTTTGTTTAAATTAAATCCCCCTGATTAGGTTTTAAGTAAAGGGTTTTGATGACTTGAGGCAAGACAGGCTAAGTAAAGCACACAAACTGCTAGATGTGCCCATGCAACGTAGTACATGAACTAAATACTTTGTGCTAAGTTTTTGTCTTAAAAAACACTAAAAAGGGAGCAGGCTATTGCCACCAGAACACCATTACATTGCCTATTGAGATTTATGAAAGTTGAATGTTGTACTTTGGCTTGCACAGACATCTGAGTCACTTCCAGTAGTCTAGGTTTTATTTTAAACAGCACTGTAAAATATAGCTGTAGTGCTTCCACAGCTAGGCTGAGGTCATGAGATGCTTTTGCAACAGTAAAGCATTTTAACTAACTGACCCTATTAGTTACATGCTGGCCCACTATAAATATGGTCTTCCTGAACTTCCTTTACTCGGTGTCTGGTAATGGGAAAGAAGGAAAAATGATAAAAATGTACCTGGAGCAAGCTAGATGAAAACACAATAGACAGTGAGAAAGAACTGATAAACACTATCAGGCAAAAACTAGTCTCTAAGGACCTACTGGCACATCTGTGCATTCAATTCCCTAGTTTACTTATTACAGAAGAAATTATTAACATTGAACCATAAGAAATTCATACAGCATCTGTCAAAGACCTCTTGGAACTGAAAACAGGGTCTACATACACACATTACATTCAGCAGAGCTCCACATGTTCAACCCCCTGCTCTCTACCAGCTAAGCTAGACTTTGGCTCCATGTGTGGTATTCCCCAACATCCACACTGTCTTACACAATTAAAAAATGAACATCTCAGCTCATTACACAGCTAATGTTTCATAAAGTGACACTAACAAAAGGTCAAAATATCATTAGCTTAAAAAAACAGAGGGGTACTTTTTTCAATTATCTCAGCAGGCAACTTCACAAGTCTTGGCTACATACACCTTGTAAATAACCATTTAAACAACAAAACTTTCAAACATTTTACTCAAAGTTGCTTTCTACTTTTATAGGATTGCCCTGAATTGGATATTGAATTAGAAATCACAAAAAAGTAACACAAACAGGTCTAAGGTAAAGTGTTACAGGAGCTTAGAAAAATAACTCCTCTTATGGACACTTTTTGAAATCCATCACTTCAGAAAAGCTAACTTGCAAACTTAGACAGGCAGAAATACATTTCAAGAAGAAACATTTACATCACTAGCAAATCACAGTAAGAACTTAACAGACAGCTACAGGGCAATCTAAAAAAAGAAAGCATAAGAAATTTTAGAAGAAAGAAATAAAACCCAAACAAAAAACACTCACATCAAACAAAGAAAAAGGCCAACCACAAAGTTATTTCTAGAATTTACCATAAAACATTACTTCTATCATCACAATTTAAAAATAAGTAGGCCTTCATAGTGTGACAGAAGAAACCAGAGAGGTTCTTCATGGCAAAGAAATCTCACAGAGAAATTTTGGGAACAGAAACTATAAACTCATCAATGTTCTTAACATGGCCGCAGCAGCAGCACTGGGAGAGAGTCTTTCTAAATAGCTCTGTACAACACTATAAGCAAACTGAAAACACCTGAATGCTGCTTCTGACTTACAGAAGGCTTACAGAACACCGGGAGAATGAAAGAAACAGCAGCAAGACAAATCAAAGACAGAAGTACTAAATTTCACCCAAAGAGCTACGACATAGCTCTTTTCTCTCAAAATCTGCTTTCACAACAGGAGACAAGCATCCATGAGAGGTCCGAGTCGTACCTTGGACAAAGACATTCAATTCTGACTAGAACCTTGAAGTAGAGCCACATTATATACCAGAACACACTGGAAAGAAGTTTTGCTTATGTGGTCCCTACATAGGCAACATAATTATGTCTTAGGATTAAAACACTCTACTGAAAGCAGTGAAAGACAAAAAAGAATGAAAGTGATCTGGCAAAAATTTTATTAGCATGTCAAGGCTTTCCTAAATGAGGTGCTACCTGCCTCAGTAAACTTAGAATCATGGTATCACCTGTGCGCTACCAGATTCAGGTGGATTCTATAAGGCAGCAGCTGCACTCACTCATAATCTTCTTTCCACAGGTTAAAGTCCCAGACACCTGTTCAGAACATTCCCCTTTATTCTTCTTCCTGTTCACCAACAACTAGCCTCAAGAGTAACTTTCCATTTTAAACTTCCTACAATATCCACGACTGAAGAGGCAAGATGGTCCAGTGCACACCCCAAAAACTTTCCAAAATTGTATGAAAGTCTGAAAAGCCATATATAGTCAATAACCAACACTTTTAAATAGTAACAGCAGGGTCACACTACAGTCATTCAAATGCTAACTTCTCAGTCAGGTGAAAACAAGATCTGTTATGAGATTTATTTTGTATCCAGATCAGTGGAAACAAAGACCACAACCCTTTAAAACAATCATGCATCAGAGTGCAGCTCACCATGATTAAGGAACTAAGCTATATAAACAGCAGTAAAATATGAAAAGATGTTTTGATACCAAAGACACCTACTGACTGAAAGATGTCAGACAGTACTTCATGCAGTATTTAATTCATATGCACTCAACACTTACCCATCTCTTCCTTTGCTGACAATCTTAACCTCGAAATAGTATATGCCACAGGCTGCAGGTATAGGGTGTGTAGCTCTAACAGAAGCAGCATCTTTTGGCGTTTTTCCATGACCTGAAAAAAATTACATTCAAAAGACAAAAAAAAAAATTAGATAACTCTAGAAGATGACTCAAAAGGTATATATATCAACTACTCCAAAGAGAAGGCTTATGTAACGAGCAACAACATACAACATTCTGAATCGGCCTTATTTTTCTGCTATTTTATTTCAATATTAAGTTTTTGTTGTAAGCATCTGTATTGCAACTAAGTATGCTATGAGTAGTTCTGGATATACCACCTCAAAAGGCCCTACAACTATTTGAAGGGAAACTAGAAAAAAGTTTCACTATATTAAGGAACAGTTTACAAAAGCCTACCCAAGTTTGAAAGAACTGTGATTTCTCTAATGCACAGGGCTTGCTCATTTTTATAGACTGAAACACGATATAACAGAGTTTAATCTAATGCTTAGTGCCTCTGAATCAAGCTACTTAAGGTATTTTAATGTCCTTCAGAACAAACATCAGTCACACGACTCATTTTAACTAAACATATTTTAATTCTGAACATAATTTCAGGACAGCAGTAAGCCTTACAGCCTTCAACTAAGCTAATGCATCTCCTACTCCTTCTTCTTAGAAGGCTTGCCATGTACCAGCTCTGCCACAAGAATGCCTAATGCCAGTTCTTGTCTGCTCTAGAGATTTTCAGCCTAAACCCAGAAAGCCACCTCCACTCTGCTAAAACTAACTCTTCTGAATGTGTCACCCTTTTCGCAGTCCCTTGTTCCAAAGGCAACTTGGATGCAGGCTTTTGGCCAGCTGACTCGTTTCAGCAGCAAGCTGTTCAAGCAAGCTCAAGTCACTCCCAGGAATATCAAAATCCCTCCATTAGTGTGTGAGAAAGTCACACACAGGGTCACAGGACATAGGTTGGGGGGGGAGGGGAAACAAGCAAGGATCTTGGCAAGAGCTATTTCAATAAAATGGCAACTAGGAACAGAACTGCTATCGCCATAAGAATAATTCATGCAGATCTCATGCCCATGGATCTGAGGCATGACGAAAAGACTGGTTTGAGTATGCTGTATGAATCACTTGGGCTGCAGCACTCCAGCTGTCATCTCCAGTCCAGGCAAGAAGGCCCACTGCACCTGCATAGCAATTGATCTGTGTATGCAAAAAAAAAAAAATACAACACACTCCTTCCAGTGGCATTAACACTAGAATCATTGCTCAGACACAGAGTTGCTCAGGCACAGATGAATCACATCTCATGTGCAGCAAGCTGGGTCATAGAGCAAGGAAGAAACTACAGGAAAGCAACAGTGTAACTAGCAAAAAAGACCAAGCATAGCTGACCTACAGCACTGAACTCTACCCACAGAGCCCTCTAGTGTAAACGCTGATGAAACAGTAAATACCTGCCTGCAGAGCTAGCCCCAATAACTTATTACCAAATGGCATGCACTCGGCCAAAAGGAACTCTCCATTTCACCGTCTGCATTCAAACTTTGCTAGCACAGCATGAATTCTTCACACAGAGATTAGGTTTAACCTGCAAAGTTTTTCTGACGTAATTAGCTCACCCCTGTGTTACTACCTTAAGGCAACTAGTCAGCTATCTTCCTTTTCTGGCTGCAAATGCACTGCTCACTTCAGTACATCATCACTTGGTATTACATATAAGGATACTTTGATCACCTCACAGGTTTTACACTATTAAGCTTATTTTTTACCATCTGCATGTTGCCTGCTGCAGTCTCACAAGAAGGAAAAAAACTAGTAGTCTACTCCATGCACAAGACAGCATGTATGCTTTATTGTTCACCTCTTCTAAATTATTTTCTCAGGCTGTGTAAAACAAGGTAATAACCAAGTACATAATCCAAGAGCTTTCATAGGTTTCCTTGGGTTTCAAGCGCTGGTAGATCACTGTTTAGCTACTATAAATTACATTATTATTCTAAGCATGCAGAAATTCTTCTGCTAAAAGGCACCCAAAACTTTATGGGCAGAACACTAAAATCCTGAGAAATCCCTTGAATTCAGACAGCTCTGATTAAATGATACATTAGTTGGGGGTGGAGTGGGAGGGAAAGATACTTTCTTTTTAAACATCCTTAGGTTCTTGCTTTAAAATAGACTGCAAAGAAGTTCCCTTGGTTACTCTATGCACTTGACAATCTGTGTAGTTTCACTGTGACTCAGTCTCCTTATTTGGGCAAGTGTTCCACACAGAAAACTAAAGTAGTAACAACTAGCCAAATATTATTGAAAATGTACATATATTACCCAGCAGACTTTGTTTTGTGAAATCGAAATCTAAGTGTTTGGAAACAATACCAATTTAAGGTATTCTCAGCACCTCTTCCTGACACTGCTCCCATTCTCCCACACCCTTTGCATTTCAGGCAGCTATTTGCAGGCTATACAACAAACCAGACTGATTTGCTGATCAGGCTTTAAGAAACTCAACAGATTTTTTTAAGCAGCAGATCAGTTCCCTGATCCAGTTCACAACACAGCCACATTGCAGCTGTCACACTGCAAATAAGAGGTCGATACAGGGGGCAGAAGTAACAGGATATCTTACCAGTATTGCCAAATACTTCATGTGAAGCAACATGCTTGGGAATGTCTGTGCCCAAAACAACTCTCATCCCATCAAAATAGTAGACATCCTAAATTTAGAACTGCTGTCCTCTCAATATAATCTATGAATCCCATTTTTACTTGAGTGTGCTGCCTTTATTTGTAGTCACATAAAGCTAGGACTTCTAACAGCACATTCAAGAGCATCAAGCAGTTAACTACTGTCAAATACTCCAAATACCTCTACATTGTCTCAACTTGCTAGCTGAGACTTTCAGTACTACCAAGCTATGCTGCATTACCTGAGAAGTCAAGATAAACTAGCGGCAAGTTTAAAGGAAGGCTCTTTACAGAGCAGGTAGTTGAATTGTAAAATTTCTTACCCAAAGGTATCATAAATGCCAGTGCTAGTGGAGCTGGGACAATCTTCTAGAACAGAAATTATCTGAGCAACTGCCTTCAGCTCAGGATGTTCCCGAGTTCAAAATGGCTGAAAACGGAGAGGGAAAAGCACAGACACAACATACAGGCTCCACAATTTTAGATTTTTCCATGGACACTCATGGCCACTGTCACTGCCAGGACACCGAGCTGAGTGGCCCGTTAGCCTGTTATACACTGCTGCCGTGTCCATCAGTAACCTGAACCTCCACTTCCTTGCTCGTGAATAAAAAGAAACTTTGACACACAACTCTGAACTTCTGAATCCGAGGTTCCAAATGCCTGAAGCAGATCATATAAACTCTTCCCTATGCTCACACAACCCAACCTTTTAGGTACAAACCACAGTCTAGTTATTTAAGAGAACAAAGTATGTACTATTTAACAGTAAAAACTAAGTATTTTCACCATTAAAAAGAATGCTGGATTCGGGTAGGGGAGGGAAAACAGTGCGAAGCATGAACTGCCCACTGTAAACCGGTTCATAGGTGAGTTCAATCATCAGAATTATTTGCAACTGGGCTTTCAATAAAGCATTTTACAACCACGAGTGGACCATGCTTAAGGAGTAAAGCCTTTTTAATTTTATTTTAGAAGCAGTCATTCACACCGATGGTTCTTACTAAAAGTAGCAAACTCAGCGCTTCAGCAAAATGGGCTTGAAAAAAGCCAACTCAGATAAAAGTCTTATTTGGAAAAAACACTTCAGCTTTCAGACTTAGGTTCAAAGATGGCATTTTTAAGTGTATAATCCATATGCACCAAATAGTCCAAAAGAAATCTAAGGGAGTGTCTACCAAGACGAAAGTAAGCGTGTTTGTACAGTTTAAATCCTACGATGAAGTTTACATAAGCTCAACTGCAGTTATTTCCAACAGGAGGTTCAATGACTTGCTCACATTGCCAAAAATAAAATAATCAAGGCCTAATTTTATGTTGAATTCATTACAGAAGTTTCACTGAGACAAAGAAAATTAAAAAGTCTGCTAATGATGTTTTTCCACAGTTTAAAGAAGCAAGACTCCTCAGGGCTACAGAGGTGTCCTAACAGGTACACTATATTGTACTGAATGTGCTTCAACTGTTTCCTGCCACAAAAACTGACATCATCCCTGTATCTCTGCATGACAACACAGAACTACTACTACAGAATCCCCTTCTGTTTGTTACAGGAACTGGGATGCACGGTATGCATTAATTTTTTTTTTTCATTTGGCACTAGAGACAGTTCAACTGCTTTGTAGGTAAATGTCTGGCTAGGATTTCCTGGCCTATGATACATCAGAAGTTCAGGTGATGGCAGCTTAATTCTACGTCACATAACTTTCCTCAGCTTTTTTTGGACAATCATCACAAGACTAAATGAAGTTACTCTAGGACTTTCCATGATTTTAGCACTGATTTAGGCTGCTTACCTAATTCTGTATATAGTTTCTTTCATGGTTACATCTATGTTGAGTCTGTATTTTCATCTCCTTATATTACATAGCATAGATGATTATCTGCTGGAAACTGAACTTGTCTGTCTAGTGGAACATTCATATTACATACAACATTTATTAAATTCCTGGTTTTCAACAAGATCCATATGTTAGTTCTGTGTATTTTAGAAATATGTAGTAATATTTTAAAAGATTTCTTACCCTAATATCTGCATATTTTGTGTAGTAACTGCTTTACATGTAGCACACACTTGTCTGAACGCTGATGCTTTCTTTACTTACAGCTCAGAGCTGTCAATATGACAATTACGTTACATGACTTTTTTTTTTCCTTTCACATACATATACCACAAACAGTAGTCACCAGGACAGCTTTAGCTTTCCATTGGCTTGCACAGCTAAATGGCAGCAACAGAAACGTACATCTGACCATCCAAAAAATACCCTTGGGTATAGTCCTTAATATATTGCAGTAACACCGATGCCAGTGTATGCACATTTCAAATCCAGATTCTGACGAAGCTTCCTAATGAAGAGCCAGAATTTGTGGAAGTATAACAGAATAGCCCACTTCTTTCTGTGGAAAGAAACTGGTCTAGTAAACTACCCAGCACTCAATGCGTCTTCCTCAAACACCTCCTGTGTGTGTTTTCTATGCAAAACTATGATTCTAAGAGATAACACAAGAGAGCACTGACTCTTGGGTTTTGTTGATGCCCCCAAAAAATTAAAGAGCTGTTACCATGATGCTAGACTTTCCTTCCTTTAAAACTCCACTGCTCACTCAGCATCTGGTTTTGTGGCAATTTTAAGCACTTTCTAGGATGCTTGCAAAGAGTATCAGGTCCAAAAACACAGTACATGAAGCATCACAGCTGCAGGGGGGCGGAAAGAGACATCTTCTGCAGCTCAAGTTTCCCTATGAGTTGTCCACTGGTATGCAAGGAAATGAAAGGAATCTTTGAAATTACATAAAGGGGACTACCACTCCTCTAGCAAACCAATGAAACAAAAGTCTCACTACTCACAGCACATCAGTGTATTAAAATTATGCACCTAGTTACATGAACAAATTACTTGGAAAGCCTTTGCTCCGATTATTTACCACCACCATTTTTTTTTAGAGGCAAATATCCCAAACACATCCCAAATGGAAGCAAGGTGCTAATGTTACCACTTTTTGCATCCTCTCAGTCCAGACACAAGGAGACTACTCCAGAAAAACATTTCTACAGCTAGAATCTACAAAGGCAACACAGAAAGCTTAAGTGTACAAGACATCTATACCGCAGTAACAGAAAACGGTAAGACTCGCGTTTGATTACTGTGCCTTTGGACAGATCTGTCTTCTCTCCATTCCTGGAGAATTTTGGTCAAGAGCGCAACAGATCTTTATCCATGCTCAATGTGTAATTCAAATTTCCTTTCAATAAAAACATCTAACATTCTTCCATGACTACTTAAGACAACTTCAGAAGCACTGCTGGTCTCAATATTCCACAATAAGATATTTTGAATGCTTACTTTTGAGAGCTCTATTTGTAACTGATTTGTAGAAAAAATATTTTGGAGTGCTAAGCACCCTCTTGCCATTCTCTCTCGTTCTCCTAATTAAACCTCCTTTTAAACCATTCTCAGTGCCGAAGGATTCCGGAGAGGAAAAAAAAAAAAAAGACAGCAGATAGGATTTTTTCCCCCTAGTACTGAGGTAGGTGTTCTGATACTATTCACTGCGTAGGCCAGTTCACAACTTCAGGTGCGGGGCTGGTAACTTATACATGGGGCTACCCTAAGCGCTACCTTCAGTAAATTACCAGTAAGATGAGCTACTTAAGAGGCCTTTCACTCCCATTTGCAGTTAAGAGAGAGGAAAGTGTGTAACTGTTATATCGGAACCTCTCTTTTTCACAGTCCTCTGGGGTGACCTAGAAGGTCTTCAACTTCCATCACTCAGTATTACTTAGGAGCTAAAGTAAAGTGATTTTATTATTATAACCCTCTAACTGCGCTTTATGAAGTCTCAGTGTCCACAGTACTTCCTATACTAACTATACTTCAGAAACAGGCTAGGCCTCTTGGAATTTGTTTGAGGTAACAAAACTCTTGTTAACACTAAGGCAAAGGAGAGGAGTGACAAAAGTTGGGGGTAATACAAAGAAAGCTTGAAAATATACTACTACAATTACACTGACAGACCAGAGAAATTCCAGCTCCAAATTCCACTCATAAGAAAAAGAGTTGGCCAAAGTAAAACAAGCAGGCAGGATCTGGCTGTAAAGGTATGACCATCTTAAAAGAAAAAAAAACCACCAAACCCCCAGCACCCAAAAGAACGCAAACCAAACAAAAACCCCAAACCAAGACACCACCACTAAGCACCAGAAAATAGAAAATGCTTCTAAAAATACAAGGTCATAAAACACCGAACAAAAGCCAGGAAATTCAGAGTTGAGTATTAAGTAACATGTCCTTAAATCACTCACTGCCTCCCAGAAACCTACTCTGTAGTAACCAACCTTCTTTATTATCTTTATAGAATGCATTAGTGTTTTGTATTTAATAATAAAGCTTCTCTATTTCAAAAAGTCTCTGAAAGTACATCTAATCCTTTCATGGCAGCCAAATCCTGCCATGTGTTTGTGTTGCCGTTTTCCTCCTCCGATTAAACAGTAACATGTTTATCAAGATTTCACTTGAATTTCTCCACTGTAAATTCCGAGAAAGGCCAATTGCAAGGTTGGTTTCCCCCCACCTCCCATTACATTCGACTAGGGACTGACAAATAGTCCAGCTTTTCACAGCCAAGTCAGAAGTGGTTTTGAATCCACAACACTTCTACTTCAGGGCTTGGGCCTAGAACACCAGATGTGGCTGTGTTTTTTCAGGTCAGAGTGTACTCATGTTTCCAGGTTTCATGACATTTCGCAACAATCAACACAAGTTCTTCTACTGCCTCTTACTGATTTATACCACCATATACTCTTAATTTTTACCTTTATCTGAAAATCAGTAATTTCAACTACGGAACGTCTAAGCAGAAAGTTACAAAGCCACCTTTCTTAACCTAAGTCCTGTTGTCGTTCCTTCCCTCAAATCACTCTGCAGTCTGTGCAATAGTTAGGCAAGACTATTACGAGTCACTTTTAATTCCATTTTTTACAGTTTAAAAATAAACCGTGTTTTTCTCTGTGCTTTCCTCTCTCGTCATTTCCGTGTTTAATAGCTTAACGCTTGGTACTCTTAACTCCATTTAACCCTTGCTCTTCTCGAGAGGAAAAAAAAAAGGCCACTTCTTTTCTCGCTCATTACCATAAACAGGACACGTCATGCTGATTCTCCTTTATTCTTCTGCCTCAGACCCAAACCTTCTAGCGATACCTGGATCCACGGAGGCAGTCTGAGTTTACATAAAGCCCACTCCAGAAACACAAGGAGGCGGGGGCAGCCCCGTGCTCACCCCCACATCGCGACAGAAACAGGGGGGAGGGGAAAAGATAGAAAATAAAGCTGAAATAAGGAAAAGCAAGACCTTTCTCTCCACGCTGAGGGCAGCTGAGGGGATCGGAAAGCAAAGAAGGAGAAGAAAGGGGGAGAAGAATGTGTATTATTTCCTGTTATTGTTACTCCTGTACCCATTGCCAGACGGAGGGGTCGGGCCCGCCGTTCCCGGACGGCAGACCCCGGCCCAGGGAGGGACCCCACGCCGCCCCTAGGCAGGGGGAGTCGCGACGGCCCGAGCTGGCCCTCACCTTTGTAATGTACCCGCAGGTTGTTCTGGGAGAGGCCGATGTAACTGAATTTGTCCTTCGGGCTCCAGGAGCGGGGCAGTGGCGTCTCCTGCTCGTCTACAGCCGGGTAAAGCCTCTTCAGCCGCCGCTTTAGCTCTTTTTCCTGCTCGTTCAAGGCCGGGTCGCCGTGCGGGAACGGTGCCGGGGCACTGGTGCCGCTGCTGCTGGCCCCAGCCGACAGGCCCAGCGCCGAACCAGTACCGCCGCCCCCTGTTGCCCCGGGCCCGCTGCCGGCGGCGGGTGGCGGCGGCGCAGCGGTGGTCGGCGGCGGTGGCGGGTGGAGCAGGAGCGCGGCGGCCGGTGCGGGACCGGGGTTGGCGGCAGCAGAGGGAATCCCCGGCGCCGGCGGGGGAGCGGCGGCCGCCAAAGGGAGCTGCGGCGGCGGTGGCTGTTGTTGCTGTTGCCCGGACATCCCGGCTCCGGCCTCCTCCTCAGTCGCTACCTCCCGCAGTCGCGACTGTCACTGGACAGGGCCCGGGGAGGAGCGACGGACAGGCCTGGGCGCTGCGGAGTGAGGCGGCCGCCGGCGGCTTTGGCCGGCGGGTCACCCCAACCAGAACGTCTCGGAAGGGGGCGGGGTGGGGGGCCGATGACGACGACGGCGGCGACTACCCGCGGAGGTGCCCGATGGGAGCGAGGGCCGTCGCGGGATGCGGCACAGCAGAGCCGGGGCCGAAGGGACGAGCGAGGCTGGGACAGCAGCAGCGCCGGGCGGAAGCGAGGCGGGCGGAGAGCGCGCTCCAGGCGCCGCGGCAGGGCCAGCTCTCCCCCTCCCTCCCGCCTACCGCGCGCGCGCGCTGTGTCCAGCCCCGGCGCGAGGCGCCGCCGCCGTGCGTCCCCGAGTCAGCTGAGCGCGAGACCCTGCCCCGTCCGCCAGGGCCACGGCGCGAGGGCGGGGAGAGAGGGGCGGGGCCTGCACCGGCGGCGGGCGCGAGGCGAGGCGCGAGGGCGGCGTGGAAGAGCTGAGGAGAGGGTGGGCAGGAAGGGGGCGGTGCGGATAGTTGCTGCCATCGGTGGTGAAGGGTCGAGAAAACAGGTGTCGATGAGCTGGTTTGTCGCCTGGGGTGGTTGGTAGGCCGCCTCCCGTCGGTCCCAGCTCGTCTCTGCGGCCCGCCTTCGCGTCTTGGCCCCGCCGGCTGCGCTAGAACACGAGGACAAAGGGAAGTGCCATCCAGAGAAACTTGTTGACTGAAAGAGTTCTAAAACAGTGAAATAGGCTCCCCAGAGAGGTGGTTGAATCACCATCCCTGGAGCTGTTAAAAAACCGCATAGCTGTGATGCTGAGGAAGATTGTTTAGCACTAGACTGGGTGGAGTTAGATACTGGTTAAACTCGGTGATCTTAAAGGTCTTTTCCAACCAGAATGATTCTATGACAGCAGGGCAGGGTTCCCCACAGAGGAAACCTCAGGAATACCTCAGCTAAAGAGGGCAGGAGGAGGAAAACAGTTGTCCTAGAGGACTTTGCTTGGGATCTTTATTTTTACTTTGGTTTATGATTTCAGAACTGTCTTTGCCTGTGCTTAATGTAACTGATTAATCAACAGCTGCCTGTACTGGTACTTTTTACGGGGCAGCAATGAAAAAAAACATCTAAAGACAGGTATGCCCAGCCTTGAAAATACCAGAAGAGGAATCTAACAGGCAGGTCTAGAACTTGAAACATTGGGCACCTCACAAACCATTTCCAGCTGCCAGCATGTTGGAGAACAAGTACAGAAACAGGAAATAGAGCAAGCTAATTATGCTTCATCTATGTGAAATGGTTGGTGAGGTAATGCAGTGGTGACACAGGCTTGTAAGAAGCTAAACATTTCTTACCCATACTCACCAAAATATCCTGTCACACAAGACTGCTCCATGACATCTGGTGGCATCAAAGGCTGGAATGCAATTATGTAGAAGTACCTAATCAGACGTGCTGCATACTATACAAGAGTAGAAAGGATGGATGGCAAAAGATGAGCTGAAACATGCCAGAGGGTCAGTTATTCTGGCCCTGGTAGCTATCTACTCCTAGATCTAAGTTTGCTTTATATAATGCAGAGGTTGTTGCAAGCCATGAAGCCTTAGTAGTTTAATTTTCAAAGAACACAGTATTTGGGAAACATAAACTTTGGGGGTTACATTTATTATGTTCATAAGTGTAGATGTGTGATAACTTTTAAATGCCAATAAATTTTATGCCATTGCAACTTCCCGTGTCATGGCTCACTAGTGTTTGTGCAGAAATGTGTCACCCATTATGAGATAGCCACCATCAAGTTCCTGGGTTTTGTACAGTAAGAGGAGAGCAGGTGTTTTTTGTGCGTCATTCTTGATGTTACTCACCAGTCTGATTGTTTTTATCCTGTCATTTACCACCTTCCAAGGAGAAATAATCCAAATCTGTCCAAACACTGTTTTTTTATAAAAGCATTCCCCCTAAATGTGCTCACATACAGACTTATCCTGTACTCCAAGTAGGGATATACTGGAGGTTGCCAGAGGAGAAAATAAAATCCTTTATGCAGAAGTAGTTTAATAGTTGGTATTAACCAGTATGTCATTTATTCCTCCTGTAGTTCATTAGCTTATTTGTTTTCTAACTACAGCTTCGTGAGGATTAGAGATGGCACACAGATATTTACATAAATGCCTAGTTTCTTCTTTTCAGTTGACACAGATGAATTTGAACTTGTCAGACTTAGAAGCAGTACTCGTGTTCCACTCTAATGTGTGTTACCTTTTCATTTTCAGTATTGGACCATTGTATGATCCATTCTATTTTGTTACAGCTTTGTCAACATCACAGCCTCCTCTTCTCTTGCGTAACTGAAACAATTATGACAGCTGCAAATTTTACTATCTCAGCCCTCTTTCTAGGTCAGTAGTGAACACAGCAACAGCATGAGACTGGCCACAGAGCCCTGAAGCAGGCTGTCATTAACCTTCCACCATTGCAGAAACTCACTGCTGAATTCTACTCTTTGTTTTGCATACCCACTTTTGGAGCTGTAAATTTCTTTTTGACCAGTGATGACTTACTTGCTTCAGTCATCTCTGGTGTAGGGATTTAATCAAAGGCCTTTTGAAACACTGTGAAACATTAACTAGTCCACCAACGTCTCTGGTTTTGGGGCGGGATTTTTCTGACACTTTCAAAGAGTTTCAGTAGATGGATTGTCAAGAAATTGCTTTACAGAAAAGCTGTGCTAGGCCTAATTTCATATGCAGAAATTTTGTTGTGTATGTTTGGTACTTATATTTACTTTTAGTGTCCCTTTCAACCAAGGAAAATACAATCCAAACAGTCCAGCAACTGGAGGTGGTTGGCCTCTTGTCAAACATATGTTCAATTGGTTTTAATGTTCCTTCCACCATTCCAGGATCCAGGTCCTCCAGGTGGACATGCTGCACAGGCATTAGCTCACTGTCGGTCCCATCAGCTCTCCTCAGGATGCCCAGAAGCTGGAGAAGACAGGAAAGAAACCCCTGTCAACACTTTCCACACATCTTCGGCAGGAATAAAGCTCTCCTGATTGCACGAACACAGGTTTTTCCTCACAACAGAGCATTCTGCATGGGCTTGACATTGCAGAGGTTAATTTAGCTCCTGGATCTTGTGTTGGCTGCTCTCTGTGTTTTCATTAAGAGTAAGTGGGCTGTGGCCATCTGTGCCAGCAGCAATGCTGAGAGCATTCTGTCTGTCGTCAGGAAACAGGCAGGATTCTCCTTGCGAGTCTATTTCTGTACGTGTCCTTTGTGCCCCCATAGGACCTGGCCTCCCAGTTACACATGAATTTAGTATGTGTGCTGCGGCTGCCAGGCTGACAGATTTCCAGCCACTTTCTGAAATTTAATATCTCCCCTTTGTAGCGATGGTAACTGTTTGCTGTTCTTTGTTTAGTATTTCTCCTGGTTAAGTTTTTCCAAGGCATAGTTTCTAACTGTTTTGGAATTAAACTTCCCTGCTTGGAAATCAGCAGTGTTATTTATTATTGTACTTTCTGTACTCCTGTACTAAGAAGTAGGCTATGACATTGCAATAGTATTGAGGACAGATCTTTTCAAACTACCTGGAAGATTTTTTTTTGCTGAGTCTTGTGCTGTTTGGACTTGTGTTTTGTGGACTTGCTGTTTTGTTTTGTGTGTTGGTTTGGTTTTGTTGGTTTGGGTGTTTTTTGTTGTTTTCTTGATAATTTAATTTCTGATACATAGGATAGGCTTGTTGAATTGACAAATGAAAGGTTTGGCAAAATGAATCACAAATGAATTATTAGGCTGTCATCAGCTGTTAACTTGGTTGAATCAAAGGGTAATCAAGTTGCAATTTACACTATTACTGCATTACTTCTGCTTTTATGAAACTGAGCAATCCACTAATAGAAATAGTTTCGTTGTATGAGTCAACTATACCTGTGCCGATCTTAGACAAGAGTGAATAGCAGTTTCTCTTGTTTGCCAATGCTTTAGTTGTGGTATTTCTATATATATTATATATATAAACCCTCCACAATATATATGGAGAGATATAGATATAGATCTATTTGGATTTGGTGCTTGAACAACAACATGTACACACGGCAAGAGCAGGCTTGTTCTCTCTATTCTGTTCTTGTCTTCCTGGTTTTGTACATGGGCACTGTGATCTATGGGGACCTCAAGTTTTAGAGAGATATGATTTGCTTTTTGTGCAAAATCTCACCAAATTTCATCTCCAAGGCCAGTTTCTCAGAGCTTCTTTTGATTTTGTTTATGAGCTTAAAGTTTATTCATCATTAACTCCATGCTTTTCTTCCAAAGTTATTCATAGCTCTTTACCATATCCTCTTTCCACACTGGAGAACAATTGTTTTTTAATAATTTTCCTGATGTATAAGAATAGGATATTTTGCCCAGTGTTAAAAGACAGTTTAAGGAGAACTAAAAATCTGTTCATTGAGATAGATGATAAATAAAAGAGTTTATTGTCTCAGTTGTACAAGCATCTTATTCTACCTAAAATGTCAAAATGAGCACAGAAATAAAATGCCCTCCAAGATGAATAGAGTGTGTTTTATTCACAAAAATGTATGTGGAAGCAGTATAGAAAATGTTGAGACACATTGGTTTGTTCCTTTTGTGAAAACAGGTATCAAACCATAGCATTATTAGAGAAGTGATTCTCAGCTAGTGGTGAAGATCCATTTCTGAATGTTCATGTAATGGAGCCAAGAGTGGAAGCAAGTTGGCATGATTTAAGAAAAAAACCTGAAGACTGACTGAAAAGTAGTGGCCAGAATTTCTGTAGTTAAAGAGTTTGGCAAGTTCAATCTGGACTAAGAAATCACTTTGTGGTACATTAACAAGTGAAGTGAGGTTGAAGGACAGGAAAAGACAAAATGAAAGAAGGAAAGAGCAAATCATCCAGCATCCTAGGAATAATGGGCTGAAGCACTCTGCTCACTTTCCCCTTTGCCCTGGGTTGGTGCATCAGCAGCCCGACTCCTGTGAGTGAGCAGCTGGAGGAGTTCCAGTACCCTTTTAACTGAGGAGGGGCAGGTGGATTACAAAAATGCTGAGTCTGGAAGCTGCCCTGTGGCCAGGCACCACAGGACATCCTCTATAGGATAGTTCAGATGGAAATTTACAAGTTGCGCTCTTTTGGTAAACATTTTAAAGTCGCCCTGGCAAACCAGGCAGTGTTTTGTTTCCAGTCCGTGCATTGGTAGGGTGCCCATTACCATAGATGAACAAGCTCAAAGACTGCAGGCTTTCAGAAGCACATGGGATGTGTCAAGCTGACCCACTTCTTGTGGCCTTTATGAAATGTCCTGTACTTGTTAGATGTTAGGATGTCAAGAATGTTTAAGTCTCCACTGATGGGATAATTATTGTTATGGTGTTTATAGAGGTGGGAGGGCCTTAAGGGAAAGGAGGCCAAATAGGAGAATCAGGAAGTAAGATGAGTAAAGCTCCAGAAATTGCATGCAGATGGAATTTCATTGTGGTTTTTTCTTTAGCACACTTGGCTCTGCAGTAAAATAGATGTTTACATAGCAGAAACTATTTTTTTCCTCTCTGCAGCTTTCACATCTACAAAATCATATGTTCCACATGCTAATCTTAGAGACAGAAGTAGATTTTAAGTGGATTTTAGGAATGTGGAAATGTCAGGTGAAAACACTCAGTTTTAATAATTTCTGGGTACTGTAGCTGCTCTCAGTCCTACTGCCAATTTGTAGTTTGCGTCTTTCCAATCTTTTCCAGGGAAACAAGTTAGAATGAAATCCTGAAAATCTGCCCTTGATAGTAGTTAGAGTAGTATGTCTTCATTAGTAGTATTTTACTATATGGGAATACAATGAATATACCATCTGCCTTCTTCTAAGAGTGTGAAGCTGTGCATCTACAAAACACACTGACAAAATGCTAAATGTTTCCCTATCTTTGTTCAGTCATAGTAACCTTGGGGAACACTTGCATGACAGAGCAATTAAAATATTTCAAACAAGGTCATGATTTTGCAGGTGATTATTTTTAAGATTAGGTTGCTATTATATATGCTGTCATGATTACAATGTGTATGCTCAGAAGCTTGGAGGAAGAGCAGCTTCCTGTTGTAGTACATATTATTAATATAATCAGCAATTATTGTTGCTTGCCAAGCCACGCCTATGCTAACCTCTGTCATCAACAATATTCTTTAATCAGCTTAAAAATGACTAAATCTTACCTACTTGGCAACTTCTTTTCACTTACCTCAGGAACTTACCTGTGTGAAGATGCTGTGGAGAATGGTATGAAAATTTTACTCTATGAAAACCACAGTGTTGTCACTGATTTGTTACAGATGCATAGTACTGCCTGCCTTGCAAGTGTCTTAAGTCAGTTTTCCTTTCTGGGAATCAAATGCTCAGACAGGCTGAGAGGTTTTCCAATGTCATCTCCCCTCCATGGCTGGACCAACTATTTCATGGGCTTTCCTGACAGACATTTGCTTAGACTTCTTAAAACCTCCTGCAGCTGATAACATTAACAGCTTTCTCTTGTGTTTTGACTAGTAACAATGTCAGGGAGTTCTTGACTGGTTTGAAAATACATATTTAATTTGGGTAATCTGAAAACTAAATGCAATACAAGCATTTCTGTTGCTTTTAAAAAACGTCAATAGCACTTTTTGAAGCATGAAATTTAAGTTTGGATCCAAATTAGCATTGCCACAGTAAGTGTTCAAAATTCATGAGTCAATGCCCACCCACAAATAGAGTTTGCTTAAAACCCTATTTTCTTAAAAATAAGACAGTTAGAGAGGATGGGTAGGTGGTTGGTTATTTGCCATCTGTTTTTTGAGCTTTTAGAAGACTTTCACACTTACAAGCTTTTGCCATACAGAAGATTTAAAAGCTCACTCAAAAGAATACAAAGCTTGGATTCCTTCTGCAGTCTCTTGACTTTGGCAGCTGAGAAAACGTACGGATTTGCAGTGAAATCATGAAAATCAGCAACACCTGATTTGACCTGGTGGCATTCTTCTCTGTGTTACAGCTTTGTAAAGGAACAGAGATCTGTTAATAAATTTGCTGTATTTTGAGAAACATTGAAGAAAATTGTGTGGTATGATTAATTTTCATCTCAAGAAGTCCTCCATTGTATAATGATAACTGCAGTTCACTTTTCTGTTTCATAGGGTTGTTAATGTGTAATAACACTTGTGAATAGGTAAACACTGTCTATGCTCCCAGGCTCTAGTAGGTTAAGTCTTAAGGTTGAGGGGAATTTATTTTTAAACATAAAGATTGTAGGAAAATAACAATTCAGTGTTGTCATGGATTTGTCACACTTGACTCGTTCTTGGTAATTAAAGGAAGGTTTTGACAAACAAGTAGGTTGCTTAATTTTGATGGTCTGTGGTTAGGAGCTCTAGGATAAACTTGCTTGTTAGAGAGTTTAATATTTCCAGTGAATATGTTGTGTTGTTGTCTTAGAAACTGTGTTTCTTCTAGTGGATATGGTATGTTGCTTATGTGCCAGGCAACTCTAAACTCTGTGAATGTAAGCTCCTTTTGTATAGTGTCTTGCAGTTAGCTGCTGGACTAGAGAGCACAGTTCTGGCAAGTTGTGGGTTTACTGAAGTGCCATTTTAATTTCATATGGCAGGTAGTATATATCCTAACTAAAGCTTAGACAAGTGCAATCTGTAGGAGACCATACATTGTAGAGAGGGTCATTCTCTCTAACAATAACCAGTAGCATGAAGTTGTGTTGAAGAATCAGCTCATTAGTCAGCACAATACAAATCATATCTGAAAATCTTACCATTAGATTAATCAAGACAGATTTTTCTTGCTTGCTGCCCTAGACAGCCTGGATTTTTAGGTCAGAGTCCGTGCTAAAGAAAGTTAATTTAAAACTCTGAAGAACTGACAGACTGCAGAAAGGTACAAATTGGTCCACAGAGAGAAGTATTTCAGTTCTGACTGACGTAAGGTTTCTGGGCCACACAGGCCTCTTAGCCAGTGCTAGCTACTTACAGTCTGTGGGAGCATACCAGAATCCATCAAGCACTACAATTTCTCTTAGAAAGGCTTGCACTGGTCATGGATCAGCTGGTTGTAAGCTTTACTGAGAAGAGATCTAGTACATCCAGTAAGAGCATTCTCTGTCAGTATTAGAAGCAGGAATCACTTAACTGGCCAGCATATTAGGTATGTCACCTAAGTTCTCACCCTGGTTCTGTCAGCAGTTAATGGAGAAAGGTACCTGGAGGACATCCCTCCCATGCTAGCACATTTGACAAGAAGAGATTAACTGGTTCCTGTGTAATCAATCATTCTGCATTCTGAAAAAAGTCATATGTGGTCATACAAATGATGTCTACCAGGGTACAAGTGCACTCAGAGCAAAAGAGTTAAAGCTGCAAAGATTAAGCTAGTGAATTTCTTACTGTTATGGGAGATTGAGTTTGAAACCTTTATAATGTCTTGCAATGTTTTTACAGGCATAAGATACTGACTTTAAACTCACTGCATGGGAAATTTAAACTCTATGCCATTTTAGATAGTATAGTGTGGGGTTGGGGAGGAGGGTGTTTGCTTTTGTTGATTTCATTTTAGTGCATATTTGGCTTCTAAAGACAGCATATTGTTTAATCATAGAATCATAGAATGGTTTAGGTTGGAAGGGACCTCAAGGATCATCCAGCTCCAACCCCCTGCCATAGGCAGGGACACCTCCCACTTTTGCTTGCCAAAGCCTCTACCTGCAGCCTGAATTCCTTTTTATGATGCAATTCAGCACAAGGGTCATTGCCTGGCTTCTGTGGGTTCCATATGAACTGCTTGGCAGAACCCTCCTGCCACATGTGGTCAACACAAAGCCAAATTTTGCAGCCCAACGTGGCGCACAAATGACCCAGCAGGAAGATGAGCAGTGGGTACAGGCTGGCTTGCTATCTCACTTCCCTGATTGAACTTTGTTTCTAAGCAAGGAGAACAGGAGGGAGCACTGGCAAAATGCTGAAGAGGTGGAACCAAAAGCTGCTGAAGATGCAGTGCAGCTAAAGTGAGATGTGACTCAATGGCATGCCATGGCTCATAGAAAGAGATGAGACAGAACTTGGGCAAGAGGAAATACACTTGCAAAATGAAACAGTTCATGAAATAGCCTGTTCACTTCATTTACTGGCATCTTGATTTTCACCATCAATCTAGGAATTGTGATACATAGTATGAGACATTAGTGATGGCCCTAAGTCCATTGTCCACCCCTCATCTCTAGTTTCATTCACCTTTTGCAGACCTGCTGCTTCTGCAGCATTTTCTCTCTACTTTCCAGATCTCAGTCTGTTTTCTGCATTGAACTTTCCTTCTCTGTTTCCTTTCATCTCTTTATGCAGAAGTAAAAGTTCCTTGTGGGCAGGGATGCTTATTTGTCTGTTATAATTTATCCACTGTATGGGAATCATATAGTTATATAAAGCAGAAATACTATTAATAGCAGAGAAGGCAGCAACTTCACTTTCTAACTTTTAATACCATTTCTCTATCAATTTAAATGGAAGTGTGAGCCATAATTAAAGTGGCACAGTTGTATGTACAGAAGGAATACTGAGTTACAGTGAAAAATGCAGGAAAAGGAAGTATTATCACCACATCTACTCACTCAGAATATGAAGAGAGCCACACAAATATATTAAATGTTCCTTGGTCAGAAATGTGCTTACAGCTTGGCATTGGCTAAGGCAGAATTGATGAGATCTGGAAGATAAAACCAGCAAACACTGCTGAGACTACAATGTTTAGGACAACTCCCCCTAAACCTAATCATTCCTTGTTAATAAACACGGAGTAACAAATTTATGTGAAAGCAGTAATTAAAAATTGGCCAGCAAGTGCCAAGTGTTGGTTACCTGAGCTCATGGTTGCTGGCTCTGGCAATTGATAGTTCTTTACAGGTCTGAAGAAATGAATACTAAAATGACATATTGTATGTATTTTTAAGAGGTGTACTGAAAGTGGATGTCAACACTGCCTGAAAGACAACTGTCCATTTTAACATGTGTCCTAAAAGCAGAGGAAAGTAGGAAGAGGAGGAAGGGCTGTACATAACTGGAAGTAGCCTTATCAAAACCTTGTAGCGTTTCTGACTCTGTTCAGGAATGACCTTTAACTTTTAAGCAAGAAGAAAGGATATACTGTACAGGTATAATATCTGTGCAGAACTTTAAAAAAGTGTAGGAAGGGGCCAGGTATCTACTACTGTACTGATTCTAAAGACATTCTCAAATTAACGAAGCCTGACTTGTTATTCTATTTATTTACTTATCATTAACTGATCTAACGTTCTCTTCCACAACCTGAAGGTCATTATCACAGTGTATTTATTTTGGCTTCTCGGTGATGTCAAACATTCAGAACTATGCCTTTTACAAACACGTACATGAAAAAAAAAAATCACTAATTTGTGCTCCTTTAGTGCTGCCAAGAACCCAGCAAAGTGTAACCAAGCTGCATATGGTTTGACTGTGCCCACACTACAGGCGTAGCTCTACTGGTAGAAATATCCCAGCTAGGTTTCAGGCATTGGGTAAAACCCTTCTAAGGGAACTTGAGTGGTGGAAGAGCTATACTCAGCTGCTGCCAATTTTATTCTATCTCATATTCTGTGTCTTAAATGAGAGTTTTATGTTGTTGTGATGCACAATTCCAATCCACTTACACGTTTTCCTCCCACAATTACAAAGCAGCAAGCCTTAGTTACAAAATCAGCAGATGGATGAGAAATTCTTGAATTTGGCATTGTAAGATGATACTCATAAAATAACCATCAAAATACCAGGCACTGCACAGTTTTGCCTTTGTTTAGCAGGACTCAGATGGTGGACAAAACCAACTAATACTGCAAAAATCTCTATCAGCTCCAAAACAACAGTCATATTCTTGGTCTTCCAATCTCACTTTTGCTAGCAGAAATTATCCCTGAAAAGTAAATCAAGCTTCACATTGGTACACAGTGTATTGGATACCAAAGACAGGGCCCCATATCTGAACAGGAATGGAGATGTTTGCAACTTAGAGGCGTGAAAAGTTTCAATTCTGCAGTGTGTAACTGAGGAAATAAACATAAGGTAATAAAGAAAATGCAAGCCAGTGATAATCAGACTAATACCCTCTTTGGGGTGATTTTTTTTCATATGTAGTTGAATTCTAGATGTGAACTTTCAGAGATAAGATACACTGATTACTGTACAAAATCCCTACAGTATAGTGATTACAGATGCCATAGAGCTGAAAGAACTTTTCCTATAGTTGATGCTATGTAAGAAAATTTATTTAGTACTAATTTGAATTGAGTATTTCTAAGAGAAGGTCATGCGTATGGGTGAAACAAGAACTATCTTTACAAATTGGCTCATTCATCTTGAGCAGAATTACTTTGCTATCATACTTGCATCTCTTTAAAGACTCCTCTATCTGATGATCTGAAAGTCACTGCAAGACAGATTTAATCTGGCAGTTGGGTATTTTTTGAAGATGCAGAGACTGCAGGAAACTTTCCTAAATTGACAGACCTTCTGTATGGAGTTCAGTGAACTGTCAGACAGGACTGAAAAACAAGTGACACAGCAAGGCAGTTCTTCCCTACCACAACCCAAGGCTGTTGCAATTCAAGCAGTACCCTTGCCTGACAGGGCTGAGGTACACATAGTCACAGGTATTAAGAAATGTTGCATTTTGTAGAATCTTTTCCTTTGAGAAATACCTTTAAGTCCCACTGTTATCTGACTCTGCCAAGTCTGGTGCTAAACCATGTTCCTTAGTACCACATCTATATGTTCCCTCAGAAGCCACCTTAAGAAAACAAAAATCCAAATCAATGAGCAAATTCTGCAGTGATTGTACATGTTCCAAATAGGTCACAAACATTCAGTTTGAAAAATCATCTCTATTACTGTTGTACCTGTTTAAACAGGCTGAAGAAAATAAACATTCCGTGGTTATCTGGTTTTGCCAGTTCTGATATAGGTTAATAAGCACTTTGACAGGTCTTCAGGTTTTCATCTGGAAAAAAAAACAAACACAAAAAGAAAATTCAGTATGTAAGTCTACTACATCAGTGAAAGCATTGCTGTAAACAGAGACTACATGTAGCACTTCATCTGCAAATGTGCTTTCAGAAAGGGTTATTATCTCACTCCTGATGCTGGGAAAATGGTGGAGAAGAGGTGCAGTGACTTGGCCAGAAGTCATCCAGCTGGCCAGTGTCAAAACTGTGGATAAATCCCAGGACTTAATTCTTCATCCCAGAAGCTGCCTCTAAAATAAATAATACAGAAAATTGTGTAACGGAGTGTACTCTCAGGAACAGTGGTAGAACATGAGATGAAAACAGATAAACTGAAATACTGGGAAGTAATTAGATTTAAGACAAGCAAATAACCAAGTGAGATCACACATTGTGTAGTAAAGAAACTTTGCTTTGGCACGACACAGATTTTATTACTGAAACATGATGCATTTTCTAAATTATGTCTCTATGTCATGTTTTCTGGGTTTCGGTTTTTGGTTTCTTAAATGATCAAGGTAATGGCAATGACTCCAACCCTGGAAAGATAATTTCCTGAAACAGCTTCTGGAGGTAGGATAGACATACATTTGCAGATCCTTGTGTTTGGACACTACTGTGTACACATGCTCATCAGCTCTTTGCTCTGTGTAGGCTGTGTGGCTGACCACACAGTCCCAGGACTAATGGGTAATTTCCC
The DNA here is from genome assembly GCA_013400475.1 of Tricholaema leucomelas. Taxonomy (NCBI): domain Eukaryota; kingdom Metazoa; phylum Chordata; class Aves; order Piciformes; family Lybiidae; genus Tricholaema lacrymosa; species Tricholaema leucomelas. The sequence goes on from WAAF01013955.1 coordinate 446,026, forward strand.
AGAAGCTTATTTTGCAGCTCTCATATTTTGAGTACTCTGGATGTCATTCATCTCTTCAGAAAATCAATGGGAAGAGCCAGTCCTAAAGGAGTCAGCTCCTTCAGCCCTGGACAGCAGAAGAAATTACACAGATAAGGTACCTAACATCTACTTATACATATACAGTTTTTTCCTTGGTACTTCTCATGATTCTTTTCTGTAAGATTCTCTTGCAAAGTCCTCCAAGTTTACACTATTGCACACAACTGCAAATCACAGATAGTCTGTGCTATTCACCCACTTTCTTCTGGTTTTGTTTCAAACAGTCTGCAAGACCTTACTGTCTCTTCAGAGCAGTCATACCTTTAAAACAACCTCACTAGGTGAGTATGTTGCTTAGCTACTTTCAAGCTGAAGGAAACTACTTTGCCCTGGATTGCAGTGACCTTTCTTTTGGGTTCTGTGTGAACAAATTGTTAAGGTTTAATCACACCCATCCAGGACTTCACTCAAAGACCTGGGAAACAAAGCCCAGCAGGAGGTTTTATGCCAAGAGCAGAGTCACTCAAAGCCAAGTTTACATCATATGCACACCGACACAGAGATGTAAATACTGGACACACTGGGATGGATTCCTCAAATTGTGGCACATGTTATCCCCGTGTATGGATCCAGGTCCTTCAGTGATCCTTGCCACTGCAGCAGCATCATGAAACACAAGTCATTAAGTGTCCCAGCGCTATACTCTCCTGCCTCTTGCTGCAGCAGGAAGACCTGTCCCTCTCAGAGGGTAGTGGAGTGGCCACACTGCAAGCCTAGGGTCTGCTAAGTTACCTGGGTGGAAGAGGGCTGGTTGTTGCCCACATCTCGACAAGGCAGAGGGCCTCTCCCTGCAGAAGTGCCAGGGATCCTGCTCCAGCACACACATTTCCCAGGACGCCAGATGAATTATGGATGAGTTGGGCAGAATTTTTCCATGTGCTTCCACTGCTGCACAGCACTCATCACCAACTGAGCTGTGGTTTTCAGCCACTGTCTGGGCCTAGTGCTTCTAACACTAGAAAAGAAAGACATTGCTCTTGGTTTGCTGATGGAGTGCTCCATGGCAGGGCGGGGAGAATCCCGATGCATACGCAGTGTCAGGCCCCTGTGTCTGCAATGTTTTGCTGAATTGCCTAGCATGTGTTAGAAATCATTTGGTTCTTTATGCCTGCTTTGCTCCTCTGTCCCTCCCACTAGCTGAGTGTATTGACAGAGTCAATTAGAAGAGACAGCAGCAATGCTGAAACTGATTTGAATTTCAACCAGAATCTGCTAGCATCTAGAGCTATCTACAGAGGGCTGAGGGCAGACAGTTACCCAAGGGCCTACTCACTGCCCTTGTATGATAGAAGTCATCTTTTAAAACAATTATTTATTTTATTACAGTCCTTGGCTAGATTCAGATTAATTTCTGTTTAGCAAATGCTGATTTATTTCTCTCTTCCTTGAGCATATGAAGTGCATGTGGTCTTAATCTGTGGTGATTGTGGAAAAGAAACAGTCCAGTTCTGGAAATACTCGCTGTGAGACAAAGCACAAAGTCCTTCTACAGCAGCATTTGACAAGTCTTCTCTGAAAGACTACAGCTTTTGTAAATGCTTGCAGTGATTAAGCAGCGCTGATGTCAAACTATACAGCATGGGAGACTAAGCATTAATCCATATCTTATTATAACTTTCTATTATCTGCATTCAAGTTGCATCCAGAAGTCCCAATCAAGACAAACTTCAGCTGTGCTAAACACTACATTCATGGAAATGACAGTTTGCAGTAGAAACTACTCAGACTCTAAATAGAGAACATGAAATAAACCGTTGTGAAGTCAAAGAAACGAAACAAAGATCCCCACCAGCTCTTTACCTAAACACAATCAGTAGGCTACTTGGCTACGTTCAAAGAAGTCTGAGCTTGATGTTTATCTTCAGACAATCTCAGAACTCATTGATTTTAATGGGAGACAAGCAGAAGAGTGTTTTTCCCTGAATGCATATATGACCCCTGAATCCAGCCCTGAAGATGAATGATGTACTGTTTTACAGGCTAACATGGCAGAGATGGCACAGGGAGGAATACAGGACGATCATGCTTTTGGGAAGGCCATAACCAGCATCTCCTGGAATTGCTCAGAGCAGCAAAAGACTCCTTGATTTGCACAATCCTCCCTTAAGAGCTATTCAAATGCAGATGTCCCAGTCAGTCCTTTTGAGCTCTCTGAGCTGGGATAGTTGCATTTGGCCTTATTTGCATAGCATATCATCTCAATTATTCATGCACACATTTTCTGACACCTTTGCCATACTAATTAAAAGGACTTCTGTGGCCAGAATATGATCCATGCACAATACTTTGATGAAAATAATTTATCTTTACCCTGAAATACTCTTCTCGACCTTATTTCTAGCTTGCACTTCCTGCCATGGGATGTGGCTATGTCTTTGTCTTTGGGATGACAGAACCCCTTGTAGTTAGGAAACTGCACAGCCCACTTGTTCATCATCAGGTTCCCTATTAGTCTTTTTTTTTTTTCTTTAATAAAGAGACTGATTATAAGTCTCTTACCATAAATTAGCTTTGCTTAGATATCATGGAGCTCTTATTGCTCCTTTGTGAAGCCTCAATTGTCAACAACGTTTTTCTCAAGCGTGGGCACCAGAACAAGACACGCTATAATGTTACTGTAATATCACCTCTTTACTCCTACAGATGGTATTCTACATCCAGGGATCACATCAGTTTCCTTAGTCACTATGTTGTTCTGACAGCTTCTGTGCTGTGAGTTGCCCACGTGATGAGATTCGTTGCTAATTCTTGGAATCCTGTGATTCATTCAAAGCTGTCTGCACTGCTGCAGTGAGTGTGGGCCTGCATGCAAGTGAGAGAGAAGTCACTTCTAAGTCACCTTTCATTTTTTGCCTCATGACTACATCAGCATAGCACTTGTTGAGGTGGCCACAGGTGGTGTGGCAGCAGGACAGTTCTTCTGCAGACCACTATTTAAATATTTCTGTTGTCCTGTGAAAAAAATCCACCCCACATTTAGTCATATACACTTAGTCACTGAACAAACTTCTGTACTGGCCTGAATTACATCCACTTTGCCATGCTGCAAAGGCCCCATAGGGCAAGGTTTCCTGTGGGACACAGTGATGGCATAACTTCCTTGAAGAAGAGGCAGCTCCTTTCTTTAGATATATGAGTATCTCTAAGTAAACAAACAGACATAAAAGGTGGCAATTAAAGAAGAGTTCTCTCATTTCCTTTCAAAATGAACATAGAGGGCTGTATAGAAACCTATGCAACAACACAAGGTTTCTATAAAGCACATTTATTTACCCAGAAGATTTTATTGTACTATGTAAAGTTCAGACAAAAGCAAATCAAAGCATTACAGAAGTAGTTGTGTCCTGTGATACACTATAAGATGACACAATGGAATGCCTTTAGTCTGACAAATTAGCTTTTAATTATCAGAATTGTAGACAAAATAGTTGTTCCCAATTCTCAAATATTCTATTGGGTTTTGTATCTTAGTTACATGTTGCATCTAAGTAAAATGATTACATTCACGCAGGATATAAATAGATGGCGAAAGACTAGAGCGTGCAATGCTGCCTTGGCTTAAACGCTCTTTGTCAGAGAGGCAGTATCCACAAAGATAACAGCTAAAAGACAGTAGGTTGGCTCTTTCACTCTTGGACCAGGCTGTTAAGATTTGGATTTAGTTTTATGCCAAGAGATAAAGCACAAAGGAAAATCAAAAAGGAAGATACACACACACAAATACCAATGTAAGGTCACCGCAAGCTGGGACAGAGAGTGCCAGAAGTTTTCTGAGGGAACTTTGTTCAAGGGATTGGTATAAACTTCATTTACACTAATAAACCACAAAACATGGCATAGCTTGCATGCTTGCATTTTAATAATGGTGCTGGAAACTGAAACATATGCCAGTCTTAATAAAAAATAGTGTGCTAGTTTGAGCCTAGCTAGAATGTTTTGGTGAGAAGGACTAGATCAGCGGCTGTAAAAGGAAAACAACAATGATGTCTACTGCACTCATAGGCTCGCTGAGATGTATAAGAATAAAAAGCAAAACATAGATAAAGTCACTTTGCCTGCTGGGGAGCTCTGGGCTGCTGGCTGAATTGCATCTTACTCTCTAACCTCGCCCTCCATTTTCTTTGGCTGATCCACCTTTGCTTCCTAACCCCCCTGGCCGAGCCTCCATTTCTTCCTTGGGACTGGGGTAATGTTGAGAGGGGTAGAGGGAAGGTGAAGGGGTGGTTGAGAGCCCCTCCTGGGGACTCAGGTTTCTGGGAGGGGAGTTGTGTTTCTGTATTACCTTTTTACCTTGTATATTTCTGTATATATCTGTATATACTGTAAATATCTGCTTGTATATTGTGCCAGCTGTAAATATAAGCTTCATTTGTATTTCCAGACCCGGCTGAGTCTAGTCTGGGTGATTTCTAAAGTGTGGGGGGGCGGGGAACACCCAAACCACCACAAACAGGCACAATTTGTTCTCAAGTCAGTAGCTGGTTCTCCCTGTCCTGTGGTTCTGATACCAGAACTAATACAATCAGGAAAGCAGTAACACATGCTCCAGGTTGATATGTAGGTGCTTCATTCACTGTGCCTAACTGTGAAAATCTGGTGACTGCGTCTATTTTTTGCATTCTGACTTAAGGTAAGAAATTGCTGAGTTACTGAATGTCTCAGTGGATGCAGAACTGAACTGTCAGGCTTGTGTCACATGCCTTCCAGAGATGACAAAGCAGAGAGTTATTGAAACTCAATTGCTCCTATTCAAAATAGGAGCATCTTTGGAGTGTCAAATAGCTGGAGGCTGAATGAGTCCTAATGAGTTTGCCTAATGTCCAGGAGTGAGGAATGGAAAAATTTTCTCAGATGTAAAGCACAGACCAGTATGGAGCACTGATTTCCTCAATGGCATGGGGCATGGTGTGATGATGTAGCCAAACCAAGGGGAAATCATGCTTGACTAACTTAATAGCATTCTGTAATAACTGAATAGGTAGATTTAGGGAGACCAGTGGATGCTTGCCCTTAGCAAGGCCTTTGATATTGTCTCCCATGACATCCTAGTGAGCAAGCTCAGGAAGTATAGGATGGAGGAGCAGACAGTGAGGTGGATTAGGAACTGGTTACGAGACAAAGTTCAAAGAGTGGTAATCAATGGTGCCAGGTCCAGCTGGAGAGCTGTAACTAGTGGAGTTCCCCAGGGATCAGTGCCAGTCCAGTGCTGTTCAACACCTCCCTCCATAACACTGATGAAGAGATGGACAGACAAACAGAGTCTGTTCAGCAGGTTTGCTGATGACACCAAACTAGGAGGCTTGGCACAGCTGAAGGCTGTGCAACCATCCAGCAAGACTTGGACAGACTGAAGAGCTGGGCAAAGAGGAACCAAATAAGGTTCAACAAGGACAAGTGCAGAGTCCTGCACCTGAGGAGGGATAATAAACTGCACCAGTACAGGCTGGGAAGTGATCTGCTGGAGAGCAGCCCTGTGGAGAGGGACCTGGGAGTGCTGGTGGATAACAAGTTATCCATGGGACAGCAATGTGCCCTGGTGGCCAAAAAGGCCAGTGGGATCCTGGGGTGTATTAAGAAGAATATATCCAGCAGATCAAGGGAGGTTCTTCTTCCCCTCTACTCTGCCCTGGTGAGACCTCATCTTGAGTATTGCATTCAGTTTTGGGCTCCCCAGTTTAAGAGGGACAGGGATCTGCTGGAGAGAGTCCAGTGGAGGGCTACGGGGATGATTAGGGGACTGGAGCACTGCCTCATGAAGAGAGGCTGAGGGACCTGGGGCTTTTTAGTCTGAAGAAGACTGAGAGGGGATTTAATAAATGTCTATAAATATCTGAGGGATGAATGTCAGGAGGCGGGGACAGGCTCTGCTGACTTGCTCCCTGTGATAGGACAAGGAGCAATGGATATAAGCTGCAGCACAGGAGATTCCACCTCAACACAAGGGGGAACTTCTTTGCTGTAAGTGTCACAGAACACTGGAACAGTCTCCCCAGAGAGGCTCTGGAGTCTCCTTCTCTGGACACTTTCAAGGCCCACCTGAATGCATTCCGAGTTAGATTGCATGGTCCTGCCATGGCAAGGGAGGTGGACTCGATGATCTCTTTGGGTCCCTTCCAACCCCTGACATCCTATGATCCTGTGAACCTCTCTAACAGCTCTCTGACACCAAATGGATGTCCTGCACCCCTCCTCCATCACTCCCCCACCTCCCTGATCCATGCTCATGGTCCTGTGGTAGAATAGCTCACCTAGCAAAAGTACTGCAGAGTCAGCTTTCCAGTAGCTGAGGTCCCTTGAAATCCTTGTTGTGAGCTGCAGTGGAACAGGAAGGGAAGCTGCTAGGGTTGATGGCTAGAGAGGAAATGGAGTGGAATTGCCCCTTTAGGCAAAGAGTAATTATTGGATCAGAGGAGATGAGCTCTGATTCCACCATGGGTCTGGCAGGCTGGGGGTGCACTTGAAGGCATAGAAAGCTTGAATAGGGGAACAGAAAAAGCAATCCTCCTTTCATAGCACATCTGTTTAGTTATGAGATCCAACTCACAACTAAAAAAGTTTCCTGTGACTTGGAGGAGAGCAGAAGACTTCAAAGTCTCTGACACCAGCCCAAAGAAAGCTCAGGAGACCTTAGGCAAGGAAAACCACATAGATACTAATTATTTTGCATGCATCTGTATATTCGTTGAGCTGCCTCAGGAGACATGATCAGTGCTAGCGCTCCTCAAATGCATGTATCCAGTTGCTTCCACAATCATACCTCTATGAAGAGATACTCTGTACTCAGTAACTCAGTATTGCTTTATAGGAAAGGAGGGACAAAACCTGAACTCGAGCTAATGGGGAATGTGGGGTAAAAGGAGTAGTTTTGTTTTGGGAGATTATAGGAGTCAAGCTGTAAAATGTCTCATTTCCACAGACATGTAACAGGGTCTCTGTGCAAGACACCAGGGATAAAGCCATCTCTGTAAGATGTTCACATTAAACACAGAGGGAGAACATGTAGACCCAATACAGCAGGAGGTAACCATCACCGCCTAGGAGCAGGACTGGGGTAACTGCAGGGCCTAGCTCCACCTCTTTTTCATCAATTTTTTTCCATGGTGTAATATTTAAAGCCCTTTTGTTCTAGCCTACATCTCTATTTCCTGACTGAAATGAAATATTGCCCCCCCACCAACAGTGCCTCATTTACTTTAGAGAGAAAAAATATTTGCAGTCACTGACCCTATTTTTCCTGTTACAAAATCATTTAGCAGTATGCTAGGCTTCACCTGCTCAGCTAACCCACATTAATGAAGCAAATGCAAGTGATGTGCTTGTCTCTGATGACCCCAACTTGGAAAACTATTTTTAATTTTCTTACTTCTCATCTTTGACAAAAGAGATGCAGACATATGCTTAGAAGTCAGCAGGTACATCTGTCAAGTGACCTCAATCCTACTTTTGATTACACAGACTTTCAATACATTGGATACTGAGAATCAGTGGTGCTGTAGGAAATGATAGATGATGCCAATTAAGCTAATTAGTTCCATATTCCTCTACTGAAATCTTCCCCTCCTTTCCCTTAATTCTCTCTCGTTATGATTAAATTCTTCCCTTCCATCTGCTGATTTGTCTGAAAACTAGCTCTGATGTTAAAGGATGTATGTACATCCATCAGGTTTCAGACAGTGGAAAAAGAAGTCTCTGAAAACATCTTTCCAACCCACGCTGGCAAGTTTTCTCCTACGACTTCTCCTTTTTATAGTGCAAGTCTTCATAGACCAATTCCTAAAGATATTAAGACTCACTTAAGACCACTTCTCTTTCACTCTTAACACTTCCTTTATTCCCCCTGTCCTTCAGAGTCTCCACAAACTTTCCTGTAGCTTGCTCACCATTACTCTCAGTATTCACAAAATTTCCTCATTTCCTTGGCTTATTTCTCAGCAAGACTAAGCCCACAACTCATGTACAGCAAGTACTGCTAAGCCTTTTTCTATTCTGTCTTGCATTACTGACACTCTGCTACCTACTCTCATTGTACCACTGAAACTGCTCTTGTGACTTTTGCTTCCCTAAATGATGTTGTCTTTATTTATATCTTCGCTGATCCCTGTCTCTTACTTTTGTCATCTCTGCCAGCTTTATCTTTCATTTCAACACTTTCTCTCTTTGGCTTTCACAACTCCATCCTCACTTCTGTCTTTTGACAGCTGATGCTTCCTTTTCTATTCCCATTTACCATGGAAATCTCACCAGGCTTTCTCTCTTCTGCCTCTCCTTGTGGATCAGCAACCAGTCACGTTGGCAGCATTCTGCATCAGTGATGTGTGCACTTTTATCTTGGTCTCTTCATCCATCCAATCCTACTTTTTAGCCACTGTATCTTCTTGGGAAAGTGTCTTTGATAATTTGACTTTCACACAGCTGCTGCCAAACTTCTGGGGAGCTTCCTGAAGTGCTACTGCAATCCCTCTACTCTGCTTATAAGCAATGCCCTTCCTTTTGTCCTATGCTGTTGCTTAGACTAATTAAAGCCAGGTCTACCCCAAGGCAGCCAGACCATGCTCAAGCTTTTCCCTCAAAGCCACTGCACTCTTCCTTCCTTTTTCATTTCCTCTATATCCATATGGGAGAGATTTGCAGGTTCTCCTTCCTCCCGATGACAAACCAAAAGTCTATACAACTATTCTTGCCCATTTTCTCACCTGTCTAAATCCCCAACTCCCTTTTCTACCACCATTCACTCACCTTTGAATTTTCTTCCCCCTTCACAGTCACACCCTCTTCTGATAACTTTTACTTATCATGCCATGCATTTCTTCTGCTTTATCAGTGATGCAAACATTAATCCTTGTGAAATTTCTTGACACTCCTTGTTCCATACTCCTTTTCATTCTGCCTAAATAGATATAATACACATCATAAAACTTGGACAAGGTATCTTTCCCCTCCACTCTGCCCCTTTCAAGTCAACTTCAAGATGCTAGGTAGGAAACTTGAATCAACTCCTCGTGTGGCATCCTAAAAGGAGGAAGAAATGCCCAACGTTGATTAATGAATAATTTGATAAAACTGGAAAAAAAATATTTTAAGTGCTTGGTTGGGTTTTTTTCCCCCTGTTGAGGGATTAAAAATTACAATGAACAAACAAAGAGAAGCTGATGAAAGTCAAGCAGTCATGATTTTAGGAAAGAATCTATTACCTGCCTGGAGTACAGTAAAACAAGTATTTTTAGGCAATGTGTGGGGTAGAAATTGTGGTTGCACTGCACTGAGAAAGGAAAGCAATGAATGACAGGACTTACCAGGATAACAGGTTTTTTTTGCCCAGTCCAGCAGTTCCATAGTCTGTTTGAATTTCTGCCTAGTACTTTCTAATTTAGGACTTCATCCTCTGAACAGTGCTATTGTGTGTAGCTCTGTTAACGCCAATCTAAACAAAGTCATTTTGCAGGTCTGGAGCCTTGGAGCCTGATAATCTGTAGATGTAATTTTGCCACCTCTGCCATGAGCTCATAATGTTGGGGGATAACTTGTCCCTAAAAACTCCAGTGACACTTCTGCCTAGTACTCGAAGCAATGAGTAAGCCTGAATACAAGCTTGAAAAATGAATTTTCTCTCCTTCAATTTTTAAAATCAAGATCACCTCTGAATTCTGAGCAGAACAAGTGAGCTGTGAAATGTATCAATACAGAACGTCTCTGCCATCAGACACCACCTTGGGCACTGCTCTTTGTGTGCTGAGTGATGGGCATGACAGATCAGGGAGAATAAAACAAACCCAGGTGAGGAAAGGGGTGCAGCAAAGAAGGCCTGAGTTACAGAAATGTAATTACGTAGTTACTCAGTTTAGTCACACGTGGAGCAAGATCGAGTGCTTTATGAGTAAACATGCTAACTTGTCAAATGACTAATCAGCCCATTACAAACCAGAGCTTCTCTCATGTACTGAGAACAAGCAGGACACCTGGAACAAAAGTTATGCAGGTGAAGGATTTTCTAAAACTGGCCAGCAAAATTTCTCTTACCTAGGGGATTTTTCTTGCCCTATTTTTTTTTACACTAAGAATTGCAACTACATGACTCTAGTTAAAACACTATGTGCTCCTTATCTGCTAGGCTGATAAGCTGTATAACAAGGACGTGCAGTGGCCTGTTCCCATTGTATATTAGATCACTGTAAAATGATATACAATATACACATTTTTATAGACATTAAATGCTTTACTGGGTGCTCAAAGAGAAAAACAGGGAGATCAAACACTGCCTCGGTCAGGACTGAGAGTTTTGCAGTGCCTGCAGGGAGAAGAACTCCACACTCCCTGGAGAAGGGGCTCCTCACAGTGCAGAGATATTTCTCTCTACCAGGGGACCTTGAAGGGTCCCAGTCCAGAGCAGGAAGGGTGAGAGGCAAGAAGGTTGGCCCTGCTGTCAGCCATTTCCCAGGCTGGCCCCCAGGATGGTGAAAAGCAGTCATATCTGACATCAGTGGAGAAGCTAAAAAGCCTGGAGGGCATGCAGGGAGCTGCCTGGAGGACTGGAGTGGCTTAACTGAAGGCATAGAGGAAGCTAAAAGGAAAAGTTCCCTGTACCTCCTGCATAGCTGTACTGTAGTGGGGGGACCTAGGGAATCAAGGCATTCCCTGGCAGCTGTACAGTTATGTTGGTCATTAAAAATAAATCTTAGCCTCCCTCTCCCCATGACACAGGCCAAGACAAAGTGACTCAGTCTCTCTCTGCAGGAGTAGATCTCAAAGCAAAACATAGACTTATTAGCACAACGACCCAGGTTACTCATCCACAGGTCTTGCAGACTCCTTCCAATCCCCTTCTCTCTTTGGTGTGCCATTTATTTAATCCTGGAATGCTTTACTCCAAATTAAGGTTGCTGCCACAGCTATTCGAGAAACTCCATCTCCCCAGAGTTTGCATTCCTTGATTACAAATTGCTGCAAGCCAGCCTTTCTCCCCTTGTGAGCAAGGGCAAAGGCTCCAGCTCACGCCATTCAAAACCCACTTTCTGATTCCTCAATAGACATGTTCCTTGAACCACAGAGGGAAAGGCTGGGAAGACTCAGAAGCACAGTGCTGCATTCAGTCATAAATGAACATATACAAAAAGCAAGTGATTTCTAAGACTTAAATCTTATGTCTCCTCTATTTTTCCACCTTGGAAGTTTCTAGTAACAATTCTAGCATAACTACAAGCATCAGCAAGTTTGTTTGTTTAAAAAAAAAAGAGAGAGAGAAAAAGGAAAAAGACTGAAAAGAGAAAGAATTACTTACAAATGATGAAGCAGGATACAACATAAACCAGTTTGACTAGGTGTGACTGAACAAACATTGACAGACTACAGCAAGTTACTGCAAAAATTGTCTGAGACAAATCTCAGCTCCTTTGCTACTGCACAAGGCAAAGTGTTACTTTTAGCAGGATTCCCTTGGCTCAGCCCAGGGTTTATGCAGCCCCATTACTGGGATATGGGCCTTACCAGTGGGTACATTTTAGCCTTTCCATGACACATTTGAGGTGCTTGTTTTGAAAGTAGATCTGAGCTGCTGGACTGTAATTGTACCAATGTGTTAGGTTTGGCTCAATGTAACATTTCTTAGCAGTTAAGCTGATGACTGGAGCTAATTCACTAGCCATAGTACATGTGCAACACAAGATTCATTTTAGCCTCAGAACACACAAATACAAGGTGAGCAAAATTAGAATGTCTTAAAATTGGGCTTATCTGTTCCTCCACCAGATACCAACTAAATCAAACCAACAGTATACCAGGAACAAAAGGCTATTTCTCATCTCCTTATTTTTTCTGTCTGAGATACCTTGGAGTACTAATCCATATCACATACAAAGAGCCTGTAAAAACTTCCTTCTAAAATTATAACAACAGAAGAAATTAGGTCAGCTGCTAAAGTGTAGGTTGGATATAACCAAGTTACAGCACCCAAGGGACACAAAAGGTAGTGTTTTCTGCATTTGCATTTTGTCAAATTACACAGCTTATTGCTGTGGGAGGAATTCAAGGCAAATAGCACCAAGGCAGGATCTGCCAAAACGCTGGAAAACTGTTTGATCATTAATCGCATTTGCTAAGACTGTGATTAGGGTAATTGCTCTGTATTTCTTTTCACTAACCGGTTGTCCATGGGGGGATCAGGAAGGTCTATCCCCCACCGCCATGAAGCGGAATGCAGCTTAGTTGGCTCTTTGTGCATTTTGTTTTCCCCTAAAGCATCAAATACCTGCCCCTGAAAAGGCACAATTCTAGTGAGTGGATATTGAGTAGCCCAGTGCTGTCATTTTAATTGTATCTCATTTTTTTTCTAAGTGATCAGTTATTCTTTGGAGTGAATTTTTAAAGTAGCTAGTAGTAACTGGGGTGTGGATGGACTTCAATAAAAGCTGAGCTTCTGCAATGCTACCCAGTATTTGAAAACACAGCTTTGCTTTGCTGTGGCTAGCAGCAGCAATAGCACACAAGACCTCTCGTAGTGTCAGTGGCTGTGTCATGTATTGATGCTGCCTCCTACATAGAATCATAAAATCAGTCAGGGTTGGAAGGGACCACAAGGATCATCCAGTTTTAAGGCCCCTGCCATGAGCAGGGACACCCTACCCTAGATCAGGCTGGCCAGAGCCTCAGCCAGCCTGGCCTTAGACACCTCCAGGGATGGGGCCTCAACCACCTCCCTGGGCAACCCATTCCAGGCTCTCACCACTCTGATGGTGAAGAACTTCCTCCTCACATCCAGCCTGAACCTACCCATCTTCAGCCTTTCTCCGTTCCCCCTTGTCCTGTCACTCCCTGATATCCTGAAAAGTCCCTCCCCAGCTTTTTTTGTAGGCCCTCTTCAGATACTGAAAGGCCACAATAAGGTCACCTCGGAGCTTCCTCTTCTCCAGACTGAACAGCCCCAACTCTTTCAGTCTGTCCTCATAGGAGAGGTGCTTCAGCCCTCTGATCATCCCAGTGGCCCGTCTCTGGACAGGCTCCAGCATGTCCACATCCTTCTTGTAATGGGGGCTCCAGAACTGGATGCAGTTCTGCACTATGGCTCTAGCTTCCTCGGTTTTTTATTACGCAGCTGCATTAAAAAGGTTCTTGTCTGAAGCTGAAGCGATTTGAAAACTCTTGCTTTAATTACTAGCACATGCATTTCTGTGACACACATCCCTGTGGATTTTGGGCATTGCTACTTTAATTTAGAAGCACTGATACCATTCTAATGAGCATAGACTACATAAGACAGAACAAGGAGTACAGTTTATCTTCTCACTCCCTGCAGATTAAAAACTCCCTTGGATACTACAGCATTCTCTGGAACAGTGGCTGCAAAAGTTTTCTTGTGGTTTCTTTTTTCCCCCTATGCTTATTATTTCAACAAGTAGATGTAAAATGTGCTCAGTTTACAAGAAAACAAAAAAATCCTGTTCTTCCTGTCAGAGCTACAGGCTCATCCTATGCTTCAAAAATCAAATGGATTCTTTCCTTCTCAGATCATCATCGACAAGGGTTCTGCAGGATAAATTTATGCCTTGTTTACATTGCACAACAATTCAGGTTCTGCACTCAGTGTGTGTGTGTGCACAACATGGAATTGCATCCAGTCCATTCGCTCTCTCTCTCTCTCTCTGTTATGTTGTTTCTGAAGAGCCAAGAGGATTAAAAACAGCAGCAAACATTTGATGTTGTTATTAAACCCAGTTCATCTGACTTTAAGTAAACAAAGTAATAAATCTGCTACGAAATAAGATACAACTTTTACAGTTGCTGTCCAGGAGAGACCCATGCCTTAAGGAAGAAAGAAACGGAGGCGTTTTATGCCAGAGGCATTCTTGAGAAAGGTAAGGAGGTATGCAAATAGAAATCTAATCTGGCTCTGACGTATGTGCTCGGGCAGAAAGCTATTGTTAGACAAACATGTTGTTCCTGAGCAGCAGACCTAACGAAGCCTGATTTCCTACGGATTTGTGTCCTTTGTCCTACATCTCTTTCTCCACCACAATAATCCCAGCTCTCCTCGTGCCTCTGATGACACTGTCACTACCAAGAGACAACAGACTCTGGGGCTTGTCTGGAGCTATGAAAATACTCCCTGTTGGCACGTGTGTGCTGGCTGGTCAGCTGGCTGGGAAGTGACATGCAATGGCTGAGATCCTCCTGCCTTTTCTTTGGTCAAGGCAGTAACCTGACTCTCTGCTCCTTATCCTGCCGACAGATTTCATGAAATGCTTAACAAAAAAATTATGTCTAACATGATCACTCTTTCAACTTTAGATAAGATCTGATTTGCCAAATGGTTACAAAAATTATTAGGTACGGGACAAACACTGATTGTGTAAACTTTGTTTCCACAGGAAACGAGATTCAGAAGTTCAGCTATTTTTCTCTTCAAAACCAACAACGAAAAACCCCACAAGGCTGATTAGGAAGTTTTCCCACAGTCATTTTCAGCTGCAATACTTTGTTTAGGAAATGGTGACTGACCTGCTATCTGATACTACAAGTGAATGATTAATTTTTTTTAATACAACAATGTGTGAAGGATTCTAATGCTGCTGCTAATGCTGAGATCTTTTATATGGATAAATATTTCTAGTCTACTGCACAATCATTATTGCCCCTTTCCAAAGGAAAATACGCTGCCTCCTCTGTGGTCTGCTTCTCTGCATCTCTTCATTTCCAGCCTTAGGAGAGCTCCGTTGCACTGCATCTACACACTGTCTGGACTTTAGACCACATTAGGCAATAAACATTGCCTGCTTAAGTGCTCCCTTATGGCATATTTCGTTGAATCATAACCTCATGTTTTGGTTTTGTTGTTTATTCCACTTTCTTCAATACACACTTCCACTGCCCTTTACCAAGCTGCCAGTTAAGGACCTTTTTTAAATGACCTTATCTGTTTCTCCCCAGGAAACATACACAAAGAATAACTAAGGACAACCAAGCTGAAAGCTTGCACCTCTCCAATCACTTCATTTCCCATATCCATCATACCTTAACATGTCAGTTACAGCAATTCTTGTATTGGCTGAAGAGGGTAGGGTAACAGCAAGATGTTCAGGAACAGCAGATATGTAACCTCATCAAAGGCAAAACATGGTTTGGCCAGTAGTGTTGGGTTACAGAGCAAAGCATGAGAAAACAGAGGCTTGCAGTGCAGCTTTGCAACATCTGAGGAATGGATGATGGTGTTAGAGTTCATGCCCTCAAAATGGCTGCAACTGCCTATCAGTCTTCAGTAGGGCCAAGACCAGCTGTTGAAATACTGCTCCAGACCTCCAACAAGAGGTCTTTTAAAGGACCAGGACAGTGAGAAACAGCAGAGATACCCCATGGCGGTGCCCAGACTGAAGAGCCAGGCACTAAGGCTGTGGAGAAATTAGTTGAATTTTGCAGTTTGAGACCAAGAAGGGAAGGCACAGATCATAGAGGGAGGTCAAGACAGCTGTAAACCATCCAAACTGCTTATGGGTTGAGGATTTTGGCACTCTAAGAAGTAGCTTACATAGCACTGTGCGAAACTCCTTTGTTCATACTGTGCGTATGACATTGCAGTGTGCATAAACACCAGGGCTGGGCACAGTGAATGCAAAATTCTGTATGTGTGCATGCAAGTATACACACTTACCCTTTTTCACCTTTGGACTTTCCAGGACCAGGACAGGAGGTCCACCATGGTGTAGTGAAGTAGAACGCACCTAGGCTCTTCCTAGGATTGTTCATCTGCTGAGGACCTAGCAAGAAGGGAGGATAATTGAAATGCAAATTAATTTTAGCTATAACTAGATCATATGTTTACATATATTAAAAACAATCTGTAAAGGAATTTAAAAGGTGATTTTAAGATGAAAATAAGGCTTAGTGCATTTCAGAATGTAGATGTTCCCCCTTTCAAACTCACGCTTTGAGTATTGAGGAGAGCAGACCATTAGCCCATTAGCACTGCTTTCAGTTTCACAGTAAATTATTTTGGATGCATTGGCAGAGGATTAAAAGACTTAAAAAAAAGGTCACATTTTTCATACTGACTGAACACTAGGGCATGACATTTGTTTTTTTTTATCTACTGAAATTACTGTAAAAAATATGCTGACATAGTCCTGACACTTGAACCAGTGGATATAATGTTGTCATACCAACTCCAGTAAAAGCTTCCAGATAGCCAAATAATAAACAGCATTTCCCTCCAGTGTTTACGTAAAACCACAGCAGAGGTAAGTTCCCTATGGAATCTTGTCTTTGTTGGTTCACCCTACTCTCTCAAACAGATTTCTTCTTGCTTCTGCTGCACCACTGTTCCAAATCCTAAAATTTCTGGTGGTCAGGAACATCTTTATAACTTCCATCCTAAATGTACTTAATGGCAAGTCTCTGTCCTGCACCTGAATAAAGTTCTTTCTTTGTTACTTAGTATCCTTTAGAGCATGTTCAGAGTCATCTTAGGTTCAGTTTTCATTTGTTAGGCTAAATGAATCATGTTTCTGAACATCTCGGTAATCTTTCTACAGAATACTTACAGCTTGAAATGGTCTTTCTTGAACACCAGCAAACAGAACTCTTTTTGTCTTGCTGTCATGAGGTTACAGCGTCATCTTTGTAACTTCTTCAAGTTCGATTATGTGGAACCTGAAACCAAGATGTGTTGCATTTCTTTTGTCTACAGAGGTTGTTATACAGTTATTATCAAAGAAAGCTGCCAAATTAGTCTGGCAGAATCCACCCTTGGTAAAATGATACTTTTTGTCATGCAATTTTCCAAATGCTCTTTCTTTTATATTATTTGAGAGGCACACACACGCACACAGACACCCCCCATGCCCCCTCCCACATCCCAGTGGAGGTAGCAACCCACAGTAAATGAAATTTGACATACTAAGGAAAGAGCTCAGAGAATCATAATTGTCATACAGATCAAATGTGGCTTCTGAAGTCAGACCAGTTAAATAAAACTGATCGCATACCAAAAAGAATGCAATCAAGATTCTGGCAACAGCCTCTGTCAGCCCACTGCATTGCTGCAAGAAAGTCTGTGCAATACCTAGCATTGGCACTCAGCCATATTTATCAATCTCCTTCACAAGACCTGAACTCTATGGAAGCAGAAACGACAAATAAACAAGCAAACAAACAAAAACCCCAACACCCTCCCACACAACCAACAACTGGCACACAGGTCTCTTGTGACAAGGTTTAAACACAGCAAATCTATTATGCTGGCCAGCTAGGAACTCATTACTGAATTCACCATTCTTTGTCTTTGGAAAGGCTAGAATCCATCCTGGGAGAAAAGCCCCTCAGCCCTCAGGATTGCAGCAAAAGATAAGAGTCTCTTTTTATCATTCAACAGGCCTATTTCATCCCCACTGCAGAAAAGATTATGCCAAGGGCCATTGTTTCCTATCCTCAGGCAGGCTAGAATCTCTTCTGAGAAGGCAGAAATTTTAAGTGCTTGCAGCCTTGGTAGGTAGCACTATGAAAAACAGGCAGGAACTACTTCTCTGCTCTTAAACGCTGGATTTCCCTGTATAATTATCCCAGCAGGAGATGGAATTTGGAGGACTCATCTGAGTGTGGGATAGAGTCAGACACAAACGCTGGCGTACCCCCCTCCCCCAGCCCTAAATGGAGCAGAAAGTGAGGCAGCTCCTTTCTCCACCACCACAGATATCCTTCCCAGCAACAGAATTGGTGTGCTCTGTGTGTGATGATTGGACACTGACATAATGCTTACACATAATCTCTGAACATGGGAACTTCAGCACAGACCTGTTAAACCATCCTTGCCTACACAGCTGCTGTCCAAAACTGCCTCGTAACTTAGCAACTAACATGCTACCTGCTATCACTCAAAGGCCTTCTTTAACATTACCATTTCTTGAGTTTCTCCCTTTCATCATATGTATGTATTTCAAATATTTCCCCCCTTGCTTCCAGTGCTTCAAGAAGCAATTAACTTCTTTTGTCTCTGGCTCTTTTTTTTGGCTGTCTCATCATTTATATTCTGTCTCATCAATATCATTACAGCTTGTTCTGACTTAACACCACATCTCCTAGCTCACCTCTTACTCTAGTAAGGGTGATTAGCAAGGAACAATCATCCTTTGGTAGTTTGTAAAGAAGCCTCAAACACAATACATTAGAGCAACACAAAATATCTAAGAAACAACCAGCCCCCACCACATGTATCAGTTGCAATTTTCACACCAAGCCTAAGGCAGCTTATGTAAGACTTCTATATCTGCAGTAAAACATTTCATTCCAGGGCAACAGAAAATCACACTAAATAAACCTCCATATTCTGGATTAACACACTGGTACCGTCGCTGAAGGGAACAGGCAGCTACACGTGCTGCAAAGGCAGCTGTTAAGCAGCAGTTGTCTTGTCTCTAGTGCTGGGTTTTGTCCAAGAGCAGTGCATGCTTAACCTTCGTTTATGGACCAAAGTAACTGGCTTTGCTTATGTTTTCTTTTGCTGTTGCCATAGCCTTATCTATTTGGTATCTGAGGTATTTATACAGTACACAGACTTCTAACACCTTGCAATTCCCCCAGCCCCGTATTTCTATCTGCTTATACATGATCTTGTGGCTTGCTTTGTTCAGAGATATTTGAGTACCTCGGGGTCTTGTGGTTTTGATGCATGTGGCCATGCACTAAACAGTGTACAGAACTATTTAAATCACTACTTGAAATACAATTTGTACAAAGACTTAAACAAGCATCAGAAGACAGATCATGAAACCTTCATATAAACAAGCATTTAACTTTAGTGAACAAGTAAATGCTTGTAAAAGAGCCTTTGGTCATATTCTAATGCATTAAACACTGTTTCATTAAGAAATATATTAAATCTCTCATTAAGAACTGAAACCAACCCTTCCCTCCTTCAAGTCTTCCTACAACCTGGGGTGTGTGGGGGGAGAAATAAATCTCAAAAACACATTTGAAACTACTTATTACATATATTACATATAAAAGAACCCAAGATGAATTTATTGAATGACATATTGAATACCTGAACTTGGGAATTTCAGAGGAAAATGAGCTGGAAGTGTCCAAGTACAGAACTATGCTTTTTACTTTCATTTTTTTTCCCCGTTCAATAACAGCAGAGAAAGAAAACCTCTTTCAAAACACTGTCATTTATGTAAATGGAAATAAGGCTTCCATTAAACATTTACCTTTCACAGTAAGCATATTTTTGCTTTGTCAGCTGGTGATTACCCACTGTTTTCTCTATCACACAGGATTAGCTTCCTCAGACTCCCCACCCCCCCAGTTAACCACACTTTTATGAATCATCAACTTCATAATGTGTCAGGTGTGGTCTGACACCTCGAGGCAAATGGGATCCTGTTCGAAATATGACAAGTCAGTTGGTTGCTTAGCTGTCAGCATGCTGTTCAATTTTCTGAAGTTTTGCATTTTTACTGAATAGCAAAAAGATAATTATCTCGGTGTTGCTTTAGTGAGTTACTGTATTTGGTTTCTTTTTTGTTTTGGTTTTGGTTTTTTTTTTTATTTTAAAAAGAGAGCTGTGGTCACAGGTATCCCCAAATCTGATTATTAAAAATGAAACAGTTCACACAGAGGAGTGTGCTGCAATGCACACACTGGGAGGTGGCTAGGAGAATAAAACAACAACAAAAAAAAAAACACCAACTCACAAGCTTCTCAAAAAAACTTCATTTTAAAACATGGCTCCTTTTTTAGAGGAAATATAAATATTGTGATGCCTGCAAGAATTTCACAGAACCACAAAATCACAGAATTAACCAGGTTGGAAAAGACCATTGAGTCCAACCTATCACCTAACCTTTCTAATTAACTAAACCACGGCACTAAGTGCCTCATCCAGCCTCCTTTTAAACACATCCAGGGATGGTGACTCCACTACCTCCCTGGGCAGCCCATTCCAATGGGCAATCATTCTTTCTGTGAAGAACTCCTTCCTAACTTCCAGCCTAAACCTGCCCTGGTTTGAGACTCTGTCCTCTTGTTCTGTCACTGGTTGCCTAGGAGAAGAGACCAACCTCCACCTGAATACAACCTCCTTTCAGGTAGTTGTAGACAGCAATGAGGTATCCCCTGAGCCTTCTCTTCTTCAGGCTGAACAACCCCAGCTCCCTCAGTCACTCCTTGCAGGGCTGTGCTCCAGCCCCCTCACCAGCCTCATTGTCCTTCTCTGGACAGGTTCAAGTACCTGAATATCTTTCTTAAACTGAGGGGCCCAGAACTGGACACAGTACTCAAGGAGTGGCCTAACCAGTGCTGAGTACAGGGGCAGAATGACTTCCCTGGTCCTGCTGGCCACATCATTCCTGATACAGGCCAGGATTTCCCTACAGACTTCTGGAAGTCTGAGCCTTATTTTGCAACTTCCTGTCATCAACTTCCATTGAATTTCATCAAAAAAAGCTTCCCTGAAGAGACAGGTGATCCTCCTCCCAATCTCCCCCATCCTTCCAGTTGCCCATACACAAACAATACTGTGGTCTAGAAACAAGGCTAGGCAAATGAGGATGGAGATTAAAGTCCATCCACACAGTTGCCCAGAGCATGTAAGGCAGTCCTGTGACTTAGGGCTAGCGCTAACAAGAAAAAAAGAAAGGTGATATTAGTAGGGGATTCCCTTCTTAAGGAAACTGAGGTCCCCATATGCAGGCTACATCAATCCCACAGCAAGGTCTGCTGCTTACCTGGGGCATGGGCTAGGGACATTCCAAGAAACTCCCCAGTCTGGCACCACCATCAGATTGCTACCTGCTGCTCGTTATGCAGCTTGGGAGTGATGAGGTTAACGACAGAAGTACAAATGCAATTTGAAAAGGCTTTGGGGCTTTGGGAAAATTGCTTGAGGGCTTGGGAACACGGGTGGTGTTCTCCATCCCAGCAGCAGGGACTGACCCAAATATATTGAAAAAGTTTCATGAGATTAATTCCTGGGTTTGAGCCTTGTGCCACTAGCAGAATTTTGGTGGGTTTGATCATAGGTCAGTTTACATGACACCAGGCCTGCTGGCAGCAGACAGGGTACACCTCACTCAAAAGGGGAGAAGGTTTTTATCATGGAAGTTGGCTGGCCTCATTGACAGGGCTTTAAATTAAAATGGAATGAGGAAAGGGGAAGGACCAAGCTTGCTGGAGACAAACCTGGCACGTCTGTGAGATGGTGATATGGCTCCACTACTTCCTCAGGGGAGGTAGAGGACAATGGGCAATGAGATAAGGAAGATGCAAGAGCCACTGATGAGGTAGGATTCACAAAGTGCCTGGGACTGGTCAAGCAGGGAGCAGCCCCCTACCCTGCAAAAAGGCACCCCAGCTGAAGTGTATCTATGCCAATGCACAAAACATGGAGAATAAGGAAGAAGAGCTTGAAGCTATCATGCAGCAGGGAAATGATGATATTATTGCACTGACAGAAACATGGTGGGTTGAATCCCATAGCTGGAGTGCTGTGTTGGATGGCTATAGACTCTTCAGAAAGGATAGGCACAGAAGAAGAGGTGTTGGGGTGGCCCTGTATGGCAAGGGCCTTGACTTCTTGAGCATGATGATGCAGGTGATGATAGGGTTGAATGCTTGAAGGTAATAATCAGAGCAAAGGGCAACAAGGCAGATGGCACGAAGAGGGTCTGCTGTAGACCATCCAAACAGGACGAGGAGGTTGATGAAGTGTTTTACAGGTGCCTGGGTTAAGGTCTCAGAATCACTAGCCCTTGTACTTGAGGGGACTTCAACCTACTGGATATCTGCTGGAACACAGTAGACAAGAAGCAGAGATTCCTGGAGTGCGTGGATGATAACTTCTTAACACAGCTGGTGAATGAGCTTACTATTGGACCTACTGCTTGTAAACAGAGGACTAGCAGGAGATGTAAAGGCTGGTGGCTGTCTTGGACAAAGTGACCACAAGATGGTGGAATTTACAATTCTTAGTGAGGTCAGGAGAGGAGGCAATAGAACTATATCCTTGGACTTCCAAAGGGCAGACTTCGACTTGTTGATAGTATCCTTTGGGAGGCAGTCCTGAAGGACAAAGGAATCCAGGAAACTGGACATTTCTCAAGAGGGAAATCATCAAGGCACAGAAAAAAGCTGCCCCTGTGCATTGGAAGATGAGTTGGCAGCGCAGAAGACTGGCCCGGCTGAGTAGAGAGCTTTGGATATAACTCGGGAAGAAAAGGGAAGTCTATTTGCTATGGAAAGAAGGGAAGGCAACTCAGACTATAAGGCTCTTGCAAAGATATGTAGGGAAAAAAGTGGAAAGGCCAAAGTTCAACATGAATTCAATCTGGACAGTGTCATTAAAGATAATAAAAGGAGCTTTTATAAGTATGTTAACAGTAAAAGAAGAGCTTGAGAGAACCTCCACCCACTACTGGATAAAGGAGAGAACTTGGTGATCAAGGACAAGGAAAAGGCTGAGCTGATGAATGCTTGCTTTGCCTCAGTCAATGACACCAGTTGCTCCATGAGGGTTCAGCTGCTGGGACTGGAAAACAGGGATGGAAAGCAGAAAGCAGCCCCCACAATCCAGGTGGAAATGATCATTGACCTATTGTGCCACTCATAGGTGCAAAATTGGATGTTGGCCATGTTGCTCTGCTAAAGGGTAGGGAGTTTTTGCAGCAGGACCTGGACAGGTTAGACTGATGGGCCAAAACAAGCTGTATTAAGTTTAACAAGGCCAAGTGCCTTGACAACTGCGTTAAATTTTGAGTCCCTTACTATGAGAAGGATGCTGAGGTACTGGAGCATGCCGACAGAAGGGCAATGAGGCTGGTGAAGAGTCTGGAGCACTTGGCCCATGAGGAGCATCTGAGGGAGTTGCAGTTGTTCAGTCTAGAGAAGAAGAGGCTGAGAGGAGACCTCACTGCTCTACAACTCCTTGAAGGGAGGTTGGAGCAAGGAGGGGGCAGTCTCCTCTCCTCACTGTCAAGTGACAGGACCAGAGGAAATGGCTTCAAGCTGTGCCAGCGGAGGTTCGGGCTGGGTGCTAGGAAATATTTCTTCACGCAGAGGGTTATCAAACACTGGAATGGTCTACTCAGTGCAGTGATGGAATCAACATCCCTGGAAGTATTTAAGAAGTGTGTGGACCTGGTGCTTAGGGACATGGATTAAGACTGACCCTAAACTGGGTGGAAGGTTGGACTGGATGACCTTTGTGGTCTCTTCCAACCAGATGTTTTCTGTGGTTACGTGTTAATGAAAAGCCTCCATGAAACATC
This sequence comes from Tricholaema leucomelas, assembly GCA_013400475.1. NCBI lineage: Eukaryota > Metazoa > Chordata > Aves > Piciformes > Lybiidae > Tricholaema lacrymosa > Tricholaema leucomelas. Next base: position 469,350 of record WAAF01013955.1, read on the forward strand.
CACACTAGACATGCTCAGTCTCATTTGTGCAGCAGCAGTGTTTTGGGTTTTTTTGGTCAAAGGCTCATCTCTGTGAGCTTTACTTGGTCTTAAAAGCTCAGTGAATAGTTGAGTAGCTCAGACAAGAAGGTGGATAGTGCCTTGGCCTAGCTGGCCTCTAAGAAACACGTGAGAACTTGGAACGTAAATTGCAAGGCATTAGAATTCACTTCTTTAAAAGTGGTGATAGAAAATGATTATAAAAGTCTCCAGCCACTATCTAGATCTGCTTGCTGTAAGTTGTCTTTAAAGGTAGCTTCCAAAGTGGCCCTTTTATTTATATATGGGGAGTTGGGTATTAATTGGCTGAGGCAGGACTTAATAAAAATAGAATTATTTTCCTGAAAATCTCTCTCCCAAACTATATACAGAACTAGTTAAGGTTTATTTACAGGCTCTAATTTGCTTAGAAAAATCTTAAAAGGATGTTTATGGGTGAATGTAGAGATTTAAAGTCAGGAAAAGGCTAAGGTACAAACCCAGCTTTACCCCACTTACAAATTAGGCTGAGCAGAGAATTAAAGGTAGAGCAGACTTTACTCAGGGAGGTGAGGTAGGAAATTGGAGATGACCCCTTGCCGGATGATTTCTCTGCAGCTCAGCAGCCCTCTGAAAACTCCAAGCTGCAAAAATCCAGGGCTAGTGGAAAGACCTTCCAAAGTCAAAAGCATCTCAAGATACAGCTTCTCTGAGACAAAGATTGGTGGAAGCGGCACTGCTTTGCCAGCAGAGGGTAAGCCAAACTGATGGCTTCTTCCCTTGCTCAGGTATCGGGCAGAAAGTTGGGCTGCACGGTGTGGTCCGAGAGACCACAGATCCGGGTGCCGCTGCTAGCTCTCTCCCAAGGAACCTAAGGATTTGCCGAGCTTGCAGGCTTGCACAGAATGGTGTTCAAGTGGGGGACTGTCCAAACACGGAGGATGGTACAAAAGAGGCGTTGTGCAAAGGCGGGAGTGTCCACACGTGGGGATGGTCTGAAACGGAACGCTCCTTGCAGGAATTCTGACAGGGCAGGAACTCTGCGCTTTTTTCCTCACTCTATGCTTTTCCTAGCCAAAGTGTCCACTCGACATTTACACTGTGCATGAAGAATCCAGCCAACCACCAGCCGATTCCTGCACGGGCTTCCACACCAGTCAGCACACGTGTGGAAAAAAGGCACCTTTTGCTGTCCCCCTGCTTCAGGCCAGTGCGGGGTGGGGGGGAAGCCGTTGTTTCGCGCCTTATCCCCCCACTCAAACCTCTGAAGATGGAGCGGAGGAAGAAGGAATTTGGAGTGGCCCCACAACACATTGGGAGAACTTTGTAAATGAAAGTGCTTGGTACACCTTTGCCACAAGAAAATAAAACCTAGATAAAAACAAAAGAATGACTTTGACCAATGCAAATTATCCTGGACAAAATCCTGACCGAAAGTGAAGTAATTAATAGCTGCCTATTCATGCAGTAACAAGCACTGTTCAAAACTCTGTGTAAGAGGACTACGAAATTTCTAATGCAGAAGGACCAAAGCATGCTGAAGATTAAATTCTGAACAGTATAAACTCTGAGTTTTCCCTTCATGCTGAGAAACCTGCCCTGTTTCCCTTCCTGCCCCCCTGCAACTATTGCACAGAACCATGTCAGTTCTAAAGCAAACCCTGGAGCCCTGTATACAAGCTTGATTTGACCAAACTCAGTAGCCAGGTCTAAGTGTACCATTATTATATTTGTGTACCATACAGTTCTGCTTCATGCCCTCGCTGAACATGTGCCGTTTACTCACAAGACAAAAAAGAACACAAACAAAACAAAACCAAACCACAAATCACAAGACACTACCCTTCTCTTTTTTTCTCCTTGCTACATTTTTACTCCTGAAACAAGAAGGGACTATTCATGTGTAGTATTTGTCATGACAAATCAGGCGGGTGTATTTCAGAATACTATGGGGAAACCTCAAGAAATTCTAAGGGTGTACATCAGCACAACAGCAAAGAGAGGCAGAGTACTTGAAATATTACAACATGCTGATGTGCCTCACTATGGGGATAAATGTTGGCCCAAGGCTGGTATTTGCAGCAATAATTTTGTTACTCCTTTCCAGTATTTTGTTTTTGATCCCAGCTGGGCATCCTCCCAAGAAAATTGGAATCTTCTTTCTTGGAATGGACAGATCTCAAAGGAACACTAAGCAAACACTATTATCTTCCCTCTGTGATCTTTATCTAGTTACAAAACTGCACGTTAAGGACAAGAGGTAATTGTTGTGATGTAGGATTTAAGTGTGAAATAAAGAATCAACACTACTATTTCAAAATGTTTAGCAATAGAGTGAAAAAAAAATATGTTCTAAGCCAAAGGAAGCTTTCCTAACAAAGAGCCAGCAGGCCCTCTATCTCCAAGATCATATGCATTTGTTTCTGATTAATGCAAATCCCAATATTCCAGGCACATATTTGATTGTAAATGAACTTTCTATTTATGGAATGGAGAAAATTGTTCATACAAGAAAGTCAAAAAACAACTCCAAACCAACAAACAAATCCACCCCACAACAAAAAGCCCTGGTAGCCAAGATACGTTTAAAGAAAAAATAATTAAAACCACCATTGTTAAATTAATAAATCATTTCCAAGTACAACTTTTCCAAATATATGAAAATATTTTTTAAAAAATCATTGCTTTTACAGTGTACTTATTCCTTGGCAAAAAACTCTCCATAGCAGTTTTGTTAAAGATTCATAGAATCATAGAATCAACCAGGTTGGAAGTGACCTCCAAGATCATCCAGTCCAACCTATCCAAGCAAGATCATCCAGTCCAGCCCTATGCAATCAACTAGACCATGTCACTAAGTGCCTCATCCAGTCTTTTCTTGAAAACCTCCAGGGACAGCAACTCCACCACCTCCCTGGGCAGCCCATTCCAATGGCAAATTCCCTCTAATATCCGACATAAACCTCCCGTGGTGCAAGACTGTAGATTTTGGACCATGGTTTATTGAGCTGTCAGTGCAGATCCTTTGCTTGATCCTGCTACAATCACCAGCCAATGGGCAAAGAAGAAAAACTTGGACGCCCACTTTATCCAGGGCACCAAAAACCCCAGCAATCTCAGCAGACATCTGTACAGTGTCTTCTGTAGGTACCATTTGTAGAAACTGTACTTTGGAAGGCTTTTGGCTGGTTGTACAATAGATCTTTTTATTCCTTTTGCAATTAGCAAGCATTTAGTCTCATTTGCCTCCACTAAACCCAAGCATCTCAGGAGTGGCTGAAGTGTAGCTGAAACCACACTAAAGGCAGCTCGCCCAATTCCTGAAAATTCAGTGGGAGATGCAAAACTAAGTCTTACATCTTGCAATCAGAAGTTCAAAGGAACTAGTCACTGGAACTTAGCTAACTTTGCTGATTAAAAAAGCACCCAGAAAACCTTACCAGTTTTCCTATGTAGGATTGAGATGGCAGCAAGACTAGCGTGATGGTTTGGGTGTTCCCCGCCCCCTCCCACTTTAGAAATCACCCAGACTAGACTCAGCCAGCTCTGGACATTGAATGAAGCTTATGTGTACAGCTTAGCACAATATTCACACAGATATTTACAATATATACACCTATATACAGGAATATACAAGTTAAAAGGTAATACAGAAACACAATAGCCCTCCCAGAAACCCGAGTCCCCACGAGGGGCTCCCAGGTGCCCTTCCACCTTCTCCCACCCCTCTCTACCTTACCCCAGATGTTGCCTTGTGCCCAAGGAAAAATGGAGGGTTGGCCAGCGGGAGTTAGGAGCAGGTGGACTAATCAGATTAGGTTAGAGAGAGAAAAATGCAGCCCACAGCCTGGACAGAGAGCAACTCCCTTATCTATGTTTGGATTCTTGCTCTTATACCTCTCAGCAAGCTCAGCAAGCCTATGAGTGAAGTAAACATCACTGTTGTTTCCCTTTCACAGCCTGTAATCTAGTTCTTCTCACCAAAACATTGTAGCTAGCTTCAAACTAGCACAACTAGGAAGAGAAAAATCCACTGAAGTGGTATGAATCTGAATATCTATAATGTAAAAGCACACCTTCTCCAAAGTGAACAGGAATTGTTAATAGCTGCATGGAGCTAGGATTTCACCATTCATTCAAAGGTCACAAAAATGAATATTCACAGCTGGAAAAGGGCTTATATTTAACTAAACCATCTGTGGTTAGAAAAATCGAAGTAGATTTCACACACCTCTCAAAAATGTGTTTCCATTTGTTGGCTCGTAATTTTAAGTACAACTCTAGGCCTCTCAAGTCCTCTCCTCTCACATGCTATCAGTAGAGATGAGCTCTTCTCCAAAGCAAATCAGAGCTGGAGCTCAGCTTGAGCTGCATTCTCTGTTCTTGCAAGCTTAAAAGAGCTGAAAAGACCAAACATTTCTAGATTAAATTTTTGCTTTTAAATTTTTTTCCTGCTGGACAGGACATGAACAGAATTTCTGAATCAAGGAGGATTTACTGCAGATTTTCACATCCAAAGTGGTTTTACAATACAAGCCTCATTTATTTTTTCACTTGCATCTTTGAAAAGATCTCTTCAATTAAAAATCAAAATATCAAGTCAGAAAACTGGAAAGTATTTCTGAACATTTAGAATTCCTACTGATCCAAACTAGAGACAGCGTACAGCACAATACAGCAAGTCTTACAGGAGAATCTTACAGGAAATCTTGGAGAATCACCAACTTAGGTCTCCTGTTCATGAATTTAGTGCTCATTTCACACTCAGCTGTTGCTTTCAAGATGTATTAACAGTACATCTTGATGTATTTGCTTCTCACCTGTACCAAAAGGCTGATTCTTTGAGTTTTGGTCTCTCTTTGAAAGAACTTGTGTTTGGAAAGATAGAGATTTTTCTACATTTTTGGAACGCCACTAAATATATATGGTACACATGATGAGATATTGTTAGAAATATTGCTGATCTGATCTTCAAAATCAGAAGAAAACAGATTTTGCCTCTATTCACACAGGATTAACAATCTTTTTATACCACACTTGAAGACTTCATGGGCTGGAAATAATAATAATGTTCTATTCACAGTATCCTTTTCCTGAACAATGCATTAAACTTTATTCCTTGTTTGGAACACTCACCAAGAAGTGCTGGTCTGCCTGACACTACTAATTCCAGGACAATGCTGCTTTATAATCTTTCACTTCCTCCTTCCACCTGCCCTGAAAAGAAATGTATTTGTGTAGTATCTATTTTTTGCTGGATAGACCCTATATTTAAAATAAGTTCTAAACAGTTATTTTAGTGACTGTTTTTCAGATGCTCAGCTATGCAAGCAGAGATGTACTGATTGCATAGATGTATATAATCATCTGTCCTGGGAAGATAAGAACCAACACTGAAATAATTCCAAACATTAAATTATTGCTGGTCTAACTTGACAATATGTCAAGTCCCATAAGTTAGTACAAAAAAAGGAAGTGAAGATTTTGAACACAGATTTATTCTGTTTACAGGGGCTAAGACAATTTGCAGTAACAGTTTTCCTTACATTATTGACTATTTCTTCTTTGGTGTTAAGAGGTGTCAACTTTCATAGAATCATAGATTGATTTCAGTTGGAAGGTACCTTAAAGATAACCTAGTTCCAACCTCCCCTGCCACAGGCAGGGACACATCCCCCTAGCAAAAGCTTCAGAAGGATCTGCTCCAAGATCTTGCCAGGCACAGAGGTGAGATTTGTCAAAAACCCCAAGCGATCAGCAGTGACTTACCTTCAAAGGGAATAAATCAAAATGTAAAAGTTGCATTTACAATGAAAACTCAGTATATTCCATAAAACAGTCAACATTTTTTATTTCAGGCCAGTATGGTATTTCTTCCTCTGCACTTGTATGTGATTCAAAGTTGGTACTTCCAACCACCAAAAAACGTTAAATGTTTATTACAGTACAGGCACGAGTGAGCCAAACAGCTTAATTTCACTAAGCAAAGATGTGGTTGTGCTCTGACAGCATTTGTTATCACTGCATTAATTGTTCTCTCCTCCTAAGAGCAAGAAAGGTAAATTTCCCTTAACTGAAGGAACATAGATGGCAGCTCTGCTACAAAAGCAATCATTTAGTCAGTGGAATCATACAATAGGTTAGGTTGAAAGGGACCTTAGAGATCATCTACTGCAACCTCCCTGTCATAGGAAGAATGGCAGATCTCAGGACACACTGGATGCCTTCCTTCACTGCATTCAGTTGCATTTCCTGGTTCAGAAGGGCTTGCTCAGACCTGGATTAAACATCCCTACAGGTCTCCATTATTGCTTTTATTGTTACAATCACTATTGAAGTCCTATATCTGAAAAGCCAGCAGATTTATCTTTTTTATTAAAACAATAAAAAACACGGAAAGCTGTTGGCAGTGCAGTTCCCTCACTTAAGACCTTGCTTCCTAACCACCATTTAAAATCTCTTTCCTTTCTGCAAGCATCAATTCCCTTCCATCAAGGCAGCACCTGAGACACTTTGTATCATTTAACTATACATGAACACAACTAGCGCATTTTACTGCATTTCAAATTTCCAGTTACAGCAAAATTAACAATTAGTATATGGAATGAGTATGAGATACTTACAGGTATGAAAGGCAAGTTAGTCACAAAAATCTCTGCAAAATATATTACAAACAAAACTAGCAACAACCAGTGCTGTCATTACACAGTACTCTTTGACGGAACATGACTGACTGGACGGCCATCTGGAAAAGAAGCCAAGTCTAATGTTATAAAAATAGTCAAACAAATATTTGATAACAGTAACTATGAACAAGCATTAGAAAGAGGGAAGTGTGATTACTGTAGCACAAATTCTAATTATACAAGAGTGTCTCTAAACCATTAAGCATGGAGTTTCAGTTTTACGTTAATAAGCAAGACTTCAGTCTGATACATGCCACTGACCCCAGCAAGCACATCTGAACAGGCAATGGAACATGATTCCACAGATCTCTCTCCACAGCCTTCAGCTCCATATGATTGGTATGAATGTCAGTCTTTGTCTACATGGCACTTTGTAGCAGCAAGGTGTACTGCAGTCCAGAATGGAGAGAAACAGCACAGATGCATATACCATTCTTTCATCAGAGGTAAACTTTAGAACTGCATCTAGGCACATCTTTGGTTACATTCTTAATACAGTCTGCTTTACAAAAAGAATAAATAAAACAGTCCAGACTTGGTGAGAGTCCAAGCAAAGACAATTTTTTTTTGCCAGAAATCAAGAAGTAGAAATTGATGTTTCATTATATCCATAAACGATAAAATCCCAGTGCTACAGTAAGGCATGTAAATACTGAACCTGAAAAAAAAAAAAACCAAACACAAAAAGGGAAGAAAACAGAAACATTCAATCATTAAGTCTCTGACCATTTTTTTCAAAGTTACATATACATCTTACTATGATACTAGAAGTGTAAACACCACCCCCTCCCTGTGTAAGATAATAAGAGTTTTAGAACAACATTTCGAGATGGAGTGGCACAAAAATGACAAGTAAGAATGAAGTGGGGAAAAAGGCAGGAAAACCGGGCTGGAAAGTTGTCAGAAGGCTGAAAGTAACCCTTGGTTGCTTACCACTCCAAAAAAGATCAGTATGGCAAATTACAGTTGTAAAGTGGAGAAATGAGTAACATCGTTATTAAATTATAGTCAAGTATTCAGCAAACAAATAAATGAAAGTTAGTTTTAGGATTAAGCTTATCAGAATGCAATTAAAAAAATACCTATTTAAATGAAGTAAACTTTTGATTTCTAGATACACACACAAAAGAGGTTTCTCATTCTTTGCAGAAGGAGCTCTTCCAACACAAGGCAAGTAAGTTATTTTTGGTTTTCCATGGAGAGTTCAACATGGTTTTGAGTAAGGACAGTGGGGAAAATAACTTCCTCTCATTTTAATAAATTGCCTTTTATTTTCCGTACTGGTTCTCTGAAGTACAGTACTATGAATAGAACTACAGTGATTGTACTCGTGACAAAAATCCATTGTGAACAAATAATCAGAAAATCTAAGTCAGAAGAGTAATTTTCTACTGCAAACCTGCTCATTTAATAGCACTGCAGACTCGGTAGCAGAATGTCAAAATATTAAAGTTACTCGGGGCAATAACGTAGGCACACATGCAGAGACAGTATTTTTCTAATGCACAGGTCTGAAAATGAAAGTTTAAAGAATGTGGTGCTGAACAGTCAGAAAAGCTGAAATGTTCCATTTCGCATATGTCTCTTCTGGCATTTTCCATATGATCGCCATCAGGCAGATAAAGAAATCCCAGGAATGCCTGCAGCAGGCTGTTTTTATAAACTAAGTCAGGCACAGAAGAACTGTTTGGCCCTTGTTAACAGGCAGGCTTTTAGATTTCTCATAAAATTATTACAGTACAAAGCAGGGAAAAGAAAAATCATATAGCCACAGCCCATCCAAAATAATAAAAAGTTTCCTTTGATTTGCAGCTTTAAGTACACAAACAAACCTGCTAATCTTGACTAAGACCATTCCAAGTTTGTTTTTTTTTGGGTTTTGTTTGTTTTAATAGCAGTCTTTATGAATACAGTCAGTTGAGTGTTTGCCAGGCATTCAACAGTGCTTAGCAGTTTCAACATCAGAGACAACCATCAGAATCCTTACCTGCTAAGTACTTAATATTATCAAGTTTGTGCGATTCAAGCATTGTTTTCAGATCTGCAACTTCTGTGTCTATTTTTCTGTCTGTTTGGGTCAGGGCTCGATCTTGTTGTGCATGCTAAAAGCCAAAGAAACAAAGTGACGCAATTTGAACAGTTTCTAGTTTATTTAGAAATTTAACCCATCCCTTCAAGTTTTATTTTTGATTCCTCTGACACAGATTTTCTCTGAACGCAGAACAACATACAAGTTCCTTCCTAGCTGATTATATCCAAGGAACTGAGTAATTTGGTGAACTCAGAAAGTCTCTATAATGACATGTTCCTTAACAGGTAATCTATTAAGTCACAGAACTGGATGCCTTCTTATCTCAATCTAGCAGCATAAACATTAACTTCAGTCTGTCGTTTGTCCCACTGAAGAGGGACTACTCAATTATAAGACTGGTCAGAAAGTCTAAGTGCCTCTTGTGAAAAAAACATACCACAGCATAAAGATTTATGGATTATTAGAAAAGCTGAGAATTGGTCTTCTGATGTACAAAAATATTTCTTCATCTTGTAAGGAATTCTACCACAGAACAGACAAATTCAGAATCTGATTATGACAAAGGCAGGACTTCTGTAAAAAAAGGGCATAGAATTATCCCTCAGTAAAGACTGAAAGATAGAACTTGTAAACTGAGAACAACACTTGCTGAGTTGCTGATATTTTCAAATCAGCATCACTGAAGCATTGTGAACCAGTTAATGATCTACTGCTAGACAACTTCCTAGGGATAATCTCCTATATTACAGAAGGAAAACAAAAGAAGCGGAAGTGCTTGGTGAAAACCTCCTCTAAAATAAAGCCAAATCAATCTAGTGATGTGTTTCAGTCTCACTGAATATGGGAATAACTTCACAAATTAACATTAAGAGTACAACTTAGAGAAACAGTATTTGCAGGAAGTTTCAGAACCAAGCGAGCACTGAACAGTTTCTATACACATCCAGAGTCTAATAATACATATGAAAGCCTTTTATTCTGTAGGTACTTCAGTTACCTGTACTGGTACGATTCTACACACTTAATCAAGAACAATGACACTTTGCCTAAAGATATGAAACACCTCCAAAAAACCCACCCCAAATCTGTAACACGAATATAAAAAGATTTGCTGTGTAATAATCAGTTGCCAAGTTCTTACCAATTCCACTATTTCTGTCCTCATTTCCAGTAGTTTTCTTTCATTCAGTGAGTACTAGAAGGGAAGAAAAAAGATAAACTTTACACCTCATGCTTAAAAATGTATGACTTAGTTTCTGAATTCTATAGAACACTGAATCTGAACAAGATTATTGTCTGACAGCATTCTGGAGACAATATTACAGGGTAATTTCTGTCCTTTGGAAAAGCACAATTTAGACTGGTGTTCATCCACACCTCTGAACCATGAAGTGTGACAAGTCCATCAAACACTCCTCTTCTGCAAAATCTATACATAATTTACACACACACATTCAATGGACCAATATCAATTACATGAGGTTTAACAAGACCAACTTTAACAGGGTCCTGCACTTGAGTCAGAACAACCCCAAGCAATGCTACAGGCTTGAGGCAGAATGGCCAGAAAGGTGCCCAGTAGAAAAGGACGTGGGGTTGCTGCTTGACAGCTAGCTGAAAACAAGCCAGCAGTGTGCCCAGGTGGCCAAGGCTACCAGCATCCTGGCCTGTATCAAAAACAGTGTAGCCAGCAGGAGTGGGAAAGTAATTGTTCCCCCATACTCGGCACTGCTGAGGTCACACCTTGTTCAGCTTTGGGCCCTTCACTACAACATGCACGCTGAGGTCCTGTATGCATCCAGGGGAGGGGACCAAAGCTGGTGAAGGGTCTGGAAACAAGCTGCATTGTGAGAAGCAGCTGATGGAATGGTAGTTGTTTAGTCTTGAGAAGTCAGAGGTTAAGACCTCATTGCTCTCTACAACTACCTGAAGGAAGCACGGTAAGGTGAGTCTCTTACTCTGCTATCAAGTGATGGAACAAGAGAAAATAGCCTCAAATTTTCCAGGGAAGATTGAGATAGGATGTTTGGAAAAGTTTCTTTACTGAAGGAGTGGTAAGGCATTGAAATTGACTGCCCAGAGAGATGGCAGAATCACCAGTCCTGGATGTGTTTAAACACTTGTGGATATGGCACTTTGAGACATGGTTTAATGGCCACGGTGGTGTTAGCTTGACTGTTGGACTCTATGACCTTAGATCCTATGATTACAAGTAAGCAGCTGAAAGAAAGGTTGACAGATCTGCATTTCTGAAAAATAAAGGCCTGATTCTGAACAGCAACTCTGAAACCATTAAATAATCCATTGAGTGTATGAACAGAATTAAGACTAAACCATCTACTTTCTTCAGGAAGGGTAACAAAGTTCTACAACATCCTATCAAACTCTGCTATCAAAGAACTGTTTGGTCAGCATTGCATGTGCTGAGCATTTTTATTATTCTGAACTGCATCTTACGATGCATGTAAGTATAGTACATTTTGATCTCACATTAAATTTGTGTAACACCAGTAATTGTGATATCTAAGTTAAACCTGTCATGATTAAAGGGAAGTTGAGTCTAAACTAAGAAGCACGCTTTTAAAGCAGGTTAAGATTCTGACTCAAACAGGCATGATTTACCTTGGCCCCATTACTGGGGAAATTCAGTTATTCATAGACACTTGATAAGCGATCAGTCTGAAGTGCAGAGCATTAAGATCACCAAGCACTCATCTTGAAATCCTGTTAAACATCAGTGACCTCATCTGTTGATATTCCCATGTGGCGACTTGATTTTTCCTACACTTTGGAAGCTTATTCCACTCTAATATTAAACACATATTAATCTACATAAAGCCTCAGCATTGAGAAATGCTCCTTGAGCAGCTAGATCTCTACTTCAACTTTTGATTGATCTGAAAATGGAGCTAAGAGATAGCAGGCTGCTACAGATGTATAAAATGGCACAGAGAAGACAAGGAACTCCATGCCTAGAATTACTGAAATAGTTACTAGATTCCGAAAAATGGAGAGATAAAAAGAAATTAAAACGTTTATATATATAAATATACCTTTTGGAAAGTGGTAAGATGACAGAATATTTATAAAAGAATCTAAATACATTTGAGGTGAAATTTCACCTAAGAATTGGACCTCAGATAATAAACTGATCATCACTATCAAAAGAACCATGGCACTGAAAATAACTTCATCTGTTTTACTTTTAAATAAGTGCCATTAGCCAAATACACATTTTCTTGATAAATAATACCCTAAAACCTTCTTTCAATTGTGTTTGTTAAATCTTTGCTTTGTGGCTACAACTCTCTAAGTCAAATCCAAGGATTTTAAACTCAGTGAAATACACTCTTTTACTGCAAGGCATTATCACACATCTGTAATAACACTACTAAAGAAAAGGAGGAAAGCCAAGGTTTTAAACTTCCTCCTTCAAATTGAACAGGGAGATTTCCCAAAGGTCCACATTTTTCACAAGGCAAAGAAAATTCAGTTTTGTCAGATGCATCTTGACATTTTTAACAGCAACCTTACAGGCACTGTGATGCATGAACACATGAATATAGATGGAATTTTGTACCAGGCTTTGAGGTTTTTAAATCACATCTCTATCACTGCAGGTATCAGTCACAGCACAGCATTAAGGATATAAGATTCTCCAATACATCTAAAATGAAATCAACTCATTAAGATATAGCTCTTAGAGTTTGAAATGCCAAAGATTTCCCATATCAGTGTTCGCAAATGAAGAAATTCTCTTTCACTACCTGCTCCAAGCAAAACTGAAAGACAAGTACATCTTACTTAGTGCTTCAAGTTAACTCAATCTGAACTCAGGACATTTGCTCCTTTTAGAATGCACAGCAGCTTTCAATTATGCTGCGTTTCAGTCTTGTGAAGCTAGATATTCAGTCCCAAGTCACACTACATTGAAGCAAATAAGATAATGACACTCTGCCTACTATAGACAACACTGAATTACATCTCTCTTCCAATGCAGTGCAGACACTACAACTTGCTCCCCATCCACCTACTTTTTTCCTTTTCTGTTCATTCATGGCAGAGCTGGCAATTAAAGTGGCTGAAGGGGAAAAGTACACTTTTCATAGGAATTATGAAATCACAGTTGTATAACAGACTGGCCAAATAATTTTTAAGTTGACATGCACAGTTACTTTTCCTAGAAGGAAGTCAAAATATGATGTTCTGCACAATAGTATCATAGGATATTTTGGACTGAAAGGGACCCCCAAAGGTCATCTAGACCTCTGCAGTGAACAGGGACATCCTCCACAAGACCAGGTTGTCCAGAGCCTTGTCAAACCTGACCTTGTTCATCTCCACGGATGAGGCCTCAGCTACCTCTCTGGGCAACCTGTTCCAGTGTTCCATCACCCTCATAGCAAAGAGCTTGTTCCTAACATCCAATCTAAATCTACTCTTCTTCAATTTCAAACCATTGCACCTCATCCTATCACTACAGGACTTTGAAACCATCCTTCTCCAGCCTCCTTGCATTCCCCTTTCAAGTACTGGAAAGCCACTATTAAAATATGTCCAGGGCCTTCTCTTCTCCAGGCTGAACAATCCCAGCTCCCTCAGCCTGTCTTTCAGTGTTCCTTATCATCTTCTTGGCCCTCATCTGGACCTGGTCCATCAGGTTCATGTCCTTCCTGTGTTGAGGGCTCCAGAGCTGAATGTGGTACACCAAGTGAGGTCTCAGAGTAAACTGGGAGAATCATCTTTCTCAATCTACAGGCCCAGCTTCTTTCAGTGGAGCCCAGGATGTGATTTGCCTTGTTGGCTCACATCCAGCTACTCATCCATCAGAACTCCCAAGTCCTTTTCTGTACAGCTGCTTTCTATCACCGCATCCTCCAGCCTGTATTCACAGCAGGGATTGTTCTGACCCAGCTTCACAACGCTATACCTGGTCTTGATGAACCTCATGAGATTCACCGACACCCATCTCTCCAGCTCATCCAGGTCCTTCTGGATGACATTCCATAACTCTAGCATACTGACAGTACCACTCAGCTTGGTGTCACCTGCAAGCTTGCCGATGGTGCACTCAATCCCACTGTCTTTATCACTGATGCAAATATGAAACAGCACTGGTTCCATGACAAGCACCTAAAGGGACACTACTTGTCACTTCTCCCCTCAGGATTTCAAGCCATTGACCTCTACTCTCTAGATGCAACTATCCAGCCAATTTCTTATCCACTGAAGGGTTCACCACATCATGTCTGTATCTCTTTAAATTGATGAATAGGATGTTTTGAAGAACCATGTAAAAGGCTTTGCAGAAGTCCAGACAGATAACATCTACATCAGCGGAGAGGGGACAATCTGTAGTTGCTCCATCATAGAGGGCCACTAGGTTCATTAGGCAGGATTTGCCCTTAGTGAAGCCATGATAGCTGTCTTTAATCACCTCTCCTGTCTCCAAGTGCCTTATCAGAGCATCTAGGAGAATCTGCTGCACAATCTTGCTAGGCACAGAGGTAAAGCTGACAGGCCAGTAGCTTCCAAGGTCCTCCTTTCTGCCCCTTTTAAAAATAGGTGTAACACATCCCTTTTTCCAGTCACCAGGGATTGTACCTGACTGTCAGGACTTTTCAAATAATATGGAGAGTGGCTTGGCACAACTACATCAACCAATCCTCTCAGTACTCTGGCATGCATCTCATCAGGTTACATAGACCTGTATGTGTTCAGGTTCCTCAGGTGGCCATGAACCTCACCTTCACATACAGTGCAAGGGACTTCACTGCTCTTCACCTCATGGTTTTTTAACCTAGGACATGTTGAGAGAGACCTTGCCAGTGAAGACTGGGAAAAAAAACAACTTGTTGAGACCCTCAGCCTTCCCACCTGATTTTACTAGTTCAGCATTCTTGCTCTTCAAGGAGACTGTTTTTCTTAATCTTCCTTTTTTGACTGATATACCTGTGCTGTGTAGACCATACCATAGTCAAAGAAACAAAATTTATGGTGGTGACATCTGCCGTGGAGCTATTAATGGACTGGATTTGACTTTCATTCCAGTGTCACTGCCTGTGACTCGAAGAAAAGATGATTTGTGCCCTAGAATCTTCTGCCACTCATCCCAAGGCCCTGAAGCCTCTTTTAATCACTCCTGGACTATTAGTCATTACTCCCTCTCCACCTATATGGAAGATCAGTAATGGGTAATAGTGCAAGTACTGCACCAGGCTAAAAAAGTTTCCTAGTGATGTCCCCTAATACAAGCTCCAGGGAGACAGCATACCTCCCTGTGAGAAGCATCTGTCTGACATATTTGACCTTGTGTTCCCCTCAGAAGGGAGTCACCTATGACTACAGCTCTTTTTTTTTTGTGGATGATGTGACAGGAGTAGTAGGCTTTTCTGAGTGTGGACATACCTGCCTCCAGTGTAGGTTGTCTACCATTCATATCTTCATTTGGCTGGTCTTTCCCAATCAGAGCCTCATACACTTTTTTCAGTCACACTCCAGGGTGCAGGGGGAGGGGAGTGAGATAGGCAAGGAAGGAGGTTGTTTCCTGCCCTGAGTATGAACTAGCTTCTATTCATTTCTCTCATCCAGGTTACTACTTCTAGTCTGACAGGAGCTGGATACAGGGCCTCTCTGATCCTGAATACTACGAGTGTCCCCATTTCTGCTTCAGGGTGGGCAGAGCCTGACTCCACCAGTCTGTCGTCTGTTCAGCTTCACTGATACTCCTCAACCTTTCAACCTCCTCATGCAGCTCTGCCTTGAGGCTGAGTATACCGTCCACTTGTTCGCAGCAGTTCTCATAGCTTACTTGTTGCCAGTGCGAACTGCTGCAGCACACCCAGATGACTCACCACGCCACCTACCCCGACCTTGCTCACTGCACCGGGATCAAAGATCCCTGTGCTCCTGAGGCATTTAAATAGCCTGCTGTGATTCTACTCACATCTCCCCCACCTCTCTTGAGCTTTGCTCCCCACCTGTAACCTGGCTTCAGGGGCGTGTGTGGAAAAGACCCTGTCCATCGATCTCTGTCACTCTGCTAAACTGCTGTGAGGATGGTTTGGCTCCAGGGGCTGACCTCATTAGCTGTTCTATGCAATCTGACAGAGTCCAGACTCCAACATCCTGCATGAATTTGCAAGAAAACACTAGTGCTGAGTTATCACTGGTAAAGGGATTTTAAATAAATTTCACACAAGGCTTATGATCTACACAATTAATGCACTGCACACATTAAAAAACATGAGCAGGAAATATTCATCTTTAGACAAGAATTCTACCTGATCAAATGCTACCCGATTCAATCACCTACCACAGTGTAAGAGACTGCTAATCACTACATTAAATCTCTGACACATCTTCCTAAACATGGAAAAAAGATTCCAAGGGGCATACAGAAGATAAATTGTATATACTTGTACAGTTCTTACTGCCTAGATTGGAGGTATTACATCTTTGTTACGTGACAGTGAAAAATGACTGAATGGAAAAATGAAATAAGAAGAAGTCATTTTAACAAGGTACAATTTCTTTGAGATCCTAAGACCTGTTGTAAAAAAAATCCTATGGGAGCAGAGCTCTATTTAATGTGCTACATATAATACAAAAAAGTAAGTTTGTTGACCTTCTAATTCTTCATTTCCATGTTATTATTTTTACTACATTATTAGTTCTACCAGATATTGCCAAGATCAAAACAGTCTGAACCAGTAGCAGTCACAATTAAAAAAAAGATTTTAAAAAAATTACAGCTGTTTTCACAGTTTGGTATTTTCTATCAAACTAGCTATGCTATAAATTCTCTACCTATAGTGAAGTGAAACATTTCAGTGATGGTAAATTTAAAGTGTAAATCTAGTTAAATGTGAAAACAAAGAGAACAGCATGATAGAAAACCTCTCAGCAGATAGACAACACATTTAGACTACACTTAATATATTAGATACTTAATATGTTAATTCTGATATTAAAACAATCTCAAAAGAGACAGACATACAAAATCAAACAGGCCACCTTGTACTATAGCAGCATAAGGAAGTTGGATTTATACCATCTTGAAGTTGAAACACTATAAATTAGCATGAAAGCGCTCTTTGGGCAAGCTACTTTTACCCAAATTTGGAGATTCCTCTGTGCTGAGGTGTTTTAGAAGAAAGTAATCAAAACTTACCAATTCCTTTACTCTGCTCTTCTCTAGGTTTAAGTTTAACTTGTTATCTGCACGAACTTTGGTAATTTCATCCTAATGGGGAAAAAATGATAAAGCACCAAGCAAGATTTACTATTTAATCATAAGCAGAAAAAAACCAAACACCTGGACAACAACATGGTACTTTTCTGCACATATGTTGGGTATCAAGCTTCTCTCCAGTCAACATACATAATTTTCCAAAGTAAAACTATTCCTACTCTTCCCCCAGGAAATACTCGTGTTCTAGTAGTATGAACTGGATCTCAGAATCAAAAAATAATTACTTCTAAAACCAGACCACTGAGAACAGCACTTGAGAGCACATCCTTCCATAAATGCTAGGAATGTTTCATATATCCCACACCTCTGAATTCCAGATATCCATGCCTAGGTATACAACTGTAAGTTGGCCTTTCTCCATGAAGCAACCTTGATGCTGAAAATAACTTTGAAAGCAAGTTTCTTTCAAAATAAAAGAGTATCTGCCTTTAAAGCCTACACCTAGAGCTTTCAGAAAAAGCTGCAGGTATTTCAGGAACAATAAAGGGTTTATTCTATTTTAAAACATCTAAGTTTTTAAAGCTACCAGAAATTGTACATTTGCATCTTAGCTCATCAATAGTTGTGATTCCTGCATTTCTCAGTGACAGCTGCCATTTTAATGCAACCTCCTGGCAGGAATTCCAGCCAGCTGACAGTTTGTCATGCGGCAAACTGCTGATCAGCTGAATGTGTGGGAAGAGCAAAAGATTGCTGATGTTCTGGGAGATTCTGCCATTAAAACCAAGCAAGCATCTCTCAAGTAGGGCAACGTCAGCTAGTTAAGAGACTGTTAAATTAGAATGAACAATAATTAGACCAAATTTCTACGTCTGAATTGTTGAACTTCTAACTGGTTTATAACTAGATGTCATCAGAACATGATACATTACAGCTTAATGAATCAAAAATTAGAAACTATTTAATTTCACATCACATCTTTCTGTCTTTTAGAGGAACAAGTATGAGCAGACATAAAATAATCTGTCCCTGTGAGAATTCCATTTACAGTTAAATTTAAAACCATCTAGCTTCTAAGAAGAGTCAGATCCTTGATATTCTAGCAATGGATTAAAAAAGGAGTTATGATTCAAGAATTCGATGCTGAAAGGATTTGAAAACCCTTTTCCAAAAAAACAGATGCATTAAGCGCTTTGTAACATAGTATGAAACACACAGCAAAATCCTTGAGAAATTTATGTTCTCATTTTGGAGATGAGAGTGCAAAAAGAAATTGAGAAGAACAGGAAAAGGAATGGCAAGGCAGCACTAGGCTGAGTTTACCACATTGTCAGCTAGCTCAACAAGTCCAGTAGTCTGACAGTTTCAAGGACAAGTTCTAGGGAAAATAGACTGCTTCATCCTTCCAGCTAAGGAGGACATCTCAGGAAGAAACAGCAGTTCTCAAGTCAGAAGTCCACACTCCATGAAAATACATAATATTTTCCAGATTACAGTCTCCACTGTTCATGCAAAAATGTCCCACGTAAAGGCTGCTTATGATTCCACAGCCATTGGAATAACAGATTTTAAGAGGTTCTGGTTTATAATGGTAGAAAGGTGTTTAGATTGCTACTCAAAACAGGCAAACCATGAACAGAAACACAGCATTGATGTTTAAACCTGGTAAGAATCTGTATCACAATTAAGTGATTAAGTTTTCTACCAAGTCTGTTTATGTGCAATAGTCATTTACTCCCAAACAAATGGAACCAAACATAAACAGTCTCAAACTCAGTGGCCTGAAGAAGCCATTCAAAAGCTATTTTGAATTTTGGACAGCTAAGAGATTAATCTTCAGGAAAAAACAAACAACACTAAAGCAGTAGAACACCACCACAACCAAAAGAAACCAAAAATGAAAAAAAAACTAAACAGACAACCAACCAAAAAAACCCAAACCAAACAAACCCAAAACCAAAATCACACATCTATTACTGAGTGGTATAATTTTAACATTAAGGTGCATGTTTCCATGTAACAAGTAAACTTAAGAGCAAAACTTCACTCAGTCTTAACTGTGACATGGCAGTCACTTTCTGAATCTGAGTTAAGAACACTAAGTACAAAAAATTTCAACTAAATTTTTCTTCACCTCTTGTACCATTCCCAGTTCTCTGCTACCACAAATGAAGTAGGCATGAAATTGTCTTTGCTGCAGCCCACAGTGTACCCCTAATTGCTATTTCAGTACCCCATACATCACACCAATTAAGCAGAGCTTTTAAAATAAAATCTGGAAAACAACTTTTTTATTTTAAACCAAACTAGCCAGATGTTAATTCCTCATTGTATCGGTATATGATGTCTTACCATGACTTGCTTCTTTATCTGTTGGAGTTCAAGTTTTATTTTCTGAAAGAACAGGAAAAAAAGTGTACATTTTATTACTGTATATAAAGCCACATAACCTAGAAATACTAATGAATCTGCAAGCTCAGTGACAATGACCATTATCCATACTGTGAAAAACCAAGCACAGCAAGCACAGTCTACCTGCATCCTCAGTACATGTAGAGATACAGGCATGTGTATACACATGCATGTTTTACTCTGTACTGGGCACTTTCAAACAGCACATGACAGAAGCTAGCGACGTCCCACTGCAGGAAAGATGTGTGAATGCATGGGATGTTACTGCCCTAAGTGGCCCTGCACTACAGGGGAACTGGACTCCAGCTCTATGATTCTATGATCATTTATTAATAAATCTGGCAGGACAAAGGAAGTCATTATTTGTCCATGTTTATTGCCTGTACTGGAAGTGTTGTGTCCAGCTTTAGGCTGGAGAAAGACATACTGGAGCCAGTCCAGTGAAAGGGCAAGATGATGAGGCCTGGGGCACACTATCCTGGGGGGGAGGAGAGGTGGGTTTGTTGAGCTTTAAGAAGAGATGACTAAATAGAAATCATACTGCAATCTGCATCTACATAGTGTTCTCTAGAGGTCCTTTCTAACCCAAATTAAAGTTATAAACAAGCCCTGTAAGTAGAGGCTGAGGGAACTGGGGTTGTTAAGCCTGGAGAAGGCTCAGAGGTGACCTCGTTGTTGTCTACAACTACCTGAAGGTAGGTTCTAGCCAGGTGGGGGTTGGTCTTTTCTCCCAGGCAACCAGCAACAGAACAAGGGGACACAGTCTCAAGTTATGCCAGGGGAGGTATAGGCTGGATGTTAGGAGGAAGTTCTCCAGAGAGAGCGATTGGCATTGAAATGTGCTGCCCAGGGAGGTGGTAGAGTTGCCATCCCTGGAGGTGTTCAAGAGAAGCCTGGATGAGGCACTTAGTGCCATGGTCTAGTTGAGTGGCTAGGGCTGGGTGCTAGGTCAGACTGGATGATCTTGGAGGTCTCTTCCAACCTGTTTGATTCTATAATTCTATGAACTGTTTCTGGAAATCATCATATTCAGTCCCTTGCAGGTTGCTCAGGACCATGTCCAGGAAGGTTTCAAGTATCTCCATGAGAGCGAATCTA
This sequence comes from Tricholaema leucomelas, assembly GCA_013400475.1. Classification (NCBI taxonomy): domain Eukaryota; kingdom Metazoa; phylum Chordata; class Aves; order Piciformes; family Lybiidae; genus Tricholaema lacrymosa; species Tricholaema leucomelas. The sequence continues at coordinate 489,790 of WAAF01013955.1, forward strand.
CAGGATCTCTGGGTATCCCGTTTCAGTGTTTTACCACTCTTACACCAGGAAGGGTTTCCTTATGCTCAAAGAGAATTCCTTGCCTTTTGATTTGTGCTAATTGCCTATCAATCTGTCATTGGGCAACACCAGAAAGAGCCTGTGTCTTTATACTCCCTATATTCCCCTTCTAATATTTTTATACAGTAATGAGATCCCTCCTGAGCCTTTTCTTCTCCAGGCTGAACAGTTACAGCTCTCACAGTCTTTCCTCATGTGTCAAATGCTCCATCCCCCTACTCATCTTTCCCCAAGTTTGTTAGACTCTGCCCAGCACATCCATGTCTTCCTTGCACTGGAGAGCCCAGAACTGGACCCAGCACTCCAGATGAAGTATCAACAGTGCCGGTCAGAGGGAAGAATCGCCTCTCTTGACCTACTGGCAACTCTGCAAACACAGCCCAGGGGACTGTTGATCATCTTTGCCACAAGGGTTCATCAGTGGCTCATGGCCTACTTTCTGTCCAACATGACCCTCAGGGCCTCTTCTGCAAAGTTACACTTGATCTGGTGACTCCCAGCCTGTCCTGGTGCCTGGCACAATTCCTCCTCAGGGACAATATCCGGTATTTCCATTTGTTCAGCTTCACAAGATTCCTGTCAGTTCATCTGCCCAGCTTGTTGATGTCCTTCTGAATGGCAGCACAACTCCCTGATGTTATCAGCCACTCCTCCCAGTTTTTATTGTCTGCAGACTTGCTGGGAAAAACTCTGCTCCATGGACAAGGTCATTCATGAAACAGTTAAATTGTACTGGGCCCAGAGACAGTCCCTCTGGTAGAAGAAGAGTTTTTAACACCATTGGAAAAAATATGCAAGTGCTAGAACAGCACTCTCCAAGAAAGTGATTCTTTTTTACCTCATTTTCTGAACGAAGTGCTGAAAATTCACTTTTTTCCAAAATAATCATGTCCTTTTTCACTCCACCAATATGAGACATTACTTGCTGAAGTGCAATTTCCTTTAAAAAAAAGGGAAGAAAAACCTCAGAACATAACACAACTGTAATGCTTTTTCTTATTTGTGCCTACAAATACAGTAGGCTATGCTAGTACTCCAAAATTTTTAATTTAGCAATTTTAGGTCGATGTATGAAAATATAATATATTAAGTGACAGTGACAAAATAAGCAAGTTAGGCTCAAGTGTTGGTAATGTTTGACAAAACCAGAAAAATTCAATTAATAGCCTAGGAAAGAGTTTCTTCCAAGTCTTCTTAAGCTAGACAGGGCACGAGGGAGAGAAGAGCTGTCTATGAGCTAAACAAGGAAAGCTGGCTTTCAGACCAGTTATTACCTCCTTTTTTACCTCCCCTCCAAGAGAGCTCATTCTGCCTTGCTATCCAGAATCATGCACTATACTTACACTTTTAATTGCTTTGATCGGTCTGTTACACTGACCTAGGAAGACTAACAAGAATCCTCTGCAACTTTCAAGGATGTGTAAATCTATAGACATTGTTCTAGACCCTACACTATCCACACACACAAACAAGGCTTGGCTTGTCTCTGAAGATGCATCTCTAGTAAGTAGTCTCTTCCTTCTGATTCTGGACAGAGAAGCCTACAAATGTGACAGGGCACTAACTTCACTTTCAACAGGAAATGCTATTCTGATTTTTAGTGCTGTACCTTTAAGTGGTACCTGAAGATGCCTCACCAAGCTACCTGACCCAAAGACTGGAAGAAATGGGTCAGTGTGCTGGACACAACACAAAAAGCTTTTGTTCTCTCCCACTTCAGCGAGCTCAAAACAAAATAGAATCTTCAATGTTTTCTCTTGCTCATCTCTGTACATATACACACATTTATTTTTCCCTAACATTGTATCTAATGAGTTTAAAGTATTCTTTTACAAACCCAACTATGGCCTAACAGTAACAATTACATTCACACCATCCCAAAACTTCTTTCAGTTCTTCACTCTCTTTTTGCATAAGCCCTGATGCAGATGAAAACTACAAAGTAGTAGTAGTTGTCTACGAGTACAAGTTTATCACATTGTCCAAAGCTCAGGGCAGACAGTTCCTGAACTGCTTCTGTCTCAGCATGCTGTACAAACCTGTGTATTTGATTGTTAATGGCTGAAAGTCAGCTGAGGACCAGACATTAAGTCTCAGAAAACATCTACCACGAGTAGCAACATTCAATTCACCACAAAACAAAGGAAAATGTATTTACATTCCTTTGGAAGAGCCAGGTACAGAAGGAGGTTGAGATTGCTTGTTGCAGACTGCTCATTTTAGAATACAATCAACCACGAGAAAATAATCCCTTTAACACTGCATTCCCTGACTGACCATGGGGCGGAAAAAAAAAAATCAGCAGAGAAGGAAGCAGTTCCTAATTTGTTTTTGCCTGGAATCTAAAACCTAGGACCAATGGGCTGAAACCTTTTTAAATGGCAGGTAGTGCAAAATCCAGTATTGTACTGGATTGTATTGTACTACTTTACGAGATGCCATACTGCCAAGACTATTCTACTTTGAACATGAGAAAACAGCATCTGCTCTTGTCTTCAAAGTAGAATAGTCTATTTACTATGAAGTTAAAGCTTGTCTTCAGAAGGTGGCCTGGGGCTGTGAATCCCGACCTTAGAGAGCAACTCAAGACAGTCTAATTCAGCTATGCTTCTTGTCAGCGTTGTCTATTCGACTGCTTACATGCCAGAGAATTCCAGCACACAAAGTACTGTGAATCCTGTTCAGAGATCCTTAAATCCTACATGCAGTGAACCATGCTTTACACAGAATTTGTTTCTTTTTTGGACCTAAATATCTAGAAGAGCAATGTGTCAACACACAACACTCTTGTCCAATTCCTTACAAAGATCTACCTTTGTATGACCTAACAAAGAGCCTCCCCCCAAAAACTAATTCACAGCCAGTATGAGAATAGGCCTTGCCTTCAATCATTCCCTCTTAAGTCAAAACTAACAGTTCAGTTGTACACAATTTCCTGACAGGCAGGAAGGATCTCTGTACTCAGCTTTATCAATCTACTTCCAGTCAAGTCTTCTTTACTTCCTCCCAAAGTACCTATGCTGGATGGGTTTAGAGGGTACCATGAACAATGCATGCACCAAAGGAAAAGGAGATTCCAATATCAACATCCAAAATATGTGTGTTTCTGTGTCTCATCAGTGTATACAAATACACCAATTATGCATCAAAAAAAAATTTGGCTCAATTCTAATACAAATGTCATTTTAACACAGAGAGATAAAAAAAAAGGCAATATAGCAGGGTGGTAAATAACTGACAGAATATGTACCTTCTTGTTACACGTCTACAAAAGAATGTATGTAGGAGCTGTAACTATTCAAATCCGTGCATTAAATACCTCTCATCCCTGTCTAAAAGTCTTCTCAGTAATTCTATTTCATGCTATAAGGCTGAAACTAAAAAACTGACTGTACTTTGTGTTCCAACTCATGGTCCAAGGTCTGAAAGATCTACTATGCCACTTTAGTAGTTGATAAACGAAGGACAAAACTTGCTAGAACAAAAATATACACAGGGATGTTTGTTCTTCACTTATTGTTAAACACTATTTTAAAAGCTTGAAACAGCAACATATATTTCATTACCTGCCATACTAAGTTTTGATTTACTTTAACCCCACCATTGTGTCTGACCTAACCTGCTGTACTTTGGTGACCATGTCCTTGTAAATCATATCCAGGTTGTTGTCCATAATTTTCACCAACGCAGACACAATGACCTCTGACTGCTGAGTAGTGAACCCTAAGCAAAACAAAATGCAAGAACATTCAGAGAGAACTCAATCTAGACAGTTTACAGAAATGCCACTTTCTAATAGTTAAAACAAGTATCAGTTAAAAAACATATCTGCCTTGATTCAGCACTAATAAGAGAACTCAACCAGTTTGTACATCCAAGTTTTCCCACCCCAAAATTACATCTGTGACACTGTATAACTGCTGTAGTACAACACTATTGGTGCATTAATAGGATAAAAGCTGGAATCTTTCCAGAAGTACTATGAAATGCCATCTCTCATATGTGGCTATTTCTTGAGGAAGAATTCTGACCCTGAAAAGCAGACACATACTTGCAGTATACTCTGTATTTTCTGTAGCACTTTAGATGTGCAAAACTCAACAAGTGAATACAGAGTCCACTGCTCCAATATTAGGCTTACCAGGCTTTGAGTGCTTATTAGAAACTTTTAAAACTGAATATATTTGGAACATTATCCCCAGAAACACTTTCAACTTTACCACTTTCAAAATGTGGGTGTGGGAGTAAAAGTGTCATGAACAAGATCTCATCATTATAGAAAGAACCACTTGCAAAAGCACGATGGTTTCTAACTAGCAGTCAAGTGTCAGAAAGCATGTATGGGGGCCGAGAGTGAGTTGCTTTCAAGAGCTGAACTGATAGGAGGCTTGCCACCACCAAAACGTAGAGGTACCCCACCTCTCTCCTTTATCCCTCCTGCCTGTGGCTCTTCATGTGTCCTGGTGCTCATGCCCCGCCACTGCTGTGGGATCATTATACTGCTGTCTCAGATTATTACAAGTTATTATTCTTTTGTTTTGGAAGCAGAAAAAAACTACATGTTTTTAGGCAGTATTTTTAAAAAGTAAAAAATTAAATAAAACTGAATCTGTAACATCACAGGTGAAGAAGAAGCAAGTACCAAACTTTAAAAACCAAAAACCCCCCACAGAAACTACTGATGAAATTACATTAAAAGTAGCTACTACTTTCTAACAAATTACCATTTTCTTCCAAGAGGCAGACCAGTGCATGAGTGTCAAAAAAAAGCCTCCTATTTCCCAGTAAGGAAATACTCCCTTTGCTTTGCAAAGATGATGATGCAGAGCTGCTTACATCTGAAAAATATAAAACAAAATGCAAATTACTTTTAAGAATGAACATTTAAACAACGTGCTTGCTTTCCAGCATTTTCCATGCTATCCCCAATAGCTTTCATTCATGAGAAATGTTCTGATAGTCGCAGCTTGCTCAAAACTGAAAACACATCCAAATAAGCTCTGTGTGCAAGAGCCTGAAAACAGAATACATTCCTGCTACGCTTCAGAGGTGCTCTCCAAGAACGTAACACCTAGACAAACCCTACCAAGTGTCAGTCTTTAAATCAGGAGTCCTCAAACTTTTTAAACAGGGGGCCGGTTCACTGTCCCTCAGACACTGTCGGGGGCCGGACTACAGCTTGGTTGCAGCCCAGTAGTGTCGGAGGCCGGACTATAGTTTGGTTCCAGCCCAGTCCCGGAGGGTGCTTGGGGGTTGCGGAGGCAGGCGAGCGGATTAAGTGACAGGAAGTGTCTGCTTGGTTTGCCCCCCAACACCCGGCCCATGGGGGGGTTCTGTAAACACCGGCGGGCCGGATTGAGGACCCTGGTGGGGCCGTATCCGGCCCGCGGGCCGTAGTTCGAGGACTCCTGCTTTAAACTGTTCCTTGATCATGACAAGCATAATCAGTGGAATCTGTCAGCAATCCAAAGCTTTGAAGACTAAATCCACGGACTCTTTTCACCCTTTGTTAAAGAAGCAAACCTTCACCGTTTGCCATTTAGACAGCAAGCAGTCACTCCCAATCTGCCATTCACCGTTTGAAGTATTTTTTAGAAGTACTTTCAACACTGAATGCAGATCTAGGGGTAATTTCCGCTTAGACATTTGCATGAACTAGCTGACAGAAAGAATGTTAGATACAATATGAAATCGTTAGAAGACAGAACTCTTTGCCTTCAGAGCCACTGTGGTTTAAAATACTTGGACTGAAAACACAGCTATGCCTTAGCTGTCACAGTCATCTGTAAGGCATAAACAATTGAGTCTTCGGGGAAGAGAATACTCAGCCCTAAGTCACCCCTACGGACATTCCCACTGCAAGCCGCGCAGGTCCCGGCTCCGGGGTCATGTGAGGCAACACCCTCCCTTCCCCTCAACCCCGTCCCTGCTCTCACCCCGCTTCCCGGTGCGGCGGCGGCAGCTGTCCCCGCCCGTCGCGCCGACACGCCTGCCCCATCCCGCGTTGCCGTTAACGGCCGTAACGGCCGCCCGCGAACCCGGCGGCGCGGCAAGACGCTGCCAGCCGCCGAGGCAGCGGCGCACCGGGGAGGGGGGCGCGCGGCGCTCACGTGAAGCGGCGACTGCTGACGGGAGGGCGCCGTCTGCGCCGCGCGGCCGCAACAGCAGCAGCGCCCGCCTCCCACCACTCACAGCCGTAGCCGCGGCCGCCTGGCCCCTGGCCATGCCACCCGGTCTCGACAACGGACGAAGTGGGGAGGTGGTGAAGGAGGGGAACCGCTGCTGCAGCCGGCGGTGCCGCTACTACCACTGGAATGCCATCCCTGAGCACGCGCCGCCCCGGCGTCCCTCTTCCGCCACAGGCGTGGCTCACTTCCGCCTCCGGCACGTGACAGGGGCGGCGGTTGGTTTTATGGCTCACGGCGAGAACAGCGGCGCGGGCGGGTCGGGCTGGGCTACTCGGCTGTGAGGGCAGGCCGGGCCCGAAGGGGGCGGACAGTACTCCCCCAGTGCTCTTCCGGGAACCGCAGCGGTACCGTTCCCATTACGGTCCCCAGGGGACGCACCTCTGAGGTGTCAGAAGCTGGTGACACAGGCTCTGCGGGCATCCGGTGTCATTACTATGACAGACAATCCTATGCTTAAGTGAACAACAACAGAGTAATTTGGGTGAGAGGTTTGTCCTGGTCCTGCAGGACAAGCACGGTCTGGTGTGTGATCTCCAACCCCTTCGTCAGTAACATTTTGCTTCGTTCTGGACGAAGATTACAAGAAAAAGGAAAATAAAATGCATTTCAGACAAATCTGTCGTTCTGAAATTATACTGAGATTGGGGGTTTCAACGGCATTAAATTCCAAAATCAGATTCCTGGGTGGATCTAAGAGTGGAGCCTTTATCATTAAACAAAGGCCGTAACCACTGGAGAGGGTCAAGTCTGGAAAGCTTTCAGTTCTGGGAATACAGGTTTACTTTGTTCTTATGTGCTGCTGTAAAATCCATTTAACACCTGTAAGAAATTAAGAAATCAATTCATCCTGTTGTCAGAAGGATGGTGTTAAAAACCTGAAGGCTGGACAAGTGTATTCTGAAACCAGAATAACACAAATGGAAGGCCTGTAAGACTAAAGCACAAAATGATCTCAAAGGTGAAAATAATCAGAAACAAGACACAGTAATTGAGAGTGGTATCAAAAGTCTATCACTCTCAACCTTTGTAGACAATGCCTTCTTGTGGCTTCTGTACAAAAAACCAGACAGATTTGGACACAAGTCAAAATATTGACGTGTCCCCTATGTAACCGGTGGGGATTTTAATACTAACCCCCACGCCTTTAGGAGAGGTATTTACATGTAAATGTAGGACCACTTTAATATAATGAATGAGGTGATCGTATAATGAATCAGGTACTCAATAGTGTGATATGGGCAGAGGAATTGAGTGCATCCTCAGCAAGTTTGCAGACGATACCTAATTGTGTGGCACAGTCAACTTGCTACAGGGCAGGGATGTCATCCAGATGGACCTGGACAGGCTGGAGAGGTGGGCCCAGGGCAACCTCATGACATTCAACGAGGCCAAATGTAAGGTCCTGCACCTGGGTCGGTGCAATCCTAAGCACAAATACAGGCTGGGTGACAAATGGCTGGAGAGCAGACCTGGGGGTCTGAGTTGATGAAAAGCTCAATGTGAGCCAGCAATGTGTGCATGCAGCCCAGACAGCAACTGTGTGCTGGGCTGCATCAAGAGAAGTGTTGCCAGCAGGGCAAGGGAGGGGATTGTCCCCCTTTTACTCTGCTCTCATGAGAACCCACCTGGAGTAATGTGTGCAGTTCTGGAGCCCTCAAGATAGGAAGGACATCAAACTGTTTGAGCTAGTTCAGAGGACGGCCATGGAGATGATCAGAGGGCTGGAGCACCTCTGCTATGAGGACAGGCTACGAGAGTTGGGGCTCTTCAGCCTGGAGGAGAGAAGGCTTTGAGGATACCTTATAGTAGCCTTCCAATATCTGAAGGGGGTCTACAGGAAAGGGGCCTACAGGAAGGCTGAGGAGGGACTATCTACAAGGTCTTATAATGACAAGACAAGGGGTAATGGGTTTAAACTGGAAGAGGGGAGATTTAAACTGGATGTCAGGAAGAAGTTCTTTATAGTGAGGGTGGCGAGACACTGGAACAGGTTGCCCGGGGACATTGTGGCTGCTCCCTCCCTGGAGATGTTCAAGGCCAGGTTGGATAAGGCCTTGAGTGACCTGTTCTAGTGAGAGGTGTCCCTGCCTATGGCGGGGGGTTGGAACTAGATAATCTTTGAGGTCCCTTCCAACCTAAACCATTCTATGATTCTATACTGTTTATGTGAAAAAAAATTACCAATAAAGAAACATTTGGTGTAAAATGGCCATAAATAAATGTAGATTGGAAATTAAAAGGCTTTTACTCAGCAGAACAGTCCTTGTGACAAGCTTCCCAACAGGAATCAGAAGGAATCAAAACCTGAAATTAGTTTTTAGATAGATGTACTTGGCTTGTGAAATGGATTTTACAATGCAGTTACCTGTAATAGCAAGGGAGTGGTTCCTGTATGCTTGCATTCATTTTCCACTATGGAGGTTTTTCACTTTCTGCCTTAAGCATCTGGGACCAGTTACTGTCAGAGAAAGACTAATGAGCTAAAAGGACCACAGGTGCAATCCAAAATAGCATTGAACAGTTCCGTTACTTACTTCAAATATTTTACCACAGTGACTTTACAGATTTGAGGGGAATTAACAGCTGTCAAGGGTGATGAATACCCCAAAGTGCTCTTAATTATAAATGGGAAAAGCTAAGAACCTCCCAGGCTGGAAAAAAAATGAGAGTCACCAGTGCATGAATGCTTTCCCACTTCGACGGGTTTGGGGGCCAGCGGGGAGGGAAGCTATAACAGCATTCAAATGACTATGTAAATGATAAGGTGCATTTGGAGTAATTTCAGCGCTGTTACAGCAGGGATAAGTGTGCCTCAGTGGTTGTAAAATGAAGGTGGCACCCAACACAATGAAAATGGAAAATAAGGCGATTTCATTGTTTTCCTTTCTACAGCAGATAGTCATTTTAAGTGTTCAGCATCTCCAGTTGGTGGATGCATAGGTGAAGTCCCTCCTACGTTATTTTGTTTTCTTTTTAGTAGAGAAATCAACACCAAGGGTGTAATTTGTTCCGTTATATTTTTTAATGCACGAGAACAGGTATGTTATTTGGAATGAAGAAACAATCATTGAAGAATAAAGCTAAAAGGAGACTGCCCGTAGATGGCAGTAGCTGCTAATAGTGCTGACTGCCAGTGCCACTCCAATTCAGTGCTTTAGGACCCAGACAAGGTTTAAACCAATTAACCTGATCCTCTAAGTTCCTTAAGAGCCATTTAAGCGATCTTAAAATGGGGTCATGCACAAAGCTTCTTGCAACAAACACCAGCAGACTGCATCTTCCTGAAAGCTTGTTCTATTGTTAGAAATAGCCTGTGATTCTTGAAGGAAGGAGCTACAGTATTTATTCTAGTGCTATATAGCTGACCTCAATAAGAAATGGCATTTACATTAGACTATTAAATCTTGCTGTCTCTTCACCAAACATATTTTACCTGTAGAATGAACAAATAAATATGATTTGTGTTTAAAGCTATCAAAACTCTGTGCCTTACAACAGAGAACAGTTTCACAGAATCACAGAGGTTGGAAGGGACCTCCAGAAATCAAGTCAAACCCCTCTGCCAAGGCAGGATCCCCTAGGGTAGTCTGCACAGGAACACATCCAGGTGGGTTCTGAAAGTCTCCAGAGAAGGAGACTCCACAACCTCTCTGGGCAGCCTGTTCCAGTGCTCTGTCACCCCTACAGTAAAGAAGTTTCTCCTCATGTTGAGGTGAAATCTTCTATGTTCCAATTTGTAGCTGTTGCTCCTTGTCTTATTGCTGCTGACCAGTGAAAAGAGATTGGCCCCATACTGGGGCCTGTCCTCTTTAATATCTTTATGAATGATCTGGATGAGGGGACTGAGTGCACTCTCATTAGGTTTGCACATGACACCAGGTTGGGTGGGCATGCTGATTTGCTTCAGGGTAGGGAAGCTTTACAGTGGGATCTAGATAGATTAAATTGATGAGCGAAGTTAATTGTATGAGGTTCAACAAGGCCAAATGCTAGGTTCTACACTTGGACCCTATGGTAAGCTACAGACTTGGAGATGAGCAACCTGCTCTAGTGGGAGGTGTCCCTGCCTATGGCAGGGGGTTGGAGCTGGATGATCCTTGAGGTCCCTTCCAACCTAAACCATTCTATGATTCTATGATTCTGTGTTCGATTGGAAACCTGCAACTTGGAAAGGGACCTGAGGGTATTGAGTCAACTGAATATGAGTCAGCAATATGCCCAGGTAGCCCAAAAGGCCAACAGCGTTGTGGCTTGTATTAGTACCACTGTGGTCAGCAGGAACAGGGAGGTGATCATCTGGGTGTTGTCCTGGGTTAACACAGCCCACTCTCACAGGTCCCCACACAGGCAAAGTAACACAAAAACCCCTCTGGGTTGAGATGAGTTTGAATGAGATCATACACTATACAATTACCTTAGTAAAAGCAACAGCAGAAGTCAGCAATAAAATGGTTACCTGCACCCCAGCATGCAGCAGCCAGACCAACGGTAAAGACCAACACCCAAACAGCAACCAGAACAGGAAGTCTCTAATGTTACAGTCTGAACTTCAAGCCCTGTGAGATTTTGCTCAAGCCAGCATTTCCATTTTGAAGTTGTCATGACTACAGCATGATATTGAATATCATCAGCACATCCAACTCAACCCCTGACAGGTGTGTTGCCAGATGATTTAAAATTTTACCACTGAGTAATATCGTAGTGGCCTGTGGCCTGGCAGGTGTTGTATGCAGCACGGAAGGTGTGGGTTTCAGGGAAGATTTTTTTTAGGTGCCCTCCAGACATATGTGTGCAAAAGAAAGATTACAAGAGTCAGTAATCAGTCTGCCCCTGGACAGGACACATGAAACTAAGCTGTAAAAGGAGGACAGAAGGGATGATCAAAAAGTTCTGTAAAACAGAGTAAGACCATGCTATGAGTATACGAGAAATATGGAGCTGAAGCTCTGCAGACTCTGATAGAGATGGGAGAGGGATAGGGAAGGACACTAAAGCAGGCTGGTCAGGGCATCAGAATAAGGGTCAGGGAATTGGTGATAGCAGTGACATTTGGAAATGATCTGAGGGGGTAGAACAGCTGTCAGGAAAGCTTCAGCTTGTCATGTGAAAAGAGATGTAGGGAAGAGAAATGGAGGTGAAAAGTAGATAGCCATTACTTGCTGTTCATTATCCTGTAAGACATTTAAGCAGTGAATCAATTATGATACCAAGCAATTGTGTAGATAATGAGCTAAGCAATGAAGCAGTTATACAGCAAATCATTTCCAGTATTAAATAAAAATGGAAAGAATCAACAGAAATATCAATCAATTACGCAGAGAACTATTACCAAAGTCAGTCAGTTAAGTAGAGAAACAGTTATAGAGCAAGAGAATGAATAAATTGATTATGAAGTGGGCCCATTATGTTGAGAATTAATTATGCAGAGTCTTCCTTTGTGATAAGTGGCATATCTGAGGGAACTTCATGCCATGGGGAAAAAAATCCTAAACAAACCCATGCATATAGATGCAAAACTAATGAAGGAACGAGTCCTGCAACAATTCTCAGTCATTTTGTCTGGGACATTCTCTACTGTGTCTCTTTGGGCTAGACTCACAGCTGTCGCAGTAGAGGCCAAAGCCATTGCAGAAACAGAAGAGAGGAAGATTGTTTCTCCACTGTGCATTCCTTCACTGAGGATGTGGAGGTGTGTCCTGAGTTAACACAACCTGCTCTCAGAAGTCCCTGCCTCTCCCTACACAGACAGGAGGCAAAATAACGAAAAAAAAAACCTCTAAGTTGAGATAAAGAGTTGAAATCACAGATTCACATAAAACATCTGGTTGGAAAAAACATCAAAGATCATCCATTCCAACCTTCTACTCATCACTGAGGGGTCAACACTAAACCATGTCCCTAAGTGCCAGGTCCACGTGCTGCTTAAACACCTCCAGGAATGGTGACTCCACTGCTGCCCTGGGCAGATCATTTCAATGTTTGATACCCTTCTGTGTGAAGAAATATTTCCTAGCATCCAGCCTGAATCTCCCCTGGTGCAGCTTGAAACCATTTCCTCTGGTCCTGTCACTTCCCACCCAGCAGCTTCTAGTAGTTGCAGATATCTTTAGTTATCTACATTTAGCCTGCATCTGGGGCTAGACTATAGTGGTTACTTTATCACCCGATAACCCATCACCAGCAGAGAAGGGGGATCAGGCAAAGGAGAGGAGACTCATGGGTTGCAATAAAAACAGATTCTATTAAATAACAACCTGGATGCGTCCCTCTGTGATCTGAGCTAGATTATATGGTCCTGCTCTGGAAGGGGGATTGGATGCGATGATCTCTTTGGGTCCCTTCCAACCCTTAACATCCTGTGCAGTCTAGTACAGGTCACACAGAAACACATCCACACAGATCTTGAAAGTCTCCAGAGGAGACTCCACAAATTCCCCCTTTATGAGGACCATGATATTTATGGTATGGGATACACCTGTAGCCAACTTGGGTCAGCTGCTCTGGTCTCAGTATAAGGTCCTGCCTGACTTGAAACTGCTAACAGCCTACAGGCTATAGCTGGCCCTGGATTCTGTCCCAGCCAAACCAGAGTTTTTGTACATCTAGATTAGAAGCTGACTCTGGACTCAAGCCTTTGAGGGTGATAACTGTTAGCATCTTGCAGGATACTGTTAAATGTATCTTCTTGTTTGATCCAAATATTTCTTTTCCCCTCCATGGAATAATGCAAACGGTGTAGTCTGGAGGTAAAGGGTTTCTCTTCTGTGTAATAATCCATAGAAACTGTAGGTTGACTAGGCTAGTTATGAAGATACTTTCTGTAAAACTGCAGTGTTTCCATGTAGCTTATATGCAACTGCCTGTTAACTTTGCCTTAACTGACACTGAAGAGCCATAAAAACACTGCAAACCCAACGGCCTTGCAGACACACAATCAAACTCCTTCTGGGCCTGAAGGTGTTACTTGTCTAGGAATAGCCAATGACTCTGCAAACTCTGAAAATCTCAGATGAGGTCTGTGGTGTACTTTTGGAAACATCAGCTACCTGTCACAGAGATCTAACAACAGCTCAGGGAAGACAGACCTTCCAAGGGGTGGTGCACAGGTGAGAGACACAAGCATAAGCTACTTTTAAAAATCCTAGATGTTATCGAATGCTTTGTTTCTTCTAATCATCACTTAAGTATGAGACCTGGTCATAGACTCCACAGGGAGGTGAGGTAAATGCCAGAAAATGACTGAGCGTCTGGGCTGAGACTGGTTGCTCTACAGAGCCCTGTAGACTCATCTAAAAATAGGGGACATTCACCTGCCTAACTGACATAAAGAGTGATCTTTGCCAGGGTACGCTTGGAGTGACTCACCAGAGGACTGAGATAGTTAACTTTATAACCATAAAATTACATGACAGCAGGGCCCATTTAATTGGGAAAGCATTAAGAGTTTTCCAGAGATAAATATTATGAAACTGAAAGTCCTAGAAGGAAACATCTTTAAACTGTGATATATAACTGCTTAGCTATTCAGAAAGAAAATGGAAACTGCCAACTAACAGCTAATCTCCATTTCTTGAAGACTTCACTAGACTGCAACTCCTTTTTAAGTAAAATGCACATCTCTTAAAGATTGTAACTTCTCCTCCCTACCCAAGTTATTATAAATGAATACTGTGGCTGGAAGAAGAAAGGAACAGGTTTCCTTTTGTTAATGAACAAAGCTTATAGCATTTCATGAGGTTTCCAAGCAGTCCAATAGAAGATTTTGAATCAGTAAATTTTTTTTTGAAGTAACTACCTGTGAAAGACTGCATTTTTGACAACATATGACAAGAGATCACAGTTCTGGGTGCCTAGTTTTCTGTCTACTATTTTTGAGGTGGGTCCTGCATGTGTAGAAACCTTTCTTCCCCACACTGTTCTTTAAGTGTAATTTTTTTTTGCATTTAAGAAAAGTTCATCTTGTAACAGATGGCAAAAATGCCATTGAACAATTTTAATAATAGCAGAAAGATAATTGCTTGTCAAGCAGAAAATTCCTTCTCTAGAACTGGCAGAAACCGTACAGAATATCCATGTTGCTGCTGAAAAGCTCAAACTAGTGGATTTCATTTAAATCTGATGAAAATGTATTAGTTTATGCACACTGAAGCATTGTTTTCATTGAGAGTATTAGATAGAGATGCACTCTGCCTGCTAAACATTAATGAACGCTCTTTTTTGGCAACACTATGAGAAATGACAGTATTACTATCCCAATATTCTAGATGTAAAGCCCCTATATTATGGCCAGTGATAGATATGTGGAGCTTTGGATAGATTTTTGTTAATTAGGATGAACCCCTGCAATTCAGTGGGCAAGGAGAAGCTCATATGTTTAGGTTATCTCACTTTTGTTAAGGTTTCTGCGAATAGTGGAAGAAGGTTGAATTGTTTGGCTTTATGTGCTTTTCTCATGAAGGAATGGCAAACCCAGCCATTAAATTTTATCATTGCTGTTCCTTAAACTTTGGATTCACCTTTTTTACCATTGAAATGGAAGCTAATGCCAATTCTGGGCACTGATGTGATATTGAAGCAGCTTCCAAGTGTGGGAGTTTTGGTCTTGTGAAGTGCTCCCAGCTCCTGCCATAGCATACCTGCTGGTGGTACCCACAGCTGTCCACTGCTGACCTTGAGGGGATGCAGTGGGGCTTCTGGTATCAGCAACAGTTCTGCCTTGGTTGTCACCTCCTCTGAAACCCAGAGTGAGGGCATCTTTATCAAGTTCTTGACATCTGATTAATCACACCAGTAAGACATATTTAGATGCACAAACACCAAAAAAACCCCCAAAAAAACAACAGGGTAAAAAAGCACTTTATACTCAAAACAAAACAATAAACCACTCCAAATACCACTCCTAAGGAATATCACTCAACCTGCAATGCCTGACAAAACTAATCAGCCTGAATGACTAAGCCATTACGTCTTTTCAGAGTACAATGCTGTGCTCACAAAAAACATCACCCAGAAGATGATTTTTAAACTTCCAGCAGAACTGGCTCCATGAAGTATTTAGATTTTTCATGTAACTGTAACCCAAAGAAACACTTTGAAACACAATAGAAGCAGATAGCCATTGTTTCTGTCTTAGGAGAGACCCTAGCCTAGTGACAACTCAGTATTTTTTGCTGTATCTTTACTTGCATGCTCAGCTGGTGATGGAAAAATGATCTCAATATTTCGTATCCAGTGTGAGTCTTGTCCTTTTATTTTGATATAATATTGGAGACACAAATAGCTGCAAGAATAATTTATGGATTGAGAGGAGCACAGAAGAGTAATACAGGGAATCTCACACTGATACTACAGCTCTTTTCTGTGCCAAGAAAGTCACTGGAAAGCCCAGGTTCTTCCACAGAATTTCTGTCTGGCCTTCGGGCTCTGGAACTCATCAAATTCTCAGTCTGAAAGAACTCCTATGGGCCCAGTATAGAGACTCTCTTTTTTTCTCTGAATCTGACTGTGATAAGAGCAGAATCTCACTGATAGAGAAATTTGACTCCAGCTTTTCATTTGCCAAGTGTGTCTTTGACTACTTAATTTGAGTGGCTGCTATGCACTTCGGTTTAGTATTAATTTTATAATTTGTAGCTGTCTATAAGGTGCTGAGGCTGCACTTCCAGGAGCCTTTTGTACAGATGCAAAAAGAAAGAAAGAATAAATAAACATTTCTTTCACATGACCTCGTTAAGAGCAAAGCCAAATCTCTGCAAGAGAAAGCCAGCTGAGCAGAATTTTCCAAGTGCCTTTATTACGACATTATTTCTATTCCCATTGCATCTGAAGGTCCTAGTGGCAGAGCTGAGCATGATGATGCTAAGTGTCACACAAAAATAAAAAGGATGTCTTTGCTCCAAGGGGATTTTAGAACAGAGTGGTCAAAATGAAGCACTACCTGACAGTGGGACCCGGGAGCGTTTTCCAAGTGTGGGAGTGTGTATCGGCACTTTCTTTTTACACACTCTTAAGTACAGATGGGTTCAGTGTAATGACATCTGAAGTGCCATTTCAGCTACTTTGTATAAATTTGGAAAGGCCTCAGAAGAACCAAGCTGTACACTTGCCGTACTTTGAAGAGGTAAGTTAAAAACCAAACACTAATCAGCCAACTATGCAGAGATGAAGTGGGGACAGTCAGCCCAGGTTTCAAGTCAGCATTGCCGAGGGATTTTTGCTTATGTAAACACTTGTGATCATGTTTTCTATGTCCCCAACCATCTGAAATTTTGCATAGCTGCAGACTGAACATCTGCTTAAATCTGAATCAAAACTTTAGAAAACAAATAAGAAGATTATGTGACAAAACTGCATCTTTGTTGCAGCATTTTGGAGCTCAGACACAAAAATTGAGATGCATTATATGAAACTAACAATATAAAATTGTGTTTTCAATACATATAATCCATCTGGATGTTAACTTTTATCACCTTCAGATTTGAGCTGAAGGTGACACACTGCTGGGAGCAAGGAAATCATTATGGATTCTTAAGATGGTATTGAAGACTGCATAGTTCTGATAAATGGAATCTATGGACACATATTTATGGAGATAAAAACAAATTGACTCATGTCTCAGTGGTGCAGCTGAACAGTATTGCTGAAGCCCCAAGGTTTCACTAGTCCAGAAGTGACAGCTGTGATCTCTTTAAGAGAAAAGAATCTATTTAGTTCACGCATCCCTGGGGCAAGTGACACCTTTCACATTTATGGGAGTACAGGAGATTTCAGGACCCTACAAGTTTAGGCATCCATGCCCAAGCTGTGTCTGCACCTCAAGTCCTCTGTGATGTCCTCCTAGGCTGTGATCATGCTCTGCCATGTGCCCTTTCTCATGTATGCAACATAGAGTTAGACAAATTAATATGATCTGAGATTGCAAAAGAAAAGCACATTCCTTCTGTATCAAAAAAATTAAACCACCTCTATAAGATTATTTTACATATTGATTATCCTGTGGCAATGCACACACATTGTTAAAATGACAAAATCACTCCTATTATTGACTTCCACAGACACCCTGCTGGAAAATAACCTCCCCCATCCCCACGTCCTGTTTGTTCTTATGTTCCTTAATATGGAGGAATCACATTAACAGCAGGGCAGAGGTACAAGTCTGGGAATCGGGAAGCTGGAGAGCAGATAAGGACTAGCAAGATTGCTGCAGTTTTATATGGCTGCATTGTCTTACTTCATTACTAGCACCTAAAGCCCTGAGTGGTATTTGGTCCTATTTCAGGATAGCACAATTAAATGTTAAAACAGTTTCCACAAAATCTCATTTTTCCCCTGAGCAGGTAAAATGGAAATATTTTAGGACTGACCAGAATCAAAACATTTTTCCTTAACTGAATTGAATAATTGTATTCTAGATCAATGCAAGAGAAGTCTGGGCTGTTAATGTTGATGGTTCCTCATTAGCCAGTGTATCTCTAGGTCAGGATCTTTGCCTAGATTAAACCCTAGTACTATACCACTATTTGCCTGTAGATTGAACCAGCCCTGGTAAGTTCATTAGCTGGAGGGTGTGCAAGAGGGGCATGAGGGGAAGGAGGCCTCTGTGAAGATTTTCCATCCAGGTGGGTACTGTTTTAGTTTGGGAGTGTTGAAACTTTTCAGTGAAATTAAAATGCACCTGGAATTGAGGGGTTTTTTTGAATGCTAGAAGTGCAGCTTGGAAGTAACTGGTGGGTTAAAACTGCAGCTGAAAAGCTGTGGGCATTTACAGCAGAAAAAAACCCATGTTTTAAATACAGTGAAAATACCAGGCAAATATATCTCTGTAGCTTCTTCCTGGCATTTTCTTTCATCAGCCAGATACTAATAGTAGTGTTCATACCCTATGTAGATTTTTTTTTCCCCCTAAAAGTATTTCTTTAAGAAGAGTTTATTTTAAAAAACATGGCTGAAGTGAATGACTCAGGAGCAAATATCAGCAGTCCCCTATTAGAGTGTCAGTTAGATGGCTACTTTTGTACTGCTGGGGTGGTTGACAACGTGCAGTTGAAATCACAACTGGCCTCCTTTGTTCCTTCCTCCATTAGCTTCTGTTGTCTTTAAGCTTCAGTAATTCTTCCACTGATTCAAATAAATAATAATTACAGCTTAGTAATCCTTGTTATAGCATAGCCCAATTAGTCTCTGTAGCTGACTGAAGCTTTTTAATCATGAAAAGGGAAATTAAGTAAATATGGATAAACAAAAAGTATCCCAACAGCCCACAAAGCAGCTTTCCCTCCAACATCACAAAATATCAAGGAAATATAGAGGGGGGGAAATTACTATTTAAGAAAGCATTTTGACTTCTCCTTTGTGATTGCCAGTTTTTAATTTGTTGTCACTTTTATTCTGCTGTCTTTGATCTCAGCTGGAAGATGGACTATGTCTTGAAACATAAATAACATTTTTATCCTAATGTATTCTTCTAGGAATGATGCTACATGCATAAAACATCCAACATACCATAGACCAAACTTAAGCTCTTGTACAAGTCTATTAAAGTCAATGGAGTTACACTAAGAATTAATTTGGCCCAATGAAGTACTCTGGAGAATAATGTGAAGCCTATCAGATTACGTACAAGAATATAGGATACCAGAGTTGCACAGCTGGACAATTTAATCCTATTTTCCTTTTGGCTTGAAAGCCTCTTGGTTGCTAGTTTCTATTCTGTATGGGGTTTTATACTGCAGTCACCACCACGATATCCAACTACCTTCCAATAATGCATTAAATAGTGTGAGTAACACCTGGTGCATGTTTGTTTTCTCATCTTCTCTGATGCAGTAGAAAGTTCTGTTTACAATGAAACATAATCAGGAGGAAAAGATATTTGGCCATTAAGACCATTTTTTAAAAAGGGAGCAGCATTTTTTACACAGGGTAGCAAATATGTAAGGAAGAAACACTATTATTTTCTACACTACATAAGTACAGATTTAGACTCAAAATGTTTAAAAAGTACTTTCTGCAGATGTCTCAGAAAGGGCCCTTTGCAACACAAATATATTTGTAATGCCTTTCTGTACCCGGCATTGTTTCAAGGCAAAATCTTAGGAGAAGAGACTGAGCTCTTGAGTTAGTAGGCATCCAAGTGACTCACCACCTTGTGGAGGATCACAGAATCATAGAATGTCAGAGGCTGGAAGGGACCTCAAAAGATCATCTAGTACAACCCTCCTGCCACAGCAGGACCACTTATACCAGATCACACAGGAACGTGTCCAGGCGGGTTTTGAATATCTCCAGAGAGGGAGACTCCACAACCCTCTGGGCAGCCTGTTCCAGTGTTCTGTCAGCCTCACAGGGAAAAAAGTCCTCCTCATGTTTGTGTGAAACTTCCTGTGCCTCAAATTCTACCCACTGCCCCTTGTCCTGTCAATGGGCATCATTGAGCAGAGCCTGGCTCCATCTTCCTGGTACTCAGCTTTACATATTTATGTAAAAAAACACTGATGAGGTCACCCCTCAGTCTCCTCTTCTCCAAGCTAAAGAACTTCAGCTCCTTCAGTCTCTCCTTTTAAGAGAGATGTTCCATTCCCTTAATTGTCTTTATGGCTCTACACTGGACTCTCTCAGGTATTTCTGTGTCTTTGATCTGAGGGGCCCAGAACTGGACACAGTACTCCAGATGTGGCCTGACCACGACAGAGCAGAGGGGGAGGAGAACCTCTCTTGACCTACTAGCCACATCCCCTTTAGTACAGCCAGAATGGCACTGGCCTTCCTGGCCACAAAACCCACACTGCTGGCTTATCATCCACCTCCCAAATCCTTTTCCCCTTCACTGCTCTCCAGCAGGTCAGTCCCCAATCTATACTGATACCTGGGGTTGCTCTTTCCCAGGTGCAAGGCTCTACACTTGCCCTTGTTGAATTTCATGCCCAGCCCTCCAGCCTGTCCAAGTCTTGACAAATGGCAGCACAGCCTTCTGGTGTGGCAGCCACTCCACCCAGCTTTGTGTCATCAACAAAACTGCTGACACTGCAATCTATGCCCTCATCCAGGTAATTGATGAATATATCAAACAGAACTGGTCCCAGTACTGACCTCTCTGTGGGACTCCACTAGTTACAGGCCTCCAACTAGACTCTATTCCATTGACCACAACTCTCTGGCTTCTCTTCAACCAGTTTGCAATCCACCTCACTACCTGATCATCCAGACCACACTGCCTCAGTTTAGCCAGAAGGACGCTGTGGGAGACAGTGTCAGATGCTCTACTGAAATCAAGATAAACCACATCCACTGCTCTACCATCATCTAGCCACTTGTTATGTCCTCATAAAATGCTATCAGGTTGCTCAAACATGACTTCCCCTTGGTAAAACCGTGTTGACTGCTTGGCTATTTCCAATGCTGGCAAGCTGAGAGCAAGAGAGGAAAGTTTATGGGGTGCTCAAGGACCAGCTGGAGCAGTCAGCAGGAGTGTGAACACTGTCCCTCTTCATCCAAAATGGGAACGGGTTCAGTAAACCATCATACAATGAAACTGAAAGGAGAATTTAGGATATGAGCAATCCCCCTTATGAATGAGTAGTTAATGTTTCTCAAGACACAGAAAGAAATCTCAATAAATTAAAAAAAAGGTGAAGAAATGATAGAAGAGAGCAGAAGTAGCATGTTGGCTGACAGCCATGTGTGCATTCAAGCCTCAGATCCAGTTCTTTCACTACATCTAACAAATCGTGCCATTGTTTGATCATCTACATTTGAATTTAATACCTAAATGTAGATGAATCCTAGCAAGTGCAGCAGTTGTTACTCCCTAATTTGAATTCAATTGAGTAGCATCTGTGCAGAGAAGCTAATTGCACAGATTTCTCCGTGGTCTTTATACAAAACATTTCCTCTTTTCCGTTTGAGACGTGAGGCTTTTGTTAGCTCTGCCAATAACCATGGTTGAAATTCATGTCTATCAGTAGCATCTTCTTTGTGTGGGGTTTTTTTTCCTTTGTGTTTACGTAAGCTTGATTTCATCTTCTTTTACAGGGCAGCAAGATAGTGTCTGCAGTTTCTCCTAACAATCATTTCCTTGGGTAAAAGGGTTTCTGTTCCACTCTTTCATCAGGCACTACCTCTCCCTGCAGAATCCAGGTGCTCCTGTGAGCCCCATCTTTATTACCAAAAAAGTTTCTGTTGGCTTTTGGTTCTCTGGGATTTGAGAGCCACGAGGATGGTTGAGGGGCCTAAGCACCTCCCCTACAAAGAGAGACTGAGAAACCTGGGGCTGTTTAGTCTGGAGAAGAGAAGTCTGAGGGGGGATCTCATCAATGTGTACAAATATCTGAGAGGTGGGTGTAAAGTAGTGGGGGCCAATCTCTTTTCAGTGGTCAGCAGCAATAAGACAAGGAGCAACAGCTACAAATTGGAACATAGAAGGTTTCACCTCAACATGAGGAGAAACTTCTTTACTGTAGGGGTGACAGAGCACTGGAACAGGCTGCCCAGAGAGGTTGTGGAGTCTCCTTCTCTGGAGACTTTCAAAACCCACCTGGATGTGTTCCTGTGTTAACTACCCGAGGTGATCCTGCCTTGGTAGAGAGGTTGGACTCGATGGTCTCTGGAGGTCCCTTCCAACCTCTGTGATTCTGTCACTCTGTGATCTATTTCAGTAAGATTTTTTTAGAAAGAGAGAAATAAAGGTAGAAGAAACAGGAATCTGAAACGTAAGATGAAGTTGTCTCCAAACTATTTTGTGATGTGTCTGGGAATGGTTCAAACCACCTTGCTGAGCTGTCTTCTTGGAGGGTGCCTTGATACAAGATTTTTTTCTGGCAGTTTACACCTCAAAGACCCATGTGTGTGTTCTGCTAGCAAGCAGAATTGGTCTTGCTCCTGAGACAGTGGTCAGCAGGTGAGGAATACTGACATCACAAAGAAACCAAAGGTGGTGAAATAAGAAAAGCATGAAGATGAAGTTAGTGGCGGCAGCAGCTTTCTCCCTAGTGCTGAAGATAAGCCATAACCTCACCTCAGTTACACTACTACAACTCTGAAGATGCCGCAAGAGCTCAGACTCTTGCCTAATGACTGAAGGCTTACAGCTGGTACTGTCAGTTGGCATATGCATGTATGTCAGACAAGCTGTGATGTATTTCAGTTAACACCTGTACCTTTGGACCATGTATTTTGTCACTAAACTGATCCAAAGGATCAGTGTTCATAAACATTTGTGATCACTGCTATAAACACTGCAGTAAGATGGGACTAGAATCTGCTGCTGGCAACACAAGTCCCTTCCTCCTCACTCCTGAAGGAGCTGAAAACACAGAAGAACACCCAGCTCAAACTGCCCTCCTTATTCATAGAATCACAGAATGGTTTAGGTTGGAAGTGACCTCAAAGATCAGCCAGTTCCAACTCCTCACTATAGGCAGGGACACCTCCCACTAGAATAGGTAACTCAAGGCCTCATCCAACCTGGCCTTGAACAGCTCCAGAGAAGAAGCATCAACAACCTTCATGGGCAACCTGTTCCAGTGTCTCACCACCCTTACCATAAAGAACCCTTTCCTAACATCTAATATGAATCTCCCTTCTTCCAGTTTAAACCAATTACTCTTCATCCTGTCATTACAAAACCTTGTAAATAATCCCTCCCCAGCCTTCCTGTAGGCCTCCTTCAGATACTGGAAGGCCACTATAAGGTCTCCTCAAGGCCTTCTCTTCTCCAGGCTGAAGAGCCCCAACTCTTGTAGCCTGTCCTCATAGCGGAGATGCTCCAGCCCTCTGATCATCTTTGTGGCCCTCCTCTGGACTCACTCCAACAGTTTGATGTCCTTCTTGTTCTGGGGGCTCCAGAACTGCACACAGTACTCCAGGTGGGGTTTGACAAGAGCAAAGGGGGAGAATCCCCTCCCTCGCCCTGCTGGCCACACTTCTCTTGACGCAGCCCAGGACATGGCTATCTGCACGGTTCCCTTCTACCTTTTCTTATTTGTTATTCTCTTGTTTGTGTTTGGAAGGAAAATACATTATTCTGCTTGCTCCAAGGATTATATTATGTGTTAAAGACAAAAAGAGCCACTGTCACATCTTGCATTATTTTCATCCCAGGAGTTTGCTGTTGAAAGGAACAGACCAAATACTTAAAAATAATCTGAATTCAGAAGTGTTGAGCTAAGGCAGAAGCATTTCAAGAAACAATTAGAACTCATTTTGCAAAAGCAAAGACATAAAAATAAAGCAAGCAGACTAAATTGGCTTTTATCCTCTGTGCTTCAGCCCCTGCTTTTTGATCTGTGACTCTTTAGTGATGCATAGGAAAAGTTTTTATCAGAAATATCACCATCATTGTGGCACTATAATAGCCTGCAATCTACAGGCTTTCAGGGCAGAAAGATGAGGTAATCACCTTTTGTTCAGCTCCTCATTCTCTATAATTTTCATCCTAAGCACCTGAGACAGAATATCACAGAAATCTGTGAGCTGATTTCTATTTCAGCTGAATTAGACAAAGCTAAGTGTTGTAAACGTGTCTATTACTATCTTTAAAGATCTCTGTAATGGGCAGCAGTATATCAATGATTTACCCTCTTCTGTTACCATTACCAATGAAGGACTCCAAGATCATCTCCATCTCTTGTCAAAAGCACTTTGTTTTTACATGTTCCAAGTAAAATTTGAGGCAAACAAATTGTGGCCAGGTGGGTAGTTTTATCTTATCATAATATTATGACAGTTCACTTAATTGCTTTATTGCTTGAACTGTGAAGATTGTATTGTGCTGCTGCAGAAACACAGCAGAAGGCTGTAAGACTGCATGATAGCAGTTAGCACTTGTGGAAAGTAAAGATGCTGTTGTAGTTTTAAGGGGTGGGGAAAGATGATCTAAAACCAATCCCTCAAAGACTCATTAAGAAGCATTCTATTTGCACAGTGGTATACAGTGCTACATGTACTTGGTAATTTTGATGTCAACAGTGAGTAGCACTAATGACTGGATTATGCAACTCAGTTTGGTAAAATAAATTTTAAAAGATCAGTTTAAAGAGTTAGATTACTCCAAACTGCAATTACTAGTTAAGATTACACAAGAATATAATAAACATTTCAGTGTTACAAACACTACTGCTCACAAGGTTTTAGTGTGATGTTAGAGTTTCTTTCCTTCTACCAAAGGCTTAGATAAAATGGATGCTGGTAAGGAAATCTGGCCAGATGAATGTTATCTGCTGTGTGAAGTGCTGCTTGAATTCATCTCTCTCCAAAAATAAATTTCCCCAACATACGCTTGACAGTACCACATATTAGGGCCACGTTTCTTACAGCAGCACACACATGAATGCTTCCCTGACTAATCCTCATTTTAAACTCTTCCAATCAAAGCAAATAAGAGTTTAGAGTCACCTTGTTAACAGGACTGTCATAATGTAAAGCATCTGGCTTAACATCACAGGCTGAAATGCTGTCACCAGAGAGAAAACCATTTACAGTGTACATGGATTCCCATTATCAGATCTTGTATGGGATTGGGTCATGGAAAAGGAATACCTGCATAAGACAGGTTCCATGAGACTGGACAGTGGGAAGCTTTCAGCCCCAGCTTGTAGGATAGAAGTCACTGACTCTAAATAGCATCATTTTGCATGGCAACACTTGTACATGTGCATTGCTGCATCATGCTGCAGCTTTTGTACTTACTGTTTTCTGTTGCTGCTGGGTCAGAGGTTGCCGAATTTTGGTGGGCAATGACCTGATTTCACTCAATCATACCTGTGTCATCTCTCTGTTGAGCTGCAGATGCCTGCTGCGACTGGAGAGGCAGCTGTTGGTGCTTGGGAAACCTCCTCAGATCACGATGAATCTGTGTTAATACAGCACATTCCCTCAGCAATCTAAATTTTACCTCACCGCTGCCTTTCCTAAAGTACTGTCCCAAGTGTTGAATTTACAGATGTACCATTCCTGCACTCCATGGTGTATGCTAACTGGAAGTTTACCCAAGACCACTTTGTTAAGATCCCTTTTACAGCATCATGGAAGTTTTGCAGAGCAAGACTGACCTGGGGGGAGGCAGACTCTCCCTTATGTCTCCTAGTGGGATTTAACAAGTGTGACGGTTTGGGTGTTACCCACCCCCTCCCACTCTCATGAAATCACCCAGACTAGATTCAGCTGGCTGGAAATTAAGGAATGAAGGTTTATATTTATGGCTTAGCACAATATACAAGCAGATATTTACAATATATACAGCTATATACAGAAATATATAAGTTAAAGGTAATACAGAAACACAGCAGCCCTCCCAGAAACCAGAGTCTCCAGGAGGGGCTCCCAACCACCCTTCCACCTCCTTTCCACCCCTCTACCTTATCCCAGACTTTGTCTTATGTGCAAGCTGAGTTTGGAGGATTGGCCAGGGGGATAGAAAGCAGAAGGATTATTTACAAAGAAAGCAAGTTAGAGAGAAGAATATAAGCACTAGCTGCAACGGAGAGACACTGTATTATCTATGTTTTGTGTTCTTGTTTTTATACCTCTCAGCAAGCCTATGACATCCCCACTGTTTCCTTTTCACAGCCTATAGTCTAATTCTTCTCACCAAAATATTCCAGCTAGTCTCAAAGTAGCACAATCCACCCCTGTCTATTCCATTCAGAGTTTTGCAGAGAATTATCTGTCTAATCTAAAACAATATTTACAGTAATAAATAGTACAAGTTCAGTTCATGCTTTGTTTTGGCTATCATGGATGTAGGTGGTTCAAAAGCTCAGAAAATAGGAAAGAGTTTGTCTCCTCACAGATGAGATGAGAACAAGGACTCCCAGGTGACACTGGGTTTGTGCTCATGTACTGTGCACAATCTCTCATAGATTCTTTCTTTGGACGCCAGGTAATACCTACAACAGAAAACTCCTAACAGCTTGTATTATACACTATGAATTTAAACTCTCTCAGCTAAAGTTACATTTCTCTGTGGAATACACTGGATTTCACCATTCTCCTGCATTACCCAGTATGTGTTACCAGGAGTTTCAGCAGACACCATCCCTTGGACAGGTTTCCCTTCACCCGAAGGTGAAAATACCCAAACAGTTTTCCCTAACAGATTCCTTTCACGTATAACAGGAACTTTATCACCATCCGCTGTTTGTAGCAAATCTGATTGTGCAGGCCCTGCTCTGTTTACTGAACTTCTACTATTTACCAACCAGGTATCTTCTGCTAAATGCTTGTCCCAGTTTTTCAGAGTTCCACCCCCCATGGCTTTCAGAGTGGTTTTCAGCAAACCGTTGTAGCACTCAATCTTCCCTGAAGCTGGTGCATAGTAGGGTATGTGCAAGATCCACTCATTACTGTGCTCTTTGGCCCAGTTTTTCACAAGATTGTTCTTGAAATGAAAATGGCAGAAATGCCATTGTCTGATTCAATTCTCTCTGGAGTTCCATGTCTCCACATGATTTGTCTTTCCAAACCAAGAACAGTGTTACGTGCAGTAGCATGTGGAACTGGATAGGTTTCCAGCCATCCGGTGCTGGCCTCTGCCATCGTTAGCACATACTGCTTGCCGGAATGAGAATGAGGTAATGTGATGTAGTCAATCTGCCAGGCTTCACCATATTTGAACTTTGACCATCACTCACCATACCATAAAGGTTGCTGTCTGGGCTGCACATGCACACTACCAGCTCATGTTGAGCTTTTCATTAACCAAGACCCCCAGGTCCATTTCCTCAGGGCTGCTCTCCAGCCATTTGTCACCCAGCCTGTATTTGTGCTTGGGATTGGACCAACCCAGGTGCAGGACCTTACACTTGGCCTTGTTGAATTTTAGGAGGGTGGCCTGGGCCCACCTCTCCAGCCTGTCCAGATCCCTCTGGATGGCATCCATTCCCTCTAGCAAGTCGACTGTGCCACGCAGCTTGGTGTCATCTGCAAATTTGCTGTGGTGCAATTGATTCCTCTGTCCATATCACTGACAAAGACCTACCTGTTTCTCTGCTCATTGAACAGGTTATCATCTGTGGTTTGCAATTAAGGGGCTGCAGTGGGACTAACAGCAGGAGTTTCTGGCACACTGAACTACTGAAGCTTTCTTGTATCAGCTTGGAGAATTCAAAGACAAAGTCATACAACAAAGCAACTGGAACTAAAAAGTACTCATGAAAGTCTCTTTCAATAGCCAAATGTTAAAAGGACTTTGTCAAGCTGAAAGAAAAAAATTACATACTTGAAGTATTTTTAACTTACTGTTTGCTAGATACAGTAGATAAATTATTATCTCAAAAGGATTTAAAATATATTAACAACACTCCTTTGATCTGTAGCTTTTCCTTTTCTTTATTCCTACTGGTATTGGATGGTGGGAATAGAGGAGTTAATTGTAACTTCCCTGCAGATAAGGTGTCCATCAGTATCTTTTCACAAACATATTACTGGGGATGAGATGTCCATACTAGGGACAGGGAGAAACACTCATTGTCCATTGTAAAGACTGAGATGTATTCCTCATGAAAAAAAAACCCAACCCAGATCCAGAAGAGATTCACTCACATCAGGAACTTAAAAGAAGCAAATACCTTACTGCCATCCTTATGCATGCATTTCTCAAAACAATCACATCTGCCCTCACACTGTCCTTTAATGTTTGAGACTCTGCATGGTGGCTTTAAATGACTTTTGGAATGTAATTTTCATATTCTTGTTTGTTTTGACTGGTTTCTTAATACAAAATAAAGTAGTTGCCAGAAATAATCCTTCTCTGTCAGACAAAGGCACCAAAGTAAACATCCCTTGATATGTGCTTGGCTGCTGTTGAAGAATACCATTGTCAATAGGAAATCTATCTTCCTGCTGAAACAATTGGTTATTAAATAAATCTTTGGTGGCTTTTCAGGAGCATGCAACTCCTACAGTGCATTTTTCTCTAACAGATTTTTCCATTTATGTTTTTTCCTTCACCATGAAAAATATGGGGGGAAAAGTACAGAATTTTTCAGTAATTGAGAGTAAAAATTGTGGTGAAGAACTGGGTAGCCCTGTGTCCACCCCTAACTGTTATGGTAGTAATTGGCTGAGGCAGGAATTATAACAATAGAATTATTTTTATTTTCCTGAAAACCCTGCCCCCAAACTATATACAGAACTAGTCAAGGTTTATTTACAGCCTCTAATTCAGTCGGGAAAATCTTCAAAGGATGTTTATGGGCAAATTTAGAGTGTTAGGAAAGTCAGAGATGGAAAAGGCTAAGCTACAAACAGAGCTTTACTCCAGTATAAATCAGGCTGAGCAGAGAAAGTAAGGGAAACAGCTTCTACTCATGGAGGTAAGATAGGAAATTGGCGATGCTCCCTTGGTGAATTTCTCTCAGGAAGTAACCTCCTGCAAGTTATATTCAATGGTGGATCCAAACAGCAAAAGTCCAAGTGTCACAGATTCATAGAATCAACCAGGTTGGAAGAGACCTCCAAGATCATCCAGTCCAACCTAGCACCCAGCCCTATCCACTCAACTAGACCATGGCACTAAGTGCCTCATCCAGGCTTTTCCTGAACACCCCCAGGGATGGTGACTCCACCACCTCCCTGGGCAGCCCATTCCAATGGCAAATCACTCTCTCTGTGAAGAACTTCCTCCTAACATCCAGCCTATACTTCCCCTGGCACAACTTGAGACTGTGTCCCCTTGTTCTATTGCTGGTTGTCTGGGAGAAGAGACCAACCCTCAGCTGGCTACAGCCTCCCTTCAGGTAGTTGTAGACAGCAATGAGGTCCCCCCTGAGCCTCCTCTTCTCCAGGCTAAACAACCCCAGCTCCCTTAGCGTCTCCTCACAGGCCTGTGTTCCAGGGCTTTCATCAGCTTTGTTGCCCTTCTCTGGACACGTTCCAACATCTCAACATCTCTCTTGAATTGAGTAGCACAGAACTGGACACAGTACTCAAGGTGTGGCCTGACCAGTGTGGAGTACAGGGGAAGAATAACCTCCCCTGTCCTGCTGGCCACACTGTTCCTGATCCAGGCCAGGATGCCATTGGCTCTCTTGGCTACCTGGGCACACTGCAGGCTCATGTTCAGCGTACTATCTACCAGTACCCCCAGGTTGCTTTCTTCCTGGCTGCTCTCCAGCCACTCTGTCCCCAGCCTGTAGCACTGCTTGGGGTTGTGGCTTCCACAAGTGGGATGATCGTGGAAGCAGCGCTGACTGAGAAGCACAGGGGGGAAGCCAAATTGCTGGCTTCTTCCCCAGCTTGGGATAGTGACCAGAAAGTCAGGCTGTGTGGTGTGGCCTGAGAGAAGGCCAGGTCCATGTACCACTGGCAGCACTCTCAAATGGACCTAA
Source organism: Tricholaema leucomelas (assembly GCA_013400475.1). Taxonomy (NCBI): domain Eukaryota; kingdom Metazoa; phylum Chordata; class Aves; order Piciformes; family Lybiidae; genus Tricholaema lacrymosa; species Tricholaema leucomelas. The sequence continues at coordinate 519,362 of WAAF01013955.1, forward strand.
GGGCTTGCCAAGCTTGCAGACTTGCAAAGAATGGTGCAGAAGTGGGGGACTGTCCGAAAGTGGGGATGGTGCAAAAACGGGAGCCATGCAAAAGCAGGAGCTGTCCAAAGCTGGGACAGTCCAAAGACGGGAACAGTGTAAAGACTGAACTCCATAAAGGTGGGAACCCTGCACTTTTTCTCTCACTCTTTTTATGCTTTTTCTAGACAAAGTGTCCATTTGCCATATATGCTTGGCATGAAGAATCCAGCCACCACCATCCAGTTCCTGCGTGGGCTTCCACACAAGTCAGTACACGTGTGGAAAAGGCACCTTTTGCTGTTCCCCCTTCAAGCCTGCAGGGGAGGGGAAGGAAGCAGTTTTTCATGCCTTCTTTTCTCCAGAGATGGAGGTGGGGGAGAGAAGGAATTTGGAATGTTCCACAACACCACCTTCAATGCTAGGTTGGTTAATGTATCCTGCATGAGCGCATCGTTCTGAGTAACCCTGCTCAGTACTCCCTCTGATCTCCATTTGGCTAGTCAGCCTTCATCCTTAGAGGATCTTGGGTGTAAATGTTCAGCTTTGCTACCTTTCAGTGATTTCTCCCATTTTTGTTTATGAGAGTATACATACTCCTTTTTGTGTGAGCAAGTACCCAAAACCATACTAATACCTCAGATGTCAGACACCTGCTGTTTCTCCCTTCGTGACAAAACCCAGTACCTTGCTGTAGAAGGGAATTAGCTTGATAAAGCTAATAAAGCTATGCTTGATAAAAAGTCCTTGAGACTTTCAAGCATGTGAATGGCTAGACTGGGGGAACTGCACAGAGCTGACCAGCTAGTAATTCCCCGTTCCCACCCACTCCACCTTTAACAAAATAAGCATACATAGCTGTTTTTTCCCTTCTTCCTGGTATTTCTCCCATCCTTCCTGATTTGTGAAGAGGACAGCTAATAGATCTGAGACAGCTTTAGCAGGGTCTTGAGCCTAGGAAAAACTCATCTGACATGCCTGACTGGAAGGCCTCCGAGCCAACCAGTGACTGTCTCACTTTTTCTTGCCCCATTTTGCCTATCACTGGTATTAATTTTATGATCAAAAAATACCACCAACATTTTTCTTAGTGAAGACTGATGCAATATGTTTTTCCAGAAGACTTTTTGGTTCAAGGCAGGTTTTGAGTTTACATTAGCCTCCACCTCTCAGTTTTGTCTCCACATCATGGAGCCTTCCCTGCTCATTATATTTCACTGTCGTCTCCAGGGACCCCAATTCCCTCTCTCTCACTTCCTTTTGCTTCTCTGCAGATTTGTCCTGAAGCAACAATATCCATATTACCTTGTTTGCTCTGTCCTGGTTTAGAAACCACCACCAGCGTGCAAGGAGGTCTGAGAGAGTTTACTGTGTAATCTAGAGGCAGAGTAGTGCTTGTGGTACAGCCTGCTGGGGCAGCCATCTGCAGAGACAGCATAGGATGCACACCTTACTGTTCCTAATTTAGGATGTCCAGAAACCTGGGGACTCCAAACGTGTCAAATTTACAATTATTTTTTTCTCTGAGAATAATCCTTCACATTTCAGATAAATGTGCCCCAACCCTACACTTCATCAAACAAATTTATCTCTATGCCCAAGTGTTTAGCATTTGTGCCACACAGTACTGAAGAGAACACTACCCCAGCATTCCCAACAGAGTGCAATCCACGACACTGCAAGCACCTGCAGTCACTCCACTGAGGAGAAGCCTCAAAGAGACACCAATTTAAAAACAAATAAACAAGCATCAAATTATTTGCAGGAAAGAGTGAAAGTGAAAGGGAAACAGGGAAAGAAGAAGTCAAAATTAATTCTATTCTTTTGGAATGAGTCAATAAGGTGTAAGTCTAATACTTCATCTAATGATCTGGAGGCTGTAAGGACATGTATAAAAGCAATACCAAAAAATCAAATGGAAGGAGCACAACATGGCTGCAACATTTTGCCTTTAGAAGTCCAGCAGCGAGGCAGGCAGGAGACACAGAGGATGGGAAAAGAGAGCCTAAGGGGTTGGCAGCGGGGAGGGACAGCAGGAGCTGCTTGCTCATTGCCAGGTGTGTGCAGCCACAGGGGAGAGGACGGGTGGCTGCTGAAGCTGCTGATGCCTGAGTGCAGCTGCCCCACAGCTTTAATAGCTGTGCAGCACATAAGAAAAAGTTGCAGTGGGCAACGTGGCTTAAGAAGAAAGGCTTCACTGAGCCCAGCCTCATGACTGAAGGTTAGTGCCACATCACCAGCTCACAGCAGTGAAGTGGGGGAGAATGTTTCATGCAAAACAAGCCATTTATACCCGGTAAACCCAGGCAATACTATGTTGGGAATTAAATGCTCTCTTCCTCTTCATGTTAACAGGAAAACAAGACTTCTTCCCTTACTGCTGTGTAAAAAGCACACCCTGTGATACCCACAAGGGTCTTCCTCACAATTCTCTCTGAAGCTGCCTTAGATTGCTCTGTAGGATTGCTTGGGAGGGGCGGCCTGGCTCCAAATGGTTCATCTGTGTGTCCTTGGCCAAGGAGACAGCCATGATAAACATTTCAGATGAGCAGGTGCAGCTGGCAGGTAACATCTTTCAAGAGACATCTCTAATGTTGTCATAATTGAAGTCCTGGGAGACACAGCCTCCCTAGTCCTCCCCAGCTGGTTGCTACAGAGACATAGAACCAAGTGATGCTGAGATGACGCTGAGATACCTTCTCTTGCTCCTACCAGAGACTCAGCCCCAGGTCAAAGCACCAATGCCTTTAGCAAAACTAACCACAGAATCATTTGCCTTTTGAATAGCATGTCAATGGCTTTGTAATTTCTTTCTATATTTCTCTTTACAAATATAATTCTGTTTTCTCTCCAATTCATTTGAGAGCTTTATTCTGTTGGCTCTTTAAAAACCATGACAGTGCATGGCCAATGTGAAGAAATCTTCCTATTCTACCCACTGCTTCAAGATTTCACAATGCTGTAAATTGTGCTCCTCTATGGTGCAGTTGTGCCTGAAGCCGGTAGAATTACACAGCATAGTTGCTCCTTGTAGTTCTGCTAAAAGAAGGAATAATTCATGCCAAGGGAGCATGTGTTTGTCAGGCAGCTGCCCTTCTTTGTGCACACATAGGTGCAGGTCACATCCATGTCCCCGGTGCCCAGGCTCCACCACTGCCTCTCTGATGAGGGACAACCTGGAACTGATGAGCTCAGGTTATAAAGACTCCTGTACCAAGGGTTTCCAGGCAAGACCCATTCACTAAACCAAGAATTAGCTCAGTGTTTATAATAACAGTTGGTGGGCAAAGTCAGAAGATGTAGGCCACCAATGCAAAACGCATGGTCCAAAGTACCTTCTGGCTGCTACCTGGAACACTCCCTCATACACACTGTTATTTTATCTTAAAAACATGTGGCTGAGTGACCATCTAGACATCTGCTTAGATTTATTGTTTGCAATCTTCCTTTACAGAGTCACAGAATCACAGAATGTCAGGGGCTGGAAGGGACATCGAAAGATCAATTTTCCTTTGCATGTTTACATGAAACTTCTTATGCCTCAACTTCCACCCACTGCCCCTTGTCCTGTCATCAGGCATCACCGAGCACAACCCAGCTCTAGCCCTTTACGTATTCATAAACATTGATGGGGTCACCCCTCAGTCTCCTCCAAGCTAAAGAGCCTCAGCTCCCTCAGTCTCTCCTTGTCCCTCAGTCTCTCCTTGTAAGAGAGATGTTCCATTCCCTTAATCATCTTTGTGGCTCTGTGCTGGACTCTATCAAGCTGCACACAGTACTCCAAATGTGGCCTCACCAGGACAAAGTAGAGGGGCAGGAGAACCTCTCTCAACCTACTAACCACAGTCCTTCCAATACATGCCAGAATGTCACTGGCCGCCTTGGCCACAAGAGCACATTGCTGGCTCACGGTCAATCTTCCATCAACTAGGACCCCCAGATGCTTTTCCCCTTTACTGCTCTCCAGCAGGTCGGTCCCCAACCTATACTGATACCTGGGGTCATTCTTTCCCAAATACACAAAATACTTTCATTCTCACGCAGTGAACAGAAATATTTTGCCCTGTTTGGTTGAAATACTGTGAAACACTATCACATACTGACCTTCAGTCTAGTTTTAAACCTGTTCTGATGAGTAACAGGAATGAAATCCAAAAGACCTCCACATTCAGACATTAAGAAGTATGCTCATCGTGACAAATCTTCACCGAAAAATTAATTTTTTATTGAGTGAAACAATTGCTTTCACATCACTACTTCATTATTTCAGATGGGAATATTCATACTTTTGACATTTGCTTCCATCTTATAGTAAGACTATGTTGTGTTTCATTGCTCCACTCCTGAGATCAAAACAAACAAAAAGAGGTCCACGTGCTATGACTTTCCTTCATAAAAGTAAAAAGAGGCAACTGTAAGAGGCAAAGTTACAGCAGTCAAAACTCCTCTCATAAAACTCACATTACAGTTGGTAGGCCTCAAGCTGATTTGGAATTGAAACCCAGTGGATTTGAGGAGATAAAGCATAAAGCAAAGCAATATATGCTTAAACCTTTTGTTTCTTCAGGTTGTTGGATCAAGGCTTACGCACTACAACATGTCAATAAGTCAGCGGAGCTCACACCTGTATTATTCACATTCTACTTGTCTTTGTACAATATTTCTACAATCTCTTGTCTTATCAAGTTACATCCAGCTGTTGGCTCTCCCTACTTAAGCCCTATTGTGTGATAAAGCCTTATTTATATTTTCTTAACTTTTTTTTTTTTTACACTTTCAGAACCTACTTGTGAAGTTTCATTACCCACATGACTTATAGAGCCTCACTGACCTGGTTTTATTTAGCACATTTCATTACCAAAACAAATAAAAAAGCCATCAGATATTTGCAGCTGACCCTGGAAGTGCCACAAAATTCCTGAGTTTTGGCCTCAGAATTTTATTCTTTGCTGAGAGAAAATGAGCCCTGTTTAGTTTTAATGCAATAATAATTGTTTTTACAGTCACTCAGTTCTTGTAAAAGAAGGAGCTAAGATGGAACATGAATGTGATGGAGCATCAATGTGAAGAAGATCTCCAGAAGTTGCAAGGAGCTTCCCCTGGGGCCCAGGATAACAAGCTGCTGAGCCCCCTGCTTATCCCTGGGAGCTGAAGGCAGAAACCCTGAACTTTTGCCCTACTTGGTAATATGAAGGACAAATGTAAAAGGTTCACTTTTAAATAGTGTTATTATTGCTATTTTCATCTGCCATCATCTTCTTGTCATGGAATGAAGAAAGGAGAACATGGAGAAGGCCACAAGCCTTAAGGAAATATAAGATTAAGTAAAAGACATTAAAAAAAGAGCATTCTTGAAATGAAAAGCTCTAGGCTATAGTTTCAGATGGCTGCAGCAAGTAGGTAAGATAGGCAGAGAAGGAAGGCATCTTACAGTGCTTGCTGATGAGCAGATGTTCAGTCTTGCAATGTCATGGCATGTGCTTAATAGATCTAAAACCTGCACAGTCTGTGCCAAGATCTGTATGATCTCCAGCACTCATGCAAACTGGACAGTTTCAGCAGACAGATTAGAATGCACAAGAGAAGTAGTCATTAGCAAGTTTATCAATAGATGGGTTTGCCCTCCATACGATGCCTGATGTTTAAATTAATAGACAAGTGTAACACCTCAGCCGTGCTGTCAGGAATGCAATCGGTGACACAGTGGCTGTGGGAGTACATATGTCTTACATGGTCACACAATTTACTAACAAATTACACTAATTAGAACCTATTTCTGAGTGCTTCACCCCACCTCAAAGCAAAAGAGAAGCAGTGGTAGAAAAGGTTCAGGCAAGTGCAATGGCTGGTTGTTGTGGTAGGCCTGATAGGCCCAAAATAGGCTTATACATGTCCTGCCTTGCGTAGGCATGCTTTTCTGCTCCACCAGAGAGGCAAGTGAGGGAAAAGGACACAAAAGAACCTGTAGCCACTGAGTCTGGCTTGCCCAGGGTCCTGTGGTAAGGTGCACAGACTTAGCTTGTGCCTGCCTAGTGCAAGGCCTGTGCTTTTCCCAAATTTGGGGAGAAGCGAGCCTATGGCTTTGCCTAATATGGTAAGGTCTGGCTAACTGCCATCCCCATTGGCTATTCTGTGTCCAAAGGGAAATCAATCTTGGCCCACATTGATAAAAGGAGATACACTGGTAAACAATGTGGTTTTGCTCCTCTGCTCTCTCTGCTGTGCTCAGCCATGCTCTGCCGTTGCCTGCTGCAATCGCCTACTGCCTTATTGTTTGCCTGGTAAACTCCACTGCCACGAGTTACCAGGAGCAGACCCTGGATGTCTGCACACGATTGGCCTGTGTGGTCAGCGTGACATCATGCTGAGATTGCACAACATCCTGCCTCTACACCTGAAAGTCCTGCTTAGAAGTCCTGGACATACAGATCGTCCAGAGAAGCCAGGAGACAAGGGCAGAGATTGTCTGCCTCTTTCCCCAGAAGCCGGGAAGAATTAAGTCTCAACCTCTGACAAGACAGAGTCCCCTGAAAGCATCTGGGCACTGTCTGGACTGTGGCCAGCCCCCATAAGTCAGGTAATAATAATTTGTGAGCAAATGCTTAAATGCCTCTGTAATTCTCCATTGCCTTCTGCCATAAGCAGAAAGAACTCCTTGAGTCCATCTAGTGAGCAAGTGGCATTTGACCGTGGGAACCTTCTCTTCGAGTTCAATTATTGTTCATATATTTTGCTGGTTATTACTGGACCTAGATATGATCCATAGAATGTTTCTGTGACCGTGTAAGAAATGAAATATTATTAAAATGAGTGGTCAGGGGTGGTGAGAGTTCTGAGTATCAAAATTCATTAACAGTATTAATTTTGGAAAAATATTATCTCGCATCAATTAATTTCCCCTCTGCAACACTGGTGTTGGGCACAGAAAGCCTGCTCTCTAAGGAGAGGTCAAACTGACTAGGATCTTCAGCCTGGAAAAGAGGCAGCCAAGGAGGACTATAAGGGATAAAATCATGACACTAAAACTCCTAGAGGCAGATGAAGTTCTGAGGGATGTGGAGGAAGCAAAGTGCAATTGCACCTCAACATTGTTTTTTTAATGTCAGAAAACATCAGGGATGTGTAACTAGCATCTTCAGAGTTTTTAAGATAGAGCAGACCTTTTCCACCAAATGAATAATTAAATTATGGAACTGGCTGCTGTGGGACTTTATAGATGCCAAGACCTTAACTGAATTAAAAACAACAGTTAAAGGCAAGAATCAAAGCCACAGGTACCGACATAACCTCCATCTCAGAGGTGTCCAAACTGCAGACTGCTATAAACAAGGAGTTATACTGGAAGTTCAATGTTCATGTGGGCTGCTCATGTATTTTTTTACACACATCCATCACAAGTCACTGTTAAGAGAGACCCTTCTCGAAACAGCAGTGTGCACTGTCCAGCTTCGGTGGTCTTACAAAACATAGTACCGTTTTTTTTAAGGAAATTATCTTTTCAATGCAAACCCATATGAGGTCCAACCTGGGGTTTCTTTAGTCACTCTGCTGCTTCTTGTCATTTGAGATAGGCAGAGGATTATGTTGTAATTAAATCAGCAATACACTGTTTCCGTTGTCAAGACATGAATCAATTTTTCATGCACAGATCTGATTCCAGTGACAGTTGCAAAGGCATCTTTTCAAACCCTTCTCCTTAACGCTGGGTTAATTTTTCCTTCTGGGCTAAGCTGTCAGCAAAAACTGCGCTGCTGTGAGTGGCAATCAGTCCAGCCTTGTCTCTCAACAAGCTAAAAGTTTTGTTGTAGCATGGCTCTCATGCAGAGGTTTGCTTATGAAGAGGACATTTAAATGCTTTTTAAAAGTGCACTTTTATTAAAAAGCTCTATCTAAAGAAGTAAGCTGTTTGCCTCAGCACCTCTTGAAATTTCAGTAATACTGCCATGTACGTGGTTGGGAAGACGTATTTCTTCAGTTTCTCTTGACATTTTTCATTTCTTAATGTAGAAAGAAAGTGTCAACCAGGACTTGCCAGGAAATATTTCTACTGATACATGGCAATACCATCTCAGTGAAGCACTGGCTCCTCAGCAACTGGTTGCTTATCTCTTGCATTTCTTGAACAACAAGGTTTATGAATTATTCAGCTACAGTATGAAAGGGATAAATGATCCCATTTCCCAGATTTCATAAAAGTTAAAAGAGTGGGCGAAGAATAAAGAGATTATATGATGCAAAAGAAAAAAAAAATAAAAGGGCTCAGTATGAAGAAATTATTTCCTAACAAAGATGACTATTAAACAGCTGAACACTCCCTCATGGGAAGAGGTGGAGGCTTCATCATTTGAGATATTTAAAACCAAACTAGACAAAGCATTCATCTCTACAGGGACAGAGGAAATGGATAAGACAACTTATTAGGCTTTTTTTCCCTACACATCTCTGATTTCTATGATTTAATATGCTAAAAAAAAAAAAAAGGCAAACCACATTTGTATAACACAAGAGACAGAAATAAAAGGATTTTTAGTTGTAGTGTTGCCCAACACAATGAAACTTGATTTAAAAGGGAATTTATGCTAACAATTCAGACTGCAAGATGACTTCTTTTTGTTTAAGGTCTAGCACTGAAAGCTCTGCTACTGCCACGCACGTCTCTAAAAAGATGATCTACCATCCCCAGACTGGGGATTTATTCTCTGTGCCAGAACTCTTTATAAAACTGTGACAGTTCAGCTTTTGACAAGGGGAGCTGACGCAAAAGGCAGAATGGTGCTTTACAGCAAAGCAGTGGAGTATGGGGTTGTGCCTAAGGTCTGCAGACTTACGAACTCCCTGAGGAACCTCCAGCACTGAAGATTTACTGATGTCACTCAAAGGATAACATCGAACCCGGTAGCACAAAAGCAAAAGTAGACTCTCAGAATGGTCTGTTTCCATCACTTTGAATATTTTCAAATGATTTCAAAAAGTTCTCCTTCCCCTTGGGTTTTATTTTTCCTTTTTTTTCCTTTTTTTTTTTTTAATCCTTTAAGGCACTGGTCTTCTTAAAACAAAGTGCACTGTCTTCACTTTGTAGAAATATGAAAAAATCTGGGAATTAAAAAAGCTGAGAAACCTCAGGGTAGTTAACATGGGCCCGATTAAGAGTGGAACACTTAGGAGAGGTGCCCAGGACTTTTCACCACACCTATCATCAACATAAGAAAATGAAATTCTGACATAAAAACGATGTATAAGAAATGAAGAAATTAACAAAAGCAGTGTAGTCAGCAGGTTGAGAGGGGCAAATCTGCTGCTCTACTCCACTCTGGTGAGACCATACCTGGAATACTGCATCCAGCTCTGGAGCCCTCAGCACAAGAAGGACATTAACCTGGGACACAAAAATGACCTGTGGGCTGGAGCACCTCTTCTAAAACGACAGGATGAGAGAGCCAGGGTTGTTTAGCCTGCAGAAGAGAAGGCCCTGGGGAGACCTTATTGTAGCCTTTCAGTACTTAAAATGGGCCTGTAAGAGAGATGAGGCAAGACCTGTTGTGATAGGACAAAGGGCGATGGTTTTAAACTAAGAGATACAACAAATAGGTTTTTTGACAATGAGAGTGGTGAAATTGGCATAGGTTGCCCACAGCAGAAGTAGAAGCCCCATCCCTCTCCTGTTAAGCATTCAAGGTCAGGTTGGATAGGGCTCTGAGCAACCCGTTAGTTGAAGATGCTCACTGCACTGGGAGGTGGACTAGATGACCTTTAAAGGTCTTTTCCAACCTAAAGCATTCAGTGATTCTGAGATGCATGACTGAAGTAAACCATCACAGAGGTAATGCAGGGGAGGGTGTTGAGTTGTGGTGAGGCTTGGCAGTCTCTCACTATCTTTGAATTAGCCAAGCCATGGCAGGATGTAGCCTTGTTATCCTTGCTTTGACATCAGAACTATTATGACAACATGCTGCCATGTTTGCTCTCACATCCTGGCTGCAATTTCAGTGTTGATCTTAGTTTACTGGACTGAGCTGTAAAGTCAGTAGAGTAGCAAAGGTTGTTTCATTTCAAAATATGCTTTACCCGCAGTTACATATAGCCTTGTCCCAGCACAGAGGGCAGAAGAGTAATGGGGGAAAGTGAGTTTAATCTACCTCTGGATCTGGTTAAAATTAGGCAAAAGACTGCTCCTACACCCTAATAAGAAGGAACTCTCTCATCATCCACCTTCTGTGAACCTATGTAGGCATTTATCTGGAAAGCTGTTTCCTGTACTGTGCTTGTCTGTGTGGCTGTGGGCTGCTGGACTCCTCTGTATCTTCTAGTAATAAAGTCTATTTGGAACAGTGTTTGTTCCAGGACACACCATAAAATGCTGGCAACTCTGAAGTTTGCCAATAGTGTTATCAGGGCAAAAGTTCACCTATTTTAAGAGTTTTATAGAATCATAGAATCAACCAGGTTGGAAGAGACCTCCAAGATCATACAGTCCAACCTAACCCAGCCCTAGCCAGTCAACTAGACCATGGCACTAAGTGCCTCATCCAGTCTTTTCATGAACACCCCCAGGGACGGCAACTCCACCACCACCCTGGGCTGCCCATTCCAATGGCAAATCACTCTCTCTGGGAATAACTTCCTCCTCATATCAAGCCTATACCTCTCCCTGCACAACTTGAGACCGTGTCCCCTTGTTCTGTTGCTGGTTGCCTGGGAGAAGAGACTGACCTCCACCTGGCTACAACCTCCCTTCAGGTAGTTGTAGACAGCAATGAGATCACCCCTGAGCCTCCTCAAAATAAGTGGTAACCTGTATTTACAGCTCTATCCCAAACTGCTTATTTAAAGCACAGCCCCTTCTATCTAAGGCATAGACTCGCCTCTGCTTTGCTTCTCAGCCACTGCCCAACTACAGTGTCAAGGCCTCATGTCCTGTTTATGAAACCCCAGACCCTGCTTTCTATGTAATTCACTGTTAATTGACTTTTAGGCTGTAGGCTCAGACCATACTTGAAGAGCTTCAACCCTCACTGAGTCCCACTCACAGGATGGTCCAGCTTAGCACATCCTTCTTGCTGTTGTGCCCAGCATCACTGTGCCCCAGACATCAGGGCATGCCACTACATGACAGTGTAAGCAAGCAGTTGGTGAGAACACAGTCTGCATCCATAGAAGCAGGAATTAAAAAAAAAAAAAAAAAAAGTCATTTGGACTAAATGAATCCTGTAGTAATGAATCTAAACCACTTTGTATCTGGTGAGTCACACGTCTGGGCAAAGTAGGAATAAAATCCCACTGAAAGGGAGCTGCCTTGCTGCGCAGGCAGTAGTTTACAACACATTACTCTCCAAGGAGAGAAAGAAAAGTCACAGAAAGAGAGGGAAATGCAGGCAAGCAGGTATGCAGGACTTGATTTAAGCCCCGTTCACAGATTCAGCAGAACTATTCCACTGCAGTTGACACAGAGTTTTTACTCCTAAGTTTTCAGTTTGGTGGAGAATAAAAATAATGGAAGAGTAATATCTGAAGTTCTTCTAGTCTTAGTCACACAGTAAAATCCTCTCTACAAGTAATCAAGATTTAGACCTTCTAGCAACTTTCAGTGGCTATATGGTAAGTCACAATGGGATTTTATGAGAGCAAAGCTGTAATAATGTACTCTGGCTGAGTGGCAGAATAGCTATACAATCAATACGCTTTTGCATGCTCGCATTTCTGAGCAGATTAGTATTGCAGCACAGACTCAAATAACAGCATAAATTTAACAGGACGTCAGTCATAAAAGTAGTAAAGTATAATAACAGGTGTATTTATTTGTGCTGTGATGTGTCACTGATACCACTGTAAGCCTGCTGATATTAGGCTCTGTTTTAAAACGAGAAGTACAAAATACTTGCTTGCTGCTGGAGCTGAGATAATCTCAATCAACTGAAAATCAGAAGGAAAAGACAACAGGTAGCACTGTAGACGCATTGTGTGGAGGCAATACATACTATGTCACACAGTTGAAAAACCTACTTCCTGTATTAGCCAGCCCTTTATTAGAGACATTATATTCAGACAAATTGAACAAATCCTAAAACATAGAAACCCCTAACACTACAAATACATCTCTTGTCAAAGTACTATAAAACCACAGATTATTTTTTCTTGACATGTTATTGTTGGAGACTTTAGAATGTATGAGTCCACAGATGAGTCAAACCTTGCAGTACACCAGAACTGGAGATCATTATCTCTTCTACCTACAAGTGGTTTTACTACAAACATTAATAACAATTACTTAGAAACACTCATTTCTAGGAATTTTGAAACTGATTTAGTTGTAATTGCTATTGAATCATTACAGAAAAGTCTGAAACATTTCTTTTAATTGTTCAGTACACAGCTCTGTAACTCCATACATTTGAAAACCATAATTTTGCTCTAAGTTTTCTTCTCACATATGTGTCTGTATGTACATACACACATATATTTGCACTATTATAAAACGGGTATCAAGAAAAGCAAGACCTATACATTCCCATGTTTTCCCCTGTTTGCAATAGAAATTAAACTGGAGATACCATCTGCACCATCTACAAAAGGACTAGCTTGACTTCAAATCCTTGACAGACACAACCACCACTTGACCTTTGCTATTCCCATCACCATTTTTCATTCTCATCCAAGTCAGTTTGCTCCAAGATTATTTTGTTAGGCCACACATTCAGTCTTTGTGCAACAAACTCTCCTCCTCTTACTCTGCCTTGAAATTACCAAATCTTGTCCCTGACCCCAAAACCACACTGGCACTGCTCAACTTCTCAGTTTTCACCCTGCTGTGCAGAGGGAAATGAGTTTCCAGCTGTGGTGTTCCTAGATCTAGTTATACACATCAACATGAAATATTTCTTACTTTAATGCTTTTCCAGTGGTTAAAAAAAAGTAGCCTAAACCATGCAGCACACAAGCAAGCCTAACAGGGCCCAATTCTACTTGTGGAATGGTAAAACATCAGTAATTCCTCTCAACTCCAATAATCAAGACATGCTAACTGCCACATCTAAAGTGGCATCAACTCACAATGATGACAGGGAGTTCAGGGTATCAAACATTTGAGGGACTATGCAGTAAATAGAAATCTTCCCAAAGTCATAGTTTCTCCTTACAATAACCATTCTGTGAATTCCGAAAGCAAAAATAGCCACCCAGTTCATTGTTTCAGGTGTCTTCTGAAATTTGTATTAGTAGTTGAAGCTCCATTTTCTAATGGTTGGGAATAAAAGTCTATCTTGGTAACTAAAGTCACATAAACCAAGTTCTCCAGTGTTCTACCAGAGAGTAGATGAGTGTGAAGCTGGCCAGACAATTTGTTAGGAGTAGTAATGGGTTGGAAATGTGATGTGATGGTGGAAATGCTGGGAGGGAGTGTAAGCATAACAAAACACAGCAAGAGAAGTCTGCAGAGCTCTGAACCCTCAAACGGAAGCCTGAGGTGGATGCACACTAAAGTAAGTATACCTAGAGGACAGCAAACGTGGGGCAGGGTTCCAGTAAATACTCCTTAGCAGACATATCTCAGAGGGAGCTGCAACTATATGACTTCTGTTTGAGGAGAACGTTTTGAAGACATGTTTTTAGTACGGTGAGGAAAGATTGCTTATGTCACAGAATGTAAAACAACGTGCCACCACTGGCCTCCTCCAGTCATGAACTGAAAAAAAGCAATGGCAGTTTGCCTTATTCTTACAATGTTAACTAATAAAGTGATTTCATTTGCTAGAAATGTTAATGAATTATAAGTAACAGATATTACAAAGCATGAGATGTTTTGGATGAAGAGATGTTATTCTTCCTTCAGGAAGGTGCCTGTTACACTAATTTCCTCTGTAGTGGATGCTGCAGCCTTGACTACCATGATTGAGTCAATAAAAAACAAAGGGCTACTTGAGTAGTGGCAGCAGCGGCAGACACTAAGTTTGGCATTTTAGCTTCATTCCTTTCTACAACTCAGCCTTTTAAACTCAGCACACAAATTTTATTTCTATTATTTATGGAAATAAAGGGGCAGGGAGTGGGTGGGGTGGGATAGAAATCAAATCAAGTAGAAAAAAAGATGACCACAGAACTGGGGCCACTGCTTCCATTTAGTGGGGTGGGCAACAGTAAGAATAAGTAAGAATACGAAGACAGGATAAGTTGACTATGCTACAGATGTGGCAATACATTTTATTTTGCTTATTTGTTATCATGATGACATGCAATCTAGAACTTCATGGCAAACACACTGGCAAAAGCCATAAACCATGAGAATAACAAGGCTCGAAGGGACAAGGCTTACAAAGACAACCCCAAGAGTGACTTTCTTAGATACCAGTAAATAAATCCCTAAAGGCAAGGAACTAAAGTACAGCAATCCTAGCAACCACACTAGCACCCGAATTGAGGTCTGGAAGAGCAAAGATGTGCAGTTCCACACTGTCCAGTTGTGGGACACAGTTGCAACAGAGTCAAAACTCGTAGGCCTGTAAAATTCCACCACAGGGGTTGAGTTCAGAGTCTGGGGATTTTCTCTTTGTACTTCCATGATTGTTATAACCAGGCAATTAGAAGAGGTGTGAGAAGGACTAACGAGAGATGCCAGCCTTTTGGGAGTCAGCAACAGTTCTGTTGGGTTGTCTGGTAGGCACTTCTTACCCTTTCCTCCACAAGCTAAATTGAGAAGGATGTTGTTGTCATCAGGAAGACTACTAACCTCATTGTCTGGCAGGCACGTTTCAAACCTGCAGAACGGGCACACTATGACTCCTTGCGGGGAATCACCGAAGTCTATGATCTTGCAGAGGCATTTAGCACATACCCTGTGACAACATTCCAGCACTTTGGGTTTTCTCTGTCGCAGGTTATAGCGGTTGTAACAGATCTTGCACTCAAGCTCATCTGAGCTCTGGGTCTCCACAGACTCCTCTGGTAGTTGACTGGTCATATCTTCAGATGGTTTACAGACTTGCAGAAAGAGGAGTCAAGGGACAAAGAGGTCACTCGGGCTTATTGTAGATTTTTTTCCTGATGACTGTACCACCCATCTCAAACAGGAAAAGAAATGATGTTGTCAAAAAGCCATCAGTCAGCATCATCCATTTTCAGCTTTTGTTAGGGACTGTGCACTGCGTATCATTTACTTTGAGCCAGGCATCCATCTGAAAGAGACAATGTGAAAATTTTGTGGAAGGAAAAAAAAAGGAAAAAAAAAAAAAAAGCTGTAGCAGGTGAAATATGAAAATTCCACTTTTTACAAGCTGAGCTTCCTTTGTTAAAATTACCTCTCAGGTATTTCTTTTTCTTGTGGCATATGGTATCAATAGAGCAACGTAGCATCACACTGCATGCATTTGGTTTAGACTCCTCTGGCTATGCCCAAGAAGCTCTCAGCAGAAGCTGCAATCTCATCACTGATCAGTTCTGTAAACCCTGGTTTCTGAAGCTAACAACAACTGATTCCTGGAGCTTTTCATCTTTCTTGGTAACTTGTTAAGCTGCTGTCCAACTTCAAATCGGCAGAAGGAAAGCACTACTGAAGTTAACTAAATTCCTGCACAAGCAGTGAACAGTGGCAGAAGGGCAGAAGAGAGGGAGATGTATTTATAACAACTACCATTTATCCAAGAGGGCAATGGTCAGCCAGTTTGCACCCAGCCAGTGCTCTCAACAGGCGACAAGTAGCCTCCTGCTCAGTCTGAGAGGAGGGCAGCACAAGGAGAAGATTGTTATAGCCTGGGGAAATAAGGAGTTCTGGGGCGTAAGGTGGGTATAGGAGAGGGCTGAGGATCCTACAAAGAGTAACCTAGGGACTTAGGTAAAAATTGGAAAAGACCAGGCTTTATTATTTTTGGTGCTTGTGGAACAGCTCGCTTCTGTGTCTCTACCTCACTGCTGAACACAGATTATGAAAATGAGACTTCTTTAGCTTGCAATGAACGTTGCCTTTAATGTGTGTATGCCGGAGTGAAGGCCAATGTGTCTCTCAAGGGCATCTGCCAGATGCTTTGGCTTTCAAATGTTTCACGGCTGCGACAGTTGCTTCACACCTCAGCTAAGGAGAGGCCCATGTCACACTTGCACTGCTGCACTCCCACTCTACACTCTGTGTAGCTTTTTTGCCACCAGTCTGGTTGGTCCATCAGCCTCCTTAAACAACTGTATTATTGTATTTTGTAACTCTGCATTTTCACGACTTCAGGCAACAGCCCATGTAGTATAAGCAAAACATTAACTAGGAGTGTGTACTCTGGGGACTAACCCAGCAGTTACAAAACCAGCTCTATCTGCCAAAAGATAAAATCTTTCTGATTTGGGCATGTGCTTGTTCACAGAGATGGGTGTGTCATTGCATTTTGCGGGCTTTCAAGCAATCTCTTCACTGCTAAAGAAGAGCTTGCTGCAATCAAATGATTGGGGTCAGCACTTGAGTCCAGCTGCCTCTTGCATTATCGATAAATACACAGCACACAGAAGATGAAAACCATGGCCTACTTCAATAAACTTGTTCCTCTACTATTAGTAAAATGTTTCATTCCTTTCCCTTTTCCTTGGGAATTTCTTTACCCACTTCCAGTATTCTGATTTTTGTCCCTTTTTTTTTGAGAGCAAAGCAGTAAAGTTCTTTTTTTTAAGCAATGTACTTCTGCTGTGAACACATTTAACTTGCCAGCCATCATGGAGAGTATGGGCTCTTTCACAGGCCTCTTGTTCCTACTGTGTTTTAAGGATGTTCCATTCTCTTAACTTTCTGCACAACCTAGCTTCTCTTAAGTAATGATTTCTGAAATTCACAGCCTGGATATTAAAACAAAGATGTTATACCTCAAACAACACAACAGTAAACCAAAAAAACATGACAACACAGTGAAGAAAAAAAAAGGTATTTCTCTAAGAATTTTTAACAGATATGAGTCCTTCTCCATTCAGTTTTCTAAACTTTTTTTCTGCCTGTTCCAACTTGTTTCTTTAGGGCTTCAAAAATCTTCATCTTTGCCTTATTTTGTTTCTGTTATTTGTACTGTGACTGTATTTGTGATGTGTTCCATTTCAGGCAAGGCAAACACAAGAAGGCTGAGACATAAGTTTTAGAGTACACAATCTAAATATCTTACAAGAGACAAAAAAGGACATCCTTTACAGATCTTATAACTTATCATTTATCCTTTGTTACACTGTGCTCCCTTATTAATTTCTGGTACTTTTTCTATTTCATTCCACATACCCTTCAGATGACTTTAGGCATAAATAAATGTCATGAGATGCCAACTTTCCAAAGTATAAAGAAACCACAAAGAGGACCTAAAAAAGTGAGATGACTGGTCTACAGGAAAGCAAAACAATACTAAGAAGTGAAGAAGTCAAACACAAAAAGCAATGTTTTTGAACCTTCACCTCTAGAGTATCATTAATCTTTTCTACCTGAAGTGGATTAGGATTGCTAACATGTTTGTGCCTCACAGCCAAGGCTGGAAGATGTCCTATGACATGAAGCTAGACTTCCAATTAACCAAAAATCTTCCAGGGAATGCGTCTGCTTCTCATGGAAAACTGTGACCCTTCTCTGAAAACTCCCAAGTAGAAAATCCTTGTATTTTACTGTTTATCCTTCTAATGAATGTTTCCATGCTTTCACAGAAACAGCTCACTTTCCAACAAGTTCTATTCACACAAGGACCGCTTCTGCATGAATCAGCTTTCAAGTTGGAAATATCTTCCTGATTCTATCCCCTTTAAGTGGACAAATTTAGCATTAATACAAGAAGTAACAAATCCTTGGGATCAGTAATGCTCCAGTTCCTAAACTAGGACTATTAGCTTCATTTCTAGAACACAGTGATCCCCTCTTGTAGTTTCTGTCACTAATTATTTTCTTATTATTAATTATTTCCTATTATTTTCTATTTCTCTTATTTTCTGTTATTAATTTAATAGTTTTTATGTGCTGTATAAAAAATTCTCTCTTCACAAAGTCTCTTTAAAATATTTCCTTCAGTAAAAAAAACATCGCTTGTTTTTTCTTTGGCTAGGTTTAGACATTGACTTTCTCCCTATGTGTTCTAGTGTGATTAGTGCTTACTACTATTCTTCATTTATACATCTTCTCCTTTGAAAATTAAAATTTAATCACTAAGTCCTATTAATGCTGTTCATTTATATTTTACCTTCTCAGCTCTACGGTGTCTCTAAATGCTTCTTCTCTCCTTTTTTGCTTTCCTGATTTCTTAGGGAAATTTCTGATTTTCCTTCTTGATACCCTCTCCCCTGTTCATTTTCTCTCTGTTGAGAACTGACAACTTTTTGAGCTTAATTAATGCTGCCCTGCAATAGTATTAGGTATGTTACCTATGCTAAAAAATTCTCTGCTCAAACACATAAAAAAATACAGGAAAATGGAGAATCTTAATGAAATTTTACTCCAGATTAGACCTATTTCTTGAGAAAATGAGAAATTTCTTCAGAAATGTGACCAGCTACTCTTTCAAGCAACTTCTGCTGTATATCAAAGGTTTTCTACCTAGCCTTTTGCTTGACTTTTGGGTGGAGATTTACTACAGAGTAAGGAATTAAAAGCAGGAAACTGATTAACTGTTGCCCTCTGAAACCGGTTTCCTTATCAAAAAGGTGGCAATTCCCATACTTTTGCTTTCTGTGTGTTGAAAACAAGAGAAGTTGCAATACTATGCAGAAAAAAAATGATTGTTTCTATGTGTCCACAGTTTATCCATCACTTTGAGATGCTTTTTATGATGCCATGAGAAGCTACGTCCCTATTATATGCTTCAATACTCCATTAATGTTTAGGTCTTTTAAATTATTGAGGTGCAATCTCGATGTTCCTTCTGACCTTGACATCCAAAGGGCAGTCACATCCAAACGAGTGCACATCCTAGCATGAGACTAACCTCTTTTACTTTTGCACTTTCATACAAAATTGCTGTTGACTTGAGATCAAAGGGAGGTCTCGTGTTTATTTTTAAAGTACTATGTTTATTTTTATTATCTAAATGACTTTAAATTCCTCCTCATGTCCAGTTTTCCACTTGAACCTATCTATTTTTAGATAGAGGTGTCTCACCTGCTTGTTCAATGTCAACAGACACAAACTGTGACTAGGGACACTTCAATTAGTTACTAGGAAAAAGAGAATTCACAAAGTGTTCAAAGACTGGAATGGGTGCCCAGAGAGGCAGAAATGAATCATAGAATGGTTTAGGTTAGAAAGGACCGCAAAAATCATCTAGTTCCAACCCCCTGCCATAGGCAGGGACACTCCCACTAGAACAGGTCACTCAAGGCCTCATCCAACCTGGCTTTGAACACCTCCATGGAGGGAGTATCCACAACCTCCCTGTGCAACCTGTGCCAGTGTTTCACTACCATCACTGTCAAGAACATCTACCTAACATCTAGTTTAAATCTGCCCTCTTCCAGTTTAAACCCATTACTCCTGATCCTGTTATTACAAGACCTTGTAAATAGGCTCTCCCCAGCCTTCCAAATACTGGAAGACCACTACTGGAAGGCTCTTCTCCATGCTGGAGAGCCCCAACTCTTGTAGCCTCTCCTCACAGGTGAGTGTTCTGTAGCACTCTAAATTCCTTTCTTCTCCCCGCCCTGCCACCACAAGGGTTTGATTGGGGAGGCATGAAAACTGCTTTCCCTTCCCCACCCTGCTGGCTTGAAGGAAGAACAGCAAAAGGTGCCTATACATATGTATATTGACCCATGTGGAAGCCTGCACTGGAGTTGGGCTGGTGGTTGTATGGGTTTTCACACCCAGTATAAAATGGCAAATGGACACTTTATCTAGAATAAAGGATAAATAGAGCAAGGGAGAAGGCATGAGGTGGTTCCCGCCTTGAAACAGTTCCTGCCTTGACAGAGTTACCGACAGGACAGGCTCCTGCCATGACAGTTCCCGTTTTGGACCATTCCCTGCTTTTGGACAGCTCCCACCTTTTTACACGGCTCTCGGTTTTACACTGTCCCTGCCTTTGGATGGTTCTCCCCACTTTTGCACCGTTCTGTGTAAACTTGCAAGCTTGGCAAGTCCTGGGGTCCATTTGAGAGAGCTTCTGGCGGCACCCAGACCCAGCTACTTTACAGCACACGTGCGGAAAGGTGCCTCCTGCTGTTCCCCCTTCAAGCCTGCAGTGCAGGGGGGGGAAGCGGTTTTCTCACCATCGTCTTCTCCCCATTCAAACCCTCCATGGTGGGAGGGAGAGAAAAAAGGAATTTGGAGTACTCTGAAATACTAACCCAGATAACAACTCTCTTCATTTAATAAATGAATTCCTGTTTACATGGAAGCCTAGACACCTGAAGATAGAACCTATCTGATGAGACTGACACAATCCAATTGCAGAATGTTTCATTCATGTGAGTATTATGCAGTGCATAGCTGCTTTCTGAACAAAGTACAAATGACTGGACATGTACGATGATAACAGCATCCACTGCAGTTTACACAAGAACAAGCACATCAGTTATTCTATGACAAGGATTTGCCTTTTATAAGAGATTCTACCCAAGCGCTGCAGGAGTGAATCCATCATTCTTGTCCACGTCATGTTCCTGCTGCTGCTCGAGCTCTGACTGATTCTCTTCCCCTTCCTGGTGTCACCTGTCCTGTACCTTAGACACTCCTCTACCTGACACTTTTACTAGAAAGGGAGAAAAGCTGAAGACATCTTCTGGATGGCAAAAGACTGACAGCAGTCCCCACACTGCTCAAGCTAGTGAATGGGTTGTGCAACATGTTACGCCCTCTCTTTGCACTCATCTATCAAAAACATTGTGTAGACAAAGTGTTCTGATGAGAGACCAGAAGCTATTATTTGTAGATGAAACTCTCAATATTGGAGCTCAGTCATGCTGACAGGGCAAAGTAGATGGGAAATTTGTGCTTCTCCTCCCTAATGAAAGACCATCCTTACCCAACCTTTTAGCATTCATCTCTCTCACTTTTTTTTCTGGGAAGGGAATTTGGCAGTATTTCACACTTAACCTAAAATGAATAAATGAGCTCAATAATTAACTTGCAGAAGCTATCATCCATGGCGCTACCCAACATGCAAAATTTTAAAGGTTTTTAAACTTTTCCTCCAGATGCAAGCCAAGTGTATTTAGGGAATAAGAGAAGGAAAAAGATACAGAGATATAAATGAATGCATAGAAACTTACTTTCCAAGAAAAAGAACTTCTTGCAATGGTTCACTTGCAGAGAACACAAGAAATGCCTGTTCTTCTCGACACAGGCAAAAACTAGTGGAAAGGAGGGAGACAAAATTAGTAGAGCAGGAATACAGCTGGGAGACTTTTCAGATTGTTTCCTCTGAAAGAGAGGATGTTGTCCAACTTCCCTAGTTTGCCTAGAAATATCCATATGTTAAGATTTCTGTTTAGAGAAATATGTTGGGGTAAACCCCACTTACTAAAATTATTTCTGTATAAAAATAGTCCAGAGTTAGCTTTACAGGCCTGTGGTTGTTTTTAAGCTTATTTCAATATTATGTGCTAAACACTCTGAAGTGCTCTGTCTTACAGCAACCACATCTTCACAAATGTTAGCAACTCGATCAAAAAAACCCAACCCCCCAAAAAAACAAAACCAAAAGAAAAGCAGCAAAAGAGATACATTGTGCTTTGAGAGAAGAGTTTTAGAACATTACAAAATACTTTCCTTCACAAGTCTCATAGAAGCTCTTTGATTACTTCTACTTTTCCAAACAAACTGCAGTCTCTTCTCCAGCACAGACCAGAAAGCGACCATCTCCTGTGGACCACTGCATTCACAATTGAGCAGCTTTGCTGCACTCTGACTCAGCAGGAAATGACCATCACACTAGATTTTTCCAGCCTGTGCTAAACACAATGCAAAAAACCCCACCCTGAACCCCTAACTGTTTTCCTAATCTGACACTTGAATAGACTGTGTTCGCAGTGCTAACAGCTATCACATGTTCAACCTGTTTCAATGCCACATTTTAGCTAACACTGGATGAGTCTTAACAATGGGCATTTCCCTGTCAACTTTAATCAGTGTGAGACTTTGCACAAGCATCAGACAATGCAGTGTACTGATCCATGCTCAGCTTCTGGTCAGCTGTATAAATTGTTCTGAAATAAGCCATAATTCTTTTCACAAAACCATCATTCTCAATGGGATGGGTAATGAGGTTATTCCTCAAATAGCTATGCACAGAAGAGAAATCCAGCAACATACACAGCAAACACTTGCATATTATTGACTTAAGTTACTATTACAGTAGCTTGTGTCCTTGCCTGATCCCTCTCAATCCTCTACAACACTGTGCTAGTTTGAAGCTAGCTAGAGTATTTTGGTGAGAAGAACTAGATTACAGGCTGTGAAAGAGAAACAAGGGTGATGTCTGCTTCACTTATAGGCTTGCTGAGATGTATAAGAACAAGAATCCAATCATAGATAAGGGAGTCGCTCTCTGTCTGAGCTATGGGCTGCATTTTTCTCTCTAACCTCACTCTCCATCTCTCTGATTAATCCACTTTGCTTCCTAACCCCCCTGGCCAACCCTCCATTCTTCCTTGGGGCACAAGGCAACGTCTGGGGTAAGGTAGAGGGGTGGGAGAAGGTGGAAGGGTGGTTGGGAGCCCTTCCTGGGGACTCAGGTTTCTGGGAGAGGTGTTGTGTTTCTGTATTACCTTTTACCTGGTATACTTCTATATATAACTGTATATATTGTAAATATCTGCTTGTATATTGTGCTAAGCTGTAAATATAAGCGTCATTGAAACTTCCAGCCAGCTGAGTCTAGTCTGGGTGATTTCCAAAGTGTTGGGGGGCGGGGATCTCCCATACCACCACATCTTTTATTTTGGCTCCCAACATGGGGTGTACACAATGATTGGTGTTGTTGTGAGAGAAACTGCAATTGTTGGAATAATTGCAGTTGCTCTGGGGAGCTGAAGAAGTGACAGCTACTTTTCTGTCATTGTTGCCTCTGTTTCTGCCACTCTGCACTTCACTGACTCTCTTAAAAAGAACTGATGTAGGTTGACCACCCCACTTGTTCATGTTCTCACTAAATTGGTCATGCAGAATTATCCACAGTGATGCAGGTGATTGCTGATGTCTAGGTGTAATTTGTCTTCTTCTGGGCTGGAACTGCCTTGCAGGAGGTGGGCATTTGTTCCTGATGGCAGAAACATGCACCCATTCAGAAGATGCATGGATGGTATCCCTTGCCCAATTGGAAAGAGGTTTTGATTTCCTCCTTCAGTTCTTTCATGCTATCTTTAATGCCATTCTTTATCTCTCTTATCTCTGTAGTCATAGTTTTTACGGCAGAGACTATGGCAAACACTATCACCAAAAAATACAAAATGCATGAAATCATAGTTTTTCATATTCAAACCAGAGTTCACAGAAGTCCAATCACTTAGAATGAGAAACCATGTAACATTCATGTGACATCATAGATTAAAAAAATTAAAATCAATAGGTGTTTTGGTTTTTTTAAATTTCCCTCCCACTTATTATGAGCAGGTATATTTTTCATGTAACTCAGGACTCACTTTATTCAGCACTGTGACACTGGATCTTAGGCCACTTAAAACATCCTTCATATGTGCATGTTCAGCATCACCAGATTCCATTTCCTTTTAACAATACAATTTGCAATACTTTGTCATTCCAATAACTCACATTATACACCAGATAATGGTGTAAAATAGTATGAATAAACAGTGAATGCCTTATTGAAACCCTACTCTTCTCAATGACTTTCCAGCTACTACAGTATTGATATGAATCTTAAAACTGACCATCACGTAGAAAAAAAGATGTTTTACTGGTTAAGCTTGCAGACATACAGAAAATATCTTCCAATATTTCTTCAGAAGGATTTTTTCCTTCATATATAATTCATGAGCTATTTATATAGCAATATGCTGAATGACTACTTAATGTGACATATGGTTGTGGGTTGCTTTGTAGATGTTTTTAAAAATAACATTCATAAAGGACAAAGGAACCGATCATAACAGCTGTCTTGATTTAAACAAGACTATTAGTTACGCTAAATCTGTAAGTTAAAGAGAGATGGCTTGAAATTTGTGTCTTGTATGGTAACATTTCATTTTGGAAATACTCTAGTTAAAGATCATTTGTTTCTTTAAAAATAATTATTAGTTATTTCACAGCCTGCTTGCTTGGGCTGTTTTAGCGTTTTCTCTTGTACTGTTTTCTCACCGTCAGTGGATTTTCCTTTTTGACTCTGTAACCACCTACTCCAGTATGAATATATTTCATGATAGATCTCATGACCTTACTATTACATTAGGGAAAGGTTAGATATTCTCCTCTTTGGTAGTGGGGGTGCGTTTTACCAGCTTTCTCAAATAAAATAGAGTTCTGTTTCTCTGCTTTGTTTGTGTCCTTTAGAGGCTCTTCTGGGAATTGAATAGACTATAAGACAGTAATCCTAGAATCTGACATGAAAAGATACAAAATGATAAGTGAGCAAAAGCTTCTCAGTAGTTCTTAATATAGGCATAAATGTTTAATCATATGACACACAGGTATGTCTACCATTTACCTTTAAATTAGGAATTATTAAAAGTCACTCTGAGTTCATGTTAGGTTTCAGAACACAGAAAGGTAAAACCTCCCTTTTTTGCTCGTTATTGTATGCTTGAATGTAAATAATTAAGTCCATAAAAATAAGCTAATAATATTATTTTATTTTTCAAGTAAGAATGACTGCTGTGCCGGTGGATATTGACTGACATGCAGAAAATGTAAAACCCCCGAAACATGACAGAATTGTCATTCTTAGAACATCTTTTCTATGCTATATAATTTGGGAAAGACCAGGTACAACAAAAATTACAGAAAATTAATCTTGATTACATCATTCAGTGAGAAATTCCTCTTCACACAGGGGAGTAATTTTAATGCATTATAATAAGTTCCAATTAACCTTCAAAATAAGATTTAAATAGAGAGTGTTCCATTAGCTTTATCCTAATGGGGCTGAAAATAATCCCAGAACAGACTACAAATGAAGCTGTACTTCTTGATTTTTCTATTGTCATTAAGAGCAATCCATGTATTACTTAAGTATGTTTAACTTGGTTCATTCTGTTTCAGACATTTCTAAGGATATGCCTAGGTATGAAGATTTTAATGTATTGTCTATTTTATCTCATAATTAGGGCAAACAGAAAATAAAAAGGGTGGAGGATTATACAAAGCAGTATTGAGACCAGAAATTTGTGTGTTATCCTCTTAAGGGACTGGAGCACTGCCTTATGAGGAAAGGCTGAAAGACCTGAGGCTTTTCAGTCTGGAGAGGAGAAGACTGAGAGGGCATCTAATAAATGTATATAAATATATGAGGGCTGGGTGTAAAGAAGGAAGGGACAGTCTCTGTTCACTTGCGCCCTGTGATACGACAAGGGGCAATGGATGTAAACTGAAGCACAGGAAGTTCCACCTCAACATGAGGAAGAACTTCTTTACTGTAAGGGTCATAGAGCATTGGAACAGGCTCCCCAGAGAGGCTGTGGAGTGTCTTTCTCTGGTGACTTTGAAGACCTGTCTGGATGCATTCCTGTGTGACCTGTGCTAGATTCTATGGTCCTGCTCTGGTAGTGGGGTTGGATTCTTAAGATCTTCAGAGGTCCCTTCCAACCCTTAACATCTTGTGACCTTATGCACAAAGGAAAATAGTGAAAAGCAACTGCAGTTACTTCAGTCACAGAATGTTTGGAAACCATGTCAAAACAACTCAAACCAAATACAGATTTCCACTTATAAACAACCTTTCTAAACCCTCCCACAATCCTTGAGATAAGTAGGCACACGTGCTCTTCCTTGAGAGGAGTGAAGGGAGGAAAGGCAGGGAGGAGAAGAGAGTGCTATCAGCCAGGCACTGCCTTATAAGCTGTGATACTGAAAAGCGGAACAGAATAACAGTGTTACAGTATCCTCCTATGACCAGGTCTGTTCCCCTGGGATGGGATTTTGCCCCTATGGTCATCTTAAGGCAACTTGGAACCCCTCAAACTACCACAAAATCTTATTATGTATTTCAGAGTAAATCTAACAAAAGCTGTATGTTATGAAAAAGATAATACTGGTAGTTCTAGCTGACAGGGAGCGAAGTTAAGTTTTATGCCATCAACTGCATTCATGTTAACTCAATGATCCCAACAGACACATGTCAACGAGACGGTAACTTTGATCGTAACATATATTGTCCCACTTACACAATTTCTGCAGGATGCAAGTCCATTTGGCCTGATTTACACACAGCTACAAATATCTGACAGGTGGCTCTCAGAAGAATGAAGCCAGTCTCCTTTCACTGATTCCCAGTGATAGAATGAGGGGCAATGGATATAAACTCCATCACAGAAAACTCCATCTCAACATGAGAAAACTTTCATTTTTACTGTGAGGGTGATGGAGCACTGGAACATGATGCCTAGAGAGGTTGTGGAGTGTCCTCTGGAGATCTTCAAAATCCACCTGGATGCATTCCTGTGAGACCTGCCCTAAATCATCCTGCTTTTGCAGGGGTGTTTGACTCAACAATCTCAACAATCTTGGGAGGTCCCTTCCAACCCCTAGAATTCTATGATTCTAAAGGAATTAATTTTATCAGCCATTTCAAGCTCCTATTAACCCGAGTCTCCCACCTGTAGCTACTAAACCACTAACCTTCACAATGTTCTGCATTAGTGCTCAAGAGAGGCCTAGCCTCAAATCCAAAATTGTCCAGCCACTGCTCCCTCAGGGAAAATGCCAGCACGGAATGCTGTTGCTGGCCCTCATATTCCTTGGCAACCATTTCACAGCTCAAACAAACCTGGATCTCCCACCTCTACTCTAGACAATAAGCCACTAACCCTCACAATAAAAGTGTACCAAATTTGGTTTTATGCGTGGATTTATTCTTACAAGCTTTTGTTATTATTAACTCTACACCAAACCACCTTATTTTTAGCTATTTTTAGAAGGATTTTTCTGTGACAATAAAATTATCTCAATTAGTATAAAATAAAAATTTATTCATAGGTTTGTGTACTAACTATTAGCAAATTATCTATGATCTCTGTGGTCTTAAGAAAATACAGAAGAAAACGATTTTTTAGTAGTTAAGTTTTTTTTCATTCAGATGTTTCTGCTTGAAAATGAAGCAGAACTCCTGAGAAGCAACTCCCCGAGAAGCATCACAGCAGCTCTGCTTTGGTGTAGTAGGGCTTTACAGCTGAATGGCTGCTTCTAGATGTAGGTGCATGAAATAAAGCTGCACTTATGAAAAAAGGAGTTAATTTGTAGCAAGTTATACGCACTGTTTTTATTTTATTCCACTAGGGAATGCAAGAAACCTCTTAAGAGTAGCTTTGAAGTACTAGTCTGGATGTGTTTTTGTAAGTACCGTGAGTGATCTGGGACTGGCAGAACTCCATCAAGTGCTACACCACTAGTCTCAGAATTGCTGACATGTTCTACAGGTGAGTTTTGCTTAACTCAGATTAATGCTTACAAAATACTTTAACTTCTGGGACACTAACATGAATTGCTCTGCTGCTAACACATTCTTCAGTAATGAAAAGAGGAAATTCCTTTACCTATTGTGAACTGTCAGCGAATGAGTTCCAGCGCTACAGGATGGAGTATTTCACAGAATCACAGAATGATTTGGGTTGGAAGGGACCTTTAGGGGTCATCAAGTGAAGGACAGAATCCTCATGGGCTGAGACTATATATGGAAATAATAGACACTACACTGTAAAGAACCACTTTGGTAGGATTGATGTCCCAAGAAAAATCCTCTCCACTGGCAGTCTTAATTTCTCCTTGAGACTCAGCTTTGGAGAGTTAGCCCTCACCAGATCTCAGACTTTGGGATAAATTTGCCTCAGTGAGCAAAAGAAAAATTTGCTTTACTATGTGTTTGTTATCTCATCCTACATAATTTCTAAAGTGCAGAGGAATCCAATGAGGATGAGCTGAATATGGTGTCCATTGTGTATTCCTGAAGGCACCATGGTCACTAACAATTTCCCTGACACTAGTACTACTTCTGGGAGCATGGTTAGGCTTGGAGTGCCCTTCAGATGGGACAAAAGGAGCTGAAAGGAGCAAGCAATTTATCTCTAGCCTGTATGAAAATTCAGTTAAGAATGCAGAGTACCTCCTTCACATATGTTTCTAATAGAGATACACTGCCTCAACCAATCCAGTCAAGTCCAGATCTCATCAATACGAATCTGCAAAGCAGCTGAAAAATGTGTTTCAGCAAGATTCTATTTTGGGATGATGACAACCTGGACTTTTCCAAGCTTTCCATCATCCAAAAGAGACTGGTCAAGTCTTACAAACTAAGTGGAGGATATGAACTTGTCTTGGCTTTGTGCAGAGCTACAGCCTTTTGACGTCATCTGTAACTCCAACAGTTAGAAGGTTAAAGTAAATTAAATTGTTTGAAGTGTGCCAATTAAGTATATTTAAAACAGAAAATGCAGGAGAGGAAAGCATTGCTTCAGAAATTCTGGAAGTAATCACAGCATAGTCAGAAACACAGCTTGTATAGTAAACTAATTAGAAAAGAGAAAAAAACCTCACCACAAAACAGAAAAAATGTAAAACAGAATTCCACAGGTTTAAAAAGCAATATAGGCCACAGAGAGTCATTACATTTGCCTATTTATCTGGTTTAGTGTAAATTAAGGGTAAACTAAGGATCTAGATTAGGGTGTTCCTGCCCGTGGCAGGGGGGTTGGAACTAGATGATCCTTGTGGTCTCTTCCAACCCTGACTGATTCTATGATAATAACTGAGACCTAGTACTGGTAGTTTTTAAACTGATAATAATGTCAATTTCAGTTTTGCAACATAGGAGTACAAAGCTAGAAAAACAGAATACTAACAAATTCTAGATTTCACTTAATGTAATATAAATCCCAACATCAACATTCACAAAAAAGCAGCTTGGCTGAGGCTTATGGAATAAAGCAGGAAATTAGAAACGTTTCTTGCCTTCTACTAAGAAAAGATTTTTTTTTATAGAACAGAAGCACAATCAAGAGCATCTTTAAATACCAGATGTTTTCAATGGCAGTTTTCTTTAAAGCCTTTTAAATAATAAATCTCCTCTATTGTGCTTTTACTTAAGCAAATGGGTAGGTGGTTTCTGAATGTTCTGCTACGTAAGTCTCACTCAAAGGTGGGTATTAGAAATGTGCAGCAGTAAGTGACCTTATTTACTAGGCATTAGGGGATAACCTTTTTCTCTAGATGTATATTTCCAGTGTGCTGAATGCACACAATTTGCAAAGAATTGAAGATCTAGAAAAAATACTATACTAAAGTACTACTTGGAAGCTAAGGAACATTAGCTTGTGTTTGTACTGATGCTTTTCCACTGAAAGCTCCATGCTTGAAGCATAGAGCACATGTGACAGACAGCATAGTGCTGTCAGTTACCCTACTTAGTTTACAAACAGTGCAAAAGGCAGCACACCATCCACTGTAAATCTATGAGGTTTTCACATCTCTGCAAATACAGACCACATAATTTGTAGTAAGTCAAAATATCCCTTCTTCCGTGGGCTTGGCTTCCTGACAGAAGGAGCTCTCTGTGAAACTGACTAAAATCCAGTTCTGTCTCTTCTCTAGAGTCCAAAGATTACAGTATTCCTTGAGGACTTCTGAGCTAGTATTTGTCTTTCTGTGCTTCTGGATGGCTCTTTCAGAAAGCACACCCTGAGAAAATACACCCTAAAGGGCATTTAATATTAATTGTGGTGGATATATTTTGCAACACTGAGTATATCTACACTTTAAACTGTAGTGCAGTGCTGATTTAACCGAGACAGATCTGGTACTGGAAGCCTAGCTGTAACAATATGTAGTTCTCAGATGAACTTATGCACCATTTCCCCCTCTATCATTTTGTGCTAATAGTGGTTTAGTGATGATTTCACAGTGCTGGGTTAACAGTTGGGCTTGATAATCTTAAAGATCTACAACCAAACAGGTCTAGGATTCTAAAATGCTGAGGTTTGTCTACAACCTGTGCAAAAACCTTGCCTGTCTGTAACCAATCACTGCATAATGTTAAGCTATAGAGGACTATATTTTGAAATGTGATAGGAGATACCATAGAAGACAGTAAGTTTTACCTTTCAGAATCAGTTTCCAAACTAGAATGTCTCAACTTGAACTGGGTTTCTCAGAGGACCAGGAACCACAGAAAATTAATTTAATGAAATTCCACAAGGGCAAGTGTAGAGTCTTGCACCTGGGAAAGAACAACCCCAGGTATCATTACAGGTTGGGGACTGACCTGCTGGAGAGCAGTGAAGGGGAAAAGTACCTGGGGGTCTTAGTGGATGGAAGGCTGACTGTAAGCCAGCAATGCGCTCTTGTGGCCAAGAAGGCCAGTGCCATCCTGGGGTGTATTAGAAGGTCTGTGGTTGGTAGGTTGACAGAGGTTCTCCTTCCCTTCTACTCTGTCCTAGTAAGGCCACATCTGGAATACTGTGTCCAGTTCTGGGCCTCTCAGTTCGTGAAGAACAGAGAACTGCTTGAAAGAGTCCATCACAGAGCCACAAAAATGATTAAGGGAGTGGAACATATTCCTTATGAGAAGAGACTGAGGGAGCTGGGGATCCTTAGTTTGGAGAAGAGGAAACTAAAAGGTGACCTCATTAATATTTATAAACATGTAAGGAGGGGGCATATAAAATATGCCAAGAGCATGGAGGCAGGGTCTTCTTAGTGATGTCCAATGACAGGACAAGGGACAATGTGTGGATGCTGAGGCATAGCAAGTTCCATGTAAACATGAGGAAACATTTTTTCACTGTGAAGGTGACAGAACACTGACAACAGGCTGTCCAGGGGGGTTGTGGAATCTCCTTCTCTGGAGATACTCAAGACCTGCATTGGATGCACTCCTGTGTGATCTGGTACAGGTGATCCTGCTCTGCAGGGGTGTTGGACTGGATGTTCTTTCGAGGTCCCTCCCAGTCCCTAACATTCTCTGAGTCTGTGAAAATGGAGAGTTTCATCTGTACTTACTCAAAACTTCATGCAAATATTGCTACTCACATCATGCCTGGCTGTGTTCCTCCATACACATACCTCCTAGAGTTTTCTCAAGCCCATTCACATCTTGAATGTTGAAGCAACACAGCTTGTTGTAAAAAAATAACGTTCATGATTTTCTCCTTGAGAGACTCAAGTTTCTGAAGGAGAAAACACAGGACACTGCTATATGGATGGATTATTAGACACTGAACTGAGGAAGAAACAGCTGCTCATTGAATTTTATTTTAAGTAGATTGGCCAGACTAAGTGACTGCTTGAAAAAGCCCATCACACAGCAAAAAACATGGCTTGCTTTACACACCAGATCAAATCAAATGATGAAATTGTAGCGAAGAATTCAAACAGAAGCTTGCAGATCACACAGTAGTTGAACATGCTAAGAGTTACAGTTTTGAACAAACAATTCCACATACATGTCTAAGATTGATTTCTGAGGACAAAGTTGCTTTCTTGTACCAAATGCACTGTATGTATTCAGATAAAAGAGATAGCTGTGTAGTCTCACTGGACTGAAGCTGGGAAAGGACTCACAGAATGTGCCTCTTGGTGAAATTTTTCTGACTGAATGATTCATACTGAAATTTCTGACTTACTTCAGCTAGTCCTAGTGGCAGTTCTGTCCCGATAATGAAGCACTCCTTTTCTACAGCAAAAGGTGATAGAATATCATGCTACATCTATACCTCTAGCTTTCAATGACTCCACTCAACTGTATAAATAAAATGCCCTGTACAGCATCAAGAGCAATTCAGTCAAACAAAATGTAACACTTACAAATATAATGTGAACACATTGGCTTTTGTCTTAAAAAAGACCTTTGCTTGGGTAAAAAGTCTTTGTGCTGTGCTTTTCCTTATAGTAGAATCCTAGAATTGTTTCAGTCAGAAAAGACTTCCAAGATTATAGAGTCTAATCTGGGCCAGCAGTTCCAAAGATATGTTTAAAAAAAAGCTTAACTTGAAGGATTTGTTCATCAAAACTCCTCCCTGAGGAGGTCAGCTTGGAAAATGAGAGCAGAAATTTTATCTTGGATGCAAGTATTTTCTTATGACATATATGTGACCCTTTCTTAGGCAATGTTCCTGTTTTTGGGGGTAGGAGGGAGAAGGCTGGTAAAATGAAGCACTAGAAGAATACTGTATACTTTTCTTGGTTTCCATTTCATAGAATGCATCTCTTTTTGATGCTTCTAAAATTTGTTACTGCCTCATTTTTCCAGTTCCTAAATCTGTAATCTTTGCTAAGGCAAAAGATAGCTTGATTAGGAGACTCACTGGGAGACTGTGCTAGTTTGAAGCTATGGGGAGTGTTTTGGTGAGAAGAATTAGATTATAGGCTGTGAAAAGGAAAAAATGGTGATGTCTACTTTACTCATAGGCTTGCTGAGATGTATAAAAACAAGAATGCAAACATAAGATAACAGAGTTGCTCCCTGGCTCTGGCTGCCTGCACTTCTCTCTCTAACCTGCTGTCTGTGTAACTAATCCGTCTGCTTCCTAACCCACCTGGCCAATTCTCCAAACTCACCTTGAATGTAAGGCAAAGTCTGGGATAAGGTAGAGGGGTGGAAAGAAGGTGGAAGGGTGGTTGGGAGCCCCTTCTGGGGACTCTGGTTTCTAGGAGGGGTATTGTGTTTTTATATTACTTTTTAAACTTGTATATTTCTGTATATAGCTGTATGGATTGTAAATATCTGCTTGTGTATTGTGCTAAGCTGTAAATATAAAGCTCCATTCTAATTTCCAGCTCGGCTGAGTCTAGTCTGGGTGATTTCATAAGAGTGTGTGTGTGGGTAACTCCCAAACCATCACAGAGACACAACCAACCATTAATTTAACTTTTTTTTTCTGTTAATGAAACTGTTTTTCTTTTTAATTGTCATATTATTGAATCCTGGAAACAACTGTGCTTCACAACTTAACTCCAACCATGGAATATCATCAGTAAAGAACTATGACAGCAATCTAGTAATTCATAAGATCTGCACAACACTCTGCCCTAGCCAAAAAATAAACTTATTTTAATACACTGGGTTGTGCAGAAAGGAGCAGACAGGATCTCAAGGACAGTGTTTATGAATACAGGAATTGTGATGGCCCCATTGGCAGGTTATAAAGTCTGAAAGATTTACTGATTGAACATTACGTGAATGAAGAATTTGATACGCTTACACAGACATGGTATCATGTCTAGATGAGAAACATTACAGCTTCAGATTTGCCACACACTCTGTGAATGATCTCAAAGGTCATTTCCAACCTGTTTAATTGTGTGATTCTGTGAAAATACCAGGCGGAGTCACTGGCCTTTTAAACCAGTAGTTCTGAAAGAACTTTCATTTGCATTGATCAATAGCAATCTCTAACCATTTAAGGTGTTAAGATTTCAACCTGACTACTCTGAAAGCTAAAGCACTATGCATTATAACTGTCTGCAAAGACTGTAAAACATCTTACAATGACACCGTAATAACATCATCATTAAGCACTACATCTAAATGAAAGAAAAAAGGACCTTTGAAGTAAATGCCCCCTGTATCTTCTAAGCACTCTACAGTAAATCTTACTCTTGCTCACACCTGTGCAAATCCAGTGAGCTCAATTCCACTGAGTTACTGATGTTGTATGAGTGTAACTGAGCACAGAATATAAGATTGCTATCTCAGAGTATTGGTGTCCTTAGAGACTCTTTGAAACAGCGGTTCAAAAAAAAAAAAGAAAGAAAAAAAGTGGCAGTGATATAATGAATCTGGAAGAGGTTTACATTTAGAGTGGACAGAGGGAAGTAAGTGCAAGTGAAGAAAATTTAGGAAAATTTTGTTTCTAAATTGGTGCCTTAAGGAATATTGCTGGAAGCACATACAGAGTGATAACATTTGGATGTTGCTACACAAGGTGAATTTGTGGGGAGTTCAACATCCCTGGCCAAAGCAGGATCACCTAGGGAAGGCCATACCAGAATGCATCCATGCAGATTTCAAATGTCTCCAGAGAAGATGACTAAAAAACCCAAACCAAACAGCAAACCAAAACCCTCCCAAAGAATTTTTAAAAACCCAAGCAACAAACAACCAGACTACAACAGGAGAGATTGGGGAGAGAGGAGACTGATGCAGGGAAGAGGTTAATTCACTACATTTACTCCCTGTGTTGTACAATCACAATGAAAGAAAATATAGAAGAGTAGGTCAGTACACTTCTTTGAGCACTACATCAACAAATTAATGTTTCCATCTACAAGTAGCCTATGTGTACAATAATATTGAGCTAGATAATTTTATCCAACACTTCAAGAAAAATATTCAGTCATGGCCATGCTCTACAATCAGTACTCTGAGGAGTGAAAAAGAGTAAAACACACATACAAACAGATTCTGTCCTGTAAGCCTACTTCAGCCAGAAGACACAAGATGTCTCTATTAAAACACTGATTCAAGACTGAAGGAAAAAAAATAACAGAATAATCAGGGAGTTACTTAAATAAAAGAGAAGCTGGGACACAATGCCTCAAATTATTATGTTTGCTCTTTCCGGCCTGTCACAATGAGGAACAATAATGACTGCATAGTGAGATATTCACTATTTAGCTAATTCACTCAGTCTAGGCAGGGGATTAAAGATGTCTCTATCCTCTTCTATTCCTTAACAATGGCCCTTTCTGGTTCCAAATGTAGCTCAGAGAAATCCTGAAACTGGTGTGACCTGTGCACATCTTGCCTGATGTATCCCAGAGCCTAAAAGCCAGCTGTGAGATCACAATGTCGACAGCTCTTAACGTCAGTCTTTCTGGGGCAGCTGGCATAAAGCAGACATATACCACTTCACTTTTCTTCCTCTCAGACCTCCAGCAGACCAAAGGCCGTCTCTGATGTGTCTGTGACAGTGCCATTCTTTGCTTATATCAAACTAAAACTGGGAGAAAAAAAGAGTTTTGTGAGATTCTGGAGCTGTAGATGGGAAGTGAGCTTTGTTAGTGTCCTTGCTGGCACCAGTGGATTTAATGGAACAAGATCCCCAATCTTTGTCCATTTCCTATCAACACAATTCTCTGTGGTTTCCCCACTGGAACTTTGCTCATCACTGAATGTATGATGCTTGCTGTTTGCTGCTTGGCACACTGCATTTCTTTTTTGCAGATGAGTGAATAACCATTCATATCTCTGACTAGAGTCTTTCTTTTGCTAGAGATAAGCAACTGGATTTGTGTGGGGCAGCTGCTCAGTAGTTGTGCGCCAATCTGAGTGGCCTAGCATGTCACTGTGGACAAATGATGTCATTTCTGGAGCAGGTTTCACAGGAACTGTGCCACTGCTTAGTGCTATGAATGCTGATGAAGTCATTTTCCCAAGATTTGTTTATTCTCTCTGAGCAATACAGATCTTGCAATATATGGATTCAGTTTGATTTTTTTTTCCCTAGCAGTCTTTCAGACTTTGGTTATTATGTGAGTACTCCACACTCCGGTGTATTCCCTAGAAGATTTGATCTAAGCCTTGCAGTGTGTATTGGTAGTGAAAAGTTAGGTACTTCAATGGGCACACTGCCTGAATGGAAATTCATTCTCATCAACCTGCTAGTTCAGAAGTCCTACTCCTAATCTATATTTTTTCCCCAAAGACCCAAATCTTCCATCTTTCCTACCATAAAAAATAACCAAAACCAACCAACCAAAATCTCACACAAGCCCCAGCAAACCATTACAATCCATTTCAACTCAGAGCGGATGCCAAATTAATGTCCTTCTCTGGAACTTTCTGACATACCCTATCTGCTGACCCCAAATTCTGCGCAGCAAAAGCTGTATTGCATCTTGTCTACCAAAGATACTGCTTTGGTCCATCAGCTGTGAGGATTACTGTAACACTTACACACACTCTTGAATTTTAATTTTATGCATATACAAACATCAAAGCAAATGCTGATTGTAGCTGCCCCTCATCGCTACTCCAAACATCCCAAGATAAATGCAACTCTTCTAACATGATCAAAAGAGCTCTGGACCAGAAATGATGGAGTAATATTAGCCTTACTCTTCAGTACAGACAAAAACGTGCTCATCTCTGGTTTGGGTTTTTGGTTTGGTGTCCCAGGAGTTATAATTTGTCAGAGCAATATTTCATGCTTCTTTTTGCTCTTTATCAGTGCTTTAGTTAACACTGCTAGTGCGTGAGCAGCAAAACAAAACATCTAGGATAACTCTCTGGAACACCTTTTTACACAAGTAATCTACATTCCAATAAGGTTGGGTTTTCTGTACTCAGGTAAGAGAAAAAGTGTGTGACAGAACTAAGTTTGAAGACACAACATTGCTATTCAAAGAGGTGCACAGTGAAGCAGTAAAAAAGGAGGTGACATTAAATATGCAGTAGGATTGTTTGTTACAAGTTACTATTTTACAGTCAGTGGACAGAGACTTCTTTTTTGGACATTTGTACAGGATTATGTCCACAGCTGCTCTTTACTGATCATACTGTGTGAAATTGTTTCTGTTCCTGAACAACAGGCAAACAAAAGGCAATAGGGATGAACTCTTTTATACAGTAATATAAAGCACTGTATGTAGGCAATTTTGACACATGTCTATGTAATGTCTGTTTACACCCTTGATGTATGTGGCAATTATACACATACATGTGTGCATATCTGCATAATCTAAAATATTCTAGCTCTCTTGAGAGGGTAGCATATATAAAGGTGTCTGCATGTGTATGTCATGAAATCATACAATCAGCCAGGTTGGAAGAAACCTCCAAGATCATACAGTTCAACCTAGCACCCAGCCCTATCCAGTCAACTAGACCATGGCACTAAGTGCTTCATCCAATCTTTTCATGAACACCTCCAGGGACGGCAACTCCACCACCACCCTGGGCGGCACATTCCAATGCCAATCACTCTCTCTGTGAAGAACTTCCTCCTAACATCCGGCCTATACTTCCCCTGGCACAACTCAAGACTGTGTCCCCTTGTTCTGTTGCTGGTTGCCTGGGAGAAGAGACTGACCTCCACCTGGCTACAGCCTCCCTTCAGGTAGTTGTAGACAGCAATGAGATCATCCCTGAGCCTCCTCTTCTCTGGGCTGCACATCCCCAGCTCCCTTAGCCTCTCCTCACAGGACAGCTTCATTGCCCTTCTCTGGACACGTTCCAGTATCTCAACGTATCTCCTGAATTGAGAAGCCCAGAACTGGACACAGTACTCAAGGTGTGGCCTGATCAGTGTGGAGTACAGGGGAAGAATAACCTCCCTTGTCCTGCTGGCCACACTGTTCCTGATCCAGGCCAGGATGCCATTGGCTTTCCTGGCCACCTGGCCACGCTGCTGGCTCATCTTCAGCCTACTATCTACCAGTACCCCCAGGTCGCTTTCTTCCTGGCTGCTCTCCAGCCACTCTGTCCCCAGCTTGCAGCACTGCTTGGAGTTGTTGTGGCCAAAGTGCAGAACCCTGCACTTCGCCGTGTTAAATCTCATCCCATTGGCCTCTGCCCACCCATCCAGCCTGTCAAGGTCCCTCTACAGGGCTCTCCTACCCTCCAAAAGATCAACACCTGCTCCTAGCTTGGGGTCATCTGCAAACTTACTGATAGACTCAATCCCCTGGTCCACATCACTGATAAAGATATTTAACAGGAGTGTGTATAGACTAGAACTACAGAAAAGCTGTTACCCTCTCAAGAGGCTTACAGTATTTCAATACACACACACAGAGTATGAGCTGTCTATATACATGACAAACAGTGACTCAAGCATCATATTGTTATTAAAACGGAAAACAAATTACAAGACTGGCACAAGTGACATTTCTTGTATTAAATAATTTTACTGAAACAGAAAAATAAGCAGATGACATAATTCTTAACAGGGAATCAAGTTCAAAAGGTTGTTCAAGTTACTCATTGCCACACCTGAAGTAACAAAACTGCATGAAAAAGAACCAAAAAAAGTTTTGATGTGTTTTTGAGGCATGCCTCCCTCCTCCTCCGAAGTCAATGAGAATTCATATTTTAATAAGATTATGTTGTCAACAAGTATTAATGAAGTCTTACATTTACACTGACAAACACACTGAATATTATCATTCCCTAAACCCCAAACTTCAGCATGAATCAGATGTTTTGGCCATGCTACAATAAATTCATAGAAAGAAGCTACATAATGGCAATGCTGCCAGATCCATAAGCCCAGCACTCTACTGCAGGACATGCGGTCTTGGGAGATATTGGGAGATACACCAGGGAAAGGCAGGGAGACACCATGGCACTCAATGTTTCTCCATTCTGAGGCAAAGCTGTCATATAAGTGATTTTCATTTATTTTTCTGAAAAAGGACAAGATCTACTGGAAACTTAGATAATATGGGATTTTTGAGAGTACCTGCACACCATTAATTTTCATCTCTGCCTAACTCTAAGTCTTGTAGCAGTTGTTTCTTTATTTTCCTGCATCCTTCAATGAAAGCATCCTTCTTCAGATCCCTCCTTGAGCACATACACAAACACACACATGCTTAAATCCCACTGAAATTAGATGTATGCTTAAGTGTGATCCTAATGCCTTAAGACACTTTATATTCTAGGATATATTTTGGCAAAATACAACATTGAAAATAGAGATGTGATGCTTGAGAAGACATTTTGGTGAGCTTCCAAGGACCTACCTGCCAGCTGCCAAGCTGGCTCACAGCTCTGGGCCCAATCTATTCATCCATCCATCCATCCATCCCCAAAGTGTCTGATTTACTGACAACAAAACTACATGATTCATCACTGGTGTGTTCTCTGTTCTCTCTTTGTCCTTTTGGAGACATGACATTTTATGATTAAGGTGTTAGTATTTCAAGCTAAGAGAAACTTACAGTATAAAAAGGGCATTTTTTAATCTTACTGGATATATATTCCTCCCAATTTTTAACAAAGATGGCCAGACATGAAATTTTTCATTGCTGGCTGATTTTTCAACTGTGCAGGTAGCCGTGGCCTATCTTCTCAAGTGTCAAATACTACCTAATAGCCAATGAAGAATATCATCAGCTGTACAGTCAGATGGTGCTCTCTTTTGGTCTTTTTAGAGAGATCTGTCTTTTAAGATCATATTTCATTTCCATTTACTTTGCAAGCATTATTCAAGGTGTTGACCTTGAACTTAATAGCACAAACATCAAGGACTTATCTCAGCGATGTATAGGGGGGATAAGACGACTTCCAATCACAGTATCACAGTATCACCAAGGTTGGAAGAGACCTCACAGATCATCAAGTCCAATCCTTTACCACAGAGCTCAAGGCTAGACCATGGCACCCAGTGCCACGTCCAACCTTGCCTTGAACAGCTCCAGGGACGGCAACTCCACCACCTCCCCGGGCAGCCCATTCCAGTGTCCAATGTCTCTCTCAGTGAAGAATTTTCTCCTCTCCTCGAGCCTAAACTTTCCCTGGCGCAGTCTGAGGCTGTGTCCTCTCGTTCTGGTGCTGGCCACCTGAGAGAAGAGAGCAACCTCCCCCTGGCCACAACCACCCCCCAGGTAGTTGTAGACAGCAATAAGGTCATCCCTGAGCCTCCTCTTCTCCAGGCTAAACAATCCCAGCTCCCTCAGCCTTTCCTCGTAGGGCTTGTGCTCGAGGCCTCTCACCAGCCTTGTCGCCCTTCTCTGGATACGCTCAAGCATCTCGATGTCCCTTCTAAACTGGGGGGCCCAGAACTGAACACAGTACTCAAGGTGTGGTCTAACCAGTGCAATCAGTCACAGAGCTGGCACAAAACAGATAAATACCTTAGAGTACTGAAAAATATGAAGAGCACACCCACCCAACAACTTTGCTTGAGCGATACACACAAAATGAGGAATCATCAAAAGAAAGCAGTATTTTTCTTTAACATTAAAGTACTTTCTGGATGCATTGTTATTGTATCAGATTGAGACTATTCATATAGGCTGGGTACCTAACCGACATCATAGGTTAAAAGTTCACAGATATTTTCCCACTAAAGCCTGCCAGAAGGTATTAACAAGTAGGCATCTTTTGACTAGGTGATTAAGTGTTTTCACTAGTGGACTTAGAGGAAATATAAAATAATGTCTGATAAATTGCACAGATTACACGAGAATTTGGCAAAGAGTAAATCATTAAGAAGATGGAATTATTTGGCAAACCAAGCTCATACAAACAAAATGCATCAGAATACAATCAGAGTCTGGTGTTACCAAAACAGTCCTTGAGAATGGAGCATTACCTAATGGAAAACAAATAATCTGAAAGAATATAGAATCATTTGGGATGGAAGGAACCATTAAAGGTTCAGAATCAGCAATATGCTGACATAGAGAGTCACAGAGGATGAATCACTGAGTATGAGATCTTAGCAGTATGGATTTAGCAAGGTGAAATGGGTGAGGAGGGAAACAGCTTGTTTTTTACCTGTAGATACCACTACAATTTATGCTTTGGTGAGAGTCAAACTAAAGTACCTTGCACAGTTCTAAAGCTCACATTTTATAAAGGATATCGAACACACTGGACAGCTTCTAACAGAAACAGTGAGGTCAGTCACCAAAAAAAATAAAAATCAGAAGCTAAACAAAACTCGGTCAAGCGACGGCTATAACGAGCTCAATCTGTTTAGCTTATCTGAGAATGAGAGTCAAGTTGATTACAGGAATAAAGCATCAGGTACAAAAGCATTCTTTTAGTGGATAGAGCAAAATGTTTGCAATATACTGAAAGCAAAGCCAAGTACTACAGCATTACAAAACGCCAGCTTTTCATTGATTACTTGTATTACAATACAGTTTTAGTCATACAGTCATTCATACTTTTCCTCCACAGGAAGCTCCATTTGTTGTGCAGGATAGTCGGTGATTATTTAGTGAATGCTTTGTTTTATTCTCTTAACTGGTGGCCCCACAACTCATTGCACCATTTAAACCTAGCACCAAACACTGCATCTTTTCTTTCTTCGACTTCCATTTGGCTGTCACTTTATGAGTGCAATTCAGTGTACTGAAAAAGCTACAGAAAGATAAACGCCCTCCTCACACATGCATGTTATACAACACTCCACCTGGACAAAGGGTGAGACAAAGGCTACTCCAAATTTATACTTACGGTGTTTATAAAATTCTAGTTAAATAAGCTAAGTATTTTCAGTAGTGGCAGAAGTACTGGTAAGCCTTTTCAAGCTTTCTTGAGAGTTACTTGTAGGAATTGTATAGAGTGAAAAGCCAGTATCAGCTTGAGGTTTGAGTAGGTTTGTTTCCTTCATAGAATACTGCTGTAGAGATACTCCAGGTCCCCTGACATGCATTAGGAGGCAAATGGTTTCTGTGAGTTCTTGATAAACACCTGCAGAGTAGCTCCTCAGGAGTCAAGCCATGCTTTCACATAAAGCTATTTCACAGCAGAAGATTCAAGGTCAGACACTTTTCCAAGCAGACAATGATCAGATCACTGCTTGTGAGTCACCAAGGGGAGAGTATTTTACTTCCTGTTCACAGGAGCAAATCTCCTGCCTCAGATTTCCAGACTGGCTATCCATCATCTGAAACATGAGTTTTCTTCTTTGCCATGAACTGCTCGCCAAGGTAAGTTCCCCTGCCTGGCACACCACCTGCCCTGAAACTATTATGGAAAAGTTTGGGTTTCCTGATCAACACCTTTTGCCACAGATAATCCTGATGAAGCCTTTACAGCTTACTAAAGGGGGCCTAAAAGAAGCCTTTAGCCCCTATCTGGGCCATTCACTGGGAGGATATGGCACACACAGTCTAGTATGTGCAGATTTTCCTAGCCATGTCTCCACCAGCCTGTCCTAATTCCGCTGCCACCTCAACCTAAATCCTCATACCACTCCCAGGTAATTCTCTTCCATCATGCCCCTTTACTCCAGGGCTATGTCTCCATCACAGCCTGCACAACAAACCCCACACATGGCTTCTCACTGCAGCCTCATATCTATCTATCTATCTATCTATCTATATTTTTTCCAAGCTTCCCTACATCTCTTCTCAAACCCAGACTGCCACATTCCTTTCATTCCACCAGACTGACACTTCTAATAACTTGGGCAACTTCTAATTGAGGCAGGAATGCTGAAAGATAATGCAGTTTATCCCCATCCCTCCCCCAACTGCTGAATTTTGCAGCACCAGCAGTAGTAATCTTTAGAGATGCTACTTGCCAAATACAATAGGTAGCTACAGACCATTTGTAAACCTGAGTCTTTCAGAGAACCACATTTTTGTTACACTTTGGCCATATTTCCTGGAAATGGCAAGAAACATTAGGAACACCCTTACTGAATTTTAAGTCTCTGCTCAACACTGGAGATGCTGAAGCATCTCAGCTTTTCACACTATTTGGACTAAACTTAAATCGCTGCTGTGTAATTTGAACTTTTACTAACTGTTTGCATATATCTTGTTTGGAGAGTTAATAAAGGCTTCTGTCTGGAGAGTTATTAAAGACTTCCATCCGCTTGGAAATTTATCCAAGTTAGGCATTCACATGAACATCTCCTTATTTCAAAATAATTTAGCTGTAAGGTGGCACCATCAGATATGAAAAAATGGGTTAATCTCTTGATTATAACACAGACAAAATGGGAAAAGTATGTTAAATCATGGCATTTCTTATGCCTGAACTGCTGCAGTGCATCATCCCTAGGGGAAAACCAAGCCGAATGAAACCACAGAGGAATGGGTTTAAAAAACTCTAGAGCTCAAAGCTGCACATCTTGTTCTTGTTTATGTGTCCCTGCAAATGAATCTGAAACCTAAGGTAAGTTTTCAGGAGGCCTGAGCTCTTTGCAGCTTACCACAGTAGTCTCATGCTTGAAAAGGTTTTCTTTATACAAGAAAGCCACAATTATCATCTGTCATGCTACCTAAGGCACACATCTGCTTACACTATGTTACTATCAGAATAGTAGTTTAGATTGGACAGGAAGTGCTTCAGCACACAACGTGTGCAAAGGCCACAGGAGAATTTCCTCAGCTGGCTCTCTTAGGATTCCTATCACTCCCTAGCAACCTTGCTGAAAGGACTGAAATCACAACCTGTATACTTGAAATAGCATCTGGGTACAGCAAGCACACATACATCTCCACAAAAACATTTAAGAGAGAGTTGTGAAACTGAGGACAGAGACAAACATGGGAAACTCATAATAGCATGAGGAATACTAGTGAGCAGACTCCTGCAGTGGCCTTACATCACTGTATAAAGTGCAATTTTAGAGGATACTTTCATGACAATTTGAGAACAGGCTTCCGATAAACCTCATCTGAACTGAGGGACATTAGAAAAGTGAGAAACGACAGTCTGTGAAAAAATGATCCAAGTGCTGGAACTGATTAGACCAGTTGGTACACTTACACATCTCAGGCTATATTACGGGGCATATTATCTACAGTGAGCTACTGCACTGTTTCTTGGTACTGCCTCAACTACTACATTGTTTTTCCCCTCTGATAAACTTCGGTTGGAGTTCACAGTTCTTCCACATGGAACAATTTCAAGACTGAAATGTCACAAAGTAACCATGATTATTTTTGCCTACATCTTTAGCTTTTAAGGCAAGATCATACTGAGTTCTGATGTTGCTCCTTTTCTGCCATGCAGCTAAGAGAACAGAAGCCACAGCTGACCTTTTATTTCCTACTGGCTGCATTCAGTTTCAGATAGCCCCGGGTTTGTTCTTGGAATGCTATTTTCCATCATGCCAAGCTAATCTGAGGTCTCAATTTTTTACACATTTAATAAACTCAAGAGTTTGCTTTTCAGTGTGGCATAAAACCCAGAGGTCATTCAAAAGAAGGCTATAACTTTTCCAACCAAACAACTGTTGTGACATTTCTGAAAGAAGTAAAGGACAAATGCTATAAACACTGAACAAAACACTGCAATCAATCAAAGAAATTCCAACTTTGTGTGTTTTAACAAACTAGATCTGAATTCCACAGTATCAATTGCTGTGTTTCCCCTTTATGTTTTTACATTGAGAAATATTTAACCTTGGTTAACCCTCATTTAAAACTCGCACATGTCTTGCGAGAGAAACCTCTCCATTTCATATGCTACTTGTTTCCATGAATGCTGAAGAGCTGTATCTTTGCTTTTGATCCTATTAAATACTTTCACAATGTTTGCTTAAATGGTATTGGTAGTGCCACTTTTCATTTAAGTCGGTATTTTTATACCCTTTTATACCCTTAGCTTTTTTTCACTCAAAACTTAGCCTTTGGGTTCAGCCACCCTGATATTACTCATCTATAGTGTTTTAAATCACATTAGATGATATTTAAATTACACATTACTTAAAATTT
Source organism: Tricholaema leucomelas (assembly GCA_013400475.1). Lineage (NCBI taxonomy): Eukaryota > Metazoa > Chordata > Aves > Piciformes > Lybiidae > Tricholaema lacrymosa > Tricholaema leucomelas. The sequence goes on from WAAF01013955.1 coordinate 563,811, forward strand.
CAGAGGTTTGTCCACCCACTCAATACTATGATAGCCACAGTCTCATCTCTCAATCTCACATTTTATTTCTGTTTCTTATTTCTTGTTCATATCCAAGAAGGCTCCCATATAAAGCATCCTCCTGGCTGCATACATGTCACAGTACAATTTTGCTTGGCCTATCAACTAGTTTATTTCCTAAATCACTCAGCAACGAACCATAATGGCTGCTCCTAAGGACCTCATCATGCAAGGTCATCCTCCTGTTACTATTGGGAAGCCGCTCTGAATTTTAAACTTTCGCTAAAAGGCTCGGTTATTCGTGCAGCCACTGCAGCTCAGACACTACTCAGTCATCACCTACAGTGTTCAAGCAACTGCCCTGCTTGTGACCTTCTCACTGACTCTCTGGCATGAGCATCTCAAGAGCCAAGAGTGGCTAATTCTTGACTCAGCTTCGTTACCCAAGATAAGCAAACACTTATCACCTCTACCATCTTACCCCAGCTCTGTCTTCTAACGTGCTAGATTGACTTTGAAAGCTACAGGCTCATGTCATGTACAAATCTTTTGGTACACTTAACTCCTGAAAACAAGCGGGTTTTTTGAACCTAAGCGCGTTTTAAAGATTATCATCCTATTCAGCATTATAAAGATGAACAAATTAAACTTCGTAACCCCAACATTTCGGGGGGAGGGGGGGAGGCATATATTCGTAAAACCAGCAACAACATCATTACAATCAAGAGTAATCCTGAGAAGAAGATGGGCTGCTCCCGGAGGAAAGGCAAAGCCAAGCCCACCGCTCGTAACCCAGGGCGCGGAGCCCGCCCGTACCCACTCCCCGCCGGCCCGCCCCTAGCGACGGCCCAGGAGGGCGAGGTGAGCCGAGCTGACCTGCCGAGCCCACGCCCCGAGTGCCGGTTCTTCGCGAGCCGAACACGCTGCCCCTGTGCCCTCAGCCCTGCCGAGAGAAAGTCGGAAAGGGGCCGCCCCGTGCATACCTGCAGTAACCCTCCTCGCTTTCCATCGGTTGCCACAGACGCGGACTGAGGGACGAACGGACGCGTCCCCCTCGTCTCCTCTGCCGCCCGCCTCTCCTCAGCCGCGTCTCAGGCGGCGCCCGCCGCCCATCAGCCTTCTCGAGCCGCGCCTCAGGCTACGCCCGCCTCAGCCCGGCTCGCGGAGGAGCCTCTCCCGCAGCCGTTACGCGGCGGCAGGTCCTCGAGCCCTGCCGCCGGGCTCGCGAGGGAGCCTCTCCCGCATGTGATCACCCAGCCCCGCCGGCGGCTGGCTGGAAGCCCCTCGCTTCGTTACCTGTCTGGGCCGCCGCGGGCGGACGGGCAGGGCGTCTGTGGGAGAGGGAGCCTCGTTCCCCCTCAGCCCCGGCGCGGCAGCGGGCAGCCGGCTTTGTTACTACTCGGAAGAGCCGCGGATCAGCGCCGTCGCTATAGAAACTGGCTGCTCCTCGAAGCGACACCGGCGAGTGGCGGGAGGGAGGCGGGAGCCGGGAGCCGGGCGGAGTTGTGGGGTGAGGAGAGAGCCGTTCATTCAGGAATATCCTGGCCCCTTCCTCCTCCGCCGCCTGCAGCCAGCCCTCGGCACCGCCCAGCACGGCACGGAGGTGGGAAGGCGTCTCGCCGCCCTCACCTCAAACTGCTTCCCCAGGGCAGGATAGGAAACCGATCACCTCCTTTGGGAGACTTTCCCCCAAAGCACACACAGGGATACACTCACGTACAGACCCCTGGGCAGCGGCCACACCGTGAAACGCCCGGGCCTGACTTAGCCCCCCTCTCCTACTCCCCTGCCTTTATTAGCCCACTTGGTCCCAGAGCATCACACACCAAAAAAAAAAGCCCCACAAACTCAGGACCAAACTTTTTTAGCAATAGTGTTTCATTTTGTAAGAATGATTAAAAGCCACATCCTCTCATGAGGATCTGCTTTCGTCTGGGAACTTGCTGCTGGGACCTCAGGACAGCAGCTGGTGGTTACTGGGGCATGATCCACAGGGGCAATGGGCTTTTTGTCTGCTGTGCTGCATTTTGTTTGGTGCAGCACACCCTGAGGACGAGGAGGACCAGTGCTCGTTGCCCTGGGTGTTGTGCGGGCAGAGAACAGGAAGGGAAGCTGCGGGTGACAGTGGGAAGGATAAGGAGGGAAAGTCTGAGAACGGATCAGGGTAAAGTGGTCCAGTGGTTGGGAGACGCCACTGCGTCCTGACGCTTATAAGATTCGAGGTCTACCTCACGTTATCCTGAGCCTTGGGGACGGCATGTTCTCCTACAGCAACAGCCTATGGTGTGCATGTCACTGACACTCATCTTTATGGCATTCTTCCTGCTTGACACGACTGACAAAAGCTGAGGCAGTACCTCCTTTCTTCTTCCTTTCCTCGTTGATCACAGAAGGCTCAATGGTATTGGCTTGTTGAATCTGTTCTAATTTCTCTCCCTAAAACATTCAGCAGTAGTAAAGTTGACAAAACATCCTGCAAAGTGCAAGATGAATTGCTTCTTTTCCCTTTTCATGGCTTATATTGATTAAATTTGCCTTCTTAGTTTGCCAAATAGAAGAAATCCGACATGCAAGGTGCAGCTCAGAAGCCGCATTATGTATCTCAGCTACTGCCACTGCTAAGCTACAGGGGATGACTATTAAGTATCAGCACTGCAAGTCACTGTGAGCTGATGAATTGGTGCCAAGAGCTATTGGCACACTGCACAAAACACTCTTTAGGAAGAGTTTGCCAAAGACAAGAAAGACCCCCCACAGGAGCTCTTCACAAAACAGCACAGCTTACAGCAGAACTGCTGGCAGACCACAGCATAGCCAAACGACAATGGCAGCACAACGAGGGAAATGGAAGGTTGGGTGTGAAAGATAGGGGGTCACTACATATTTACCTATCTAATTTGCATGCAAAGTACTGATTCCAGAGTTTAAAAAAACATAAATCCAGTCAGAGCACAGTGAGCACATTTGCTGTGAGACAAAATCATAGAATCATAGAATAGTGTAAGGGAGTTGAAAGATCTGCCACATAGCATAGTTCTCACTTTTCCTATATACAATATTTCCATCCTTTTAATCAAATAGAGTAACAATATTCTTAACAGATATAGCTCAAAAAAAAAAAAAAAAGCTGGAAAGCAATTTGTATTCTAAAACCTTTTAGAAAAGTGGGGATGCTAAAGAAAATGTTTAGTGACGATTGCTGCTAATAGAAGTGGTTATTGTTCTGACAGCAAGAAATACCATGCTGTTGCTGTGATGCCTATTCATTTATCTTAAGAAAGAATTTTGTAGCACTTTCTCCTGGATAGAAGTGTAGGAAAGGCTAGAAAAATGATAGGAACTACTTACTTACTATCTGGTCTTCATTGACACAAAGCATCTGAGTACTGATACTTCTGATACTAATGATACTGATTTCATGTGTTCCTGGGGGTTTTTAATCTTCCATGCAGTTTTACACACAGACTTAGAAACATGTTTCCCTCTCTAGGCTGAAGGGCAATTCCAGAAGGTGCAATTGAGACAATTGGATGATATCTTGAAAGACTCACAGGCAGACACAATTGGATGTGTCTTAGTGCTGTGCAGATATCTGTGCCTTCTAGATAACTTTTCCTATCAAGGTTATAATGATATATTACTGACAGAGATAAGCCTTTTTGTAGATGGGTATCACCTGTATCCTTAAGACAGAGCCTCAGCCCTGAACCTCGGTTCACCATTCTAGTGCTTGTAAAGTGTTTTCTTGTTGGTTTTATTTTTTTTAATCTTTTCTTGAAATGTATTTCATTTTATCTAGCTTAATGTTATCTGGATCCTAAATTTTCTAACAGCATTTTCAAAGTAGGACAGTAACTGCAAAAGTGCCAAGCCGGTGCTTGGGCCGTTTACAGTTGTGATGTTTCTATAGATATGGTGAAGGGAACTAAACACGAAGGAGAGTAAATTCTTGCATTGCAATAACAAGTTAATATTAAATCAGCATGATATTTTCTAGCATTTTAACACTAAGCTATCTTGCCTTTTTGTTTTGATATTTTGTCCCTATTTCTCCTAAACAATATTTTTTAAATCTACAACTGGAATGCCTTCTGGCAATATTTTTTGGGAACATATGCTTCTTTGGAATAGGGAGATGCATGGGACAAAAAAAAATAAGTATGTGCTGATACGACCAATGTCTGACTCACCAGTGACATGTGCGTCTTTCTCAGCGTGGAGGATATTTTCTAGTAACTCAGTGTACTGAAGGAGTTCTTTGTGGAACAAATCTTAACATTCACATGGAGCAGGAGGACAGCTCTTGATGGTGTCCTCTCTCTTTTTGCCATTTGTCCTCCCTCTCTCCAAAAAACAGTCATCCCACCAAAAGCTTGTTCTGTTGGACATTTTGCTGCCTGTAAACAGAGAAAAGTATCCTTAGCACAGTATGGAAACATTAAATAATGCTTCAAATGAAGGAATCAAACACATTTTTACCACGTCATATTTAAACAAAGGAGGGGAGCGAGCTGTGGGAAAACTGAGGTAATGATATTTAATACTAATATTAATTGTCATTACTACTACTACTATTATTATTGGGATTGAGGTGCAGACTTTAGTTTCAGGTACTGTTTCACTACAAAACAAAAACATAGGTAATTTTTGCCCCAGTTTTCACTTGGAATGAACTTTTTTTTGGTTTTGTTTCCCCAGAGAGCCTGGAATGCCTTCAGGGATTGTTACACAATTGGATAGTGCTAAGCACAGTGGGACCTAATTTAATTGTGGCCTTTTAGATATGTGTAATATGATTTTAAAATAATGTGATAATTGTAATAATAATTCTGTCAGGAGACAGTGAAAAAACGTTTTTCTATGTCTATAGGCTAGCAGTCCTTTTGGAAATTAGAGTTTGAAATCTGGAAAATTAGTTGAAATGGGAACTGAAGGAAGCAATAAAGTATGAATATGCTAAAACAGGGGACAAACTCTAGGCTCTGACTTTATGAAAGGAAAATTTACGTTCCTCTGGGCTATCTCTTAATTGTATTTCCTCAGATATATCCTGTTTTATTTTCTCCCCTCTCTTTTCTTCCCCTACACTCTTTGGTAGAAATGTGTATTTTAAACCTTTGCCTAGCATTTCCGGATATCCTGTAGAAACAAAGCTACAGAATCACAAAAGAGAGTGCCAAACAGACACTCTCCAGCTTTGCCAGGTACTTCTCACAGGTACCTCTGGATGGGTAGAGTCACTACAGCAGTTGCAGTGGCTGGAGGTGGTTTTCAGGGATGAAGGATGCAAAAAGGTTGTTGAGGGGAGGAGGGCTTGAAAGAAAACACTGTAATTACCAGATGCAATGTATCTGGGGTACACATTTGGATTCTCAGCCTTCTTACTTCTACTTTTTTCCACACTGAGTAGTTACTGGCATAAGGAAAATCAAATGTGTGTAAATATATTCAGACTTGCAACTGATCATGTAATAAAATTATTATCACCTGGCTTGTGGTGCTGAGCATTCAAAACCATCAGAAAGAAAACATTACTATCTGGTGGGCTTTCAACATGACCAGGTTCATGCCTACCTTCCACCATGTAGTGCTGGATTGAAATACCACAGCTATTCAGAACAAGTCACTGAAGCAGCCTGCTGAGAAACAGGCAATATTTGAGCTGAAGTGCAGTGCTATTATAGACATACTTGACTGTGCTACTCCTTGTATGAGGCAGCATTGATATATTTTGAGTATATAAGCTTACAGGCCTCCTGTGACAATGTGACATCTCAAGGAAACACATGAGTTAAAAGATCATTTAAAAATACTATGATCAGGAATGGGGTAAAATGATGTGGCAACATTTAGGGTGTATACCATTGTATAATTTTGCCTACTGAGGAGGATTGTCAGAAATAGTGAAGAGAAGCCTAACCTAAGTAGCTGAACAAACACCGCAGTGGCTAAAGGGATTAGCATTAGGAAAGTGTAACTCTGGATGGTGTATTTTCTGCTATTCACACAACCTACTGGGATCTTAATAGAGTGCAACTGCTCAGGAAAAAAGAAAAGAGGTCCTGGCATTACTGCAGAAAGCCCAGTGGACAGCAGAGTTGAACAAAATGCTAGTGGGAAAGAACTGAGACTGAAAACACTGTAATTCCCATAGATTTGTTATTTGCTGCATCCAGAGTACTCTGTTCAGTTCTGGGAACTCAACTGCAAAATAGATACAGCAGATACAAAATGCATCTAGAGACAGGCAGTGTAAATGATTAGAGGCTGAGAGAGAAAATTTTGTTATCTGGAGAAATTGAAAACATTAGACCTGCTTAGGGATGGCATGAAGAAATGATGTGATAGATCTTCACTAAAATAATGAATGGCATGAAGAAGATAAGTACTGCATAAGACTTTTTTTCGTAATTCAAGAGTTCATCAAGTGGAATTAAAAAGATACAAACTTGCAAGTGCTGAAAGGAAATATTAGCCTGTAAAGTGAACAAAGTCACTGTTGCATGAGATAAATTTTAAAGAACAGATTATATAGAACACATGTAAAGGGAAAGAAACCTTCATATTTCAGTGCATAAGCCTGTCATAAGCCAGAGGGATAGAGAAAGGAGCATTAGCACAAACTCTTCTTTGGGCAAATTATTAAACTCGGAACTTCTTCTGAAACATCTACTGCTGGTCATTACTGATGTGACTACAGATGATACTGGTTCTCATCTGATACATAGCTTCACTTTTTTTGTCCTGGAAGGACTAACTTGCCCCCACCATAGCCACCTGTTTGAGCCGGAATGAATGTCTCCAGTTGCATGGTACTGAATGTTTCTCATTCCAGAGATCACCAAGAATTACATCGCTGGAAAATCTAAACCCTTCTTTATAAAGTCATTTGCAAATTTGACCTTTAGGGACTCAGGTCAGACGCATCCATGTGAAAGACATACTCCTGTAATGGTATGGTCCATGCTCTGACTAGTTCTACCAAGCACCATATGATTCTAGTCTGAAAACCTCTTGGCTACTGTAGCTAGTAGCCCACTGTGTGGTTCATACTTCACACAATCACGGAGTCATGGAATGGCAGGAGCTGTACGGGATGTCGGAGATCATTTAGTCCAACCCCACTGCTAAAGCATGTTCACCTAGAACAGGTTGCATAGGAATGTGTCCAGATAGGCTTTGAAATTTGCTAGAGAAGGAGACTCCACAACCTCTCTGGGCAGCCTGTTCCAGTGCTCTGGCACCTTTAGAAAGGAGTAAAGAAGTTTCTCCTTATGTCCAGATGGAACCTCCAGTGTTCCAGTTTGTGCCAGTGACCCTTGTACTGTTGCTGGGCACTGCTAAGAAGAGTCTGGCTCCATCCTCTTGACATCCACCTTTCAGATATTTTTAAGCATTGATAACTAACCCAACTCAGGGCTAGATTGAATATGGGACCACTGGAGTTTCTCTGAATACTAGATGAAAACCAACAGAAGCTAAGTACTTTAGATACAGAACATTTACATTATTTTAACGTTACAATCCCCAGTCAGTGAGTCACTGCTGAAATTTTCACCTAAAGCTTTGCAGCCATTAGCCATATAAAACCCAAAAATCATTGGGATAATTCCTTTTTCCGTAATCAGAGTCACCCATTTTAGGTATTATTCATATAGTGGGAGTTCAGTACAACAATGTGCCTGGCAAGAAAGGCAGGGACTTCATACATCTTGAGAAATATAATAATGTGACCAAACCCAACCCACACATCCCAAGATGTTCAGTCAACTGAAAACTAGTTATATCTACTTGTACATAAACTTGAATTATGCTTGTCTGATGGTGAATTATGATGCCAGCACTGCAGAGCACTACTACTCTCTTAAAAGCTCTATCTCCCAAACAAGTCCTCAGGCTGAAGCTATCTGTTCAGTACACATGAATCACAGTTTTTCCATGCTGTTTGTGCATTAAACTAGCCTGGGATTGTTCAAGTAGATTGGCCAGGCTATACTACACTTTAACAGATTCAAAATGTGCCCATCTTCGCTTGCCTCACATAAAAAAGCCCAATTACTGGCTCACAGCTGGAGTCAGTGCAGCAATTTGGTACCAGAAATGGCTGTTTCCCATTGCAGTTCCCATCCATATCACGAAACATGATGGCAGAGCTAAAACAACATCAGAAAAGTGTAGCAATTGCATTTCAGTAGCCAGTTGTCATCAACATTATCTTTATAATGCTGTGACTGGTTTTGTTTGGTTGGTTTTTAAAGCCAGGATGAATTTACAGTAAAAATGTTCATGAATTGTTACATCTCCAACCTCTGCCTCAAACAACAATATGGAAGAAATCCACCAATCTAACAGTCCAGACTTAGCTTGTGCCTGCCTTGTGCAAGGCCTATGTTTTCCCCAAATTTGGATAAAATAAGCCCATGGCTTCGCCTAATATCAAGCTTGGATAACTGCCATTCTGATTGGCTATTTTGTGTCCAAAGGCCCATTAGTCCGGGGCTACACTGATAAAAAGAAATAGGCAGGTAACACAATGTGCACTGCCATTGTATTTGTGCTTGCTTGCTGCTTGCTATTGCCTGCTGCCATTGCTCACCACCTTATTGTATCCTCAACTGCTTGGAAACTGCCTGCCTCCAGTTTACCTGGAACAGGCTCTAAATGCCTCCATGTGATAGGCCTGCATAGCCAGCATGACATAGTGCTAAGACTGCACATTGCAAGACATCCTGCCTACAGCTGCAGGTGTAACAATAATGTTATATTATTGCTAGTTATTCATTCTAGATCCTATATTATTCCTCTGTATAACATTTCCATGACTGTTGCAGAAGAACCAATTATTATTAAAATTAGTGGTTGGGGGGGGTGTTAGAGTTTTGAATATAAAAATTAATAAACAATATTAATTAATAAACAATATTAATTTTGAAAATATAACCTCATAATTAATTAATCACCCCTCCATTACACTGGTACAGTCTACATTTAATTTGGAGTATTTCTTTGCTCCAGTTTTCATAGAATCGTAGAATGGTTTGGATTGGAAGCAATCCTAAAGTTGATCTAGTTTGAACTCCCCTGCCATGGGTAGAAGATACTTACTACCAGAGAAGGTAGCTCAAGGCTTCATCCAACCAGGTTTGAACACTTTCAAGGTCAGAGTCTTCACAACTTCTCTGCCTCACCACTCTCATGGGGAAGAATTTGTTCCTAATGTCAAATCCAAATCTAGCTGCCTCTGGTTTGAATCCGTTACCCTCACCCATTCGCTACATGGCTTTGTAAAAAGCCCTTCTCCAGTTATTGTTACAATTTCCAGATTTAACTGATAAGCAAAACCCATAAAATCTGTTTTTATTTGTATAATCTATACAAGTCTACAAAGCTTAGTTTAGTATCTTTTCTGAACAAGAAGCTTTTCTGCAGCTTGTAGAGAGAGTATAGTATAGCTCAATTACAGAAAGACTTGACTTTCCAACTCATCTCTAATAGCTAGCATTGTATTCAGAAATGTAAATTGAAATGAAGACTCGTAATAGTTAAGGTAATATACAGTAGGTGTTCAAAAGACAATCATGTGCAAACAGCCAAATATCTCCTTCTGGAGCTTCTGCCATTGCCACCGACAGCTACTGTGTTCCATTATGGTGATGTTCTGCCAAATAAAATTTAGACAGACCTGGTAGAAGGGAGAGCTCCTGAAAATGTGAGAGCTGTTTTGCCAAATGGAATTTATTTTGAAATGCATATAGCTCTTCAGTATAAACAGGGAATGGTGTGATTTCCTTTAGGTGAGTCAAAAATATGTTTGTCACCCTAACAGTGACAAACTGTTTCATTGCAAACATGAGACAATTTCATCTAGAAAATAAGATGCTTTAATCTGTACAAAATAATGTCTGTCTGTTTGAGAAAACAAACAAACAAACAACGAACCCAAACCAGAAACAGTAGCTGAGTATTATAAAAACTATTTTACTACATGCTGTCTCATCTTAAAACATAGTTTTGAGGCACCTGACATGTCACGGTTTTCATGTTTCAATGGCTGGTTGAATAGACAAGGCTATTTCTTAGAACTCACGGCACTTTCAGCTTAGGTGTGAGGTAGTAGCTTTTGATTATAGGACTGAATCAGAACATTCAGAAAACTTTTCAACTATTGATGAGAAAAACTTTACTGAAGTGGATGAAAAATAGGGTGGAGGAATGGCCAAAGAGTAAAGAATGGTGATACAGACTCTCACAGAGCTTTATACTGAAGAGTTAAAGAACATGTAACTCAGAAGCGATCATTGCCTACAATTAATTCTCACTGCCTGTAGTCACATTGATTTTGCCTTTGTCAATACTGGATAAGACTCTGGTGAGCTGCTAGCACATGCCCTACTGAGCTGTATCTGGATACCAACCGGGCTTGCAGGAGGCAACTTGTTTCCCCACCTTTGCAGTAGGGACAGCTAGCATTTGTAATTCACTCGCTAAACTCCTGTTGACCAAAGAGCTAGCTTATAGCAGAAAAACACGTTGGTCTCAATACATTACTCATTTCATCCCTATAGCCCAGTTGTGTTCAATGTATTGACACCTTGAAAGAGAAGCAAGAGAAAAGAGAAAGAAATAGGAAAGACAAACATTAGAACAGACATTCAAAGCTTCTGGAGTAGAATCAGAATGCACTGGGTTGGAAGGGATTTCTAAAGGCCATGTAATCCAAGCCCCCTGCAGTAAGCAGGGACATCCCCAACTAGATGGGTGGGAGGGAATGTGAATTTCTAGTATGGAGTTCTNCAATATTAATTTTGAAAATATAACCTCATAATTAATTAATCACCCCTCCATTACACTGGTACAGTCTACATTTAATTTGGAGTATTTCTTTGCTCCAGTTTTCATAGAATCGTAGAATGGTTTGGATTGGAAGCAATCCTAAAGTTGATCTAGTTTGAACTCCCCTGCCATGGGTAGAAGATACTTANCAGGTGTAACAATAATGTTTTATTATTGCTAGTTATTCATTCTAGATCCTATATTATTCCTCTGTATAACATTTCCATGACTGTTGCAGAAGAACCAATTATTATTAAAATTAGTGGTTGGGGGGGGTGTTAGAGTTTTGAATATAAAAATTAATAAACAATATTAATTAATAAACAATATTAATTTTGAAAATATAACCTCATAATTAATTAATCACCCCTCCATTACACTGGTACAGTCTACATTTAATTTGGAGTATTTCTTTGCTCCAGTTTTCATAGAATCGTAGAATGGTTTGGATTGGAAGCAATCCTAAAGTTGATCTAGTTTGAACTCCCCTGCCATGGGTAGAAGATACTTACTACCAGAGAAGGTAGCTCAAGGCTTCATCCAACCAGGTTTGAACACTTTCAAGGTCAGAGTCTTCACAACTTCTCTGCCTCACCACTCTCATGGGGAAGAATTTGTTCCTAATGTCAAATCCAAATCTAGCTGCCTCTGGTTTGAATCCGTTACCCTCACCCATTCGCTACATGGCTTTGTAAAAAGCCCTTCTCCAGTTATTGTTACAATTTCCAGATTTAACTGATAAGCAAAACCCATAAAATCTGTTTTTATTTGTATAATCTATACAAGTCTACAAAGCTTAGTTTAGTATCTTTTCTGAACAAGAAGCTTTTCTGCAGCTTGTAGAGAGAGTATAGTATAGCTCAATTACAGAAAGACTTGACTTTCCAACTCATCTCTAATAGCTAGCATTGTATTCAGAAATGTAAATTGAAATGAAGACTCGTAATAGTTAAGGTAATATACAGTAGGTGTTCAAAAGACAATCATGTGCAAACAGCCAAATATCTCCTTCTGGAGCTTCTGCCATTGCCACCGACAGCTACTGTGTTCCATTATGGTGATGTTCTGCCAAATAAAATTTAGACAGACCTGGTAGAAGGGAGAGCTCCTGAAAATGTGAGAGCTGTTTTGCCAAATGGAATTTATTTTGAAATGCATATAGCTCTTCAGTATAAACAGGGAATGGTGTGATTTCCTTTAGGTGAGTCAAAAATATGTTTGTCACCCTAACAGTGACAAACTGTTTCATTGCAAACATGAGACAATTTCATCTAGAAAATAAGATGCTTTAATCTGTACAAAATAATGTCTGTCTGTTTGAGAAAACAAACAAACAAACAACGAACCCAAACCAGAAACAGTAGCTGAGTATTATAAAAACTATTTTACTACATGCTGTCTCATCTTAAAACATAGTTTTGAGGCACCTGACATGTCACGGTTTTCATGTTTCAATGGCTGGTTGAATAGACAAGGCTATTTCTTAGAACTCACGGCACTTTCAGCTTAGGTGTGAGGTAGTAGCTTTTGATTATAGGACTGAATCAGAACATTCAGAAAACTTTTCAACTATTGATGAGAAAAACTTTACTGAAGTGGATGAAAAATAGGGTGGAGGAATGGCCAAAGAGTAAAGAATGGTGATACAGACTCTCACAGAGCTTTATACTGAAGAGTTAAAGAACATGTAACTCAGAAGCGATCATTGCCTACAATTAATTCTCACTGCCTGTAGTCACATTGATTTTGCCTTTGTCAATACTGGATAAGACTCTGGTGAGCTGCTAGCACATGCCCTACTGAGCTGTATCTGGATACCAACCGGGCTTGCAGGAGGCAACTTGTTTCCCCACCTTTGCAGTAGGGACAGCTAGCATTTGTAATTCACTCGCTAAACTCCTGTTGACCAAAGAGCTAGCTTATAGCAGAAAAACACGTTGGTCTCAATACATTACTCATTTCATCCCTATAGCCCAGTTGTGTTCAATGTATTGACACCTTGAAAGAGAAGCAAGAGAAAAGAGAAAGAAATAGGAAAGACAAACATTAGAACAGACATTCAAAGCTTCTGGAGTAGAATCAGAATGCACTGGGTTGGAAGGGATTTCTAAAGGCCATGTAATCCAAGCCCCCTGCAGTAAGCAGGGACATCCCCAACTAGATGGGTGGGAGGGAATGTGAATTTCTAGTATGGAGTTCTGCAGTGCAACACAAATTTAGCATGAAGGAGAAACAGAAAACTACAACATGGAAAAGGATCATCAAAAGCACTGTTATGGAGAGGCCTGATAGGAGAAACCTAAGTGAAAAAAACAGTGCAGAGACTACTAGTACAGGGTAAGCTTTTTGGGGAAAGATGTGGAATGTGGCATGAAAATACCACCTCCAAGGAGCCTGAGATGAGCCTGCTCTGATGTAAGAATGGAGAGAATGACACACTTTGGGAAGAATAAAGAAAATTATAAACATACATGGCACGTGATGATACTGATACATGGTACATGATGATACTTTTTCAAGAGTCTCCTTAAGCTGTGCAGGAGATGAGCTGAGAAGGATCTCAGGGCGTGTCCAAAATGAGTCTTTGGTGATGGTGTACTCAGCTGTCATCTCAGCTTTCAGGGTGGTATACATGCCTTCCAAGTGTGTGTTCTAGGACCTTGATACAAAGTATGGATGTCTCAGACGACAACTGAAAACACCCATTGTGCTTAGCAGCGTTGTTTTTACACAAATATGCCTTTTTAATATAAGGGAACTTGAAAACCATTATATATATTTGGACTAAATGTCATAGATATAACCATTTTTTCCAAGAGCGTGGGGAACCTGAGCATCTCCCTATGGAGAGAAACTGAGAGACCTAGGGCTGTTTAGTTTGTAGAAGAGAAGACTGAGAGGAAGTATCATCAATATGTTTAAGTATATGAGGCATAGATGCCAAGGGAATGAGGCCAATCTCTTTTTGATGGTGTGCAGTAATAAGACAAGGAGCAATGGCTACAAATTTGAACATAGGAGGCTTCACCTCAACACAAGGAGAAATTTCTTTACAATGAGGGTGACAGAGCACTGGAGCAGGCTGCCCAGAGAGGTTGTGGAGCCTTCTTCACTTGAGACTTTCAAAATCTGCCTGGATGCATTGCTGTGTGAACTACCCTAGGGGAACCTACCTTGGCAGGGGAGTTGGACTTGATGATCTCTGGAGGTCACTTCCAACCTCTAATGTTCTGTGATTCTGTGTTTCCATTACTTCTGCCATCTCCCAACTCCTTGAAAATTGTGTAGTAAAACTCCTGCTTAACTGAAAGGAAGAAAAATTACTAAGTGTTAAAAAACGTACCTTGTTATAAAGTACCTTAAAAGATTAGTGAATTTTATTTTTCCTTTTTAGGGCACTTTTATCCCAGATAGGTATACATATTTCTGGTTGGGATAAATTGTGGTTAATTTATACATATTAAAAAAAATTAAAATCAGTCTACAAGGTTTATAGAGAATGACAAGATATTGATTTAGAATACTATAAACCTGGAAACCTGATTCAGTGTTGTTTAAGGGGAAATTCCACACTTTGTAGGAAAGGAATAAATTGCCTTCAGGCAATGCATTTTTACATTTTAAAGGCCAGTTCTTCCTTTGAAAGCAGATTAGAGGTTTGAATACTGGAAATAGCCCCAGAGGAGATAACTTGACAGCATGCAGGTGAACAGGTCAATTATACAAAACAGCTGATTTAATCACAGGGTTTCACAACGTTGTTACTTTGACAAAGTAATAAAGAAGTTTGTCATATCCTGTAGATGCTATCAGATAGTTTGGCCTGCTAGAGACATAATGTCATCACACTTGAAAGATTTTTCTGTGGTGATTATTAATATGTCGTACGGTTACAGTGGCAGTTCTCTGCTGCACAGAGTAATCAAAACTATGCTTCCTCCCCATGCTTGTGAACACATCAATAACAGATTTAAGTATTTCAAGAGTCAGTGGAGTTAGAAGTAAAATCAGCTTTGGACAAAAATGTGAAAACGCTGCAGTTCATCATACTTGTAAAGACTTTTGCATTGTGGGCACTTGCTTACTTACTACTACACCCAGGAAGCTGGATAAGTAGTGAGGGGGGGATGAAGTCACACATCACAAATCTCTTGGCAGATAGTAGTGTTTTACATAGAAGATGTGACAAGCATTTCTTAGGTATGTTTTGTTTGTTTTTTTGATGAGATGGTCAAGTGACATTTCAAGAGCATCTTTGACAAATGCTACATGTGGTGGGTTAGGAGCTTCCCCCCCCCCCCAAAATAAAATTTGCCAGACCAGCCTAGATGGCTCGGAAGTAAGATAAAGCTATATTTTACAGCAAGCCAAATTTACAAACATCTATATGTATACGCACACAAAACGTATTTACATGTGGATGCTCCATCCCTGGAGGTGTTCAAGGCCACGTTGGATGAGGCCACGAGTGACCTGTTCTAGGGGGCGGTGTCCCTGCCTATGGCTGGAGATTGAAATTAGATAATCTTTGTGGTCCCTTCCAACCTAAATCACTCTATATTTCTATCCAATCCTCCCCCCTGGACAAAAAAAGCCCAGAGGGGGCCAACACCACCTTCTTCTCTCCCACCAGATAGAAAACCAGCAAGATCTCATGTGTTATCAGCAAAAGGTTAGTACATGATGTGGAGGAGTCAGAGAGGCAAAGGAACAGTGACAGAGCCCAGAGCCCAAGAAGCAAGAGGGTGAAAGTGTTTATAGGTTGCTGTTTTATCCCTCTTAGCAAACCAATGAATGATAGAGACTTTTTCTTTTTATTTTATTTTTTTTACATTAAATGATTCTAATTTACTTACATTCTGCACTGAACTTTCAGGAAAAGTCCCAATGTCTCTTATTGGAATATTCCAATAAGCCTTAAAGTACTACACTACAGAACTGCAATTGTATGTGCCCATCTACGCACTTTTACAGGCATCAGGATTATCCACGAGCTTCTTGAGATTGCCCATCCAAGCAGGAGAACCAAAAGACAATAAATTTCTAGGTTTCCTCTTCCCACCTGCAGTCTTATGCCTAAAATATGAACCATGAAGTATTTTAATCAAAATGTGTGCTGAAAACCAGGTCCTCTATTGCAATAAAAACTGATAGAATCTGGAAACGGTTCTAGCAATGTGCAGCTGGTGCAATCAGCTGGAATTTTTTTTTAGAAGCAGTACTGCAAAAAATAAAACATGTTTTTTTGTTTTTCTTCTAAGAGCACTAAAGAGTCTGCTCGAAGAGCCTCCGGTGAGGCTACACAGCGTGTTGTTGCCACCTAGCGTCGGTCCATCAAAATAGAAATTCTGCAGGGCTTTTTCCCCCCCACCACCTTCACTTAAGGGAAAAAGAATCTTCTAACATACCCAGACATCTCTACTCCACCCTAGTGAGACCTCACCTGGAGTACTCTGTCCAGGTCTGGAGTCCCCAGCAAAAGAAGGACAAAGCGATGCACTCAGTGCATGGAGGAAAGACTGTGAATGTTATTTATCTGGACTTCAGTAAAGCCTTTGACACTGTCTCCCACAGCATCCTCCTGGAGAAACTGACTGCTCATAGCTTGGATGGGTAGATGCTTCCCTGGGTTAAAAAAGGACTAGATAGCCAGGCCCAAATAATGGTGGAGAATGGAGGTAAATCCAGTTGGTGGCCTATCAGAAGTTACCATGGCTTGGTATTAGGGCCAATTCTGTTTAGTATCTTTATCATTGATCTGGATGAGGGGATGAAGTGGTTGTTATTAAAGTCTGAATTATGTTAAGGCCGATATAAAAAACATTGATATTCTTATTAACACAAACATTGTTTTAAACTTATTTACAAGGTCTTTTGTGCTTGGCTGTGCAAATAGATTACAGGATATGTACAGTGCATAGGGCAATACTATCAATGTCAAACAATTTAGCAAAGCTAACAAAATGCAAACAGTAAGCTTTGGAGATTCCTGTGGTGCAGTATTCCGCTCGCCCTCTAGGGGGACTCAAGAGGCTCCTTTCTGCTAAAGCAGAGAAGGTAAGGAACAGAGTAAGAGCAGCACTAAAGCAAAGAACTTTAATTACAAAGGCTTTATAGGAGCAAGGTCAGTTTACTACCAGCTCTCTGGAATTCACCAGGGTTGCATTTAGTCCAGACAGTACCTAAAACACTTGGAGGGGTACTGGAGCTGTCCTCAGTATGGTAAAAGGTAAAAGCTTTCAGAGTTTGCCCAGGACTCTTGCAGGGTGTCTGGGGTTTGCATGGTCTTCTGACCAAGTCTTCGTCTGTTCTCGGTCTGGGTGCTCTGGGCTCGGCATGCAGGTTCCCAGGTGTGCAGGCAGACACCATACCTTGCTGCTTAGCAGTAACCTGCTTTCTGTCTCAGTGCAAACTGTGATGAGCTCATCTCTGAGTGGCAGTAATGTAGCTTACTTGGGGGCACTTGGCTCTCTGGGTCTTACTCCTTCTGCATGGTCTAGACTGTCATTACCTTCTGGCAGGGTTGTTCATGTGATTTTGGGCAGCTTTTGGTATTCTTCTTGCCTACTGCATGTGTGCTTGTGCTTCTCCCTGGTAAGCTGAGGCACTGCAGAGTTTCCAGGAAACAAGCTTGATGCATCAAAGCTAGGTATTAAGTAACAAGGCAAGTTGATAACAACTCTGGCCTACTTTTATCAATTGCCCGAGGATCGATTGGTCCAATAGCAACTGAGATAAACACAACCATTAACCAATAAGAGTGGCAGTTTGCCAGAACTAACTATATTAGGTGAAGCCATGGCCAAGCTTTACTCAAATTTGGGAAGGAATGGGACTTGCATGAGGCGAGCATACCCAAGCGTGTGCACCTTGTTTACCACAAGATGTAAATAGGAGCAAAACATGTCCAAACAAGTCAGGGTCCTTAGACTCCATGGCTCCAGGCCCTAGGTCCTCTTTCCCTTACCTGTCCCCACTTTGGAAGGGGGAGGGAGTGTGTGGGACCATGCGTGGACATGCCAGGACTCATATTAGGCCTGTTTTGGCCTATTACCACAGGGGATTGAGTGCACCCTCAATAAGTTTACAGATGACATTAAATTGGGTGAGAGTGTTGATCTGCTTGAGAGTAGGAAGGCTCTGCAAAGAGGTCTGGACAAGCTGGATTGATGGCCCAAGGTCAGTTGCTGAAATTTAGCAAGGCCAAGTGCTGTATTCTACACTTGGGTCACAACAAATAAAATCCCACTGAAGATTCAACAACCAGTGCAATTTCACAACTCTTTTGTGTAGGTGGAATATCCAATTATACACTGGACAGTAAACCATTTCTGAAACAAAATAACTGTATCCACTTTTTTTCTCCACTATTTCTTCTACTCAGAGTAAGTGAAAAACAGACGCTGAACAGAATTCAGACTAAGATCCCAATAATGTTCTCATTGCTGTCTCTTGCACCAATTTAAAATTAAAAAAATAGAAATTTATACTTAAATACCACCTTGGGGAATCCCAGAGCAATTACAACTAATGAAATCTGCAGAAAGGAAAGAAAAATAATCTTTATTTGCAGTACGCATTCTGAAGTGCAACCATTCCTAAGATAGAGGACAAAGGAGAGTAGACGAGACAAGAAATGCCTGGATCCTTTTCACTGACTATGTGGTTCCTCTCACCTCCTGTCTCTACCAGATAAAGAGCTCCAAATATGAGCTTTTATAATCTGTGACTGCTTGACCAGACATTTCATGAAAGTAACTCCACGATTCAAAGCTTTAGCAAGGTAGAATAACAGAATAGGTAAGTAAAGAGGGTGAAGGGTGAAGTGGTGGCTGAAAACCACTTCATCCCAGGAGAAACTCAGGCCTTCCAAGCGTGTTGAAAAACATTACAGATCTGTATTTTGAAACTGTGGATGAAAGCAAAAAACCAAGGTCTTCTGAAAAATAACAGTTCCATCAGTTTCTTCAGGCTGAATGAGCTTTTTGAGAACAGATTAGAGCTAGGGTAGATTTCCTTCTATGATCACTTATTTTCAACATTCATCATTCAGAGCCATCAAGGAAAAAATATAAACATTGTGCTTCCACTATCAGTAAAATGTCTCAGTCTCCATGGCATATGTAGCTACGTACTGAAATGTTTGTGAGATTTTTTAATTCATATGATTCTGCCTTTTCGCTGAAGAAAGTTGCCATTTTGGTTGGCCACTAAACAACTAGGAGATGAATGCTCTGTGCTCTCCTGGAAACATGGCCAAGCATCCTGTGACTTGTTATTCCCCGTCTTCATTTAAGAAAATCACTCAAACTGACCAGCTAACAATTGCACTGCCTTTGAATGAATAGCAGTAAAAAGCTTTTCCTGAAAGTGTATTACTTTTTCCCTTCGTCCCTCTCCTGAAAACTGCCCAATCCCTGTCTGAAAATGAGCAAACTAGAGCTTTAGCTTAAGATACAGTTTGCAGAACAACCTGTAGATAATCATCACAAACAAATGATGCCTCCACTGCTTGTTTGGCTAGCTTTGATATGTTGAACCCTCAAGAAACACTGCTTTCTCTTTTGCTTTTGAAATACATTAACTGTAATGCCTAGACCGATTCAGAGGGTGAAGAGGGAACATAATGAGCTTTTCAGTGATTCCTCCTAGCCATACGTGGCAACAGATCACAGCTTTCATTTCACCAACCTGTTTTTAATACTCTGCTTAGCACCAACATGGAGAGTTTCAAAGAGATTATTTTTCCCTAACAAAATTAACACAACTCTCTGAGGTAATGAAGCCTCCTGTGTAGGTTGGGAACTTCCCCTCCCCAGCTAAAATTTACCAAACCAACTCAGGTGACTTGGAAGTAAGATAAAGCTATATTTTACACCAAAACTAAACTTACAAACATATGTTTGTATATTCACAAATATACTTGCAAATGTATTTGTATATTTACAAACGTATTTCCATGTCTGTACAATTATATACAATTTAGAAATAGTACAGAAACCAAATCTTCCTCCTCCCTGGACAAAGAAAAAGCCCTGCAGGGACCAATGCCATCCTCTCTTTCCACACAGAAAACAACCAGTGAGGCTTACACGTTAGCTAGTCACCCAAGGTCAGCGGAAGAAATTAGAGAAGTGAAGAGAGCCAGTGGCCAAGAGCCAAGAAGAAAGAATTGTTCACACATTGGATTTAATCCTTTTAGAAAACCAATGAATGATATAGACCTTATCATTACTATTCTTTTACAACCAACGAGCTAATTTCTCTTGTTAGAATATTCCAACAAGCTTTAAACCACTACACCTCCCATGGAAGAAACAGAATGCTTGTCCTGGGCATGAACATCAACATTTTAAAGCCAGCAGCAGAGAGATGAGTTAAATAAGGTGCCTCACAATACCAGTACTGTGGTGCACATATGTGACAAGGCCACTTCAGGCTTTAATTGGAAAGAAGCTAAGTCTTGTGAGAAATATACTTCTCAGAAGGGCAGAACTGCAGGCATGGCTGGCAGTGGAAACCACTGGTCCTGGTTTGAGCCATGAGCTGCCCAGAGCCAAAGCACAGAAAGTATTTTACCCCAAAAGAATAAAGAAAAACACTCGCAGAGAATTAGAGGTGAAATGGAAAATACTATTTACAAAGGTATACAAAGGGTACAAAAGATAGAAAGGCACAAAGGATCTGCATATGCACTATTAACCTCGGCCCAGTTGTCCCCCTGGGCCTACCAGGCTGCAGCTAGGCCTCAACCACTAAAGCCTCCCCCCCCGCAACACTAGGCCCAGTAGGCCTTGACTAGGCCAAACTGCCCCCACAACTGGAACAGGCTTACCAAGCCTCAGAGTCCTGCGCTAGGCCCAGTGGTGTAGCAAGAAATTAGCTTGCCAGCAAAGGCTGCAGGAGGCTGCAACCCCTGCCATGAAGCAAGGGATGGCAGCCGGCCGCATGCGTTCGGACAACAGAGCAGGCAGGAAGAGAGAGTGCTGGCTGTGAACTCGCCTTATATAGGGAGATGCTGGTTTATGGGATGGAATAACACAATTACCATTTCCTGTGTCCACCAGCTGGGGACCATCCAGTCCTCTGGGTACGCTCTATCTTCCGGAGGAGTTTGCCTCTATGGTAGGACACAGTAACACCATTCAGCTTGTAATTCTGCAGCGAAATCTGCCAAACTGACTACTGCAAGATTTGGAATTTTCCAAATTAAATAATACTGTAGGTAGAAAAAGAGATGCTTTTCAAAGCAAAGATTTGCAAAACATATTTCATAGAATCATAGAATTAACCAGGTTGGAAGAGACCTCCAAGCTCATCCAGTCCAACCTAGCACCCAGCCCTATCCAGTCAACTAGACCATGGCACTAAATGCCTCATCCAGTCTTTTCTCAAACACCTCCAGGGACGGTGACTCCACCACCTCCCTGGGCAGCCCATTCCAATGGCAAATTATTTACAATCTTCTTTGTAAGCCTTCATTACCAAAACTGGGAAACCATGAAGCAGTTTGTCACTGTCCGGCACGCTGAGGAAGATTGCCCCTTGACTCAGGTGTGCTCTCTAGAATGTGTTTAATCTGCCTTACAGCAAACATTCAAGCAGCACCTCTTCTTTTTTCAACAGTACATGAACATGTAAACAAAAACTCACATCAATGTAAAATGTAGATTTCATCATATTTAAAATAGTCCTAAGAAGAAATCACTTACAAATGTTTGTATCTAAAGCTTGAACATCCCTGAGAAACACTCACATGAAGCAATAAAATGTTTGAGCCATTAGAAGCTCAGCATCAGTAAGAGCATCAACCTCCAGTCCTTCAAGTCTCAGGGTACAAGAAGGGAAAGTCTAACATGTGAAATGGAGAGTGAGAGGGAGCTTAATTTATAAAATGTCAGTGGGGAGAAAGATAATAACAGCGCCTTTGAAAGACCTGGCATTTGGATATTGGTATCATTTAGTTCATACTCAAGCACTGAGCTATAGCAGTTACCCTATCACCTTATGACCCCTCTCCAGCAGAGAAAGGAAATCTGGAAAAGGAAAGTAGATCCACAGATTGAAATAGAAATATTTTTCATGAAACAGCCAAACTAATACCGATGCCAATGTAAGGTATAATAAATAACATTCAGTGCTGCAAACATACAATTGCCACAATAAAAGGGAAAGCAGTCCTCAGGAGCAGAACAAAGACTAAACCCCGCCAGAGACTGGAAGAACCTACAACCTCAGCAAAGTCCACCTTTCTATTGAGTATGGGATATACCTCTAGCCATTTTGGGTCAGCTGCCCTGGCTGACTCCAAACTACTAATGACCTGCAGCCTGTGCCTTGTCTAGAATTCTGTTCCAGCAAAACCAGGACAAATATGAAGGGAAAAACCTTTAGTCTTTGATGAGTATTTTTGCAAGCCCTCCTGACGTGTGCAGTCACTCCTTCCCAGAGAAGACCTTCAAGGTATGAAATCTAAGCAATGGCCACTTCTTGCTGAGCTTCTTTAGCTTCTCAGACCACCAATGAGGCAGGCATGTAGAAATGAAACATAATCCTCATACCAGTAGCTATTTGCTGGCTATTAATGTGATTTAAAAATCTGTGTTGCTGTCAACTCGAGCACTTTCTTAATACAATAATGCTTTGTGTCAGTCTCTGTCAACATCCCTACAACCATCTAGCTATTCCTCATAACTTGCAAATCCATTGGACCATCTCAGCAAAGATCAATAGAGGAAGTGTGGTTTCAAAAATACTAGCTTCCTACCAGTTTTGTGGAAGTAAGTGGTTAAGGAGAGAAAAGATGATGAATTAATGCTCCCCACAGAAGAGAAGAGGTAGAAGCTCACAGTTTATAAAACAGCTGATTACTTAACTGAGCAGGAGACATCAGTCATGACTCTCATGAGACTGCTTGCCATTTATTAGCAGCTCCTACCTGCACACAATGATCACCGTAGTCAGAGCTAAGCCAAATCTCCAGAAGCAGTGCAAAGTTGGCACCAAGAGTAAGACTGCCCTGGTGAGGCCACATCTGGAATACTGTGTCTAGTTCTGGGCCCCTCAATTCAAGAAGGACAGAAAACTGCTTGAGAGAGTCCAGCACAGAGCCACAAGGATGATTAAGGGTGTGGAAGACCTTCCTTATTAAAAAAGGCTGAGGGAGCTGGGGACCTTTAGCTTGGAGAGGAGGAGGCTGAGGGGTGACCTCATCAATGTTCATAAATATGTAAAGGGTAAGTGCCAAGAGGATGGAGCCAGGCTGTGCTTGGTGAAGCCAGTGACAGGACAAGGGGCAATGGGTGGAAGTTGAGGGGTAGGAAATTTCATGTGAACTTGAGGAAAAATTTCTTTACTGTCAAGGTGGCAGAACACTGAAACAGGCTGTCCAGGGAGGGTTGTGGAGCCTTCCTCTCTGGAGATATTCAAGGTCTGCCTGGAGATAGAACCATAGACATGTTCCTGTGTGATCTGGTATAGGTGATCCTCCTCTGTAGAGGTGTTGGACTGGATGATCTTTCAAGGTCGCATCCAGTCCCTGACATTCTGTGACTCTGTGATGGTTTTGGCTCTGTGGTTTTCACAGCATGTGACCAATGTAACAATAATTAGTTCTTGTTACAGTGGATTAAGCTTAGTTTTGCAATTAATTTGCTGGAGAAAGTTTTTCTCTATGGTGCTTTAATATAAGCAGAGATGATCAGAAGTGTCAGTCTTGGTCAGTGACATTTTCAGGGCCCTACCAGCCCTGCTTGTCCCTGACCCACGTGCCCTAGGGCTTCCCCAACTGCATGAAGGGTCCAGGACTCCATTTCAACCACTCAGGGCTCCCCACCTCCACCCTGACCAGAGCACAGGACCACATTTCAGGGCTCTTAATCTCTGCTCCAGTGCCATAACAGAGCTAATCTCCAGATCTCCTACAGCCCCACCCTACCTGCCATGGGATCTTCCCTGTGGAGGTGCCATGTGCCTGGGGCTGGAGTTTCCTCTGCCCAGGCTACCCTGGCCAGGATGATGGGATGGGCACTGGCTGCCAGGTCCTGCCCTGACACTTTGGGATTTATCCTTGATGCTTGCTGCATCCTGAGAACCATGCTATATGACTATTAGTGCTCTTCTCTGAATCATGCAAGGGATTAAATCTTGCCTGGCACTCATCTCCCTTGAGGAAAGACAACAGACAAAAAGGACAAGCTTACAGGGCTTTTGTAAACCTTCTCTAACGCATTCTACAAGCAAAGGCAACAAAAGAGTTTGTGAAACAGAGACAAAAGGACATCTAAAGGCAACTAAATGGCTGAAATGTT
Organism: Tricholaema leucomelas; assembly: GCA_013400475.1. Classification (NCBI taxonomy): domain Eukaryota; kingdom Metazoa; phylum Chordata; class Aves; order Piciformes; family Lybiidae; genus Tricholaema lacrymosa; species Tricholaema leucomelas. Next base: position 587,954 of record WAAF01013955.1, read on the forward strand.
ATGAAGTCTCTCTTGATGCTATCTTGGCAAATTTTGATGCATGGCAAGTTAGGCTATGATGGCTCAGGAGATTTCTGACCTCGGCTGGTCACCTATTAAACTAAACTTGATAGGGATCAAGAATAAAATCTCTTGACCCCACAGTCCACATACTAGTGAACTGAATTAGCCACAGTCACCTCAGTTTATGTCAATGTCTTGAGCCTACGGTGTGGGCATGTGGCTATTTTGGACAAGTCAGGGATGAGACAATAGGCTGTGTCAATGGGCAGGCAACCTGCACCAACAGCTTCTCAAAACACCTCAGTGTGAACCCCCAGAGCTCGAGCTATAGGTCTGTTTAGTATCATCATATGTTTGTCACTCCTTCCTCTTTTAAAAGGCCACCAAGTCGTGTCGGCCCACTCTGCCGTCTAGTTCCATTACACTTAGAAGGGCTATATTTGCCCAAGCTCTAGTGAAAACTTTCAATTCTTCATTTCTCCTTTTCTCACTGCACATCCTCCCACCACTTGTCACCTGTTTCCTTAGCCTCCCCCTCATGAAGCAGTTGTTCCCCTTTCCATCTCTTATGAACATCAGCATGGTTACTAAAGGTTTTGCTGACGACAGCTTGTGTGCAGAGTCCTGAGCTGAAGGAAGGAGAGAGGCTGTGGAGGCTGAAGTCTGGGAGGGCTTGGTATCCTCTTGTTTTGAAGAAAGTGGTTCTCAGGGTGTAGCAGTTTAAGAGCTAATGCTCTATTTTGGTTTTAAATTATAAATGAGAGAGAGGAACTTTCTGGACATTCGTTAAATCTAGAATGAATAAGCAGGGCATTGGTTGTAAAAGAATAATAATGAAAAAGTCTCTATCATTCATTGGTTTGGTAAGAGGGATGAAACAGCAATGTATAAACAATTTCACTCTCTTGGCTCTTGGGCTCTGGGATCTGTTGCTGTTCTTCGCCTCTCTAACTCCTCCACACCATGTACAAAGCTTTTACCGATAACACATGAGATCTTGCTGGTTTTCTATCTGGGGGCAGAGAAGAAGATGGCATTGGCCCCTTCTGGACTTTCTTTGTCCAGCAGGAGGATTTGATTTCGGTATTATTTCTAAATTGTACGTTATTGTAAATACAGATAAGCGTATTTTGTATATAGGCTTGTAAATTTAGCTTGCTGTAAAATACAGCTTTATCTTATGTCCAAGACACCTGAGCTGGTCTGGTAAATTTTATTTGAGGGGTGATATCTCAAACCCACCACATGGGGACTTGATGGAAATTCAGATGAGCGCTCCCTTGTCTAGCTGTCCCAGTCCTTTGTCTCCACACAGGCTGAGCTCCATCCTAGGCTACCTCCTGTGCAAGTGCTGTTTCAGTGGCCATTTCAATATGCACTTGGTTCTTCACGGTCCTTGCTGGGTGTTGCTGGTCTCTGTTTTGCTAATGCCTTGTGTTCTGTGGGTGTGGAGCTCTCAGGCAGTAGTATTTGCTTTGAAAACTACAGGAGAATGAGAGTCCATCTGTCACTATATAAAAGAAATGTAAGTAAAAAGGCTGGATGTGTCTCAATCCCAACAGCACTTTTAGTGTAAGGTTTCTTGTTTACAAGTCACCATTTCTGATTCCTGTGGAATGCCTCTGCTCAGGGCAATTGAACTGAAATATTTGTAACATGTCCTACTAGTTTACAAACAGGAAGATCCAAACTGTGTCTGAGAGCAAAGCAGTTACCAACAGTGATTTATTTCAGTGTCCCTTATACTGTATTTTCTTCCTCACTTACACCTCCCTGGCTAAGAGTGACAAGTAGTAAGAGAAAACCCTGGGACCACAGCAGGCCCAAACAGGTGGTATTGGGTGATGTAAAAGACCTGCCAGAGGGGCAGTTTGCTTGTCTCCTTGTTTTAGGCATCCAGATGGCTCTAGTTTGAAGGCTCTGTACCTGCAACGGGACAGAGTCCATCAGAACTTTCCTAATCATTAACTGAACCAGCGGCTGGCTGTTTAAATAGTGAGTGGGCAAGCAGTGCTCAGTTTGCTCCACTGAGCCCGATAAAGTATCTGCTCAGTTGATAGGTAATGACTGCGACTATCCAGTGCAATTAGCCCAGTATCCAAGTCCTTGAGGCCATGAAACCTGAACTAAAAGATTTCAGGGTAACTGACAGTCTCTTTACGACCGTCACTGAGCAGTTCAGCCTCCAGGCTTATAGTGCCAAAGCTGCTGAGGTAGGGGAAGGCTTTGCAGTTTGGAGTCTTGTCTTGGGGGTGGGAGTGCAGTAGAAATGACCTCACAGCTCAGGGCCACATACACTTTTGCACGATTACTCTTCAAATGCCACTTTTCAGGAACATATGGTGGTAGAGGGGCACCAGTGCTTTATCAGGCATACATCTGTGTCGCTTTGTGGTAACACACGGTGACTAGACTGCTGGGTGCAATGTCTGCTTGCTGAATAGTGTGGAATATCTGGGCAGTCTCCTGGGGAAGGCTTCAGGGAGCCTTTGGACACAGTGTTATGGAGTAGTGACCTTGGGAAGAGAGTAGAGGATTTCTGGAGGCAAAATTCATGCAGTCATATGGTAAGTCAAAAGCCAGGAGCTCCATAGTAGCTTTTAGCTGGAATGCTCCTAGCAGCAATAATTTGGTGAAACTTAAAAAGAAAGAGAGAAGATTAATAAACCAAGGAGAATTCTGTAGTATATAGGAAAAAAAAAACCCAAATATGCTACTTCTTAAATACTAGAAGTCTAACAAACAAGATGGGGAAGCAAAGATGTCTGACTTTAAAGAGAGATGTTCTCATATTATGTGTATCAGAAACTTGATTGGAAGAAGGCAATTGATCAGATGCTCTAGCATCAGAGTGCAAAGTGTAAAACAAAACAGAGGAGACAGCAGCAGCAGAGAAGTGGTAATATGTATTAGAGAAAGCTTTGTGCCTAAGCAAAGAAACAAGCTAATTGTGTTTACAAGCAGCTCAAAACCTGTGTAGCCTGACATTCCTGACCTAAGAAATAATCCACATCAGGATTAGGTCAAATGCTTTTACATGCTGAGAGAGATCAGAATTGCTGACAGGGCAAGAAATGCAACAGCAACTGGAGATATAATTTTCCCATGTGCATATTGGGCAAATGTCACATTAGGGATTGACTCTGCAGAAAAAGAAAACAGTGTTGCTGCGGGAAAGAGCCTACAGGACGAAAAGAAACTTTTACATTAGATACAAGAAGTATGCAGAACCTGGTTCATAATCCCCTGCTCAACAGTCTTGCTTAGGGAACAAAAGCAAAACAAACAAATGAACAAACAAAACCCCCAACTACAATAACATTACATAGGAACAAGGAACCTTGTTTGAAAGAAACTAAAATGAATTCCTTAAGGCTGAAGTGTTTGCATGGTGGCTATTTGAACAGAATGTATAAGAGTGGCTATTTGAACAGAATGTATAGGTACATTAAGCTTCTGCTTAGGAGTACTCTAAGCTTCTGCGTGTGGACAAAGATTTTGTAAAGACCAAAAAGAGAGCTGACATGGCTAACAGCAGGACAAAGAAATTTATTAGAGGCAGAAGACTTTCTTCAGAAAATAGAAGTTGATCCAAGAATGGAAAACAGAAAGGATCATAAACTCTGGCAAATTAAATGAAAACCACAAGGCCAACCATATAGAATCCCAGCAATGATTTCCAGAAGCCTTAAGGTGCATCAGCAATGTTTCTGAAAGAAATTAAGGCACCATGGGGCAAGAGAAAACTTCTTACCATGAATAACCTATTAAAAGAGGACAACAAGTGGCCAGTGCTCACATTTGAGGGAACTCTCCAGTGATGTTTGAGGGGATGTTTTTCCTGGGCTCCTGATGTTTAATCTATTTACAAATGAACTGAAAAAAGAGAGCATATGGAGAGAAGACACTTTGGTGAAGGCACAACTTTATTACACAGCATGACGGTGAGTTGCCTTAACTCTTTCTAGGCTCTGTTGAAGTGTCAGTGTATGTCTGTACTGATCTTATGCTCTTTGAAAGACTTGGTGAAAGCCAAGGTCATATGGGACTCAAAGGAGAGAAGAGGAAGATTAAGGTCAAGGGGTCAGAGAAGTACAGACAAGAAGGGAATCAGAAGGGGATAGAGGACATGCCACCCTGAAAGCATTGGAGGAGCATTGGACAGTAACCACTGGTGTTGTGCCTGAAGACTAGAGAGGAAAAGGGAATGAATATGGGATCTGGCAGTCACCAGGACGCATCACCAGGCTTCCTCTTTCTGCTGCTGGGGCTGGTGAGGGAAGTTGATCTGGAAGTCCCACGACTCAGTGGAACCTCTCAGATGGGGGAAGGTGTAAGAAAACTACTCCACATCAAGAGGTCTTGCAGAGGAGTCACATTTTGGGACAGTTTTCTCTGTGTGTGGCCAGGTCCTGAGATGGTACACAATGGTCAGAATGCCCTGTGAGACCTGCTGTTAGCACAGGCTGTGCCCAGGAGAATGTGCTGGCTAGGCTAGGAGTACAAGGTGACCCACTGGGATGCTTCATTCTCTGCCAGTGTAAAAAGTCCCATAGCGTGTATGTCTAGAGAGAATGGGCAGGTACTATGAGGAGTATTTCCACAGCATGATCTGGAGGCAGACTAGCTGACCATTAGATCTCTACTAAAACAGTAAAGACTGCAGGCAATAATCTGCTTCTTACATTCTGGAGGAGGATGACCCCACATAGAGGGTGAGCAATGGAGAGTCCATGGAAATCTGCAGATCTTAGTCCAAAATGCCCCTGCTCCTGGTGACACTAACACCATCTAGCATGCTAATAAAAAAAGAACCTATTAAAAATGAGATTTCCATGTGCACCCCCAGCAGACACTGCAGTTTGAATGCAGCACCTTGGCCTGCTTGGCTACTTGATAGGTCAGTGCCCACTGTTAGAGGAAAGACTATGGACTAGCTAGAGCTTCAGTACAACCTCATTCCAATTCTTACAGTCACATGTATATCACAGAATCACAGAAACATTCAGATTGGAAAAGACCCTCAGAATCACCAGGTCCAACCGACAACCCTACTCTACAAGGTTCACTCTAAACCATATCCCCAAGCACCACACCCAAATGACTTTTAAACACATCCAGGGTTGGTGACTTAACCACTTCCCTGAGCAGCCCATTCCAAGGCCTGACCACTCTTTCTGTGAAAGATGCAGGGTAAGTTCTTGCTCCTATTTGATTAAAGGCAATTCTGAATCTCCCAGGCCAACAGTCTCTAAAGAGGATTTTGGTTTTGGATATCTCCGTTTTGGGTCTATATTTTGAGCTTAATTTCAATTTCTACTCAAATATGCTTCATCACTTCTTTGACAAACAGGGCTGGAACATCTCAAATGGCTCACTTCAAAGTCCAGGAGTGATTATTTGCATATAGTTAATTTGGTGTTATTTACTGAGCTGGCAGTGGGATACAGTCTGTAAAACAAAGCTCTGAGCCACCCAGCATGACCCAGTTCCAGTGTTTTGGATTCATGGTATTGCTGGGTCGCCACTGTATAGACAGTAATGGCTGACACTGACCCAGCATCTGCCATGAAAGGGTATAGAAGAGAACTTTGTTCCTAAGCTTTCCTAACTCCAGTCTGTGAGCAATCTATATCCCTCTCATTAGCTGCAATCTGGAAACTTTCAGTTGCTTCTAATTGTTGGTGTGGTGAGCATCAAGATCCTAGCATGACAGGGAAGTAAATACTGTGACTGCAGCTCTCCTGGGCCCCTCAAAATACATGACTGCTGTGACTGTGGATTCTTCTGTCACTGTTCCTTTGGCTAGCAGCACCACACTACACATAGCATATTCTTTAAAATACAGTTGCCTGCTAAAATATGCTGAAAGCAATCCTGGCTTTGTCAGCTGAACTGAAGCAGACAGCATCTGTTGATCCACAGGAAATTAATAGCAATAAAAACAAGTAAGCAACTCTCTTTGCCAGTGGCTTCACCACAGATGTGAGGTACATGGGTGCACCTTATTCGAAGCAGGAACCTAACTGCAGTGGAACAGTGGCTATTTGATAATCACATCCGAAAGCAGAAAATGTTGTGCCTTGCTAGAAGTGCAGTGTTGAAATCCCAATGCTCTTTTGGCACCTCTGTGGTTCTTCATTGTGGAGAGAATTGTACTCCTTGCAGAGACCTCAAGTTTGTTTTTTGAAAAAACTCTGTGCTTCCTGATGACCACTGGCAAATGCACGAAATAAGGAGTCTTCACTTACATTTTTCAGCCATACATTGCAATACAAAGTGAGACAAATCCCACTACTGGAGTATCTGAGAGACTTGGCACCTACCTGGTGTCCAAGGAAAACTGATACAGTTCCTTGAACAGCATTCTTAAGGCTCTATCAATGCTGAAAAAAAATACAGTCTTGACTTTTTAACCTTATTCCATTAATCCATCCCACATCCTTGTGCTTCTAGCCTCATTTCCCACAGAGAATGAAATTTCTGTGATCATGCCATCTGGCCGTCTATCAGCCAGTATGTTCTGAACCTGCTTTCTATCAAACTGACAGAGAGATCGAGGCTTGAAGAGAATTAAGTGCCTATGAAATTCATGAAAATCAGCAGCTGGGTCAAAGATGGACATCCAAGTGAATGCCCTTGCTAGGGGAAAGGTAGGCAGAATGCAGCCGTTCTCCACGCTGCTTGCTAATGTCAGTCATCACATGTGTGGCTCTGGACTCACCAGAGCAGATGGTGCTTCCTAGTCAGTGAGACTGTGGGCTTATGGGTTTGGTGTAGTGAGTGAAGGAAAGAAAGAGGCAATAGGACACTCCTGTACGAAAGCAGGTTTCCTTAGGCCCACAGAACAAAGATTTTAATGATAGATTTTTACTTATTTCCATAACCATGCACCTCCTGTGGTTCCTGAGGGCCCTGCAAAGATATAGATCTGTTTCTCACTGAGGAGGCTGACAGGCAATCACTGCCTCTTCAATCCCACACTCCAACTTCTCCCACTGAGCTCCCCTTGTTTCCACTGCTCAGGCCTAGAGTGAAACTGGAAGCAGCTTCCAGGGCTCAGAAGAAAATAGCCTTGCTCTTTGAAACAATATAGAGGGTATTGAAAGTTAGGATGGAAAGTACAGCCTGGTTCAAAGTTTCCCTAATGAAAAATTCCCAAGCAGGGAAAGTTAAAAGCAAAATGATTTCTCCTTCCCCAGCAAAGGGAGTTTCAGTTTTTGTTTTTGTATCTTGCTCTCTTGCCTCATACATGGTGCTGTGAGAGGAGCTGAGCTTGCAAATACTTCTGGAGAAAAAGACTTGCTTTGCTTGAAGCTTTGTCTGTCCTAGAGGGAAAACCTGTGCAATTTCAGAAGTCCTAACTCCTGTATTTTAAACAACTGAGGGAGAACGCTGTTCAACATTACTTTGGCAAGTGTGTGTGGTATGTACATTTCCCAGATCAAACTGGGGCCCGACCCTTCATGCTTTACCTTCAGTGCACTTCTATGTGGGCAAACTTGTGACCTCAGCCTTAGACATGCTACAGCCCCTCCAGACTACATCTGGTCAAGCCGTTTGGGGGAAGATTGCTGTGGACTGGCCCACATCAGGGGCAGGAGCTTGCTGTGGTTTGCTCACTGTGAGTTTCTCCACAATGAAGGGGGAGGCAGACAAGGTTTTAGCCTCTGGATTGGTTTATCAGGTGAAAATACGTAGCTCTGCAATGCTCACAGAAAGAGGCACTTGGGTGAATGCTTAGTGCCCTTCTTGGAAGTGGGCTTGTAGTGTGACTGACTCACGGGGGCAGAAGGGCCATCATTTTAGTGAGGAACAGCTGTGAAATGTATTAATTTGAGCTCTCTTCTCTCCAAGATTTCTTTCAGCAACATCCCACTCACTTCAGTCTTCTCAAGGACCCTATTATGTCACACAGAATAAAGAAGCAAAAGTTCAGGATTTTCTCTCCCTCTAGAGAGATGTTCTGGGATTTACATTTTACTTGTACTTACTTTCTAAAGAATGGATTGAGGTCCTTGCAATTGGGAAACACAAAGGAAAAACTAAAACTCAGAGTCTTTTGTATTTACTGCACTGGTCAATGAAGACAGCAGCAAAAAGCTTTAAAATAAGTAGGCTACTTCAATAGTGAAGCTCCTGGTGAAATTGCTGTCTGACTTCCCTCACAGAACAAACTGGAGTTTCCAAAAGTGTTACCAAACCCACAGCATTTTACCCATCTGAGTTGGACTTCTCAATTCTGAAAACTTGTCAAACTGTCTTCTCCTTACAAAGCTTTCTAGAGATAACTTGCCTTTAGGGTGCCCAGACTGATGTGGCTTCTATGAACCTGATTTACAAAGTGGCTGACTATAGGCACTTCACCCATCAAGCCTCAAAACATCTTCCTCCTAAGTGGTTTCTCTGCACTGTGATCTCAGTAGCCTAAAGACAGGCAACAGAACTGTTTTTCAAAAATAACATGTCAGCAACTTCCATAGTTTCATGATTTGTAAATGCTTCTGTGATACTGTGATACTTCCTCAAAAATCCTCCAAAAATGAAATAGCACTTAAATATCACAAAGAAAGGACTTTCCCCCCAGATATCTAGAGGGGATGTCCAAGTGTTTCTTCTTTCAGGAGTTGCCTTGAGGTTTTTTTTTGGTGTGGTTACATGTTTTCTGTATATTATTTGGTAGCATTATGTCACCGTAGCTGCCTCAGCTTGCCTCGAAAAGAGAAAAGAATATTAAGTAGAGATGCTGCTTCTGCATCCTGAGTGCCTACACATGTAACACTACAGAAATGCAGTTTGTGTTGGTCATCAGTGCTGTGAATTCCTGCCTAACCTGTAGACCCTTGTGGTGTTACAAGGTGAAGGCTTCAGTGTGGTTTCAGAAACATCGCTTCATATGGCCAGCATTTGCACAGACACTGTTCTGTTAGAGCTGTAGAGAGAAGCTTGAGAGGGGACCTTGGAAGGCTGACAATCCCATTCACCTGCCATTTTGGTCATTCGAGAGAAAGAGTCTTTCAGTACCAATTTTTATGTCTTTCACATTGACCTACAGCATCCACAAGCCAACCTTATTTCTGTTCAGATCAAAACAGAGATGGGAAGAGGGAAAAAAATTAAAAAGGGAGGTGAGATACTATCAGTGCAGGCAGTTGCAGAAATGTGAGTGCCCTGACAGACTTAATGGGAGGAGCACTGGCTTCTAAACATAGGGATTTTCCCTGTGATGCAGAATTTCAAGATAAGCTGTCTGGGGGATTCCCCAGTGTGTCTCCAGAAATATCACTCCAGAAGGAGTAGCAGCTTCACTCTGCTCTCACAGTCCATCCTGCAAAGACACACACTGTTGCTGTTCTGTGATTTGCAGCAGTAAAAGCCATGTCTTTGGTAGCCCACTTTCTCCTTATCCTCTGCAATGGTAAGTGGGAGTTTTGCATTTTCCTTTCTGGTCTTTCATGTTTATTTTGTGGTGATATGTTTGGGAAAGCTAGGAAGGATTACCTAGGCAGTATCTTTTAAAATTGTTGTGTACCTCTGCTTTGCAGTTTGGTGCTTGATCCATGGAGCGTCTATGGTTGTCCCAGACATGGCTGTCAGATGTGCTGAAGAAGCGCTGCTGCCCTGTCAAGTTCTTCATGACTCCTCAACTGCCTACCAGACAGCGTCCTGGTATAAAGTAAGAACAAAGTCCAATTTACTTGAGCAGTCTGCTTTGCTTTCCTGCCTGATACTGGCTTGTCTTATACAAAGTGGGTTATTTTATGAAGAGGTATCCTCCCGTCAGTGCAGCAGGTACATGACAGCAATGGAAGCATCTGAGCTGATCACAGAGAACAGGAGTATTCCACATCATTGTGGTCAGACTATTTGTGTGCAATACTCAAATTGCTCTTGGTTTGATTTTATGTCTGACTTTTGCTGGCTTCCATGGATCAAAGCTCAAGTGATGTCCTATATACAACCTGACAAACACTACTCCAAAGACAGGTCTTTCCAGAGCTTTTCTTCAGAGCCAAAAATGATATTTAAACCTCGTAATGTTAATGCTGTTGTTCCTTGGCTAATTTCCCTTCAAACAGGAACTGTTTTTTTCTTTGAAATAGGAAGATTTGGCTTCCTGAGGAAGATTTGGCTAGTGAGAGTGAGCATGAGGGCAGGGTATGCAGAAGGCAGATGGACAGCTAGAAATTCTGAGTTCCTCCTTTGCAGTCAGAAAGGAAATGTCACATCTTGACTGCTCTGATTTAAAATTTCTTTCTCCAAAGCAGAAGGGCCCTGCTGACCACCTATTTGGAGAAGGGCCTACAAGGATCATTGGGCTAATGAGCAGAAAATTACTCCTGAACACTTTCAAGATGAAATTTCTTATAGAAAGAGAGGTGCAATTGCCCAGTGGTTGAAGAAGTGGTTGCTGACTTGCTGTCTGGCACCATGTATTTGCATCTAAGTGCATAGTTTCAGCTTACGGTGTGAGCCCAACAAATAGGAAAAGAAGACAGGTTTGGCCTCCTCTGTTCCCCACATCCAGCTATTCTGGTTCTCTGTCTGCCTGTCAAGTCAATTCTGTTACTTGGTATAATAGTGGAAAAATTATTTGCAAATAAAGATTTTGTAGGTTACAGAGTTGAGTAGCTTGCCTATGTAATGAGATAGTGGAAAGGAAAACACCCTATTTTTGGTGGGTGAAAACTGTTAATTTATCTCTGCCAGAACACACAGGCACACCTTTGGCTTCCCCACTAGTTTGGTCAGATATAGTTTTACAATTATTCCCTACAGAAAACCAACAAACAGTGTTGTTAGATAGGGCTTCTGAGGTTGAAACTTGCAGTGTCTCTCAGCTTCAGTGCTGGTACAAAAAGCATCTGCCTGTTGACTGAATGACAACGGCAACCCAAAGGTACCTAACTCTGAAAGAGCTGTTTGTAAAGTCTGGCTATGAGCCGATCAGTAAGCTCAGTATCTATCATCACCTCCTCTTTCCAAAATGCTGAGCTAAGCATGGGTGAGATACAGAGAGGAGAAAATGATGCATTTGGTTGAACACTACTATGGGAACTGGGATAGGTATCAACTTAATTTTTGCTTTCTGCTTTCAAAGCTGAATAAGGATATGTATTTTCCACACAGATACATGCTAGTTGTTTAAGTCTCTACGTTTCCCACCGAGTCTAGGCAGGGCACAGATCTCATTGCAGGCAAACCATGCAGTCTGGTAGACCTGAATGAGTTGAACAGAGGTGGTAAGGAGTGTAGGAGGGAAAAACAGAGAGACTGACTAGATCCCTGAAAATTCTGCCCCAAACCAGTGTCCCTATAGACTCAATTCTGGGTTGTCTTGTAGCTCTTTACGGTTTCATCCAGGCACAGAATGCCCACACATGCAAGGCAGGGTGATATTTGATGATACTCCTTGTGTGTGCCCCTTCGTCGGCAGCCCACATTAGTGCTGCTTTGCTTTGCAGCAGTCAGACTGTTACAGTCAAGACTGCTACTGCAACCTCCTCTGCCCTGTCCTACCCCCCATCTCCTCTCCCTCTGTGGTCTCCTTGCTCTTCCTGCTTGATCCATTTCACTCAAAAAGGGCTAATTTTTTTCAGTGCCCAGCATGGTAAGACTTTTCCACTCCCCTGTTGGCACTGCAAAATCTACAAGAAGTAACAGAAATTAGCTATCTTCAGCTCTTGCCACCATCTTCAGGGGCTGATGGCAGCAACCACAATACTGCAGTCTTCTGGTTACTCATCCCAGGAGAGAGGTGGGAAGTAGAGACAAGCAGTTAATGCTGCTCTTGGTAATGCTGCCTCAAGCCACAGTCACAGACATATTAGGAGAAGCACAACATCTAAGCTAAAAAGCCTGACTGTCGGCCAGTAATTTAGGCTCAATGTTGTGTACTGAGGAAGCAACACTTCTGCTTGTGGGGCTAGCAAAATAGGCAGCAGCTTGAAGCTCTCTTCTCATTGCTTTGTCTGTGTGCTGCCATCCCCACCCCACACTGCAAAAGGAGGGTGGGGAAACGGTGGAGGGTGACTGCACTACCCAACACGGAGAATTAATCTGTTATTTAAAAACCAGCTACTGAAGGATTAATCAATAAACACCACGTATCCCCCCAAGGGGCTCATTAAAAGGTAATGCCAACAAATGGTATGAAATTCCATACTGTAAAGTTCAAGCAGCTGTTAGGCGAAATCTTTTGTATGAGGTCACTTTGAAGTGTGCAGTAAATACAAGCAATTAACCTTTGCTTCTGCTGCTGTAAAGAAATGGTGGCGACGTTACGGTGCTGACCGCACAGCTGTTTGCACAGGGTGAGCGCTCAGCGAGCGAACGCCTCCTTCCCCACGGCATCGCTGCCTGCTCTCACCACTTAGGGGCTGCTTTCAAATAATTCATCATGATCTGCTTAAAAATAGATCTAAACATACTATTGAAAGTACTTTCTTGTTTAGTTCTGTACAGAGAAATAATTGTTTAAAGAGTTAGTACTCCGGTGTCAAAATCCAGCTGGATGTGAAAGGAAATGACTGCATTCAACATCTCCTCCATTTTTGCTAAGGTTGTGTGCTCAGTATCCTTGCAGCTAATTAGATTTTTCACACGCATGAAGTCATGCACGCAAGTAGTTATGTGCAGACTCAGGACCACGGTCAGTCAGCCCGCCCAGACAAAATGATTTTTACTTAGAAACACCTGAAGCACTGATAGGACAAGAGGAGGTGCCTCAGGTTGTGCTAGGGGAGGTTTAGTTTGGATATTAAGCCAATTTTGTTCACTGAAAGAGTTGTGAGGCATGGCAACAGGTTGCCCAGGGAAGTGGTAAGTCTTCATCCTTGGGAGTACTTAAAAGGTCTAAGAATGTGGTACTTAGTGGCGTGGTTTAGTGGGGGACTTGGCAGTGCCAGATTAATGGTTGGACTTGATGATCTTAAGGGTCTCTTCCAACCAAAACAATTCTAAGCAGGCAGGCCCTGCACACTGGTGAGAAGGCAGAGTACCAAGTCCTCCTCCAACCTGGTGCTGTTCTGATCCTATTCACTATGTGGCTATGAGTAAATTAGAGAGTTCATAATGATGATACTCTTTAAGTGTAGTTTATTTTTAGGACCTACACACCATAAAACTATATATGAGCAGCATGAAAGTTTGCTAACTGAGAGGTGAAAACTATGTTCTTTTTCATTAGCATCCAGGCACATTCCAATTGTATATGGAAATAGTGGTTTGTGCATGGCCCACCTATGAAACAATCTTACCTTTCTGCCTCACAGGGCAGTTTCTCTGAAATGGAACAGTTTCTTTTTGTGTATTACATTGAAAACAAGAACCACTTCATAAAACCTCATAATTATCACTTTATATCCAGCTTGAAAGCCAAGTTTAAACACACACAAATGAAATCCCAGTGGATATTCCGTTATTTTATTCATGTGATAGCCAGAAAAGTCTTAATCTAAAACAAATCTTGAGGAAGAGGAAAGAAGGCTGTACTTCTGTGGAGAAAAGTCTGTTAACTTTATAATAACACTTCCCAGAAAAGTCTAAAATAGGGGTGGAATTAGAGGGGGGGAGTTACACTACAAAATAAGAGGAAACCTTATAGGAATTTGATATTAATGTAATATTAATTGCACTTTAATTCATAGGAAATTAGTTTTGCTAAATGTGCACAGCTATAATCTATTAGCATAGGTAAATAGTTGCTAAATTACTTCAGTCTGGTGTCTAACATATCCAAAGAAATGCAGCCAAAAGCTCCTCAAACATCTATTCAGTTCCAGGTAGCCCCAACACATCAAAGAATTAGACCAAAAGGAAGCAGTAGAAAGAATTTCATGGTCAGAAAAATTATTTTGCCTCACATGAGCTGGTGCTGGGTGCCCTCAACTGAAAAAAATCCAAATCAACACAGAGGTTGTGTGACTGAGTCAGAGGGCTTTTCCAGCTGCCTCATGTGTCACATGTAGTTCCCTTGCTGCTTCTGCTTTGTCTGGGGCTTGGGTTTGGGTTTTCTTTTTTCTTCTTTGGTTTCCCTTCTAAAGCACAGTCAGAGTTCATTCACATGTGCCCACAATTTATGTCTGGTTTTTTTCTAATTTAACATTGGTAGCTCTACAGGATACTGTATAGGAACCATATGGATGCACCTTCAGCACTAATCAAATGTGAAAGTGCCTTTGTGCTGAAAAATACACCTATTAAATGGTTTCAGCTCAGATGTGATTCATTACATGTTGGCTGTCAGGCACTGCCAGAACTCTAGATATTTTGCTGTAGAAAATGAATTCCTTCTGGCTGTATATAGGTTTTAGATCCCTTTAGCAATCAGAAATTTCAACTTGGCCATTGCTCCTGGTATAATTTTAAGCAAAACCATTTTTACAATCATCCCACCCTCATGAGAAAATAAATTCATGTTAATACATTTCACCTTTAAACTGACATGAATTCTGGATCTGAACCCTTTTGTTTGAAATAAAAATTTGCTTTTAAGGGGAAAGTGGATTATATTGGCACTTTGATTTACCTGGGAGCCACGGTACTACGTTAGTCTGTGAGAAGTCAGAAAAGATATTTAATGAGAGCAGAGGACATGAGTTAACCTAACAACTGCTTGGTCTTGTATGTGTGTGGTAAAATAAGTGTGTAAGTACTGCAGTGTGGGTGAATTGCCTTTGTTCAGTGGTTCTGTTGTGTAATGCAGCAGTTTTCAAACTGCAGCTAAGATCCAGCCACCCTAGGACTGAGAAAAGTGTTCCTCCTCCTTCTTTGTTTTCAGTTCTCTGAAACAGAAATATTTGCTGACAAGCATTTAAATTTTGGAGGCTTAATTATTTCTCATAATTCAGCCAGCCAGAGAACAAAAATGCACCAGCTCAGCAGCATTTTTAATCAAACCTATCCCATTTTAATATCCATTCTATCATCATCACTGTTCTTACCAAAAAGCTCCAGGCTATGAGAAACTTTACAGGAATCAGTCAATTGATTAGAGAATACATGTGGGAGAATTGCAACCTCTTTAGACCAACTGTTGCCAAGCTTTTGGGAACTCAAATAGCTTTCAATTAAAGTCACTAAAATAAGAGCTCTAGAGCTTGTTGCTCAGGGCTATGTCCAGTCTCCAAAGGTATCTCCCCTCTCTCTCTGGGTAGGCTGTTTCAGTGTTCAACCACCTCCACTCTAAAAGGTTTTCCTTATGTTTTAATGGAATATCACAATTTGCAGTTTGTGCCCATCCCCTCTTGTCTCTGGAGGCCACTAAGAAGAGTCTGGTTTCATCATCTTTATCCCCCTGCAATCAGGTACATATTGATAAGATACCCATGAGCCTTGTCTCCTCCAGGCTGAACAATTTCAGCTCTCACAGCCTCTCCTCATATGTCAGATGCTCCAAATCTCTAATCATCTTTGTGGAACAGTAATTCCAGGTCTCTCTTGTACTGAGGAACCCATTGTTGGAACCAACACTCCATGTTGGTCTCACCAGGACTGAGCAGAGGGGAAGGATTCATCTCCTTCCATTTACTGGGTATGTTCTGTCTAGTGCAGCCCAGGAAGCTCTTGATCTTCTTGGCCACAAAGGCTCATCACTGGCCCGCTCACAGTCAGCTTAGTGTCCACAAGGATCCTCAGGGCCTTTCTGGCTGGTTAGCCCTATCCTGTCCTGGTGTCTGGGGCTATTCCTCCTCAGGGGAAGGATTTGGCATTTCCATTTGTTGGACTTCGTGAGGTTCCTGTCAGCCCATGTCCCTAGTCTGTCCAGGGCCTTCTGGGTGGCCACACAACCCTCTGGTGCATCAGCCACTCCTCACAGCTTTGAATCATCTGCAGGCTTGCTGTCCCACCATCCAGGTCATTAATGAAGGCGTTGGACAGTACCAACCCTTGGGGGTAGCATTTCCTCTCATTGCTATGGAGGTGGTGGAAAACAGCAGGCTTAGGCCCCGAGCTAATTCCTGAGGAAGTTCGTCACAGACATTGCCACTGGTCTACGTCTATGTGACAATAAACACAGACTGACATTTCTGTTGCTGTTTACTTTTCTTAATGGTTCATGTTATGCAGATAGGCAGAATGATGCTGCCAGCCTGTGAGTCCCTGGTTCCCAGCAAAACTCTTGCTTCAGTAAGCCCCAGAAGCCAGCATGGCAACAAGACCCTTTTTATGCTAATAGAACCAGTACCATTTCTGCACAAGTCCCCGCACGAGTCACAATTTGCCTTTTGAATTTTAGTGACGCCATTAACAGCAAACATGGGAGCAGGGAAAGACCACCTTCCTGCCTTCCTCTGGCTGGCAGTGGGGAGCCAGGGGAGCCAGCGTGCTGCAGCTCACTCACCAGCACAGCAGAAGGAAATGAAATGCAAATGAAATGCAGGCGGAAAATATTTTGTCACTGATTAAAGAAAAGCATAGTCCCTACACAAGTGAATTGCTGACACCAACAACATTTACTTCCCTCCCTCTAAGCTTGTGTGGAATTAATTAGGTAAACCCCCTAGCACCTTGGGCTGCAGTATCACCTGGAGGACACTTGGCATGAATTAGCACTGGATTACCATAGGAGCTTGAGCTGCAAAATGATCTGTCTAGTGAGAGTCTGCCAAGTAATTCACAGAAGGTGGCGAACAAAGTGGCACTTTTGTAATTTTAATTAGGTTTTGGGGGAAAAGAGGTTAGCTTGATTAGAGCAAAAAGCAGAATGATGATCTTACTGAATATTTGGTGGACTTCCTTTACAGAGATGGGATATAGGGACACACTCTGAAATTTGCTCAGATGTGTCCTCGCTACTTAGAGAATTTTAAAATGGAGGGGTTGATTTCATTTTTTGTAACAGGAATTAAGACTGCAATGAAAAAGGGTTGGTTCAGACGTCAGAGAAAGGGTTGCTGTGACCTCCGAATGGGGATGAATTGTGCTGCATGCAGAGACCGGGAAAGTGCCACCAGATGTCTCTGTAGCCTAAAAAACTGCAGAGTCTGACGGACCCTCCAGCACCACCCAAACTGCTGTGCTTGCCTTTGGTCTTCCGTAGAGTGGGGTGATGGAGAAAGAGAGGCATGCAAACCCCGAGTTAGACCCATACATATCAACTGCTCCTCCTCCTCCCCAAATGCGAGGGTTTGCTATTCCCATCCAGGTCATGACTGTTTTCTCCACAAGTGAAGGAGACAGGCCACAAAGTGACTTTTTCTTCTGTTTTGGGGAGTGCTGTGTTGCTAGCACAGCTTCACGGACACTGCTTTGCCTTACACACAGTGGCTCTGTCTAGTGCAAAGTTTTGACTTGCTGCCAACAGTACAGAGGCAATGGCCCTGAAGACAAGCAACTGAGAAACTTGAACATCTTTGGAGGCAATAATTATTCCTATCTTTCAGCATCCCCCCTAAAACAAGGAAGTGAAATCATTTATCAAAAATCCCACTGGGACTCTGTGCATGGTCAGGCATAGGATGGTTAGGCTTGATTGACTTCTTCCTTCTATTAACAGTGGTAATTACAATTGCATACGTAAAGATCAAAGTGTTTTCTGATTCTCAGGTCTCTCTGACAAGGATAACAGCACCATTTATTGGCCAAGACAGCAATAATTTATGCTACCAATGAATTAAAAACAAACCAAAAAAGGGTAATTTTTTGTACGTAGCTCAGAACTCCCATCTGCATTTTAGGGCGATGAGAAGGTCAGGGAGCCAGGCTGCTTCTCTTTGTCGCCCTGTGGGCAGTTTTAAATTTCACTGAGGAAAGGAGTGGGAAAGGAAGGGAGAGTGGCAAAAATTAGATCTGAGGGAGGTCAACTCTATCCACTTAACTGCTATTGACCTACTTGTAACCAGAGCTGAGCCCAGCCTGGCTATTGGAATTCCTCTGCCTGCATCTCTGACAGTGTGCAGGACTCAAAATTAACCAAGTATCTGTAGCACAGTGATGGCCTTAGAGTGAAACCCACCACAGATACTGATTGTCTCATAGCACTCTGGGGCTGAGTGGAATAAGAAAAAGAATCAGGGGCAAATTTACTGGGAGGCTAAGAGGAAGAAGGTACTTTCTTCCTTCTTTCTGGGCAAAGTGTGGAAAACCCCAGGGAATTAGTGCTCTTTGTTTCATTTGATGCACTAAAAATCCCCAAACCTTTCTGAGAAAGGGTCTTTGCAGTGATTAAAATATAGTGCTTTAGTCCAGTTCCCCAGTTCATGAGGAGTCCTCCAGCTTACAGCTTGTTTTACACGGTTTTAGGTCTGCAAAAGTAGCAAAGTATAATGGAGCATAAGGCCTGTATGCTTGCCTCGTGCAATATATGAAAGGGAAACCAGATACTCCTAGCCTCAGTTATGTTAATTTTGATAATTTACAGTGAAGCTGTTACACACTGCTGCAGTAGCTGTGCTGACAGAAAGTAAGCACTAACTTGCAACCCAAAAATGTGTCTATTAAAATAAAATAATAATAATAAAAGAGCCTTGGCTTACATTAGTGATAGGTTTGGCTGAAAAGCTGAGCCTTGGACTCTGTGAACCGGCTCTGGCACTGCTGGTCCACATAAAGCCTGAATTCATTACTCAGGAAAGCTTCACGGAGGGCACACTGCCTCGAGTCCCAGGGAGCAATGTCGATGAATAAGAATGGACACGGGCTAATTCAAACCCTTCTTCCATCTTTCAAATCAAGTTAGTGATTTCTCTCTTCTTCGTGGTTCCCAGCCAATTGTCATTTTCAGTGCATCCTATGGTCCTGCAGTACAAACTGTTCTGGGAATACACTTCATTCCTTCAGCAGCCTCTCAGCAATGCCAAGGAATGTAGCTCTTCTGGTTACAATTAAGGAATTCAACATACAAATGCTCCCCAAGTGCACCAGAACCTGCTTGTGACCTTTGCACAACCGATTCTGAAGGAGTTGAAGGAATTTTTTGTTCTTTGGTTCCATTAAAACTGGAGTGAAGGGAGGGAAACCCCCGCTCCCCCAGAAAAGCCCTGTGGTTTCAGGGGTCAGCTGCACAGAAACTGGCACAGGGAAGTGCAGTTTCCAGGGCTGTGTTCCCACAAGGACCTCTGGGCTGTGGGGTTGCTGGGGGAGTGCCAGACCATGCTGGCAGAGCTGGTGCACTGTGGCATGCCAGCCTGGTAGGCGGGCTTAATTCCCACCACATTGTAGAATGTGTGCTGGCATGGTGAGTGGAAGCAGCAGTGGAACTTACCTACCTGCTACCATGCTCTCCTGGGGACATCTGGTCCCCAGAGCCACCACTAAGTAGCTGGGTGCAGGGCTGCCTCTTGCTGCCTCAGCTCCATCCCCATGGACTCTCTCTCTGAACTCTGCATAGACACTTTGAAAACAAACTCCACCGCTGCCTTTTGTCATCTCACATCTGTACCAGGATTATGTCCATGTGAGGCAGATTCAGACCCATGTGTCGAAATGAAAATGGATTTACTAGAACAGCCAACCTAGTATCAGTATAAAGCATTCAAAGTTACACTCAACCTAGTGAGCATATGGTAGCCACAATAAATAGGAAGGTAGTCCACAGAAGCAGACTAAGTAAGCCACTCCAGGGATAGGAGGAGCAGGATCAGGAGGAGCCTCCACCCTCAGCAAACTTCCCCCTATATACTGAGTTTGATTTTTATGATCTGGGATACACCTGTAGCAAGTTTGAGTCAGCTGCCCTGGCTGACTCCAAACTTCTAATAGCCTACAGTCCATGGCTAGCCTGAGATTCTGTTCCAGAGAAACCAAGACAATGTCTTAGATGGTTTTGAAGTGTGTCACCCCCCTCACCTCTCTTCAGTCTCTGCATTTTCAGCCATAAGCTGGCTTTAAAACCCTTTCCCCTGAAAATTGGCATGACACTGCTCCTCAAGA
The DNA here is from genome assembly GCA_013400475.1 of Tricholaema leucomelas. NCBI lineage: Eukaryota > Metazoa > Chordata > Aves > Piciformes > Lybiidae > Tricholaema lacrymosa > Tricholaema leucomelas. Next base: position 607,832 of record WAAF01013955.1, read on the forward strand.
TGATAAATATATTTGTGTTTTCCAGATGGATGGAAATGGCAAAGGAATAACATGGAAAGTCATTGACGTGGAATCTCATTATCCAAGAGAACTTGGGGGATCTCTGGAGCTCTCCAACGATACTTTCTTTTCACTGAGGATCAAAAATGCAACCAGCCTAAACAGTGGGACATATAAATGCACTTTGGAGGAACAGAGTGGGAAACACAATCTGAGCACCACTGTCACATTAAAAGTAACAGGTACAGTAGAGACTCAACTGCCCCATGCTCTAAGTGGCATTTTGTGAAGTTACAGTTTATAAATGCTGCACAGCACCAGAACAGAGTAACGTCTTGCTTTACATTTTAGGTTGCCCTGGAACAGAAGTTGAAAAATTAAAAAGATACAAAGCTGAGCTTCTCATGCTGACTTGCCTTGGGATTTTTTACTTGCTACTCATCTTTTTTACCTGTGTGAGTAATTCTCTTTCTCATTATCAAACCAAACAAAACCAAAAGTCCCCCAAACCGTTAACTTTCTTTATGAGCACCACGATAACACAGCTGGTCAAAAGTTGTTGTTCATTCTTAATTTCTGATCAAATCCATTAAATACACAGACTATTTTCAAAGTCAGAGGAAACTTGGGTGCATGAGGAGCACAGGGTGGAGTCCCAAACAGATAAAACATTTCACTGCACCCTGATCTAACCAAACCAGATGGTTATTTTTTGCACTCCCTGCCCATTTCAGTCTCCTCTCTGTGTGCAAGCTACTTTTCAGTTTAAGGGCACATCAACAGCTCTTCTGGTTTGGTACTTGGGAACAACATTTATTTGAGATGGAGGCATAAGCCCCTGGGATCTCTTCCCCACCTATGCCATTACTTTGTGTGGTGACATGCTGGACAAGTTCAAGCCCACCTATATTTTGCTCTGGTTTCCACATCTGTAAATTGTTGACAACCCTATTTCAGTTGGGCTTTTTTTGTGTGAAGCTCCCTCTTTCTTGTTAGACATTTAAAGATCCTTGGAAAAGAACATCTCAGGGGTTTTATCTGTACCCTTAATGCTGGCTGGAAATTCTGGGAAAGGTGGGGAGAGGAGGCAATTGTGAAGCTCACTCTACAGAAATCAGACCCATGCTTTGTCTGCAGTAGTGGTGAAGTTCTCATGCAGAGATCTGAGTTCCCTGGCTTTGAGGCAACATGAGCCTTTGGTGTCAGTCTGCTACAACACTGGCTGCATTTCTAATTAAAATGAAAACAAATCCTATCCCAGCATTCTGGGAGGTCAGGTTTAACATTTGCTGCCTATTTTGTATTTCTTCTTGTTTTGCTCCTCAGCAGATGAATCATAACTGTTGATTGGAGAATATCTAATTAGCTGCAGCTAAATGCAGCTTTTCGTGTATCTTCAGGGAACAATTAAATTTATGCCTGTCTCTTTTTCAGATTGACAATTCTTCCAGTAATTTGTGCCATTCAGACTAAAGTTTGACAAGATAAGTCTTGTAGGAATTTGTTAGGATGAAAGTATGAAAGCAAGGATATCACTCAGAAGAGACAGATGCCCCTGTTCTGCTCAGTGTCCTGAAAGAATGTCAGGTCTCTAAAGAAGCCTCTCCTTCCCATATGTAAAAAAAGGGCTCAGTTTTAGTGGTGCAGATAAACAAAAGCAGAGCCAGAAAGGAAAGATAACCACACTGATGGAATATATGTATCTTAATCTTAGGGGAGGTCCATTCTCAGTTATCAACCTGTCTTTCATTGAAGTTTAATATTGTCCTGATCTCACAAGTGAACTTCATTATTCAGAATGCCAGTTAAGTTCTTACAGGTTGCCTTGTCCTCTTCTCCAGCAGAGATTGTTTCTAATCCCTACTAGACTCAAGAGTGATGTTAAATGTAAGACTGGTGTCAGGACTGGAGTTTCACTCTGACAACTTGATGAAATATTTTGGGCACTGACCTGTATTGAAGGCAGGTGGAAACACATTTGCTTGATGCAGAGCCTGTTCATACGAAAACTTGAACTAAATATAAACTTCCTTTTGTGACTTTCATCCTATAAAGCCCCTCAACCGAGCAGGAAAGTTTTTTTTTGTACTAGGCCCTTTCAGTGACTAACAAATGGAAAAGATGTCGTGTATGGTTAGCAAGAAGAAAAACAGCTTTCAAAAAAGTTTGCCTTTCATATGAAGCCTCATTTCTAAGCTTTCTTTTCTGTTTTATTTTTCCTTTTTAGACTTGTCTAAGAAAAGAGAACATGTCTCCCAGTTATCAAAAAACCAGATCCAATATGAAACACATGCTCACTCTCATCAATGTACATGAAATGACAACTTTCCAGGATTTTAACAGTGACAACACTTGCAAAAATGGACTTACTTTAAGTCCTGTCTAAGTTGGGCTCGTCAGTAAAAACGAAACGAGCTGGACAGATGAGTGGTATGGAGAGGAAATAAATGACAACATATGGACTCTTGAGAACAGTCTAAAAGTATAGGCAACCTGTCAGTGGTCTGCTTGCACTGGACAAGCCTTCAGAAAGCACTGTTACACACTACAGTCACTTCTGGGAATTAGGAGGCTAAGAAATATCATTACAGCTACACAGCGGTGTTGCAGTGCTGTTATGAAACTTTATTTTGCTCTGCCATGCAATCATTTTGTTCTGAGCAAGAACACTCCTGTGATATGAAGACCAGATGAAGAAGAGGCTATGGCAGTGCACAGCTGGGTAATTAACTCTTCCCTGAACTAATAGGGCTCATCTTTCAAAGCAAACACAACAGGTGCTGCAGTATGGAAAGAGGAGCCTGTGGGGCTGTCTCTGCTCTGAGCCTGGATTGAGTTCCTTTACTTCAAGTGGGATGTAACTTGCCATGTGATGTTCAAGTAAGCTGAAGATTACTTCATGGTCTTGTCCTGGGTGGGTCAAATCGACAATCACTTTTAAATCTCAGAGTGACAGATAAGCTTAAACACAAGAAGAGAGAAAATATTTTGGAAGTCTTTCTGGAGTGAAAGCAACTCTCTATCTCTACAAGAGAAGTAAGGACAGAAGTAAAGATGGCCTAGGGGCATCACTAAACAGGTCAATCCATAAGCAGTTCCAATGAGAAGTTCCAATTTGCTGCTCTTACAACAACAAAAATGAGAATGAAGCAGCCAGTGACATTAAGGACATATAAAGATGACTTGTTCTGTAATTAATGAAACATGAGGATAAATGTACGTGACACCTATGTAAGTCACATAAGTGGCATGGCCATGGCTTGGAAGAAGTCAGTTGCTGTGCCTCTGGGATGCACTGAGTCAGCTGCGAGGTGAAACATGAGCACCTGCTTTCAGTGTTGACAGCATGTACTATGTATAGAACATGTATGTGAGAAAAGCTGAACTCAGGCACACAGTAAGAGCAAGAGAAGACTCGTTCTCTGGGATCAAAGAAAGCAAGAGAGACTCCGGAGTCTGGAATCAAGGAACCTCCTTTGTTGGGCTGCTGGTGCAGAAGGTGAAGCCAGAGGAGTCTAGAATGACTGTGACTGTTTTATGTTCCTACATAAGAATTTGAGCCAAAATGTGAATTTGCAAGCACTGAAGAACACAATCCTAAAAAGAAAATAAAATAATTAAATCCACCAAGAGTTAAACATTAGGATTTTTAATGCAGTTTGGAATTTTGAGCTGGGAGAAGGAGGCTCTTTCTATAATCCTTTGACTAATTTTGAAGCGCTGGTGGGAGGAAAGCACTGTGTGTCACTCAGTGGTATTTCTATGAGCAGGGTAGATGTCTCCATTGATAGAGTCCAAGGAGCTCCCAACATTCACTTAGAGAATGGTAAATTAATGCTACATTTGCTTTTTTATAATCAATTTTTACATGTAAATGACTGTAACATACTCAAAATAAAAATTCAGAGGTAGCCTACCATTTATCTTTGTGTGTCACATATGGCAAATAAACCCAGAAATACTCTGTATCAATTACATTTGATGTTACAACTGACATAATTACAGCAAATAATGTAGATACCTGATCCAGCCTCTTCTGTGGGAGAGGGCTTGTGTGTGTGCGTGTGTATAATTGATTAAGCAACGGATAATTTTATGCATTTCTAAGGAATGAAGATCATTTAAATTTTCCTCCAAATTTCACTTGGTGTCCAGAGTACATGCTAGCACCTGCTGCCTGCTGACAGACAAGTCATTAGGGAAAACATATGGGTGTTTCAGGTTGCCACTCCAAAACATGGTGCACTCACTGACATGGGTGACCTGCACATGTTAGATGGTAGTAATATAGAATCACAGAAACATTCAGGTTGGAAAAGACCCTCAGGATCACCAAATCCAACCAATATCCCTACTCTACGAGGTTCACCATAAACTGTACCCCCAAGCACCACATCCAAACAACTTTTAAACACATCCAGGGTTGGTGACTCCAGCCACCTCCCTGGGCAGCCCATTGCAATGCCTGTGATTTTTTCCCCCACTAAACCTAGTCTAGTCTAAACCTACCCAGTCATAGCTTGAAGCCGTTCCCTCTTCTTCTATCACTAATTACCTGTGAGAAGAGAGCAGCACCAATCTCTCTACAACATCCTTTCAGGATGCTGTAGGTGGTGATGAGGTCTCCCCTCAGCCTCCTCTCTTTCAAACTAAACAGCCCTGGCTCCTTCAGTCACTCCTCATAAGATTGATTCTTTAGGCCCTTCACCAGCTTTGTTGCCCTCCTCTGCACTCGTTGCAGCATACAAAGTGAATGTGCATATGTAATAACTGGCCTAGGGTATATGAAATTTCTCTGAATGGCCAGAAAGACTTAATACCTGACAGTCATTGTCATAGGAGGGCAGCTTTCCTGGTTGGCTCTCTCACCAGTTGTGTCAGGAGGTTATCCTCCACATGCTTCAGGAACCTCCAGGACTGTTCTTTCCCTGCTGTATTATATTTCCAGCAGATATCCAGGAAGTTGAAGTCTCCAATGAGAACAAAGGGGAATGACTGTGAGAGCTCTCCTAACTGCTTATAAAAAATTTCATCTACCTCTTCATCCTGGTTGGGAGTCTATAGCACATTCCCACCATGGTATCACTCTTGCTGGCCTTACTCCTGATTCTTACCCACAAAGACTCAAGCCTATCGTCACCTTCATTAATCTGCATTGCATCATACATCTCCCTAACACAGAGGGCAAAGGTAACAATAAGCTTTATACACGAAATTACACAGAGTGAGTTTGTGTGCCTGTGATTAAGGGACATACATCCAAACACTGCACCACATGGGGAAATTATCCCAAAGAGAAATTGCAATAGTCAGGGCTAAAGAATATCCAATAAAATGGCAATGAAGGAAAGCTAAAGGACATAGTCGACAAAATGTTGAGTGTATGAATTATAGGCCTTAGCTAGGCCTGATTTGTGTGGCTAGCACTTACACAGCAGATAACCCTGGCAGACAGCAACCTTGACAGCACTGCAACACTAATATGTCCTGTAAAAGCTGAACAGTTTTCCACTCATTCCTCCTGAGCTGGAATTACAAACAGGCTTGTACTCAACACTGTGGAGCAGAGTAGTCTTTAGTATGTGCCTGTGAATGTCACAAGCAGAACGCCTGCCTCATTTCTTTCTTCTGCCCTTAATAAGATAATTTTTGAGAGCATAAAGAACATTTCCCCAGCATTCCCTTTCTTGCCCCTTTCAGTACAGAGCTGGGCAACCATGCACAGAGAGATCTGGTTCCAAGTCCATCAAGCAACTGCAAGTATTTAGTGACCTTCTTGACCAATACTTCTGCCCCTTGGGAGCTGTAATAGATTTTCTTCCTCTCTGTACGTGAAGACAACACTCTACACTATGTTACAGCTACATAGTTGAAGGTAAATTGGAAGCAATTCCCCCCATGCCTCCTTTTAAGGTAAATATCAGTGAAACTAATTGTTAGCCATTTGTGGAACAAACTGCTGGGGAGATTAGAGAGCTACAGATAAATGCAATACCAAATTTTTGGGTTGATGGTCTGTTCTCACTTCACTTTGCTGCCAAGACCTGTGTTTGCAGTGCTCTGGTTTTTGCTGACTACAGCTGATATTACTCCTGTGTAAAGCTGTGAGAAGAGTGCTGTTAGCTCTCTGCAGCAGTGATGTAAATGATGAAAAATCCACCAAGGGAATGGGTGGTGGCAAGACCGACATGGGTTGCTGCAAGGAGTGGTGGGTCCTTTGAAGGCTGCATCTTATATCCAAGCCATATGAGTCTTCCTACCCTTTGATGGAGAAAGCTTGCTGCATCCCTGTGGCTGTTACAAGTTCATCCATTAAAATCCAAATAGGCAGCCTGCAGTGAGAGGTAAGTCCTAGAGGGAGGAAGGTTTGAGTAAGCCCAGTGAAAACATGGGCTTTGCTTTCTACAAGAGTCCTTCAGGTACTTTGTGAATGGAGTAAGGACAGCCTGTAGTGGTTGGTTGTGGCTTTTTGGGGGGTTTTGGTTGTGGCTTATCATTTTTTTTTGGTGAGTTGGCGTTTTTCTGGTGTTTCTTTTTGGGAGTGTGTGTGGTTTTTTATTAGTTTGTTTTGTTTTGTTTAATTGGTTTTATAAACATTTGTGTTGTGTGGCTCAATTTACCTATCTATAGATGGGAGTGAATGAGTTCAAGCATTGCCTTGTGTGAGAGGCAGGAAAACTGGCAATATTTACACTTTGTTGCCTGCTTGGAGCCAAAAGGAACTTTTTAGCATGTCTCTGGGGTTAAAGTATAGCAATTGTTCTATCACTCCATGGCCCCTCCCCAGCAGAGAAGGAGAATTAGGAGAGGAGAAGAGATAACCCATGGGATGAAAAGAAAATGGATTTAATGAAATAACCAAACTAATACAAATGCCCATATAAAGTATATGAAGTTATACTCTGTCCAGCGAAGATTCAGCAGTCAAACTAAATAAGAAAGCAGTCCTTGGGAGCAGGAAGAGGAGAGTGGCCAGGAGCTGCCTGAACAAGAGCAAGAACTGAATTGGGAGGCCCTCGATCCTCAGCAAACTTCTCCCTTTACATGGAATGTGACATTTCTGGTTTGGAATACACCTGTAGGCAGTTCTGGTCAGCTGTTCTGGATGACTCTAAGCTGCTAATGGTCTGCAGCCCATAGTTGGCCTAGGATTCTCTTCCAGCAAAACCAGGACAACCCAGTTGTTCCTCAGCAGAGAATAGAAGGCTTGAATTGCTGGAAATCAGCACTAAGGGAAAAAGGTTCTGCTGACAAGAGATACTGCATTAATTAAGAATTAGTAAAAAGAAAAAATACAAGAGCCTCTGCAAATGCTGGGGACTAGACCAAGCACCTGTAACACAAATGTATGACAGTTTCCACCCACTCCTTTTTGCTATTTTCATCCCATCTATATTCCAGCTCTGCCAATTCACTCTCACATCGGTTCTCAGACTTGGTATCAATATCGATTTAATCACATTCCTTCCATCTATTGAGCTGGAAGTGTAGGGTTATGTACAAGCTAGGAGAAGTTAACCCCTTCATTAGCACCAGTCAGCATGTCTCTTCTGGGATGTGGCTGCTGGTGTTCAGGTGGGCAGCAGAGCTGACAGGACTGCACCAGATCTGTGAACCAAGAGTGTGCTGAGCACATTGCTGCTGAAGTAACTTTGTAGATACAAACTAAGCACAAGAGGTCTGAAAAGCCAGGAGCATCTGGGGTTCTGTGAACAGAAGAACAGAAAGGAGACCAAGCAGATCCTCCTGTTAGGAGGAAGTTCTTTACAGAGAGAGTGTCTGGCATTGGAATGGGCTGCCCAGGGAGGTGATGGAGTCGCTGTCCCTGGAGGTGTTCAAGAAAAGACTGGATGAGGCACTTAGTGCCATGGTCTAGTTGAATGGATGGGGCTCGGTAGATAAATTGGATTAGATGATCTTGGAGGTCTCTTCCAACCTGGCTGATTCTATCATTAATGCAATGAACATAAGTTGAAAAAAGAGTAGTTCAGACAGGTTGTGACAGTAGTTCAGTAGTTCCTTGATTCCCTGATGAGATACCCAAGCAGTGGAACAGGTTGTTCAGAGACACTGCAGAGCCTCCATCTTTGAAAGTTTTCATGAGCTGACTGAACAAGCCCTGAGCAGCCTGGTGTGATTCCTTAGCCCTACTTTAAGCAGATGGTTGGAGAAGAGGCAATTGTGACTTGCTCACTGCCCTCTGCTTAAAAGAGGGATCTAAAATGCTCCTTCCCTTGGAAAAACTAAAAACTTGTGCCACTCAAATGCACCCAACATCAGTCAGGAATGGAGGACAAGCAATGCTCCTACATTTAATGCAGTTCCTAAAGAATCCAATTTGGCAAAGTTTGCAGTGTCCATAGAATAAGGGATTCTCCCTTCAGTTCATGCCTCTTGTCACCTAAGCAGGTGTCAAATCTCCTGGGTTTGTCTTTTCACAGCTTCTTTCCATTTCGCTCCATCTTAACAGCTGTAAATGTCAGCAGTAAATTGTGCTAGTATATTTCCATTAACATTAGCAAAAGAGGGGGAAAAAAAGTCAGCTCTGCTGACAACAACTGTCGGTGTGTGAAGATTAATCTTTATATAGCACACAGAACATGGATCTGTTCTACATCTTCCAGCACAGTCTGTACTCTGTTTCTACTCCTTCTCCACAATAGCTTTCATGAAGGGAAAAGAAAAAAGAAGTCATGGTATTTTAGCATTAATATCTTCGCACTGCTATTCGCTCAGGTTTCATGCTTTATGCCTTAGTTGGAAAACTATTTCTTTCTGCCAGCAGTAAAAGGGGCAAGTGGAGTTACTCACCCCAGATTCCTAGGAAAGAAAAGTACAGCTTTGTTCCACTCCTAAGAAATGCTCACACACTTGACTTATTTACAGCTCGCAGCATAGAAAGCTTAAAGCTTTTGTGACTTTAAATAGCAGCACAAAGCTGAAGGCATGGGAGGCCTGTCCTGACATAAACATGATGGCATAGCAAGTGCTAAAGCTTTGTCTATGGTAAATTAAGGCTTTTGAAAAGCATCTCAGTTGGGAGTAATTTTGGAAGATTTTGAAACATGAATTACTGAATTACTCCTCTCCGCTGCAAAGTGGTCTTCTAGGATTGGTCACTTTGGAGGAAAAGGGGGAAAAAAGTGTCAACATTTGGCATACTCAATCTACCCATAAATATAAACATGCCTGAAGTGCAATTGGGTTTTTCTTTTACTAAAGAGCATGTGGAAGCAGTTACCTGAATGTATATGTGATAAAGAATGGATAAAATTCAAACCAAATGATGCCTTATTACTTAATATAAAGAGACTGCTCTGCAAGATCAAAGTCATGCAGCACAAAATGTAATGGGCTTCACTGCAGAGGCAGGCTTCAGAGATTTATTTAAAACATGGCTGCATTTTGATGAAATGCTAAGTAGACAAAATTGGGGTAAGTTTAAAGAGGTTTCCCAGAACCTGAGCTATGACCTTCAGAAACATCTTTTCTCTCCTCCCACCTTCTCCCACTGTGTGCCATTCCCAAATGCTGCAAGGATGGCAATGAAAACTCTGGCTTCATCATGGCAGAGGGTGAGAACTACTTTATTCCAAAGTGCGAAAGAAGTGTCACCACTGGCACACCCTGCGGGCACCAGAAAGGAATAGATCTCAGTACACTGCAGTGCACACTTTGTGCTGGGGCCTCTGTGTGCCCAGCTGTCACTCAGTGCCCAGTTGCTACAACAGACATATTTTTCCTTTGAGTCGATGAAATCGGGAAAGGCAGTGATACAATTTCTCCGGGAACAAAAGAATTGGAGGAAACATCCAGAGTAATTTCCAAGAGTTAATAAAATTCATTTCCCACTGCTCTACCCTCCACTACTTTCTCCAGTTTCCACCCTTTACTACTTCTTCATGATTTATATTTTTACGATGAGCTGAAGGTATGTTTGGAAAATGGGTTAGTGCTTTCTCCAAAACTCCACAACAACATCTTGGCCTTGCCTTCCTTCCTACCAACTCTCTGCCTGGGAGCTGCTGCTTATTGCTTTTGCTCAACTGTTGGTTTTGATCACCCAGTCTGGGCCATCATCTTTGTCAGAAGTCTGTAGAGTATCTGTTACAATGATTGACAGTGTTGGGTCCCACCATAATGTAAATCAATAAGTGATAAAATGAAGTATCTGTAGATACTTAATGTGTAGTGAGAGTGATTTGACATTGGGCTGTAAGCATGAATTAAAAATGAAAAAGGTGCATTTAACTAAGAAAGCTGGATCTTGACTGGAAATATAACACAAGCTAAGAGGAGCATGCACAGAATCACAGAATATCAGGGACTGGAAGGGACCTCCAAAGATCATCCAGTCCAGCCTCCCTGCCAGAGCAGGATCACATATATCAGATCAGACAGGAGCATGTCCAGGTGGGTCCTGAATATCTCCAGAGATAGAGACTCAACAACCCCCATGGGTTGCCTGTTCCAGTGTTCTGTCACCCTCACAGTGAAAAAATTCCTCCTCATGTTTACATGAAGTTTCCTGTCTCCCACAGCAGTAGCTCTTTTAAAGAAATCATGTATGTTAAATTGACAAAGAGACCATTTTCTTTTGTTTCTTGATTACATGCAGTAATAGGGAGCATTTTGTGACTGAGTCTGATGCTTATGCTTGCAGTGAAACCTTGTACCTCATTCGTGCTTATTTAACAATCTTTTAAAGGGAAAACAAAATTAATTACTGAAAAGCTCCTAATGATAGAAGCAGAAAGACTCCACATTTTCAAAATGCACTGAGTGACCCTGAGTATGTCTGGTTTAGATGCTCACATTCATTGACCCAGGAAAGAGATTCCAAGTGTTTTCTCCTGACACCTGGTGTTTCCTGACAGGGGGACCAATGTCACCTGATGGACAGTTTACATGTTACATTAATGGTTATGCTGACAATGCAGGAACCAAAACAAGGTCTGCTCATCCTAAAGAGAAGGCCTATGCTGGCAGCAGACCTGCTTCTCCAGCCCCTAGCACATTAATTAGAAATCCTGGTGTTTTCTGTGGCCCATGTGGACTGATGGTGCTTCAGGCACCCAAAGAATTTTCCAAGTGGCCTCTCTGACGCTATGTTTTATTCCCGGGCCTGGATGCAAGAGGGTGCTGGTATGGGTGTGTGCATATTGGGAGGTCCATATCCAGGCACCACTCAGTAGACAGGCTTTTTGAGCTTTTGATCCCAGCTGAATAGAAAGCAGTAGGTCAATGAGGCAGCTGGAGAAGGTAGTCTGTCATCCTCTAACACTGAATGCTTTTTTCTGCTCTGAAAACAGCTCCCATGCTTAGCAACTATAGTCAAATCAAGTATTAGGCACTCTTCTGCAACCAGCTGCTTGTCAGTCCCACATGTGCCAAGGAGAGCTGCAGTTGCAGTCCTCTACAGTCATGGAAATGCAACTGTATTGTGTAGAGGCAATCTTTAGTCACTTGGAAATCATAATTTCATTTCCTTTTGAACACATTTTTAGGATTTCTTTTTTCCTCTGGATGATGAGTGCTTTCTCTAAAAGAAAATAGGTTCATCTGCTAGGAGATGTGGGGAGCAGTTTTGGGGGAAACTAATGCTGAAAAGAAGTCTCAGTTGCCAACACAAACATGTGCCAGAAGGCTGTGATGGTACTCAACCACATGCAGGGTGCTGAGAGGGTGCCCCAGCTTTAGAACACCTCTGTTTGTCCTTTTGGGCCACTTCACTGTTCTTACTCCCTTTTTGTGGCGACATCACAGCTTCAGAAAGCAGTTTTCACTCTGTTTTAGACTCAGTCTATACTGCCTAAATTTCATGAGGACACAGCCTGGTGCCTGCAGTATCACAGCCACCTCCATGATGAACTGGATTTGTTAGTTTTTGGGCTATGGTCTTACAATGGGCTATATTATTAAGTTTCTTTGTAGTGTGGTCCTATTAGTGGAATAAACTCTTTGCCTTTACTAGAAAATGTCTCTAGCTTTATTAAGTTACATAATTTACAACCAATAGGATAATCAATAAAACATTAACAAACATGTAATGTTGGACAAGCCTCACATATTGATTTCTCTAAACTTCTCCCAAAGCCTGCCTTTGGTGGAAAAAACATTCAGTTCCAGTGGCAACTCAAAAAAAAAAACCACTTAATGCATTAAGGTGTGGGCACTGGAGAACAAACAGAATTGGCTTCCCTGGGAATAAAGCTGGCACTCTGCTGGTCTCCGTGGATCTACCTTGGAAAGGTTTATTTCTGTGTGTTGTACCTCATCTTTGCCCAAGGAAAATACAGGGTGCTGCAAAATCTAGCAGCTGTGCTACAGTTAAAAATGAACACAAATAACCTCTCAGGATGGGCAAAGAAGGATACTGCAAATCCTGTGATGAACCCTGGGGTTTCTCAGGTGAACTGTAAGTAGGTGTGATAGTATCAACCTTGACCTGGTCCTGTCTGTGTTAGGTGGGAAGTTATGTTTAATGTCAGGTAAATGGCTAATTTTTCTAACACAACAGCTCATGTAAACATATTTTCCAAGCATAAAAAACCCTGCTGGTGTCTCTTGAGTGCTGTTTAGTGGATGACAGCGATATACCTGCAGTTATGTTTTTGATGCAATCAGGAAAGCTAGTGTTTTATTATCCCTACCTCTCTATTTTCAAGACAGTGGGAAAAAAAAACCAACCACCATCAGATACTGTCTGCCAGGGAATCTGTATGCATTATCACATGACAAAATTGTACCAATGGTAATTTCACAGGTAATTTGGGACTGGAATGGAGGAAGTAGCAGAAAAAAGCATCACAGGCAACATTCCTGCACAAGCAAGGAAGTAGAGCAGACATGCATCTGCTCCATCTTCAGTCTGAGTGATTTGCTGAAGACATATAGATAATTTCAGGAACAATTAAGGACTTAATCTTTTTGTAACCTATATCCTTGAGCGGTACATTTATGTATGGAAATTTCATGGACTTTGCCTTACTTTAAGCACAGAATAATCTATTCATTTTGCTAGACTTTGAAAGGTTTCCTTTTCAAAAGGGATGCAGACATGATGGAGGAACAAAGCTTCCCAGCAAATGTTTGGGACTAGTGCGCAGAGTTCCCACGTCCCCTTTGGAGACTTTATCATTTAACAGCCGCAACTCCTCTTTATTAGATGACTATAAAACAAGTGCCTGGAGGGAGCCAGAAATGAATTGAATTTTGTAGATTTAAATGATTGTGTGGGACCTTTTTGGTTTAATATATACCCTGGAGAGGTTTGCTACTAGAACTTGGGAACTTTATAATAAGAATAATTCCTTAGCTAGAGATCTTTATCTTGTTACGTTAATGATTCACTGGGGGGTTCTATACTGGAAAATGAAGGGAAATTTTTAAAAGGGCTATTAGATCAAATGTTCTTATGGAGGCATATACAGGGATGGTCAAGAAAGATTTATGGGCTGGTGAGATATGGGGTTCACTGTCTTTGTGTCGCATGTACAAGGCACCCAGCTGTTCAGAGCACTGTTATTCAGTGCTGTCTCCAGCTTATAATCAGCATGTGCCCAGGTAAGGCTTTGCAGTCTGCATCCTGCTCGTGCCCCGCAAAATGTGCATGCACCAAGGGAATTCACATAACAGTGATTGTAACTACCTAGCTTCAATGGTATGGGCCAAACTCTGCATCCAGACCTACTTTTTTCCAACTCTCTTTATCCCAGAGGCTTTTCAGTACTATTGCTCAGCTCTAGTGCTGCCACGTCAGTCCCAGCACCTACTATTTATAGTGCCCACAGTTCCTGAGGGGTTTGGTGACTGTTCAAGGTATCTAAATAGCAACCACGTGGTCTCCAAGGATGTGCCATTTGGAGAATGGCACTTTGCCCATGCAAAACATTTACTGTGCTTCTGCCCTTTATAGTTTCCACTGCAGGGGGCTTGGAAAGCCTGTTTCCTTTATCACATAGTTCTACCTGTGATCATGACCCACCACTTTTAATGATAATATCACAGAACTGAAGGATCAGCTACAATCCCCATGGCTGAAGCTACACATCCAAAAATAACAAGGCAATTAGGAACATGCCGTGTGGCATTTTAGGCCTGAGGAGGGTTATTTTTCATCCAGCCAGAACAAATCCCCACTGACAGTCAACAGAAATTAAAACTGAACCACACTGCCGCCTTTGCAAATCCAAACAATGAGGAATGAAGGAACATTCACTTCTCTTTGCTATCAAATATCAGGATCTGAGAAGAAATTGCTGATAGTGGATATATTTATGGTCATAGCCATATGACCATATGGCTATGGAGCCTGGAGCTGAAATGTGACAGAGGAGAAAGAGAAAGCATGCGGGCTTTTGCTTGACAGGGGCTACAGAGAGATTGGTACCCACCAGTGATGTCCAGGAAGCCCTGTTTAATCCATTCACTAACAGCATCTGCTACTACTTCTGTAAAAGTTGGAATGTTGTTGCAAGTGCCATACACCAAGCACACTTTCTTTGCTGTTGGACTTTAGGATGGGTGAAAGATAATTCCCTTGGCCATTTTCTCTCTCTTGTGCAATAATGTCCCAAGGTAGATGTAAAGTTGGAGGTAAGAACTCTGTGGAAACTTGTGGAGGATAAAAGCCTAGGGCTAAACTCTGTTGCAACAGATATGAGGAAGAGAAAATCTGTAGTGCTGCTCAGTAGCTTGATGGAAGCTGAGAAAATCCCATACCTCTTGGGATCAAGCCTCCTGAGAATGATTTTGGGATAATCCTGGACAAAGAACCATCCATGCTTAATGTTTTTATGAAGGCAGAATGAGAACACTGTGAAGAGTGTCACATGCACTTTACTCAGTATAGATCTGGAAAAAAATGTCAAAGGAAGTGAATTTAAATTCCTCTAAATGCAATTAGAGGTGACAAGATTTCTCATGGTGAGAGACTGCATTAAAGCAAAAGCTCAAAGTTCCCATCCAGTTCATAAAGCCTTAGGTAGCTATTGGTAATATGAATTAAATTAATCAAAGTGGGTAAAAGCTAATGATCCTCTTGGGAACAAAATTAGCTCCTTAATGAAAGAAATGGAGTTCAGAAATTATAATAGAATATTAGCAGATGTGCCCTTTGGAAATTACAAATTTGCAAAATCCCCTTATGTAGATATTAGTTTGAGTCAAATTATCACTAAATCTGACCCTGGAGATGTGATGTGAATACCAGAACTATGATCTGTTCAGGAGGACCTGGAATCATCTATCAGCACTTCTGATGGGCTGGGTGCCACAGAACACTTTTTTGAGTTAGCAAGAGGGCACAGTCAAACCCCAAAACTTCAACTTGCAATCTCTTAAAACCTTGCTAAGGAGTCCTGCTTGCCTCTTGTGGCCTCTGGCCTGCTGAGAATCATTATCCTACAAGAGGTATTTTTGGGAAGATTCACATTTCTGAAGGACATAAGTGGTCCTTGTTCTTGTCTGCCCCAGGCAGTGGCTGTTTTGTTCTTGATGTGGGTCACTACCTTGAAACCAAAGCATAAAGGACAGTTTATCAGTGTGGATTAGAGTGCAGTCAGGAACAAGAGACTCATCAGAAATCTAAGGCATGTCAAAGTCACAGAAATCAAAGAAAACCCCAGAAAAACAAGCAGAATGCTGAAAACAAACAAACAAAAATATGATTAATTGCTCATGGTGAGACTACAAAGAACTTACAACATGTTTTTACGGCTCTTTCCAGCCAAGAACTTTTCTCAGCCATTTATGGAAAACATAAAAGCCACTGGGAGTTAAATAGGATAAAAACTAGATTTAAATCATCCTTACACATGCTGCTCGCATCAGCATACAGCTGTTTTTCAGCATTTGGAGTCCTTGAAACTTTTAAGCCATTTAGAACAGCATGTGACTGGTATGAAAAATAGCACAGGCTTTCTTTGTATAAAAAGGAATCACACTCCAGGGTGCTGGATGCGGAGACTCCAGAAGCCAAGAAAGATGTTTGAAGTGCTTATTGGCATTCCAGGACCAAGAAAACTCTTCCTGCCTCACGCTATCTCATAGCAATCCTGATGCCTCCATCCTGGGAACATTCCCTCTGCCGCAGATGGCTAATGTACAGCACAAAGCATGCTTGAATCCCCACTTTGAGGACATAATGTGCATAGTTTAGTGAATGAGACCTTCCATTTATTGTTGTATTTATAGCACAAACACCAGCACTGTGAGCTTCCTCCTATCATCCCACCAAAGCTGATTCAGCTCTGCTTAGGCTGTCAGGAGTTTGCTTGCTCCAGTCAATAAGCCTCTAACCACAAATAGATCTCAGACAAGAGAAAATCTGCGAGCCCTGAGGAAAGTAACACGGAACCACAGAATAACAGGAGTTGGATGGGGCCTCTGGAGATCAACCCCCTGTCAGAGAAGGCTATAGAATCATAGAATCATAGATTTGTTAGGGCTGGGAGGCACCTCAAGAATCATCTAGCTCCAACTCCCCTGCCACAGGCAAGGCCACCTCACACTAGATCAGGTTGCTCAGAGTCCCATTCAGCCTGGCCTTAAAGACCCCCGAGGATGGGGCTTTTACTGCCTCCCTGGGCAACCTGTTCCAGTGTCTCACCACCCTTATGGTGAAGAACTTCTTCCTAACATCCAGTCTGAACATCCATCTAACTAGATCAGGTTGCTTGTCCCCTCATACCAGAGGGGAACAAATCCAAGTCTGCACAAATAAAAAGGCAAATAAAAACCACTGGATAGCATCATCATCAACAACAAAACAACCAAACAAACAAACAAAAAAAGGGGCAAAACACATCATGTTTAGTTCTCATAGAAGAAATATGCCATACACTGTGGTCTTGAACTTCATGAGCAAATGACCAGGGGAAAGAGAGGTACATTTGAAAGCAGTGGGAGTGGGATGGTGCTTGAGACTGCACAATGTTAGCATCATGTCAGCATGAGACACAGAATTGTGTGATCCTTTGGTGCTCAGTCTGAAAGGGCTTTGCAAAGATGGATTCACCACATTAGTATCACTTTTCAGCTAAGCAAACTGAAAGAGAAAGAAAACAGAATGACTTTGACCAAGTTTTAAAGGAATCCTGGGTTTCAAAGGTCTTTCAGATTTCAGAAGTTGACTTTATCCTGAATTGCTATGAAATCTCCCAAGACTGAAATTCTCATCAAAGGAGAATTGGGAAAAAAAAAAAAAAAAAAAAAAAGCTTCAACAATTTCAGGCTGATTGACAGGTTTTGTTGTTGTGGAAACTGAAACATTCTGATTTGATTGAGTTTTTAAAGCTAATATTATGTTGTAGCAAAACCAGCTAATACAAAGTAAAAAAAAAAGAACAGGAAGTTGCTTGAAAATAAGTGGTAGTATGAGATGTTCCAACACTACATCATCAGCATCTTTCCCCCTGGTTTTCTTCTACGAGCCTGCTGAAAGAAATCCTCCTTTGCAAAGTGTTTTGATTTCTGATAGCAATATAGTTACTTTTTTTGTAATTTTTATGACCAACTGTGCCAAGAACAACACTCTGACAGCTCACTTCACCATCTAAGGACACATTTTAAATACAATAATACTTTAATACTAGGAGTACCATTTTGTATCATCAACAACGTGACTTCTTTCCACAGGGTATTGGAACTGTCATAGTGTGTCCGATCTGAAATTCATTCAGGCTATTGTGTCTTAGTCACTGACAGTCCTGACCTGCCTAATCTCTTTTTGAGATTTTCTGGTATTAGCTGACATAGTTGTAGGTTAAAGGAAATTAAGAGTTAATTGGTATAACTGTACAGAAAGTCCTCCAGAGACTAGATAGTCCCAGGGGGATGGGCAGCCTGTCCCAGAGGGAGGCTCAGGACACTTTAATCTGTTATTCTATTCTGTGTTCCTGTATCTCTCTATTTAAGGGAATGCGCAGCCAATTCTGGCTCTCTCTCCTGGTTATACAGAGTCATAGAATGGTTTAGGTTGGAAGGGAGCTCAAAGATCACCCAGTTCGAACCCCCCACCATAGGCAGGGACACCTTCCACTAGAACAGGTCACTCAAGGCCTCATCCAACCTGGCCCTGAACATCTCTCTGCTCCTGACATGTGCGCCGTTATCTTTTGGTTTGCGGAGGAGAAAGGCCTTCTGCTGGCCTTGGCTAAAAGCTATTTTCTAGCTAAGCCACTGGGCCTGTTGAGGCCTGGGCGGGAGGCATTGAGGCCTGGCAGGCCAGAGTCTAGTGGGTAGGCAGTTCGGCCTGCTCCTGTGCCTGCTGAGGCTGGTAGGGGAGAGGTCTTTGGAAGGCTCTGGAAAGTTTTCGGCCGGGAAGGTCCAGGTGGGGAACTGAGCCTAATTTGTGAATGTATTCCTTTTACCTGAAAACCTTTTGTATATATTTGTAGATGGCATTTTCCATTTAAACTTCCTTTGGGAAGTGGTCAAATACCTTTTCTGTCCCTTTGCCCTGGGCAGCTCATGGTTGAAACTAGGACAGACATCTGCAATGTTCAGTGGCAATGAAAACGACAATTTAGAAGGTGGTTTTTCAATTTCAGTCTTGCTGCTTCAGCTTTTATTGGGTACCTCATGGCATGTACTAACAGAAAAAAACCCCAAAATCATCGTTCCTCATTTACCTGCTCCATATCACTCCTAAAGTTGCAGACTCCTTTGATATTCTCCCTCGAAAGTTGTCCCTTATTTTATTATCCTGAGTAATTTCATCTTTTCTGTAGAATTTGTCACCTCATGATTCACCAACTTTGCTGGAAAGCACACAAATACACAGAGCAAGAGCAAGAACAAGCACTTCGCTGCCTGGCAACTCGCCTCCCTGACATGACTCTTCCTCTGTGGGCTTCACAAGAGCCTCCCTTCCTTAAAGTGTTGTTGTGAGAGACCTTGTCCAAAGCAGTATGAGTTGAAAGTTACTTATCAGTCCGATCTCATTTATTCAGGTAGTTGCTAGTCTCTCATCCAAGTCTCTCTGATATGTTTTAAAGGTAAGACTACCAAATCTGTACAGTTTCCCCCCAGCAACATGTAGGTATTTTTGTGTCTAAGAACTCCATTTACGATTGTTTCTACAAGTTTGACTGGCCTTTAATGGAGATTCACTGATCTATAGTTCCCATTGATGCCTACAAGTCATTTCTAAAGACTGGTGATATGTTTGCCGCTGTACGTTATTTTGGGCAGGGGTGGGGACATTATAGGTTAGATACCACAACTGGCTGTTGAATAATTTTATATCTGAATACCCTTCAGTGACCTCTGTCTTGTTCTTGTGATTTGTCTGGCAATATCTCCCACTCTTACATCTGTTTCAGATAGCTCCTCAAGCTTGTCAGCATCAGTTCGGGTGTAAGACTCTGAATAGGAAGACCAATGATTAATTTCATCTTTCCTGAATACTTCTTTTGCTTCTTGATCATCTGCTGGTTTCATTGACTCTTTTGATGTATAAAGGTGGTTGCATTTGTTACTGCTGATTCTGCTGCCATTACCATTGGTATGTTCTTGGCAGAGGTCTCCTGAAAATCTTTTGGGGTTTTGTTTTATCTTTTTTTTTTCCTTTAGTTTTACATTTAGCATTTCACTTACAAGACTTTATATTTTCTGATTTTCTCATTCTAATGCTTATTTTATTTCTAATTATTCTCTTTTACTAATATCAAGAAGTGTTTTTCTGAGGGGTTGTTTTTGTAGTTAGCATGGTATCTGTTCTTCTTGCTGTCTGTAAATATCACTTGCTCCTTGTGTTTTTCTGTGCATGGGTAACTTCAGTATTAAAGCACATGTGATGACAAATACTGAAATTTACTGTTGATATGTGGAACATGTATTACTCAAGGGTTATTTTCTGACTAGTGCCACCTGAGGACTATAAAACATTAATAGATATTGGATCAGTTTAATTTCTTTATCAACCATTGACATTTTTATTTCACCAGTGCAATCTGAGAACGAGTAAACACAACAAATCCCTGATGAAACACACTTTGCTCTCCTAGTCTGGTGACTTATCTCCTAATCTGCATCACTTTCTAAACACCTCTCTATCTCTTCTTAGTTCAGAACTCATGAAATGTAGATTATTTCCTAGCTGTCTTATGTATTTCCCATCTGTCCACCACCAAATGAGCCCACGTACCTGGTGAGAACGACACTTCCTCACTTCAGCGACATAATTAGTCAGAGATGTACTGTACCACACGTTATGGAGATATCACCTCAGTGCACACTATATGTGAGAAAGCTTTGCAGGTACCCCACTGTGTAGTACCTCTTTTCCCTGGCAACCCCTATATTTACTTATCCTGTGAAAATGGAGTCTGCTTGGTGAGATGCAAGATACCCTGTCTGTGAAAATGGATTCCCATCTGCTGTTAAGGATTGCCTATGAACTTCTGGGAAAATAAATATTTTTAGTGAAATGAATAACTTGTCCTGGAGCCCAGTGAAACACTGGCACTAAGTTCATACTAGGAGGGGTTGAGACACCTGCAGTTCAAAGCTTTATGATTGCAACAAACTGCCTTGGAGGGAACTGGAGAGTTTGTGAACCTGGACTGAAACTATGAACCATGTCTTACCTCTGAAACAAGAGAGGGCATAGGTGAGGGGCACCCAGCCAATTCCAGAAGAGCCAGCTGCAAACATGGCAGAGGCTCTCAGGCAGAGCTTAAAAGCAGCATATAGATGACTCTGATCTGTAGCCACATATCAGTATCTAAGGGACTTTCTGGTATCAAAGAGCCACTGGATCCTCCTTATTTGGGAAGAGAGGATTTGTTCCTTCTAGCAATATGCCCCCACTGGGGTATCAAATACAACCACTAGGGTATCATATATCCCAGAGTGCTCCTGCAGTGGGTTGGTGACAAGGGTTTCATATGGTGAAAGGATGAGGCTGCTTAGATCTCAGGTCAGGCTCGAGCTGCCTTTGGTTGCCCCACATGAGGACCTGAGGGATTCATAATCTTTGAAGGCCCTAGCCCAAAATGTTCATTATGGAACACTTTGAGGACTGTCTTCACAAGCCTGAAACCTTTTAGAAGTTTGATTTAATGGCCACTGTAACAGCAGCACTTCAAGCACTGTCTCCCTCCAAGGAGCTCTGGGCTTCTACTACAGGATTGCAAACCCTAGAAGTTATCTGGGTCTGATACAGGGCTGAGAGAAACAGCTGGGAAGGGTTGTTTGCACTGGGAAATGCTTGTTGTCTATTCCCACTGGAAACAGCATGTAATTTTTTTATACACAGATACATAATTTATGCAAAACCTGGTTTTAGAAGAATCAATAGCTCAGATGTAGAGAGAATACTAAAGCAGGTATTGCTTTGTTTATCTGAGACCCTCTGGGTAAAAAAGTATCAAGGATAACATGCATACTAAATAATCATAGTACAATCATAAAAAATATTACATGCATGATTAAAAGATCTGTTTCAGGGTACTCCTCTTTGCTAATACAAGTCTCCTTTTTGAATATCAAACCATGATCTTCCATATGAAGAGGACAAGCAAAAAACAAATGGCATCTTATATTTACAGTGACCTTGAAGATTTAAAAAATCCAACCTCCCTATATTGTAATGCATTGAATGTATGCAAATGATGTAGATAAGGATGTCAGGTGAGAGATACCAACATATGTTGGTAGTGCCAGAATGGGAGAGAGAAAAAGTGAATAACGAACAAGAACATAACCAGATCCAGAGTGAAGCAGGCAACTGGGCCAGTTAATAGAAAATGCAATTTAAATTAGACAAATGTTATATAATAAAATCTAGAGGCAGTGAGCCAGAACAGCAAGAGTACATTTTAAGTAGACAAGTAATTCAGAATGAGATGACCAGGAAAGGAATTTTCTCCAGGGTTAGTTCAGTGAAGCCCTCTGAGCCATCCATCTGGAGTTTAACTCCAGCACAAAAGGCATGGAGAGGCTGGATGAATCAGAGAAGAGGCTATAAATCAGGAGAAGGGATAACATTTCTGCATGAGACTGGGCACTTTTTCATTTGAAGCACTGTGCTCAGTCACCTTTTCACACAAAAAAGGGCATTACTGCCTTGCAGCAGGCACAGCCTCAACCAGCCAGACTGACAGCAGATTTTGGCTTTTTTTTTTTTGACTTATGAAGGGTGCTTGGAGTGGGGGATCTGCTCAGAAGAGAAGCAAGCCCTTTCCAGCAATCAAATGAAATCACCTAGATGATGAGAATGGGGCAGTCCTAAATGCCCTGTGGCAAGTAACCTGTACCAGAGCTGAGGACCTTCAGCTACAGGCACTGTGAAACTTACTGTAAGGCAACTTTCTGGGTGAGGATTTGCAGCCTCTAATTTCCAGGGTCTGGTGTCTCAAATCCCCCAGAGAGCAGCATTTGTGCTTCTCTTGAAATCCATTAATGCCTTAGCTCAGGGTTTCACTAGCTGGCCCCACAAGCAGATAGCTGAGAAAACGAGGACAATCACCATGACCACTCTCACTACTTTTCTCTAAAGCCTCTGCCACAACACTCCCCAGTTTGACACCCAGACTATAAATGCAGGCACCATCATCCTCCTCCGGATGCACTATCAGACACTTTAGCATGTGTACGACTGTAACACAGTCTGATGTCAGGATGTGAGGGAGGATAGCAGCCCTTAGCTGCCATGGGCTAATTGCTCATCCTCCTTAGTCAAGGCAGTGGAGACTGGACTAGACAGCAAGGGTGCAGCTGAGCATTATACTTTCAGCATATGGACCATTTAAATTCCAAGCAAAAAGAGCAGTTTAAACCTCTTGGTGCTCGGGTAGGATTTCTGCCATCTGGTATCCCATATCTTCTGCTGGCAGAAGCCCGAAGTTGGATGTAGCTCTAGGATGGTAATTGTAGTGTCATTTCCATACAAATGGCTTGTAAGTGGTGAGTTTGGGGCAGGCCTATCAGAAAGCATTTGCCTTGCAAACATTTCCTCTGCCTTTTGCTATGCATGAGGAGACCAAAGTTAAAATGGGACCTTCCCAAGAATATGACTGGTGCCTCTGCAATGTGAACCTGGAAGGCATGAGACAAAGACTTAAAGATGCTGATGTTTATTTTGTTCGTTCTTACTGAATACTGAACCATGAATGCTGAAAGAATCCTCCCCTCTGGTGGGAGCAACAGCCAGTGAGACCTGAGACAGGATTATTGATTTGTTCAGTAGAGTTGAGGGCTCAGAAGCAGACTCAGACTCCAGTTCATTTTGTAATGATTGCCATGAAATGGGCCTTTAAGACAACCATGAAATGACAAATGAAACATCATAGCTGACACACTTCTAACAAGCAAACAAGAATTGTGCTTCATAATAGCAGCACTTGCCTTCTCTGGACTAAAACCTTTAAATGTGGTTCAGAGACACCCTCAGACAGAGATTCACACATGACATGAACCTGAGCCCCTGCGCACATGATCAGCAGACATACATTCACACTCTGGGGTCTTTCTTGGACAAGGGTGCTTTACATCTTCATGGCTATAGGAAAAAAGATAGTCTTGCCCTCCTGATGTTAGGCTGTGTAACTTGGTCACCAAGTAATTTACACAAGTGGAACTCATAATTTTTCCTCTTTTTAGGTACAAAAGTATACATACCATTCTGTCCTTCCCATTCTAGAGAGGATTTCTCTGTAAGAGTGATGTTACTAGCTGCAGAACAGCAGTGTTTCTCAGGAATTACTCTGAGGGTGCTAGGTGAGCATGAGAGATGCTGTCTTGAACAGAATGAAGGCAGCATCCATGTCTTTCAGATATATCAAGTCTCAATGAGCCACATCCTCAAGTGATGCCTGTCTAAATGCTGCTCTGCAAATGGCTACATATACCTCTGAGGGCAATTCTGGTCTTATAACTGGTCATCAACTGAACTGAAGAGGGTGTACAACCTCTCATGGGATATTCACACTTAGGCCACATCTGAGTATGTCCTGCTCAAAATGCAGATTGTTCCAATGCCTAACTTTAATAAATGCTGAACTCAGTTATCAAGATTTAGCACAAGCTTATTTTGCAAGCTTGTTTTTTATGGATACATCTTTCTGGTGGTCCAATGCTAACTATTAATGTGATACACTGATGTCCTGGTTTGATAGAATGGAGGTTTACCTCTTTTCGCCCTCCCTCTCCTCTCCTAAGGAAAAGCTAGGCAGGAGAAATGGGTAAACAAAGAGACTTGAATGAAATTGGAAGTTAATAATTTAAAAAAAAAAAAGGTATTGTGGAAGCAAGGGATATTGGGAAAGGGAATAGATACAGAAATACAAAACCAGAACTGGCAATGGAGCAGGCCTGGCCACGTGGTAAACAGCTCCCAGCCAGCAGCGAGGTTCCCAGCCATGCAGCAAGAGCAAGAGAGAGCTCCCTCAAAGTCCTACCTCTGAAATAGACGTCATGCAGGAAAGGGAGGGGAATAACATATGACAGTGTCTGGTGCCTGGCCCCTGGGAAATGTTTTTGACCCCCTGGGAGGAGTTTCATCTTAAAGTTCAGCAGTTAACCCTTAATCTACAACAACTGCTTTTTGGCAGGGGGACTGAGGGCAGCTAGTTGCTGGAGGCTTTTTTGGACCATAACACTTGCTAAAAAGACAACATGACAAAACTATCATTATTTAACAAGTGGTTGTTGCTTTGGCTGTTCAGAAACCAGAGATGAGATTAATTCTACTGTCTAAAACTTCATCTGACTCAAAATTAAGCAACTAGTCAGCACAAGCACAATGTCCAAGGTGAGAGCAACCTGGAGGAAGGGAGTCACATTGCCCTAAGGTGGGTGTTTAACAAAAGAGGAATATGTTTTAACATCAGGATGAGCAGCTCCTTTCCACTGACCAGCTGGAGCCATGTTGCTAGATTTATCCTGATGTCTGTCTTGTGGATTGAATTTGGTGGACCAAACTTCATGCAATAAATGCCATTCCCAGCCTCTACCATCTTTCCACAGACCTCTTGCTATAGAGTTGGGCTATAGGGAGACCACTGGACAAGCATGTCTCTGCATTATGACTTGAGAAACCCTAGCCCACTCTGTTGGTGTAGGTGGATAGAGGACTGCTAGGCACGCTGTCTACAGCACTTTCCCAGCAAAGGATGGATTGCGGAGCATCTCTCTCATTCTGCTAAAATCTTCTGCCTATTCTAGTATCTATACAGTCATTAAAAGCTCCAGGGTTTTGGGAAATACTTTTGATTAAAAGATATGAAGGAAAGGAGCCTTTGTTCAGGGGCTAAAACACTCGTAAAACCTGAAGGACCTTTACTGTTGATGCCTGCAAGACATTTTCCACCAGAGACAGCTGAACAACAAAATTAACACAGATAATATTGTTCACAGTAGAGAAGCAGAACCCTGAAAACAAGACCTTTCATGATTCTTTGCACCTAAAGCACAGAAACAAGTTAGTTTTGTTTTATTTCCCCCCACTTTTCTTTTGTGTCCCATATAATGCTACATGTAAACCTGTCACCTGAGCAACTACAGATACGTCTGCATGCCAGATGATTATCTCACGCATTTCACCCCCAGTGAGATACCACTTGATCTGCAGTAAGAGAGGAGAAAGGGCCGAGGCTTTTACTAAACCATTCACCGGGCTTTTCTATTTACCTTTTCATCTGCTGCCTTTCCACTGAGGTACAGCAGTGTCACTTACAATTCTCTGAGGATATATTAGATAAATATACAGCTTATTCAAACAGCCCTGCCATCCATTCGGAACAGATGAAAACTTCCTACCACCTGGAAGGTGTTTGCTGTAATCCCCTGTCCACCCTTTTTCTCCCTCTGCCCTTCAGAGTCTCAGGCAGGCTGCTGGAGTGGTGCCTGCCAGTATGGGAGAAGGTTTTCACAAGGCATCTGGTGTGGTCCTTGCATGACAGGCTGATTCAAGGAAAGACCCATACCTTGGGTGGTGGTTGCAGTAAGAGCAGCTGTGGTTCTGTACTTCCCTAATGTATACTTTAAACCTTTAAAATGTTTGTCTATTTGCTTCCAATGATCTTCTATCAGTTTAAGGCTTTTGTAAATTTAAAAATCCCATTAAGTGCCCCAAGATGCTTTCCTTTTTCTGTGATAAGTCTAAATAAAATAAATGACCTTCAAATCTCCCCATCTCAAGTCCTTTCATTCAAATGACCTTAGAGACCATCCTTCATCTTCAAACATCCTGAAATAATGTGTTCTTCTGATCTGGATTTTGTTATATTTGGTGCTTTCCCTCAGAACTCAGGCTACTGGCAAATCTCAAGTTATGTTTAAAATAGTTTTGAAGTAGATAAGTGATTTTGGAGAACAGCTTGAAAACACAATTTGAGTGTGAGCTATGAAATCAGCATCCAGGTCTTGAAGTGAAGTCACATAGAGCTTTCAGCTATTAAGGTGAGCTTTGCAGCAGCCTTTCACTGCTGAACACTCACTGTCAGATCAGCTGCAACTGCTCCTGTGCTTCAGGAAGCAGCTGTGGTACTTTGCTCCTTCCCCAGCATTTCAGGGGTGCAGGCAGTGCCTCCTTTGTGCTTCCCTGAGCCACCAGATCAGAACTCAAGCCACAGAAGCTGAGAAGACATTTGTGGCCAAAGAAGGACATTTTTGCTGTGCGCTGACAATGTCCAGACAGATCACTGGTGCTGGAGAAGCCTGTGAGAGCTATGCTGCATGACTTGGGAACAGCAGTTGTGTTACTAATAATAAAAGATTTTTTGTACATTGGATAATGACAAGAGTCTGTCAACTCCCACATACAAAGTGGGGGGTGGAGCAGGGCAGAGGGCAACCACTTGGTTTTCCAGAATCACTTGGAGACAGAGCTTCCTCTTTTGGGGGGCTAATAGTGTTCCCCAAAGGATGAAGATTGTGAAGAAAGTGGCAAAAGTCCTGGCCTAAGGAAACTGGGAGATTTGACTCAAGATTTGCGAGTTTTGGTAAAGTGATTGTCGTAATATCCCCTGTATAATGAAGTCTATGTGCATGTACAAAGCTATTATCAAAGTATTTCTGACTATGATTTTTTCTTTTCTAGAAATCATTTTTTCCCCACTGGATTTAACAGGCGAAAAGAAAAAATTCCACCCCTAGTCTCATTTTGCTCGTGGCTAGAATGTATGATTTCACAGAGAATCATAGAGTGGTAGAGACTGGAAGGGACCTCTGGAAATGATCTAGTTGAACTCCTTTGCTAATGCAGGTACACCTAGATTGGATTGTAAAGGAATGCATCCACACAGGTTTTGAAAGTCTAGAGGCGGAGACTCCACAATCTCTCTGGGCAGCCTGTTCCAGTGCTTTGTCACCCTCAAAGTAAAGAAGTTTTTCCCCTTAAGCTCAGGTTCATATTATATGCCATGCATTCAAAACAGCTTCTGTGGAGCTCTGCTGACCTTCTCCAGCCTTCAGCCTGACCTTGATTCATTTTGGAAAAGCACACAGCTGTCTCACTGCCTTTCCACTGGTGCTCATTCCTGAAAACTACTGCTGCTCAGCCTGGGCATGTCAACGAGTTCATTGCTGGGTTGCGGTATTGGATTTGGTCGTTTGGTTCAACTTCCCCCATCTTTACTGTTTTTCTTTTTAGTCTCTCCTCCTGCCAGAGTGGCAGTCATGGTCTCGAGGATCTGGCACAAAAAGCTGGACCAGCATGATGCAGCTGATATGGGCAAGAAGCCAGAACATTTTGTGTAGGTTAACTGTCCTCCTAGACAGACAGCATCCCTCAGCTCAGACATAAGCCAGCAGCCAGCCATTCCTTTGCATCTCCTCCACTCCCCAGCTATTCTTCCCACTCAGATTTTAGTGCTCAGCCCAAGCCGATTAAAACATTGCTGTCATTAAAAAAACCCAACCAAACCAAAACCAGGTTGGGCGGTAGAGGGGTGGGGGGAATTTTCTTGCAGCTGCTGCTTTTGTAAGCCAGCAAGTTGCTTTTAAAGTTTCCCTGATAGAAAGCAGCAGTGGGTTCTGGCTTTCCTCTTCTTGCTGCTGAAGGACTCCTGCATACAGCCATTTCCATACTGGAGCCATCCAAAGGCGCTTGTTCGTGCTGGCAAGCAGGATGTCTGCCAGCATCCTTCTCTGCTCTCTCTTGCAGGTTGTCTATGGCTGAACACAAAGTTCTGGTTCCCCAGCAGAACCCAGCCTGGGGACCCCCAGGACAAATCATGGTGGGTTCTGCTGGGTTTCTGTGATCAGAAAGATGAGGTGGTGATTCAGTCCTATGTGTTCATGCTATCACCACAGCAAAATCATGTATGGAAGGCTGTCATCTCTCTCCTGTGCCATTTCTGATACATTGAGATAGGTGGAAGCAAAGTCTGCCATTGGAAACATCCCAAGAAGCTCCAAGCAGAGCTTCTTGGAGAGTGTGGACTTGAATCCAGATGTGGAGCACACAGCTTTCACATGTCCTTGGAGCAGGCCAAGCCCAGACCACCATGCCCAGGGCTTGTAGAACTCAACTTGAGCTTCACAGCCTGAGCATCTTGCTCTTCAGTGTTTGTAATGAACAGAAGAAAGAGATACAAGAGCAAGTGCAGGGTTCTGCAGTTGGGCCAGAACAATCCTCACTATCAATACAGACTAGGGGATGAGGTGATAGAAAGCAGTCCTGTGGAAAAGGACTTGGGGGTGCTGATGGACAAGAAGCTGAACATGAGCAGATAGTGTGAGCTTGCAGCCCAGAAGGCAACTCACATCCTGGGCTGCATCTAAAGTTGCATTGCCAGCAGATCCAGAGAGGTGATTCTGCCTCTTTGCTCTGGTCTCTGCAACCTCACCTGGAGTACTGCATCCAGATCTGGAGCCCTCAATATAGGAAGGACATGGACCTGATGGAGCAGGTCTGGAGCAGGGCCATGAAAATGACCAGGGATTGGAGCACTTCTGCTGCAAGGACAGGCTAAGGAAGCTGGGGTTGTTCAGCCTGGAGAAGAGGAGGCTCTTTGAAGGCCTAATAGCAGCCTTCCAGTACATGAAAAGAGCCTGCAAGAAGGCTGGAGAGAGACCATTTACAAATGCCTGTAGTGATAGGTCGAGAGGCAATGGCTTCAAACTATATAAGAGCAGATTTAGATTAGATGTTAGGAACAGATTCTTTACTATGAGGGTAGTGGAATACTGGAACAGATTGCCTGGGGAGGTGGTTTGGGCCCCATCCCTGGAGATACTCAAGGTGAGGTTCAACAGGGCTCTGGGCACCTGATATAGTTGAGATCGCCCCTGCTGACTGCAGAGGAGATTGGACTAGATGACCTTTGGAGGTGCCTTCCAACCCAGACCATTCTATGATTCTCTGACTCTATGATTCAGCTTATCATCTCCACTTGGGAGCAAATGGCAGACGTTCACTCAAATGTCTGCATAATCTGTCAGTGACCTTTATGAAGGATGCAAACAAGGGAGAGGTAGTAGCTGGGAGGCTACCATTGCTTTGACAGTAAAATACCACGCTGTAAGAATAACAACAAAATATGTCCCACAAAAAAGAAAACAAAACAAAAAAGCAAAACCCCACAAACACAAAAACAAAACAAAACAAAACCAAACCACCCAAACAAAAAACCACAAAAAAAACCCAAACCCTAAACCCCTTTTGCCTCTTGTGGTGCCCTGTTCCCTTCACACTGAAGACTTGGCAAGATTTGGTTTCATAAGGCAGGAAAGCCCTGGTGCACTCCAAAAATTAATTTACTGAATGGTCTTTCAGTTCTTCACGATTTAAAATGCTTAAAAAAAGATGTCAAAAAAGCAAACAGCAGGTTGAAAAAGCCATCTGCTAACCCTTAAATCCTCAGTTTTGTTTGTACTTCTATAGTTCAAGGCACAGAAAAAACACATTCATATAAGTCATACAAGATTGGAGCTGGGTACCTTATATATGGTGACCCACATTTTCATAAATCAATTAAAAGCTGATGGTTCTCTTTGGGTATCTCAGATAGATAGACCAGGCAGCTGATCTTCTGAAAAACAGTGAAAACTTCATTTATCAAGAGATACTTGGTCATTTAATAAGCCAAGTGATTAGTTTTTGCATGATTAGGCACTTCAGTGTTTAAGAACAGAAGAACGAGCCATATAATTATTGGAACAAGACTAACGAAACATTTTCTATTTCTCCATTATCCTACTAATATACCTACTAATATATCTGTTGCATGATGTTTTGCTATCTTAAAGCTGAACTTGTAAACTTTTCAAACCATGGAAATTCCTCTTATTTCAATATCAATTTCTGTCCTCTATGAAAATGACAATCCATTCAGAATTTCTCCCAAGCAAGATTTCTAGGGGGAAAAAAGTTCAAATCAAATGGTCTCTTCTCACAGGTAAATAGTGATAGAACAAGAGGGAATGGCCTCAAGCTGCAACTGGGTAGATTTAGGCTGGACATTAGGAAAAAAATCTTCCCAGCAAGTGTGGTCAGGCATTGGAATGGGCTGCTCAGGATGGTAGTTGAGACACCAACTAAAAGTCATCTGGATATGGTGCTTGGGGATATGTTTTAGCGTGAACCTTGTAGAGTAGGCATATCGGTTGGACTTGGTGATCCTGAGGGTCTTTTTCAACCAGAATGTTTCTGTGATTCTGTGACAAATTTATTCTGCTAAAAGTAAGCTTCATTTTACTTTCAACTTTAATAACAACAACAAAACTTCTAAAGGACAAGAAAATGAAAATGAGGAGTATGTTATTCTAAAACACCTTGAGATAAAATGTTATTACATATTCAAGGCAATTTCTCTTTAATTACTTTCCAAAACAAAGTATTGTCAACTTGTGCTGAAAAGGTGTTGGCTTTTTTATACAGCAGCATTGCTTTGGGCCAATGCAGGGCTAGCTGAAACTACACATGGGATAGATGCCTCTTGACTAACAGGTTGCAGGACAAACTGTAATAGTTTTAGTGTGAGAGCAAAAACTCCCTTACTTCCCACCTTCTCCCTCCTGCCTCCTCTCTTCCTTCTTCCCAAGAGATAAGAAAGGGGAGGATGAAGCGGGGTCAAATGCAGAGGGAGAGTTTTCAGTTGATCTCCACAGAATATTTTACTCCTGCACTGCAAAGATATCAGATTACATATATATACATATATATATATATATGTAACAGAAAGAAAAGGGAAAAGAATACCTCCCAGATCCTGTAGCAAGCAAAGAATGCACCTGCCCGCTCAAGACCTGGAAAAGTGAGAGAGGGCCCAAGGGTCTCCTGTCCCAGGTGGTAATCCCCCACAGTCATAGTGTTGTAATAACCATAGATTCTGAGAGTAGGGAATATTATGTAGTTCAAACCACTGCACACACTTTGTCCTTGTAGGGTCTAAAGGGATAGATACATATGACCACTGGAAAAATGGTTAATGCAATTACCAGCTGACCCATTCCAGCAGTGAGCATGTTGATGCTGGAGGTATCCAAATGCCTGCATGATGAAAGGATGCATTTGTTCAAAGCACACTTCCCTGGCTCACTAATCTCTGTAGATATTCTGTTGGGAAATCCATCAAATCCAATATCTGATAAGTGATTTTGGCAAGTGAATAAACATCCCAC
Organism: Tricholaema leucomelas; assembly: GCA_013400475.1. Lineage (NCBI taxonomy): Eukaryota > Metazoa > Chordata > Aves > Piciformes > Lybiidae > Tricholaema lacrymosa > Tricholaema leucomelas. The sequence goes on from WAAF01013955.1 coordinate 639,407, forward strand.
AAGCCTATTACTGAAATATGATGCACCTGTTAAAGGAATGCTGCCATGCATTCATTTCACTCAGCATTGTTCCTCTTCAAAAATGTTTTTTGATGATGGAGGCAGGAAAGCTGTTACCAAAGCTAATGTTACCATGATGGCAGTTATAAGCCAAATGCTTGGGTGCATCTCAAGAAAAGCCCGGGGTTGATCATGCTGTGGCATCCTTTTTCTCAGGGCAGCAGAAGTCTACTGGAGACAAAGACCCTGCCCTAAACCCAGACAGTTCTATGAATTCAGCTGCCCATGCACAAGTTTTCTGTAAATTTCATTTAGGGTAGGGTATCTTATAAATAGCTAAAAGGCAGGTGTCGAGAGGATGAGGCCAGACTTTTTTTAGTGGTGCACAGTGACAGGACAAAGAGCAATGAGCACAAATAAGAACTCAGGAAGCTCCATCTAAACATAAAGAAAAACTTAGTGTGTGACAGAGCACTGGAGGAGGTTGCCTGGGGAAGTTGTGGAGTTGCCTTCTCTGGAGAGATTCCAAACCTGCTTGGACATGATCTTAGATAATCCGCTCTAGGTGAACCTGCTTTAGCAGTGGTGTTTGACAAGATGATCCCCAGAGGTCCCCTTTCAAATCCTGCCATTCTATGATTCTGTGGAAATCAGAGAAAGGGAAATGCTGCAAGGCTAAGGAGCGATGCTGTCTGCTGCTTGGTGGTGGAGGGGCATTACAGGTGTGATTTAGAATTTCATGGTGCTTGATATATTCTGTAATCTTTATTGTGAAACTCAGTAAGCATCACAAATGCTTCTTGGTGAATAAATATCCATCTTGCTGACAAGGACTTCAGCAAGTAGGCCTCAGAATTTTATGTCTTTGACTTTAACAACTGTTCTTCATGGCTGCTTTGATCAGACAATTGATATTCTGGAGAAGTTGCCTCACCATGGAGATATGCTCAAACAAAGGGCTCTTGTCTGGCAAAGGAGAAAAAAAAGCAAATTTTCCTGAGCACTCCAGAAGGGAAGACTCACAAAGACACACTACAAAGGAGGAGAAGTGCTGGTCAGATTTTGCGGATCATTGTTTTAGCAAATGGGTTCTTAAGCAGAGCTATTCCTACACTATGGTTAACAGTATTCACAGAAGGTCACCTTCATATTTGTAACAATGAGTATCAGCTTTTCCAGGCACACATTAAAAACAAGCTCTTTAATCAGAGAAGGACACCAACTCCAGTACCTCTGCCCACTGAAAAACTAAATCCAGAGCTCACCTTTCAAACAGTGTGAAGGTCAACTACAGGCAGAGAAATAATTTGCTGTCTTAGCAGCTGAATGCAATAAAATGGTAAACTTTTCATAGATAATTAGCAAAAGAAAGAGAGGCTAAGTTAATTGAATAAATTATTTCCTATGAATCACTCTCTCTGCTCTAATTAACAGAAGCTTGTGTACTCAGCTCCTTCTGCAGTATCTCCATGGCTGCCCCTAAGGGTCAAAGTCCCTGAGAAATCCATCATTTTACTTTCAAATGTGTTTTCATTAAGTTATAGTGGGAAACAATAACAAAAGAGATAGTTTAAGGAAGAATAGAGGAGAAATTATCAAGGGGGCAGAGTATTGGTTGAACTTCAATTAGAGATGGTAGCCCAGTTCTTCATGGAAATATCTGGGTGCTTATCTGAACTCCTGCTAATACCACCTGGAACAAGGGTTTCTGAAGAGCTCCCCACTTCCTGATACCACATCTTCCCTAATTAATCCTCCTTTGGACCCTATCACCCCACAGATAGCCTGCATACTGACGTCTCCCAGGATTGCTGCAAACATTATTAGCTTGCACATTAGAACAGTTGCCAGGAAATTAGAGGGCAGGCAGAGATTAGTTGGCAGGGGAGGGATGGGGGAATAAGGGAACATTAGTTCCCTCCTGGGTACCAGCAGATGAGCATCTTCTTATGCAGCCCATCAGTCATTGAAACGCAGCACCTTCCCCAACCTCACTCTCACTTAGGTTAGAGAAACCGCTGTCTTGATGTCATGATTTAAAAAGTTTCAGCCACAGGGGGTTTTGTTTGCTGATTGGTTTTAGGGTGTTTTTGGTTTGTGCTGGTTTTTCATTTGTTTGTTGTTTGGGGTTTTTTTTGGTTTTGTTTTTGTTTATTCGTTTGTTTTTTAGAGTTGCATCCAGTATAGGAATCATTGACATTACAGTGAAGCAAATGCTTTATTGACAAAATTACATGCTTGCTCCACTGTTATCCTCTGGGATGGTGGACCAAAATGTTACAGTGAAGTGGATATCCCAGTTTCTTTGCTGGAGGTGAGACTGCCCTGCAAGCCAAAACCCTATCCCAGCTAGTTGATTTGTCAGTGGGTAAGGAGAGAGTGGAATAGAAGAGGGAGGCAAAATGGCTGGCTAAAGCCATCGATCCTTGTTCAGGAACAAGCAGTAATATCAAAGAGTTAAGCCAAGTTCTTAAATTTCAAAGAACAGGTTGAAGCTCAGGCCAATAAGTGTTTAGGAATTCTCAGGGTTTTGCTCATTCTCCACCCTTACCACATGCTTCAACATATTCTTCTTGACCTATTAATGATTTCCATTACATTTAGTGCCCCAGGGCCCTAACCCATATCAGAGCTCCACTGTTGGGCATACAGTGGCAGAGATTGCTCTTAAGAGCTCACACAGTAATTAGCCAAGGCAGAACCAAGGTGGGAAAGGGGATGGCAATGCAGGGAAGGCCTGGTGTTTCAGCAAGGTGTCTGTGCCTCTGCCCTACTGCAGAAGGAAGCAGCAGGTCTCCTGGCACAACATCAACTGGCCTCCTCTGCATTACACTTAGATGTGGATACTACTCCACGTTGAATGTCAACACACATTGCATACAGCAGTTAAACGCTGTGCAGAAAAGGGTACCATGCGACCTCCTCTTTCTGCCTGCTCTGAGGTAAAGCCAGGCAGCCATGTTGTTCAATGGCTGCTTGCAGCTTCACAGGGAACTTGCAGGAACCTGGGGTTTTGCTGGTTTTCAGCATGCCAGAGTTTCTTTTCCGAGTGCTGATACAGAGGAGGTCTGAGGGAAGATTTTAAAGGAAAGTAGCTCACACAAAGTTAATTTACTATTATAAAGGGACCCAGAAAGAAAGAAAGAAAGAAAACAAAATTAACGTATCTGGAAAAATGAGAATGATTATGTTCCTGGAAAAATCCTTGTCCCTTTATCCAGTAATCAAACAGAGGTCAAAGTAATTAATGTATTCATGTAATAGGTTGTATAGAATCCAGTTATAAATACAGATTGCTTTATAAAAGCATCTTCTGACAAGCGAAAAAATTATAGGTACGGGATTCAAAACCACTCTTCCAGAGAGTGTGCACAATTACATCTAACCTGGGCAAGCTGTTGAGTGAGTGTATTTGCAGCAGATTAATTACAAGCCAGTTTGTTTTCTCACTTCCTCTGGTATTGTGTTGTTTTCTATGGAGACTTCTCTTACCCACATAGACACAAAAAAAGAATCAGGCCTCATGCTATGCAATAAATACATGACCATACAAGCAAAGCAGACGTTCGTTCGTTCCTTCCTTCCTTCCTTCCCTCAGGATCACCAAGTTTCAAAATACACAACCCTACTTCCCTCAGTCACTCTTCATAAAATTTATTCTCCAGGCCTCTCACCATCTTTGTTGCTCTCCTCTGCACTCTCTCCAGCACCTCCATGTCCTTCTTACAATGAGATCTCAAAAACTGAACACAATACTCAAGGTGTGGCCTCACCAGAGCCAAGTACAAGGGGACAATGCACCTCCTTTCTCTGCTGGACACAGCATTTCTAATACAAGCCAGGATGCTGTTGGCTTCCTTTGCCACCTGGGCACACTGTTTGCTGATACTGAGTTGCTTGGCTGTTACAACCCCCAGGCCTCTTTCTCACTAGTTCTCTTCTGGCTGCAGTTTGTGTTGCTCTGACCTCATTCTGTATTATGAGCCCACTATGCTAAATGCTAGACAGACAGACAGGATGACCTGGATTCTTTATTTACCTTAAAAGTTTTGAAGTTAAGGTATTTGGTTGGTTGGGGTTTTTCGGTGGGTTTTTGTTTGTTTGAGGTTTTTTTAACCAAAAATGCATGAGGTGACTCAGTGGTGTACCCAAAATCTCTCCTTTTCAAGGAGATTGAAAAGGCTGTTATGGCATCCATGCACACACATGAATCCAGGATCCAAAAAAAAAAAAAAATCACCAAAAAAAATTGGAGGAACCAATAAAGCTTGGCCCAACTGTCCCAATTGATGGTTTAATAGTAAGTGTGATCTGAGCTCTCAGCTTTGTAAATAAGATTAAATCCATACACTTGCCTTTTCTTAGACAGCTCCCTATATCCTCAGGACTTCACTTTCCTACAGGCTTGTCAGTGCTTATATTGCATACCATATTCTTAAGAATATTGAATGTCATATTCTTTAGAATAAGAGGTATTATTCTGCTGAATCAAGGAATGTAGGAGGATCAGGCCTTGCATCTGCCAAAGGGAATCATTTTATGTGAATGGTTTCCCTTGGAAATGGAAGTGGAAGCTGCAAAGATCAAAATCAAGAAGTATGTAGCAATGTCTTGACTTGCATTACAAATAACACTTGTAGATACACTAGATGGAGAAGTGCTCAAGAGGGAGAGGATCTGAGTTTCTGAAGTGCCAGGCTTAGTGGTCCTTTATTATTGTAAATGCTACTGCTATGCTCCAAGTATTCCTTCAAGCTATGCAAAGATACATCAAAAACAGGACAGAAGTCTGATTTTGGACATTTTTCAGATAGCAAATTGGATAACCAACTAAGCCTTCCCAAGACAAAGGTTTCAAAAGTCCACATTTTTCTCTTTCATATTGGCTTTTCATTTTTTATTGTAATAGGTACACCAGACTATCCCACTCTACTTTTTGTCCAAAATCTCCTTTGCTGGGCTCAAAAGCCAATAATATACTACAGGGGACTGGTTTTATTCTCTTTCCAACTGTTCTTTCTTTCTCTATCATGTGTTTAAATGCAAGAGTCATGGAAATGTTTCTAGCTCACATTTGGTTTTGGAGGCTTCAAGCTGTGTATATATGAAAGTGGCTTTTCATATAATTTACTAATAAATACTCAGTTTGATACAGTAAATGCTCTCGAGACCTGAGATGTTTTTAATACTTGCATAAAGTTATATAATGTACATAAGTGCTTCCCTCCTTGCAAACAACCTAAAGTTATTTGAGCACTTTTTTCAGTACTAATCTAAATGCATGACACAAAAATAATAACATCCATTATGCTAATATTCTCACTATAAGTTTTTGTGTATGCCACTTCTCAGCTGTGGAACAACCTGTTTTCACTAAAGTGCTGTTTATTGCTTTCTTTTCAGAGTCAAAACATCTTTCCGGGTTTGGTAATTAAGCCTATGTTAAAAGGCTTTTGTGGCTGTCCACAACATTTCCTGTTTATTCTCAACACTTAGAGAGAGGAAATTCAGACTTGCTAGATGAGAATGACTGAAAGAGATATCCAAGTCAAAATTCCTGTACTGCATTCACATGCTTCTCCTTACTTTTAATCTCACCAGCTTGGCCAAAGTGTGGCTTTCATTATCCTAACTTTGGCCTGTGTGATTCTGTACTCAGACATAGAAAATTCTCAGTGCTTGCCACATAAAAAAAAAAGGAAAACAAACAAAGCAACAATCAAACAAAAACTTGCCACATTAGTAGGAAAGTCTGAAAAATACAATATTCAAATTCATAGAATAAAATACTTCATCTCCACTTCATAGGCTAAGGCCAGGTCAAATCTGTCCCTCCCATTTAGAAATGATACAGAAAGAGTAGCAAGGACTTAGGTCTGATGATTATTTCCTTGCCTTCTTTACTATTCTGATTCTTGATATGTCTAAAAGTATTTTCATCCTGAGGGATCTTTGGCACTTGAAGCCAGGACAAGACATTATTTAACATTGCTTAGTTAGATTATTCTGCCTAGAAAATATGTATTTCCTATCTGTATAAGAAAAATTATATCAAACTCTGCATAATTTGAGTTCTGGCAGCTGTAGCCCAGTTTCCATGTTGTGTAGTTACAAACTTAAGGCTGTTTTGGATGGAGATCATTATGATTCTGGGCCAAGATCCTTGCTGGCCTTGCAGCACTACCAACCATACAACTTGCACGGCAGCCGTTTGGCAGAACTCCCAGCTGCAGCCCTTCCCTTTCTTTTCAGTCCCAATTTCCATTAGCATTTGATATTTTTAACTTTGTTTTCAGGTGGCATTGTTTATTTCAGGCACAGAGTTCTGCTCCTGCCAGTCCCCTGCTAGCATCAGCTTCCCCCATTTTGTCTACCCCAATCCTCTCAAATTCATCCCTTACTAGTCTTACTAAACCCCTTTCTTAGCTGGAGATCTTCCCAGATTCAGAAATTACTGTAACTAAGGAGGAGATAGCATAAAAGCAGTCTAGGATAAGCAGCAGGATCTTAGAAGGTAGTATGTGCTGACAATGGACTGGCATTAAGAGCCACCATGGGTCAGAGACAAATGAAATGTCGGTCTCTTTGCACTGCCAGTTGTACGGAATTACCAGCACAGTACAAGAACTGGTTTGTTTTCCACACCACTTTGAGGCACTTGGAATATGTTCATAGAATCATTGAGGCTGGTAAAACACCTTTAGGATCGTTAAGTCCAACTGTAACCCAACTCCTGTGACCACTAAGTGCCACATCTACATACTTCTTGAAATTCTGCAGCATTTGCAACTTCACCACCACCCTGGGCAGCCAGTTCCAGTGCCTCTCCACTCTTTCAGTAAAGAAATTTTTCCCAATATCCAACCTAAGCCCATTTTCTCTTATCCTATCACTAGTTACCTGAGAGAAGAGACCAACACAGGCCTCACTACAACCTTTCAGGTGGTTATAGAGAGCAATAAGATCTCTTCTCATCCTCCTCTTCACACTAAATAGCTCCAGTTCCCTCAGCCACTCCTCACATGGCATGCCTTCCAAACTCCTCATCAGCCTCACTACTCTTCTCTGGACACCCTCCAGGACCTCAATGCCTTTCTTATACTAAGAGACCCCATTTTGTCTTATCTGCTGAGGGGTCAAACTATTTTCCTGTTTTCCGAATTGTACATCGACCCACATCTGAGACAGCCAAAATGAGGAATGAATGGGAACCTGAACTTTTACTTCTCATCATATTGATATTGTTCTTATTAGATGAATAGTTTGATGCAGACAACAGAATGAGATAAAAGGGGTGAATTGTTATAGTTTAAGGATTTTTCCAGAGAATTAAAATATAAAAGATAAACAATTTTAGGGATTGGACACAGAATAATGCAAGATAAAATTATCTAATTCCATTGGTCTGGTGAATATCTTACATTCTGTGGTACAAGTTTGCCCTCTCTCTCTGTGTCTACCTTCTGCTTGACTTCTGGCTGCTCTATCTCTGCTCCTGACTTTGCATTTGCTGGCTGACTTTCTTCTGGAAAGGGAGGTTATTCTTCCCCTGTACTCGACACTGGTCAGGCCACACCTTGAGTACTGTGTCCAGTTCTGGGCCCCTCAATTCAAGAGAGATGTTGAGGTGCTGGAACGTGTCCAGAGAAGGGCAATAAGGCTGGTGAAAGGCCTGGAACACAAACCCTATGAGAGGCTGAGGGAGCTGGAGTTGTTTAGCCTGGAGAAGAGGAGGCTCAGGGGTGACCTCATTGCTGTCTACAACTACCTGAAGGGAGGCTGTAGCCAGGTGGGGGTTGGTCTCTTCTCCCAGGCAACCAGCAACAGAACAAGGGGACACAGCCTCAAGTTGTGCCAGGGGAAGTATAGGCTGGATGTTAGGAGGAAGTTCTTCCCAGAGAGTGATTTGCCATTGGAATGGGCTGCCCAGGGAGGTGGTGGAGTCATCGTCCCTGGAGGTGTTCAAGAAAAGACTGGATGAGGCACTTAGTGCCATGGTCTAGATGACTGGATAAGGCTGGGTGCTAGGTTGGACTGGATGATCTTGGAGGTCTCTTCCAACCTGGTTGATTCTATTCTATTCTAAAAAGAGGAGATTGAGGGGAGACCTCATCACCATCTACAGCGACCTGACAGGATGTTGTGGGGAGGCTGCTGCTGGTCTCTTCTCACAGGTAAATAGTGATAGAACAAGAGGCAATAGCTTCAAGCTGCAACTAGGTAGGTTTACAGTGGACATTAGGAAACATTTTTTTTAGTGAAAGAGCAGTCAGGCATTGGAGTGGGCTGCCCAGGGAGGTGGTTGACTCACCAACTCTGGATGCATTTAAAAATAATTTGGATGCGGTGCTTACAGATGTGGTTTAGAGTGAATCTTGTAGAGTAGGGATATTGGTTGGACTTGGTCTTTTCCAACCCAATTTTTTCTGTGATTCTGAGAGATTTGCTGCACTTGCCCTGTGTAATCTGCTTTGGGGGAAAAAGGATCCTGTGAGCTGAGTTCTGCCACTCTGCCAATCTGCTGTGGGGACAGTTCAGCTCTAGAGGCTTACCTCAGTGACTGAGCAAGGTAAATTGTCCAGCCGTATGCTCATGTGAGATATGGTGGAGCAGAAAAGTTGCCAAAAAGTCATTAGACAATACTAGGAACTGTATCAATAGAAATTATAGACTCCCTTATGTTAATTTAACCAAGAATTCAACAATTTTTGTACCAGCCACTTCAGCAACAGTAATTACACAGCACAAGAGAAAAAACATAGGAAATCACACACGTTTTTCTTGACTTGTCTTTCTTTCACCTCTCCTCAATTAAGCAAGTAAAACAGCTGTAATGCTGTACCTGCTAGCATCATCACCCTTGACAAAATATTTGGAATAAAGTACCAAAGTGTAGAACTGCCTCTTAAAGCATCAAGAGGCAACAGCAAGACCTTGCAAAACTGATTCCTAGCATCAGGAACAGAAGTAGGCAGACAGCTGAAGAAGTAGTGCTTCCAGCTGTAAGCTTTTTAGGGTGTGCTGCTGTTTATTTAAAACTCAGAGTTTACATATAAACTCAATGAAATGTGGACAGATTGATGTAAGGAGAATCAGAGCTGACATTCCTCACCTTGAACAAAGGTGATCCCTTCAGGCACCAAAACCAAACTAAAGGGTGTGTTAGTTAAACCTACAGAGGGTGTCACAGCTATCTCTGTCAGTCCCTGGGGTTTCTGCAGCTGACAGCCTCAGGAGCACCGTGCTTTCTGGACGTTCTCTTTGAGCAAAGCCAGCTGCAGTAAGAAGACTGTGAGGTTCTGACACAGGTCTCCCCTACAAAAATGAAGGCCATTCTTTCCTAATGAGTATGGCCTTTTATACTGATAAAATTTATTCATCCCATCTGCTCTCTGCATTTTTGTAACAGAGCTCTGAGGGTTCCCCCTATCCTCCCCTCTGCCCCACCATTTACCTGCAAAGAACAATTTCTGGGCCATTTCTGAAGAAAATTTGCATCCAAAATTTAGCAGGGCTAAAGTCACTCATTCTTAGCTCAGTGTATTTATCTCTCAGGTTTGGTGTGGAAACAAATCCAGTGATGATCTTCTGCCCCTAGTCACTTTTTCCTTGCAAAAAAAAATCCAACAGCTGAGCCATCTCCACAGTTACTTCTCCCAGCCACTCTCAGCACCTCTTTTCCAGCTCTTTTTAATGTCTGCCCTGCTAATGTGATAATATGAAATCCTGAAAGTGAAACTTCACAGAAACAGAAATGCAAATAGCCAAAAAGCACCACTGATACCCAAATGTGAAGATGAACAAACCACATTAACCCATTTCCTGGATTGTGTAGAAAGCATCCCTTTGACAGGCACACATGACATGCTAAGAAGATTGAAATGACAGAATAAAATAAATAACAGGGAGCAGAGAAAACAAAGTAGAGGGGACCTGGGTGTCTCAGGGGGTGTATAATAAGATGGATTACCACCTCCACTAGTGCTTGACTCCTATGCAGGCTCACAGCAGCAGAGCTCTCACAGCCCCTCAAGATGCCACAAGTGATTTGTGCTGACTGATGAGAAATAAGTTGTTAGCCTGGGTTTATCCTTGAATGAATAATGGTTAGATCTCTTAATCCAGAAACACAACCTCCAGTGCCTCCTTCTGTATTTTTGAAGGGTGATATAAGCCACCCAAACCAGCTAGCCAAGCTGCCACTGTCATTGATTGGGTTGGTGTACCATCTTAGAAGGTGAGAACCTGCCAGGCAGTTTTTGAGAGAAGAATCCAGAGCCAGCCAGTAACCAGGTAGAATGGAGACAGGATCCTTCATGCAGCAGCATGAGGACACTTTGCAGACACCAGATAGGGACACACTGCCAGAGCTGGCTGAAACAGGGAAATTCCAGGTTTTGAGAGAAGAAGGTGGGAAGAAAAAAAAAAAAAAGCATGATTGAGAAATTAATTTCCTCAAAATTAGGAGCAAAAAAATGATAAGAATTTCTTGCATTGCATACAGATGAATGATTGGGTGACTTGAGCATCTTCCCTATAAAGAGAGACTGAGAAACCTGGGGCTATTATTCTGGAGAAGACTGAGAGGAGATCTCATCAATGTATACAAATATCTGAGGGGTGGGTGTCAAGTGGATGGAGCCTATCTCTTTTCAGTGGTCAGTAGCAATAAGACAAGGAGCAACAGCTACAAACTGGAACATAGAAGGTTTCACCTCAATATGAGGAGAAACTTCTTTACAGGGAAGGTGACAGAGCAGGAACAGGCTGCCCAGAGAGGCTGCTGAGTCTCCTCCTCTGAGGACTTTCAAACCCCACCTGGTTGCATTCCTGTGTGAACTGTCCTCGGGGATCCTACCTTTGCAGGGGAGTTGGACTCTGGAGAGCACATCCAACATCTCAGGTTCTGTGGTTCTGTGGTTCTGTGATTTCATTTTGGCTGTAGTGGAGTATTTAATGTTGAAAAGCTGAGGTGACATATTTTTGTTCTGACCTTTTCAACTCAATTGTCCTTACATTTGCTTAGGAAAGCAGGAGGAAGTTCAGGTGTTTCTCACAATGGCAATGCGGCATCGATTTCAGAAAGCCTGATTAAAAGGACCTAAACAGTCTCATAGCAAACTGTAACAAAATGTCCACTTTGTTCTGACTTTCTGACTTGTTCTTGTAGGAATATGCTGACAAATTACCATCAGAATTAAGATGGGGGAAAAAAAATCTGTATTTTTACAAAGTACGTATTTTTCTTTCAGAAAAGAGAAATGTTTTAAACAGATTCTTTTCCCCAAACCAGTATTTAATCCCATAGTATGCCACAGCCTTTCTGTGTGACATGAGTCATTTAAGGTGAAACCCAAGCCCTGCCAAGGTCAGGCCAGGGAGTTCATCTGCGGATTTCAGTGTGGCCTGGATTTCTCTTTAAACCCACGCGGTGTAAATCCCTGGCTGTGAAGAAAGGATAATGGTATCTTCTGTAATGGACAGGATGCTGCTATACAGCAATTAAGGAAAACAGACAAGCAGAAGAGAACATATGCTTTTAGCTTATATTGTCTGTCCAGGTTGGTACTGCCCATAACGTTCTAAGGCAAAAGACACATCCTTGCAGGTAAAGCTTTCCAGTCTAGGTGCACTTCAGTAGTACTGTCTGTATCTGTACTGCTGAAGGGACACTGCAAATCGGGGAGGGGGGGCTGACAGCAAGCAGGAGCCATCCCACTGGCAGGTCAGCAGCTGCAAGGCCGCAAATGTTGCCAGATTTTAGTCTAGATGCAGCTGGGTCTTAGCAGCATGCTGTCTGGTTGCCTGGCTGCCTGGTCAGTTGCAACAAGACTATTGCAAATTATTAGCTGATGATTAAAGCAGACAGACAGGAAAGGAAGATTTCAAAGCACAGACCTGAAATATCTAGCACTGGCTGTGGGCACTCTGCCCCGAGGCACTGTCGAGAGGTCCTGGGAACAGCCTGGATCAATGAGTGAACCTGCGTCCTTCTGAAGAGCTTGACTATGGGCTGCTTGCCGAGATGGTGAGGACTGAAGTAACCCCTGGAGCACACATCATTACCCGGCTAAGCTAACACAAGCACAAACCTCCCCTTGTCCTGGGAAACCTCCAGAAGTGGGACACTAGTTATTGTCACAGAGGGAAAAGCAAGTGGCATGATCCCCTCTGAGTTTCATTTGTACAGCTGGGGCAAGGGCTGGCTTAGACAGCCCCTGTTGTAAATTACAGTGTAGCTACTTTTCTATGTGGTCTGAGTTCTGGAGTTCTGAGTTACTGGAACATGTGAGAAACCAAGAGGGAAGGAAAGGCAGGGGGTTTCTGTTGCGTGCTAGTTACGTGTCCCAGTTTAGAGCCTTGAGCTACTGAGACTGGATAACAGAAATGCCACTTACTCCCTTTGAAGAGTAAGAATGAGGACACTGCACACTGACTGGAAGTTTAAAGGAAGATTCTATTTACTACTGCATGTATGTAAAAAGCAATCAGGTAGAAGGAATACATCCACAAGCTAAGCCAAGTCTATCAGACTAAAACCACCTAGAATCCTCCACCCCTTCCACCCTCAGCAGGCCTGAGAGTAGGCCAAAACTGCCCTCCCCGGCTTAGGCCTACAAGGCCTCAGCAGGATGCATAACGCAGGTCAAAGCTCCCTGCCAGCTAGAAGCCATCTCCCACACACAGACCATGAGATAAGGAGGGACGCGTGCTCTTCCTGGAGAGAAGAGGGAGGAAAGGCAGGGAAGAGAAGAGCAGAGCGGAGCGATTACAGCCAGGCACTGCCTTATAAACTATGATACCAGAAAGCAGAATAGAGCATTACAACAGCAGTATAGAATATTACAACATCCTGGGACAACCAGGTCTGTAACCTGCGACAGAGACGTTGTCTCTGTAATTTTCTGAAGGGAACCTGGAACCCCTCGAACTACCACATTATGTTATCCTATATGGTTTTATAAATGGTCCCTATATACATGATACAAACCAGAGACGAGACCACAGTGATATTAGGAGACCGTGGTGACATTAAGAAACGGTGACTGGGTGTGCTCACACATGCATACACACACCTGTGTATGTGTTCTTAGTGTTTTATACATCCATGCAAGACTGAGCTGTGGCATTGCTTAACTTGCACTTATTGAGACTCTGTATATAATTTCAACATAAACTAAGTTTCTGTGTTGAAATTCTTCAAGACTTCAGAAAGCAAATGTACTGATGCCAGTATTGTGACACCAGGAGCTGTGCACAGGATTTGAAATCCTTGTTGTCACATAAAGGGAATTGCTTACTTGTTGGAAAGACAGTAGAATCCCTCTAATGGAGAGCTTGCATTAAAGTGTGCTCACTGGATATGCAGTGATCAAATTCGTTAAACATTATGATGTGCAAATCCACCCAAAACCAGGTAGTTTAGTGGATGTTGTTAGCTCTCACTGCTGTTACATCACTGATGTTGCCCATGATGGATAACTGCAAGGCACTGAGAATTTTTGTGGGTTTTGCAAAGGCCGACCTGTATGTTGCAGCTAGAGTGTTGTGGGTTTTTTATGGGACATTCCTTTTCTCTTTCCATTTATTTATTTATTTATTTTAATTCAGTGTGTCAATAAAAGGATTCAGGTCACTGGTGTAAAACAAATTAAGTTTTCAGCAGGTAATGTATTTTGATGATACAGACAAGAAACAAAGCCCAAACCAAGCCAAATTTGTATCGCTGAAGACAAGACACTTACTAAAAGACTAGTTTGGAATTTATCAAATGGAAAATCTGTGCCATATTTAGTATCCACATAAGCCTGCCTGTCCCACACACAATTTCAGCAAGATGATAAAAGCAATTGCTTTACTTAAGAATTTTTCAGAACCTGGCTGTAAGTGATTTTAATCAAGATTCAGTGTCTCTGAGTAGAACACAGGCCTGTGTAAGGATGAATGAGGATGGTATTGTGACTATGTGCCCCTATCTGAATTCACAGATCATAATCAAAAGCTGGCTGGAGATTGACAGCTCCATTTCCCAGTTGCTTTCGTGGCCCTGAAATTGGTTTTCACTCTTCCTGGGAGCAAAAATAAAAACATTTCAACTTTATAATGGAAATGGCATCAGAACTGCCATTTGGGAGTCAAAATGTTGGTCTTCTCTTTCAGAAAAGGAGGAGGTGAGGACAAAGACAAAGGTCATGAGAAACTGTGTTCTTGCACTTGCACTCCTGTGTCCAGAGCAACACTTACCTAATGCAGTGAGGAACTCAGCTTCTCACATCCACAGCTATTACTCAAAGCTCCAGTTTAGCAAGAAAGTCACTCGCAGTCTTTTTGTCTGTTTCTTTTCCTCCAGCCACTAAAAAAGAAATTTAATCAAATTCAGTTAATTGCAGGAAAATTTCATCCAGCTGCACGTGTTCAGAGATGCTTTGCTATCAGCCTCGTCCCGGATGATGGGATTATCTGTGCTTATTAATATGATTCCATTTAATTTTGCTGCTGCTTGATATTCTGAGGCACAAAAATTTGTGCAGCAAAGCCTGTTTCTGGGTGAAAAAAAATGCCTCTCTTTCATCAAGTCTTTTGTGAGCTTTACTACCCTTAAGTGCAGGCTCAAAACCTTGCAGGACATGAGCCAATACGCACTGAATTCCCATGCTGGTTGTCAGTGTTGCTAACATACAACATGCCACTTATCCTGTTGTTAAGTCCCCGTGGGCTGAGACTCTCAATTCCTCTGGGCGTTTGCCAGCTAGGAATTGCGTCTCCAGGTCATCACTGGATGGGTAGCTTTTTTCCTTATTTGTGACAGCACTGGTCTGATTGATTTCTTACATTCACTACCCAGAGATAGAGTTAAAAATGTAACAACATTTGTCTAGGAAATTAAATACTCTTGAAAAGATAATAAGATAGATTAGAAAACAAAGATAAGCTTCAAAATAGCTACGTTTAGCGTCCAAACTTCCATTTGTCTGCAATGGTTAACTCACTCCAACCATGACATAAGCATTTGCGGGGGAGCCCTAAGCCTGTGCTATGGTGCAAATCCAGTACGTCCTTCAGAGGCATCCTTTCTCAAATGGAGGTAATGCAGCCTAGCCCCTGTTCAAAATGTGGTAGGAAAAGTGGGACCTGGCATGAGATTATCCTACACTCTTTACATGGCAGTAAAGCTCAAGCCACCTCCTGTAAACCTGTGACCAGCTGATGTCCCATGCAGACACCTAATTCCACAGGGGAGCAGCTTTGTGAGTGTTTTCCCCCTCCCTTTTCTGTATAGTGCTGCTCTTTAATGAGCTGGGCATCGTGTGTGGTTTGGTTGCCACCAGGCTCCCCAAATTTATGCCAGTAATGGCAAAATTCCTTTTCATGTCTAATTTTAATAGAATCTGCTTCAGATACAGTAAAGCCTGCAATTAGCCCAGGTACTTTTGGGAAGACAATGAACAGGAAGTATTCTTGTAAGAGCTGAAGTAAGAGCCCTAGTGGGAATAGAATTGGTAGAATTCTAGATTTAGTAAAAGATTGCCCAGATCTCCACTACCATGTAGCTAAATAAGGAATTATGGAGGCACTTCAATTCAATGGAGAGAAGTGTTGAGGAGCTTGGGATCTGAAACATTCCCATGCTCCCTGCTCTTTCACCACGAAAAAGTCGTATTTAATATCTCGGTATTCCTATTTATATAATAGAGAGGGTAACAGAGGCTCATGTTCACTAAACCCTGAGATTAGAAAGGAAAGGTAGTAAATATGGGCAATCTACTTTGATTTAAAATGAGCTTTTAATAAAACCCTTTTAAATAAGAACTTAATGCCCATTGTATGCCTTCCTATCTATTTCATAGTAGCTTTTAGAAATACGTGTCATGGCATTTATTTATGATTTAATTGTGCTGGTGTCACTGTGATGTGATTTCATTTGACTTATAACTGCCATGGGAGAGAGGCATGTACCTCAAAGGCTTGCAAAGTCTTTGGGGGACAACATAAGACAGGGAGGCAATATGGGAAGGAGGTTTAGAGTTGTGATAAAATTCATATGATTTGATACAGTGGTTGGAGGTAAGTGACATGTTTGACTTCCAGCACTGCTCAGTAATGATTTGTATTAACCCAGTTTTGAAACTTTGGTGGGTTTTTTCCTCATCTCCTGGTATGATGTGGCTTAACCTCCCACTGACTTGTCTTTTATCCCTTGTGAATCTTCAGTCTCATTTTCAATACCTGTACTTCTGTTGTACAGTTCATTAACCTCTTAGCTAAAATCTAAGTTTGCACAAAGTAAGTTAAATATTTTTGTGTGTCTCTGAGAAATAATGAAAATGGGATAAAAAGAGAGCAGTCCACTGTTACTCAGGCAACTAAGAGCCATTCTGAAGTAGACAACAGAAATAAAATGTCTTTTATATGACAGCAAGATTCTTAATAAATACAGAAATGAGGGAAGGTTTCCATATGTTTTTTCCCATTTTCAACATTTTACTTTCCAGGCACCAAAGAAAGACAAGGAAAAAAAATTAGCAAGAGCTCAAAGACATTAAATAGGCAACATTTTTTGTAGCACTCTGTTGCCAAATATAGCTGCTGTATTATTCTCCTTCTTATTGCTGTTTCTTTGTCTATAAATTCTATAAGAATTAAAACTTTCAGAAAGGAGGTTAGCCCAAATATAGCTAAAATGCCCAATGACTGGAAGTGAGCCCAAGCAAAGTAGTCTTTGCTTCGTTTCTCCTTGAATGGGTCACTCAAGACAAAGGCTGGCAAAGGACACAGCTGCGGCATGCGATGCTTTTTTTGTTCAAGACTCCATTATTTGTTCTAGCATTAGACATTTATAAAATGCATTCTTTACAGCCTATCTGGGGACATATAAAAAATTTACATCTACAAGCATTATAGACCGCCTTAGACTACTTCCTTGGAAGAAAACTCTTTACAGTCCTCACAATAGCTCCTCTGTAAGACAGAAATAGAGGAAGCAGACAGGCTTCACATCACAGGCTTGTACTTTTTTCAGACCAATGGAAAAAGGAAATTCCAACAATGGCGTCCACCACACCCCAGGAATGCCTCTTTTACAGCAGCAGATTTTAAGCTTAAGATGTAGTGTTCATTATTAGGATAATTATTATAGGTACTTCCAGGTCTTGCCATAGCACACTGAAAAGCAACATGTCTTACAAGGAGACATCATCCACAGCCTGAACTGCTGCCAGAGAGATAAGGAGCCTAGTGCAGACACTGGCCATAGAATCATACAGTCATTTTGGTTATAAGAGGCTTTTAGGATCAGCAAGTCCAACCATTATCTCAGCACTTCCAAATCTGCCACTAAACCACTTCACTAAGCACCACATCTACACGTCTTTTAAGTACCTCCAGGGATGGTGAGACCATTGCCTCCTGGGCAGGCCATTCTAGGGCTCAGCAACCCTTTCTGCAAATAATGCTTTTCTTAATATCCAACCTAAACCTCCCCTGGTGCCACTTCAGGATGTTTTCTCTTGTCCTATCACTTGTTGCTTGGGAGAACAGACTGACCCCTACTCCTTTCAGGTAGTTGTAGAGAGCAAGGTCTCGTCTCAGCCTCCTTTTCCCCAAGCTAAACAACCCTGGTTCCCTCAGCTACTCCTCACAAGACTCTTCTGTGCTCTAGATTCTTCCCCAGCTTTGTCGCCTTTCTTCAGACATGCTTCAGCAACTCAGTGTACTTCTTGTAGTGAGGAGCCCAAAATTGACACAATGTTTGTGATGCAGCCTCACCAGTGCTGAGTACATGAGCACAATCACTTCCCTACTCCTGCCGGCCACATTATTGCTGATCCAGGCCAGGATGCTGTTGGCCTTCTTGGCCACCTGGGCACACTGCTGGCTCATGTCCAGCTGGCTGTTGACAAGAACCTACAGGCCCTTCTGTGCCAGGCAACTTTCCAGCCGCTCTGCCCCAAATGTAGAGAGTTGCATGGGGTTGTTGTGACACAAGTGCAGGACCTGGCCTTACTGAAGTATTAGTTTTCTACTTCTAAATATCTTCCTAAGATACTAGAATTAAAAAAAAAAAAAAGTTGTAAGATAGAGAAATACCTAAAAAATTAACAGATTACTATGCAGACATCTTGGAATGGCAAGACTTTTAAAAACAGTTTCTAACATGCTTTTTATGCTTGCAAGGTCTTGACATCTATTAACCATCTGTTAAAATTTTCTTAAAAGTCTGAGCTGAATAAGCCCATGGGAACTGCAAGGAGTAGAGAGAAAGGGAAGAGGAAATGCACCAACTTAATAAAGAAGTATTCTTAAGATCTCTGGGAATTTCTTACAGTCGTGAAGGTATTAAAAGAAGAACCAGGACTGCACATTCACTGACTAAGGTCAGTGCCACGTACCAACAGTGCTTGCTACTGGCAAGTTTCAAGATAGATGTTTTATGAAAAGTACAAATACTTGTCACCTGCAAAACAGCACTTAATCAGTTGGACAGTGTACCGGTAGATGAAGTGTAATGTGCTGTTCCTGCAGAAAGCAGGAGGTGATCTCTCACACTGCAGCACAAGAACATGATTAATAGGTTGGATCAAAATATTTACATTTAAAAATATTAATTTGCTTCTTCCCAAGAGGTTCTCTAAGCTTTAATGCACTGCTATTTTTATTTCTTTGATACATCTCCTGGTAACTCTAAACAAACACACACTTGCACATTTACAGCCAATGTAAACATCTATTAAATTCATGTATCATGTAACCCTCGATCCCTTTCCACCTTATTATTTGGGTCTGTGAGCTGGGGACACATCTGACCTACTTGGTGGTGAACAACCTAATTCAAGCCCATGGAATAGCACAGTACTTCTCTTATGTAGTATCTCTACAAGCTATTTCTATCCAAGAAGGGTGGCACAGAGTTATAATTGGAGAGACATTCTGCAAGTACCTGGTGGAGAAGAAAGCAATATGGAGAGGGCAGGAAACACATGCTCCTCTTTTATGGCTATCTTTCAGCAGTATGGGTTTCTGGTGATCCCAAAATAAGACACCTGAAGTTGTTTCCCCATGAAAAGGCTACTGAGTTTGTAGACTCCTCAGTGCGTTTTATGGATAGAGCTGCAAGCAAATTCCTGAGGCTGGCTGCTTCAGAGAGATGCCAACTGCAGACTGACCTAGGGTTACTTCAATGTATTAATTCATTCTCCATCACTGTGTCAGCTATCTTTTCAGTCAGCTAAAGCTTGATGTCTCTGTGTGCCAACTCAGTGCCATCCAATAGATGACAGCAGTACTACCAGTGACCATTTTAGCCTCTGATACCACTCTGAATAATGTCTCTGGGAAAGGGACCAAATCCAGAGGGCATTGGTATAAATTGTACTTAGGGATTTTTAAATCCTCTCATTCAAATTAAAAGTGGATTAAGCACTATCCTGGTCAGTTACTAATCTGATGGATATTAATTCTAAAATTATTCACAGAATTAGATCACATAAAAGATACCAGTTCCAGATCAAGTGATGCGATCTCATCAAAACTAGACTTAAACATTTCTACAGGAGGGAAAACTCTGTAATGGGGAACCAGCAGTTCACCTTGGTATCAGTTTGTGAGGTCTTTTGGGAAAGACTCTTCCCAGAAAACTGTCACCAAGAGGCCCCAGAAAAAACTCTGAAAATGTATGAAAAGTTACTGATCCCGTTTCTATGGGATCAAACTCTTCTTACCAATGTCAGGGTGACAGAGTTGCACAGCAGTCCCAAGAACAAAAGAAATTACTCCCATGCCAGGTTTGAGAGCTGATGCACCTAAACCTTGCATGTGGTGATTTTATTGTGTTACTCAAACTATAACCTTTTTGGCTAGTAAGGAAAAAACTACACTAATGTAACTCAGATTTTTTTTTTCTCATAAAGTCATCTGAGATTTACATGAATATCATCACATGCTTGGTTTATCTTCCAATTTTGGTAACAGCTCCTAAGAGGGTTACTTTGGAAAAGTAGCCTGTGGGCTCTGCTTCCCAAGATGATGAAAACAAACAATCTCTCTGAAGTTCCCAAGTTTTCCGTATCACTGGTGTGGCCACGCCTGGTGGCAGAGTGTCAGAACAAAGGTGGACACCACAGCTTCACAAATAATGCACAATCAGGCTGGTAGAGTCTTTTCTTTCCCGCTACTGAAGCTGAGTGGCAGAATGATGGAAAGGTGTGGCAGCCCTGCCCTGCATCATGTCACTCACTTTGCTGAGGACAACGATGGTAAAAGCTTAAACAAATGTCTCTCCCCATTCAATTACTTCCTCTTTCCTGCTGGCAAGCCTGCCCTGGAGGTCTACACCACCAAACAAAAGGGAGTGCCACGCCTATGCCTGCCTCTCTTGCTTCCAGAGGTGGCCCAAAGGAATGACAAATTCCATCTGCAAGATCCTTATGCATCTTTACAAGGTATAAAGATATAAAGATACACAAAGAGATCTGTTCCTGATCTGCTACACTGTCGGGATTTAATAAGTATCTTTAGAACCAGTGCCTTTTGGAAACAAAACATAAACGTAGTCTGACAAAAATCTATGGACTTGGCTTGCCTGCCCGGGGTTGCAAAAGGTGCAGCATCACTAACTGATGTTGATCTCACCAATGCGAAGGTGTGTCAAGGTCTTCAAGAGAGAAGCCTCTGGAAAACTGCAGGTTTTGATAATCTACTCAGAAATAGCAGTAGAGATTGGCCTAACTATGAAAATACTTAGAGCTGTCTCCACCTTGAAAAATCTAGTCCTTATTTTTTTACGACAAAAGACTTCCTCAGCTGCAAGTCTCAGCAATGTGTTCCTCACTCCAGGTATTTATCTAGTATAATTATGTGTGGAGTAGGGTATAACATTGCTGAAATGCAACACAAATGAATTCTGCATTCATCACATATACTCACAGGAACATACATTCATCGCTACTCAATTTTAAAAACATATTTTGGCACTTCCACAACAATCTCTTATTTCCTTGGTTCTTTGCCTGAAAACTAATGTTTAACTAGCCATTTATAAATGTTTTCTGCTTATAGTGTCTTTATATCCCTCTATATCTTCCTTATTTCCATGCTGCACACAGTATATATTTTCCACTTGTTAGGAAAGCAGATGAGTGATACTTTTGCTCCTGCAGATGTTGATTATGCAGAGGGGAAGCTGCTGCAGTTTTCCCAAAGGGGCTTAGCAAGGTTTCTTTTAATTTCTTTTTTTGTGGCCTGCCTCTTCTACCAGCAATTCACTCAGCACCTTGATCGTGAATCCCTTGTAAATAAGCATTTGCTCAGCCCGATTTTAGGCACAGTATTTAACACTGGTCTTAGAGTGTTTCTAATTACAGAATGAGGGGCACCATGTGAAAGCTTTATAGCTTATTACACTGGGGTGGGCCAAGTTGCAACAACATTTTGGGTCAGGCCATGGTCTCAGGAGATCATTAAAATCTGAAATAGGCCACTTGACAGTAAATAGCAGCACAGAATTGGATTTGATTCCCATAGTTCTTGAATAACTCATTAGCTAACTGCACAGGCTGATTTCTTATGGTATTACTACTTTGTTCTTTTATCTGGCAAAACAATATGTTCAGATATTTACTTGTTAAAAAACAACCAAACAAGACAAGAAAATCTTCATGTGCTGTTGGAAATCATGCTCTGGCTGGTGAGAAAGCATTTATTTTATACTTCACATTTTTAACAATGACTAGGGGAAAAAAAAAAAGGAAGTTTGCCTTCTGAAAGATAAGGATTGATGAGCTGGCTTCCATAAAACCAGAATCTTTGATCTTTTGCTCAAATTTTTACCAGATTTGCTGAGATCAGCATTTTCACTTCCCCTTTCTACACAGCTCTTTGGAATTACAGGAGATGTAAGTAGGCATGGATTCACAGCATCTCCAGAGGCGTTAAGTAAACGCACCTGGGGGCCATCACTGTTGCTTCTGTGCTTCTCTACCATCACCGTGTTAAAAATCAGGACAGTTAAAAATTATACCTCTACTGAGTACAAGGAGACTGGTTTAGAGGTTTGTGGAGAAATGTGGCTTATTTTCATTAATATCTCTAAGCTTGCTGATTTATTTCTGTAAGTTGCTAAGCCAAAACAAGTATGTACAAATATTTTTTGAAGACTGTTCTACAGGAAGACAACTGAAACCGGCTTAAGTTAATGGAACAACTTTTGCCTACATCTGAGAAGTACAGATTGCAAACTAAATACATGGAGAGAGAGAGGCAGAAAGGAATGGGCCAAGCTATGAAGTTTGCATCTAGGACTGAATTCTCTACAAGTTGCTGAAAACAAATTGAGAATGGATTTTTTTGATTCAATACAGAGAAATAAGGCTACAAAGTCTTGCCAGGCTCATACACTGGAAAGCTACTTACTGAAAATAAAAGTGTCCCTTCTAACACAACTCAGTTGGTATTAAGGTAATTGACTCATCCTTCTCTCCTGAGCCTTCCCTTTCCTCATAGGCATTTCTGCATTTTGATCTGTGCCTTCACCTGCCAGCTGTCCTGGTAGTACATGCCTTGAGAGCTGCTTTTTCCATGGATGATTTCTACCCATCAATGAGTCTGTAGCCATCTCTTGACTCCTGATGCCAGCTCTCTGCAGCAAGGATCTTTTTCATCACTCTGCGCAATGACTTCATTCTTGGGTATGCTGAGTGATAAGTCATTAACATCGCAGGGGATGGCTCTGATGGCATGACCCAACATAACATCTCACTAGTATCACTCGGGGAAGCTCATCCCTCTCTCCTACCTCTTCTCTCCATCCCTGCTACCATGGCTTGTCTGGTGTCTCTGGTACCCATTTGGCTTGTACTTTATCTGAGAAGGGAAATAGGAGTAAGTGGCTAAAGGCAGGCAGGAGGGGAGCGGAGAGGAGAGCAAGCTGACCCACAAGATGGATGGAACTGTAACCTTGCAGTGGAAAATAGATGCTGGAAATCAGATAGTTTGGTTTTTTGTTTGTTTTGTTTTTTCCTTTTTTTTTTTTTTCCCCTCAGAGGTCTAAACTTAAAGGATCTAGAAACACATGAAGCTATGTCTAAGTGAGAAACCAACCAAGCCAATGGAACACAGCCAATTTAAAACAAATTAGTTCGGTCCCTAAAGCTTGTGTGTTGTTGGCACAAAGTCCCTCTCTCTCCACTTCTTTGGTATTCCTGCAGATCAGTTCCACTGCCTTGTTTTGCACCACTTTTGCACCAGTGCACTCCAAAGGTCCCCTTGCAGAGCAAGACCTGACAGACACGTAAACCAAGGAACATGCTCTTTGCTCTCACAGTTTATCTTTCAAGTGGAGCTGTAGGCTCTTCTGGTGCCAGAATGGGAATATCAAATTAATCCAGGAATGCACTGAAGCGCTCAGTACATTCACCACAAACCTGGCTGAGCTCAGTCACGAATCACAGAGCTGCCTTTTTTCCCATTTGCAAGTAAAATATTGTGATTTAGACACTGTCTATTTTCCTGTTACAGCTGATAAAGTGGCCAACATGTCCTGAGTCTGCAAAGAGTTAACCTTGGCTAGAAACAGGAGAGGGAGAAAGCAAAAGATGGCCCATAGGCTAGAATTAAATCCCTGTCCTATTCAAACTAGTAAGGTCAGTACTGCAGCTTGTTGATCTTGTAACAAGCCCTAGATTTTCTGAGCATATTCCATGACCTTGTCTAATCCAAGCAAGGTGCTCCAGGAGTTGGTCACACTTGCATCGAAAGAGACTGGGAGTGAAAGGGAGGAGAGGGAGGGAGAAGAGAGAGGGAGAGCTTGAGCCTCATCCTGAAAAGGATTACAGCACGTGCAGTTTTATTTCATGGCCTGCCAAATGCCCCTTGCTGTGACTCTGAATGGAAAATGGGATAGAAAAGTGAGCTGGAATTTACAGAGCCTTTGAAAAGCAACTGGTGTCAGCATGTGCTCCAATAGGCCAAATACTTCTTTCAATAGAGAGAAGGCCTCTTTTGGCTTTTATGGGGCACATGACAGTAGGCAGAAGACAACAAACATTGCACTGCTGCGACCCCATCAGAGAGAAATCTTCCCAGGTCTCCCCACCTAAGAGGCAAGCAAGGAGAAATATGATCACAGCTATTTTTGTCCTGTGTGCATTTCATGGTAATGCTGTAGTAGACATTTGCTAAATACAGCTTAGAAAACACACCTTTCTTGGACAAGATGAGAACATGATGTAGCCTGCTGGTTTCTTACTGGGTGCTGGCTTCCTCCAAGGCCATGCATCTGCATTGCAATTCACTTTTCCCCCCCACAGCTGGGATGGAGAGATTTTTTTTTTGTTGTTTCTTGAAGCGAAATTTTTGTCTCATAGCCCTCAACTCAGGGTTTCCAGTACCCCATGGCATTGCTGTGATCTTAGCTGGACCACATGGGTGGAAAATGTCTTGGCAGTTAAAAACACTTGTAGCTGAACAAAGCCTTGTATGAGGTAGTGTAGAACAACATGTACAAGCACCCACTGGTTGTTACTGGAAGACAAAGCCCAATCTAAAGGAAGTGTTATGAGTTGTAAGAGGAAGTGAGCTCTAGGGTGGCTGCTAGGCAGAAGGGGAATTCAGGCAGAGAGATATCCATGTTTATACTGAGGTTAGACATTATTATTATTTCTCCTAGTGAGCTTAGTTTATTGTTTTTGGAATGGGATAAAGAGAAGAAAATTTGGACTTAAAAAGAACTTGTGTGGTCTGATGTACAAAGATAATATACATAACAGCTTAAGACACAGATTACAGGAACACAGAAATGTATATTTACTTATGTATTATTTTTAGACACATAAGAAATATGGAGACCTTGCTCCTCCAAGCAAGGGAGTAGCTGTGCTCAGGAGAGATTTACTCGACTTCAGTGAAAACAATGATTTTCATGAGGACCCTTTGCATAGGGCTCTGAACACCCTTTTTGCTTCAAGGAAAACCAAGCACAGGCTTACAAGATTTGGCTGGATGGGTAGCCCAGGTAATTTCAAGATCTATCACTCAGTAAAGCATAGGCTTCTTCGTACTGGTCTAAAAGATGCATGTGGTCAGAAACTCTCCTTCTAGTGGCTCCCTGTTTCTATGGCAGTTGCTGAGCTGCTGAGGTCTTTAAAGAATGTCACTTCAGATGATTCACTTTCAATCACAGTGGGCCTAAAAAGTTAAAAGGGATGTACACATATGTGTGCATGCACATTTGTGATCCATGGCAGCCTTAACTACATTGTTTTATTGAACAAAATGTTTAGATGCTCCTTTACAAAGCAGATATGTTAAACACAAAAGCACTGGTGAAGTTCCTAAAATTAAATATACTTCAGAGAATTAAAAGGCTGAGATTCTCCTAGCAGTTTCAGCTTCCTTGTGCTATTTGTAGTGTAGCTGTTAAGAGTCGTATATAATTTCCATATAGCAAAAAGGGGAAGGGTGAACAGAGGAGACAAATAGGGGAGAGAAGAAATTTTCACCCCATAGCATGCTTTTTCTCACCTTTTCCCAGCAAAACCCAGACTTTTTTGGATCAGTAGAGAGAGGTTTTTGTGAAAAAATATTTACCAAAAGCTTTGAATGGCTGAAAGTAACATCCTGTAACACAAACTGTGAGGCCACTGTCACCCAGTCATTGGGCAGGTCTGTGTCAGCAACCTATCATTGTGAGAGATCCTGCTTTGTAGCTGTCAGGCAACCACTATGTGCAAGGATAGCAAAATGCCACAGTAACAGAGTTTAAGTTCCTAAAATCATAGAGAGGGGAAGAAATAACATTTCAAACTAACAGGGAGTTGCACTGTTTTTCACATTGAAAATTACTTTAAATAAGTAACAATTTTCCTTCAAATTGAGGCATAAAATCATTAGCTTCACTGAGAAACAAAGCTAGGATGGTGTATTCAATTGAGCAGCTATGTTGTTATAACTGGAAACAAATACTGGTGAAAACGGAGCTAAAGAGACTTGTGTTTCATTTGGATGACCTTTGACTTCAATGAAATCTGATATCATGGTACCTTGCCACGGACAGGACAAGAGTTAGAGCATGAAAGCGTGCAATGGCAGGATGGATATGCCTGAAGGTGAGTTTCATATATTACATGCTGACATTTTCCTTGTCCATCCCCTTCTGTATTTAAAATACAGTTTCAGTATGAAACGTGATCATGACAAAACACTATCAATAGTCTCACGCTCTTTGCTTGAAATACAAAGCTGTTGCTGTTTAAGCGTTCCCAGAGCCCACAGGCCCAGCAGAACAGAATTTAGGATGCCTCCCCTCTACCCTTCTCCCTGAATGGAAAATATAGGCAGAAAAGTAAAAGTGGTACAACAACCAAAGAACAGCCTTGCACTGCTTTGGAAGTTAAAAGGTAATTTTAACAATAAATAAAAGATATTTAAGGTAAAGGAAGGTTAGAGAGATATAAGGGAAGGGAACAGATACAGCTATATATACAAAACCAGATTAGATGGCAGGGGAATGTCTATATCAAGATGTATTCTCCTTGGTCACAGGCCCCAACACGAGGTAGCAGGTCTGCCCCTGTGGTTACACCAACCACGTGGTTACCAGGAGCAGCAGCAGCAAGCAGATGTTGTAGAGGTAAAGGCAGGAGCAAGAGCAGGCAGGAGTTTGACTGCCTCTTGAATAGGGATGTGGACAGAAAGTGGGAATGGAATAAACTTTGACCTGGGAGGTCCTCCCCACAGGAGGTGTCGGGTCAGGTTTCAGACCACTCTCCCACCCTAGATGGGCCCAACCTAGCACAGGAGCACAAGGGGACACCCTTTCCCAGGAAAGTAGGTGGTGATGGTGGTGGCGGTGGTGGTGGTGCTACTGCTGCTGCTGCCAGACAGACTGAATAGCCAAATGTGTAACAGTATTCTGCAAGAGCTTTTCAGTCTGGTTTTCCAGAGCCAACCACTATCAGCATATTTCAAATGTTTAGTTTTTGCATATAGTGCATGGTTGATGTGGCCAGGGTATAAGAAACTGCTCACCGTGCCATCTGCGTTGGCAACACATTGTACACTGTACCCCTTATGTTTAACTGTGTTCTGTATCAACATAATGTGTGGCCACAGCTATGCCAATATACCTGTATTTAATTTCCTATCTGCTTCTCCCACTCTGTTATACGGAACTGGACACAGGTGAAACATCAGTTTGAACTCAGAGAGAACATGTATTTTTCTTACAGCTACATCTTTGCTCTTCACCCTAATGCAACCTTGAA